>CAWUFW010002696.1:1262500-1862500 GCA_963921515.1 Calotriton arnoldi | reverse complement strand
GAAATACTCAGGCTAAACGATTAACTTAGGCAAAGGCAATTATATATATATACTGAATTGCACGCTACCCTCGTTGCCCAGGGGATGCGAAGTAACTGTAACCACGGAGGGGTTTGGGTATCTAGGCATATATATTACCACTAACCCGGCCCTATTCTATGATAGAAATCTTTTACCCCCGCTACAACGTTTGAAGGGAGTTGTGCGACACTGGAGATCCCTTCCCCTCTCTTTGCTCGGACGCGCAGTCCTATTTAAGATGATGGCACTTCCTAGATTTCTATACATACTGCAGAACGCACCAAACCCAGTTTCAGCCTCCTATTTCAAGGCCATAGAGAATGAGCAGAGAACGCTATTATGGGACGGTAAGCCCCCTCGAATAGCAACACAGAAATTGGTAAGGGGATGGTATGATGGGGGCATAGGACGTCCTAATATACGGAAGTATTACTGGGCATCACAACTTATGGTGATCAATCAATGTATGTATCAACACTATGACGAACCAGCATATAGAATGGACAAACTTGTCCTACCAAGGTGGCAGATACGAAAAAAGGCACTCTACACTACACCGGAGCGAATACCACTCACAGGCCCCACCAAACATACTGTTCAGCTCTGGCACGCAGTGAATAAAAGCCTGGGTTGGACAAATAGGATCACACAGGCCACCCCGCTCTGGGATACTGATCGATTAGGAACCTTGAGGAACACCAAGGGATTCAACAGATGGGACCTCATAGGTATCTCTCGAGTGGGAGACTTGTGGGTGCAAGGGGTGTGGTTCCTTCTGCTACACTGCAGAGAGAATATGAGTTAGCCGATACAGAACAGTTCCAAACACACAAATCAGGCATGCTCTCCAGGCTGTAGTCGCGGGGGGGTAACTCCACTAGAAGACAGACTTCTTTAAGAATAAATGGACCGAAAAGCGATCTCCCTGACCTATAAAAACACTGGGCACTAAATATTAGGGAACTAGACGATGAGTAGTGGCAGGAAGAATTGGCGTCACCCCGAGAGGTGGCTATTTCTTCTAAACTCAAATTAATACAACTCAAAATAAATATACTTCTCAGGGCAGATCCTACTTGTAGAAGACACTGTGGGCAACAGGCCACATTTTATCATATAATTTGGGACTGTATGTATATAAAGGAATATTGGGGATCAGTCATACGCTGCATGGTAGAGACACTGGGGTTGAGATTGGAACCAGAGCCTAAGCCGTGCCTACTTAACGTGTGGGGGGCTACAGATCTGAATAGCAAAGAGAAATCCTGGGCCACATTGGGAATGACAATAGCAAAATGGAACATAGCGAAATTATGGGGAGCATCCAAAACACCAACACTCCAGGCATGGATGGAGAATATGGACTGGTGTATGATATCAGAAAAGACAGTTTATGAAAGCCGCGGCTGCTCAAAAAAATGGGCACAGATATGGGGTAAATGGAACTCATTTAGGGAAGACATATGCACGCTACCTGGGCTTAAGACCCTACCCAAGATGAAGAATTGAAGGGTCTACATTTCTCTGGGGGAAAGAAATTGTGTGAATAATCTAAATGGTTGTAACAAGGTTTATAGATTCTTTCACTTCTGCTTATGTACTGCTGATGTGATGTAATGTTACAGAAATACCCTGGTTAAGTCATCAACAAATTTTTTTTTTTTTAAATGTTACAAAATGTGAGTTAGGCATAGTTTATGATATAACAAGTAGGCACTCGGATACTGGAATTTTTTTTGCTACCCACTAGTACTTACACTTTCATTATTTAAAAAACACTGGAACTTTCAGAATTGGAGTAGGGGGACTTCCAAAAGAGTAATAGCCAAAACCAAAGAGTAGTTCAGCTAGATGGCTGACATAAGATCTTCTTTAAAGGCTATAGGCCCAGGGTTAAATCAATTGATAGGCTAATATAGAGTCTGTTCTCCAAGCAAGTGCAAAAGGCTCTAAGTATATATCAAAAGACAGTCTGAGGCAGGCTCTGCACAAAAGGCAAATCAAAAGACAGTCTAAGGTAAAATCTACTCAATTCAAAAGTCAAGAAAAGTCTGCGGCACATCCCAAAAAGGGCACATTTTATATGTTTTTAAGCAGTGAAATCCACACACTCTGCATGGTGTGAAATGAAATCATAGGGCTGGGCAAATATTGTTACACGTAAAAACACCAATCACTGTTGAAATACAGATGATACATCAAATAAGATACATTCTGGAACACCTACTTTGCTGAGTATTAATAAACAAAATATGAATAATAAATAGTATAAATGACTGTGCATTTCATAATAAATGAATACATTAGTTAGTTAAAGCCATGCAAGAAAACGTAAGCAAAATGACTTGAATTGTTACAAAGACAAGAACATCCTGATGATGGCTTCCTTCTGAGGAAATCAAACTAATACATTACAAATAAACAGCACCATGAAAATGACTTCTATTTTGCTTATTTTCTGAAATGGAAAAGCACTCAACAAGAAAAATGCACATGGAAAACTCATTCATGTAAAATAAAAGCACACTTCTATTTTTTTGTAAATACGAATGAATGACAATGCTAGCCTGCCACAGCTCAGTCATGCCAACTAAATCTAAATACCTCTGAATTAGGCATTATTTTCTAATTATTTTAACATAGTCCTACATGAACAAGCTGACCCGGCTATAAATTCCACCTTGAGGCCAGTGATGATGCCATTAGGTCCAGGCCAATGACATGGATCGGGCTAATAGCTTTATCGTTGTAGGCCTGGGTGAGGTTAGCCCACCATCATCTACCTACGCGTTGATGTGTGGTGTGGTGTCAGGGTGTGCAGGCGCAAAAAAAGCTTTTCCTGCACACAGAAGACTCTTCAAATCAGTGATTAAACAAGCTTTGGAACCTCCACTTTTTGGCTCACTCTCCGCTGCTAGTGATGTGGGTGTGCGGTGCATGTCTGTGGCCTGTCGTGTTTAAACACATGGCAGTACTTTGAAGAATTCATAAATATTTTTATAAATATATATTTGAAAATAAAAATATAAATATTGTATAAAATATTGATATTTTCAGAATGTATGCAAATAACAATATAATATTGTACACTTCAATGGTAGAAGGCTATTCGAGCCTCCTGAATCACTTCTAGCTGTAAAAGCGCCTTCTCGTCAACGACCTAGTAGGCTTGCCACCCTTTTCAGATAAAAATACCAGGCATTTGTGTAAGTTTTGGGTCTCAAAGGGCCAAACAGGTTGCGTAAAATCATCCGTATTCTTTATTAACAAAGTAATTGGTAAGTAGACATAATATCGAAATTTTAATATCGATATACATAAATATCGAGTTTAATATATTGATAGTATTAAATATCGATGTTATGTATATCGATGTTAAAAATATTGATTTTAAGTATTGTTAAAAAATATCGAAGTTTGTAATATCGACTGTTAAAATATTGTTATGTTAAAATATCGTTATTTTACTATATTTTAATGTATTTAGAGTTTGTTTGTAGTATAATATTAGTTAGTTAATGTTATAAAAAATTAATTTGTATAATATTTTTAGGAGCGGGATGTTGGGTTTATAGGGGATAAGGGTGGGAAGTGTTTTAAAATAATTGATATAAATTGATAATAAATTCGAAATTTTAATTTTTAATTTAGAAAATATAATTTTGAATGAAGAAAATAATTTTTTAGGAGTGGGATGTTGGGTTTATAGGGGATAAGGGTGGGGAGTGTTTTAAAATAATTGATTTTTATTTATAATAAATTTGAAATTTAAATTTATAATTTATAAAATATAATTTCGAATTTAGAAAAATATTTTTTAGGAGCGGCAGGTCGGGTTTATTGGGGATAAGGGTGGGGAGTGTTTTAAAATAAATTTTTTTAATTTATAATAAATTCGAAATTTAAAAATAGAATTTAGAAAATATAATTTCGAATTTAGAAAAATAATTTTTAGGAGCGGGATGTTGGATTTATAGGGGATAAGGGTGGGGAGTGTTTAAAAAATATTAAATGAAATGTCAAAAAAATTATATTATATTTTATTTGTATATTGAATGTATTGTTTAATCAGTTTGTAGTTGTGTTTATAGGATATAATGTTGGTTACAGTTTTATACATTTTGTTGAAATATTTCGAAATTTAAAAGAAAAAAATATTTACTAAAATAAAACAAAAATTGTGCATACAGTGTAAATTATTAATCTATTAATATTTATATTGAATTGTGTATTATAAATAAATGAAATATAAAAAGTTAGAAAATGTAATATAACAAATGGAAATTATTAAATATTTTATTTGTTAAGAATGAAAACTTTAGAATTTAAATAAAATGTGTTAATTTAAAAAAATTTAATCTAGGAGATACATTTATAAAAATCTTGTATTTAGGTATTTTATGTAGATAATATATTATTAATATGTGATATTTTAAATTTAATAAAACAAATATTTTAAAAATACATATATATATATTTTTGTTTTATAAATTATAAAAATAATGAAATGTATTATATTATATAGTGTAGTAATTTATTATAAGTGTTGTCAAATACTGACATTTTTTATGTATGGTGTAGTTAGTCATATTATAGTAATTTTAATGGGAAAAGAAAAAAAATATTTTAAAGGTCTGGCAATTCCATTTATTTTACAGTAATTTCAGTGGGTATAGTTAAATAATTAAGTTTAATGACCAGCACTAATCCTAAATTATTATTAACTGGAGCGGGAATAGTAAATTAATTACATTTAGGATCCAGCACCTACCCCTAATTAATACTAACTGGAGTGGGAATAGTTAATTATTTTAGTTTAGTGTCCAGCACCTACCCCTAATTAATACTGCCTGGTGTGAGAATAGTAAATTAATTAAATGTAGTGTCCAGCACCTACCCCTAATTAATAGTAACTAGAGTGGGAATAGTAAATTAATTAAGGGGCCCATTACGATACCCGGCGTAAATAAATCCGCCAGGCATGGAAGCGGCAAAAATCCGCCCGCACACACCGCCTGAACACCGACCACGCCATTATGAGTACACAAACCGAAAACCGCCATCGGCGGAAAAATCACACAAAATACCGCCTGCCATCGTCCGAGTCGGAGTCAAACCACCCGCCACGGACGGAAACACGCACGACAACACAAAACCGCCCGCCCACACGGCCGACACACCGCACGTGAAATTACGATCGCACCGCCATGAGCGCGGAAAACAACAAATATACCGCCCGCCAGCGCAAACAACGCCGATGAGAATCGACACGGCAGAAGCCATGGCGCCAACGTACCTGCACAGAAACCATCCGCACACAAAACCAATAGCACACAACATGGCCAACAAGTCCACACAGCAAGGCACGCACAAATACACAAGCACAGTACACATCCCGAAAACACCCCCGGACAAACAAAAAATACAAAGGCCAGAACCCCAGACACAACACACCTGAAAACAACAGACCATGAGGACACACCCACATAGGTGAGTACAAAAGCAGCACTCCCACAGACCACAACCCCTTGCTACATTGCAAACCAGAGAGGAGAGGAGAGGACACAGTGACACAGCAAGGACAGCAGCACACCACAGAAACGCACACATCACAACCACCACCACCACCACCAAACACCGGCACCACAAACCCCCTGCACATTACACAACACACACCGCACCAGCACCACAAACACCATGGCACCACAAAGGATGCCCAAGTTCACGCCCATGGAGCTGACGGTCATGGTCGACGAGATCATCAAGGTGTACCCACAAATCTATGGGAACATGGTCCAGCACACACCACTAGCCACCAGAAACAGAATGTGGAACCGGATCGTAGACCAGGTCAATGCAGTCGGGACCCTGCCCAGGAACAGAGTCGAGATAAACAAACGTTGGAATGACGTAAAGAGCCTGGTCAAGAAGAAGGAGGGCAAAAACAGAGAGCTGGCTGCCGTCACTGGCGGAGGGAATCCCGCGCTCTTTAAGACCTTCAAAGCGTGGGAGGAGAAGGTGCGAGTCGTAATCCATCCGGAGATCCTCGCTGGATTAGCAGGGGGAGTGGAGGCTGGTAAGTACAAACTAATGTATACCAGCACACCGCTATGTACTCACATGCGCAACTACCATGCCACAGCTCCCAGGGACAAACACCCCCATGTCCAGCACACAATACACAACACATCACACACACATGCAACAGACACTACCACACACAGCCCAAACCGAACAACTGTAAGATGCGTGGGGACATGTGTACACTAAGCCAGCCACGTAACCACCAACAGGTCCCCAAATATGCCAGAAGCGCCACAACGAGCACCCACCACACCCATGTGTCCGCCACAGCTGCACTAACCGACAAGTAACAGGTAAGTGGCAGGAACACAAAGTGCAGTGGGTGGGACGGTGGACAGCCCAAGTACAACACACACCAGGCCCCAGTCCCACAGCACAGCAAGGAGGAGCATCCCCCACACCCCACAGCCACGTGTCAGCCACCGCAGTGCACAACGACAGCCGAAAGGCAGACATCACGGTCCACAGCAATCGGTGTCAGTGGGTGTACAGCCACCCCCACGACCCACTACACCCCTCCACCCCCACAGACCTGCAACATGGAGCACCCCCGCTTAGAGCCATGTGGCATCCAGTACAGTGCACGCACGAACAACTTGCAGGTGGGAAACTGGACAGGGCTGGATTACTGGAGGCATGAGGACCATAACACCACCAACACATGGGACATGTCACGTAGCAGACGAACACGCAGCACCGCCCACCGTCACGAACAAGTGAACAATGTGCACACGGACATGAACAACAGACTCACACCCCACATGACCCATCACAGACATAGCAACACCCAAGGAGCCACGTCTGCATGCACAAGCCACACTGAATATAGTCCCACACGGCAGCCACTGTGCAACTCATCACACACAACCGAAACACCATTGAAGTCCTGTCCATGTAGCCCCCACTGCCTGTCAACCCCACACCCCACAACTACGCCTATGTAAGACAAACAACACTAGACGCAACAGAGCGGAACAACATAAATGCACACGAACACCACTGAACCCATCAAACTCACAGACACACCATGCACATACAACATACCATCCATCCCATCCGTCAGCCCCAGTCTCATGAAAGGCATGTCATCCGCACAGCTGCCACACATACAGCAGTCATGCTAAGACACATGCCCATGACCAACCATGTGCCAGAAGTCAATTAAGCGCACGACACACTGTGAGCAACAACACACAACATGGGCCACCCCCCCGAGCACTGCAGTGATGCACATGGCACAGGGCAGCACGCACACCAAGGAGATGGGACAACTGCAATACGTTGGCTGGCACACAACTATCACTCACTCATAACGATGCGTCCAATGCCATGTCCAGTAACCACAACAGACAGCAAATATGCAGGGCATGTCAGGCATGCACACACCTCAGACCATGCACTGTCATGCTGCCACAACACATGTCACGTTCGGCACCCATGGCTCACAGCATGTACCCCAAAAGCATATCCCCTCCCAAACGCGAATCTGGGGCATGGCCCCCATGTTGCCATATGCGTTCCTAAGCGTTCCATTTGAACCCCAAAAGCATATCCCCTCCCAAATGCGAATCTGGGGCATGGCCCCCATGTTGCCATATGCGTTCCTAAGCGTTCCATTTGAACCCCAAAAGCATATCCCCTCCCAAATGCGAATCTGGGGCATGGCCCCCATGTTGCCATATGCGTTCCTAAGCGTTCCATTTGAACCCCAAAAGCATATCCCCTCCCAAATGCGAATCTGGGGCATGGCCCCCATGTTGCCATATGCGTTCCTAAGCATTCCATTTGAACCCCAAAAGCATATCCCCTCCCAAATGCGAATCTGGGGCATGGCCCCCATGTTGCCATATGCGTTCCTAAGCGTTCCATTTGAACCCCAAAAGCATATCCCCTCCCAAATGCGAATCTGGGGCATGGCCCCCATGTTGCCATATGGGTGCCTAAGCGTTCCATATGAACCCCAAAAGCAAAGTACAAACCAGACCCAGGATGGGCCAGGAGCCCGCATACACCAGAGTCACAATGAGTAGGGGCACAGCAACACACCCATCGGCATGGCCAATCCGTCCCATGCCACATGTGCACAGCACACAGTCCCATTGCCTAGCACACACAACTACAGATGCCACAGCCACACACTCGCCTCCGGGAACCCCATGTACGAGATTGCACGAACTGCCAATGTCAGACGACTAATACATACTTCGCCAGGTGCAACACAATAACAAATCTCATTCTCTCCACAGGTGACGAACTGCTGGATGCTGGGGATGGAGACAGCAGCCAGCACAGCCAGCCCACAAGCCCCCAACGAGGACACACGGATCTGGAGGATCTGTCCTCCTCTTCGGACACGGACCACCAAGCTGGCCCATCTGGCGTGGCAGGGCCCAGCCGCTCCCCAGGACCCCTCCTACCCACCAACCCATCATCCAGGGATGCTGAACAGTCCCAGTCCCCTGCTGCCACTGTCGTTGCGGCCACACCCACGGTCATTGCGGCCACTACCACTGCCGCAACCGCCACCATCGCCGCACCGACCACCACCGCCTCCACCACCACCACGTCTTCGCTGGCACCAGCCCCAGCGCAGGTGGTGGCCCGGCCGACTGGATCCACCCTGGGAGCCACAGCGAGGACCGTGGTGTGCAATGTGGCTAGTGGGCAGGCCGGTGGCAGCAGGACTGGTAGGAGGAGCAGGGTCAGGGAAACGCCAGCCTCCCCTGGGAGCCATGCCCTGCCTCAAATGGCCAGAGTCCTTGGGGCCTATGAAGAGGCCCAAGGACAATGGGCCAGGTCTGCTACTGACACGCGGGAGGTGCTGGGGGTGCTGAGGTCCATGGACGCCCATATGGGCCAATTCGTGTCCCGTATGGACCAACTCGTGGACCTCATGGGCCAGCTGGTGGTGGCGGTGGGGTCACAGGCAAGGCCAGCAACACCACCTCCGCCACCACCTGCTAGGGCGCAGGCTCGGGCAGCAGTGTCCACTTCCCCTGCGTCCACAGCCAGTGAGCACACCTCACCCACCACCAGCAGGTCGCCACCACACACCCCCTCCCAAACGTGGAAGGGGCCGTCCGAAGAGGAAACTGATCTCCCGGGAGGACTTCGCACGCTCCAGTCGCAAGTGAGGCAGCCAGCCAGCCTTCCGCCAGCCTTCCTTGACCAGCCACTGCATTGACTTGCTCTACGATCCCACTCCACACAGCCAGCTGGATGGCATGTGTGTGTTGGACTATGGACATAGAACCAGTGGGTACACCCTGATCATCACGCAGCCATGACCGACAGCTCATTGTCACTGCACGCACCACTTTTGTCATCACCTTACACACAATCACATGTCACAGTTTGTAATAAATGCACCTTTTTCACTAACTGCTGTTTGTGCCCTGTGTTTTATTTGTACGGAATACAACGGCCACCTTGGGCGGAAAGGCACCTGATGCGTGGCATGGCAATGGAATCCGGAGGGCCTGTAGGGACCTAGGGGTGGGAGACAGAACAGGAGCACATTCAATGAGTGTGTCACACACCCATCACACAGTACATGTCAACAACTACAAGCAATGTACACACATCGCACAGAGCAATAGGGCACAATGCCACAGTCACCAACAGTGGCATACTACCCTGGCCATGGAGCGTTGACACACTGCACGCAGTGAACATACGGCCACCCTGACACAGCACACACACACCTGCACAGATACAGACACATCATCCGTCGTACATGGACACTCACCGTCAAGTGAAGTAGCGGGCGATGAGCTGCTGGCGCACATTCCCAGCTTCCTCCTCTCCGCTGTCCACCTCACTCGAGCTGTCCTGGTCTGCGGGCTGGGGCCCTGGTTGATCTCCGTCATCCACAATGAGGGGGATCTGCTTCCGAATGGCCAGATTGTGCAGCATGCAGCACGCCACCACTATCTGGCACACCTTCTGTGGGGAGTACGCCAGTGCACCCCCGGTGCGGTCCAGGCACCTGAACCTGGACTTGAGGAGGCCAAAGGTACGCTCGACCACACGTCTGGTCCTCCCATGTGCCTCATTGTATCGATCGTCTGCTGGGGTGCGAGGATTCCTCAATGGACTGAGCAGCCATGCCCCATTCGGATACGCAGAGTCACCTGGGTGTGAGGGACACAGAGAACCGTTGCAATTCCAACTGGACAGGGGACAGCATCGCACAACCAGCACGCTACACCACTCCACATACTCACCGACAATACAGGCACGATCCTGTTGCAGATTGGCCATCAGTCGTGGCAAGATGCTGTTGCGCATTATGTGTGCGTCATGGGCCGAGCCTGGAAACTTGGCACACACGTGGGTGATCACCATGTCCGCAAGGCACACCACTTGCACATTCAGGGAGTGCGTGTGCTTCCTGTTGCGGTACAGGTGCTCAGTGGCCTGTGGTGGAACAAGGCCAACATGAGTGCAGTCAATGGCTCCCACGACGTGTGGGATTCTGCCAAGGGCATAGAATGCACCCTTCACTGCCGCCAATTCACGAGCCCTGGGGAAGCGGATGTACCTGTTCCGGCACAGCATCATGGCTGCCAGTACATCCCTCAGCACCTTGCTGAACATGGGCTGGGACATCCCTCCTCCACTGCCCACTGTGTGCTGGAATGACCCAGTGGCGAAGAAATGCATGGCGGCCATCACCTTAGCCGTGGGGGTGACAGCAGTCGGATACACCCTGCGGGGACGGAGATGGGGCTCTAACATGGCACACAGTCGATGCAGAGTTGGCCTGTCCAGCCGAAACTTCCTGATTACCTCTGTATCGTCCATGTCCGCCAGCAATTGGTATGGGCGGTCAATGTTCGGTCTCCGCCTGGGTTAAATGGCAGAGGACACATGTCAAAGCAACACGGCACATAGCAATTTCGCATACACATCACTGACATGACTGAGCAAGCACATGAGCCACAGCCCAGCTGTCAAGCTGGGACGGCACGGCCACAATACACTTACACAGGTCTCCCAACAATGGCAATGGCAAGTGAGACATACCACTGCCATGTGCATGCACATGGGGATCTAGGCCCCAATGACTTGCGGGGCGTGCTGATGGGGACTGACTGCATATTCGTCAAGCGGCAACGCCACGGCAACATGAGTGTCTGCTGAGCATGGAACTGCTTCCGAGGCTGGATGAGTATGGCACACGACGACGACGATGTGGGCACGGGCTGAGCGGCCAATACAAGTGGGACCTGTGGCACGAGGGGATATGAGACAGTAGTAGGTGTCAGCACTGCACCCTATGTACAGCACTGTACGGATCACAGCTCCCGAAACATTGACTGGTGTCCACATTGACAGCCCCATGCCAAGACGGCTGTGTGCTTGCAGTCACACGTCACAGGTGAGAGGTTACATTGCACGTGCCAGGTGGCAGACGTACATAGTGGGAGCTGGCATGTGTGTGCATGTGTCTCCTGTTCAGGATCCACCAGATGGGCGCTGACTCTGTACTGACCATTGGACACAGCATGTTCCGTGGAAGGCTTGTGTGTGTGGGATGGTGGCACTGGATGTGCCTCCGTTGGGTGGGGGGCCATGCACAGGGCGGGTACGTCGATGATTGCGCATTGTTGGTCACGGTGGGTGCACCAACTAAGATGTGTTGCCCTGTGTTCAATTCCTATGTCCGCATGATGATGGACTGTGGATGTGGGCAGACTACACATTGGTCGATGTGCTGTCTATATGCATGTGCCTTCACACCAGGCACAGCTGCCCCTGCACATGTGACCCCTGCTGGACTCGCTGCTGGGTCTGTGGAGCTGATGCACCTTCTGCGCGTGGGGCGGACAGCTCTCCTCACTTCCCTCATTGCGCATGTCATGACTTTGCCGCAGGTGACATGGATCATGGAGGGCCCACATGTACGCGTGGGTAGGCTACACATGATTGTACACTGGTCGCCACCCCCAGTCAGTGTTTCGAATGGGAAGGTTGTCGTGCTGGTGGTATGTTCGATGTGGCGGATGGGCGGGCCTAGGTGCGGGCTTACATTCCGGACATGGGGGGTAGTTGGATTGGCGACTAGTTGCAGTACACACGGGACACGTCTCTTCCTTTCCACATCTGGGTCATCCCTTGTACTAACTGACAGTGATACAGTCATCTTCGCCCCAGCCCTCATGTCCTCCGCTCGCCCCCCAATATGCATGCTCACCTGCGAGGCTAGCGCTTGCACAGGCAGCCCCAAGCTCGCACCAGAGAGGGCAAGGAGTGTATGTGTGGGTCCAGTTGCACGAGTGGGCTGTCTCAGGGTATGATGTGTGGCGGGACGCCGTCCACCTGCGTGGTGCCCCAAATGGAGACCCGGCCTGCATGGACTATGCATCACAGTCTTCGCCTTCCGGATCCGCCACCTGCGACACCCAGTGGCTGTGGCTGCCCTTGCGGCCAGGCCGCGTCCGTCTGTGGCTGTTGGCCCACACATTCACTCTTTGGCCTCTCTGGGGAGGGCTCGGGGGTGGTGGCGCACGCGCTTGCACTTAGTCGCAATGGCATGTGTCGTGGTTGGTATGATGGGCAATGGATGGGATGGTGCGAGCCACCTCCCGTGACGTCAGTGCTGCTCGTGCTGTGGTGCGTCCCCCTACACTTCCATTTGACTTGTGCCATGCTAGACGTTGAGGTTCTATTGCCTGCGTGATATGACCAGGAGGAGCGCGAGGAGACCTCTCACACACCATGCTCCACTGCCATCCCGTGCCCTGTATCGCCTGTGCGGATTGACTATGTTGGGGTTACACCTGGTCGACTGGGGCTGTGTGTGCCTTGTCAAGGGGCATGGCGGGCGCACAACAGGATCCAGCTTGTCCACAGAGGGTGGGCTGAGGTGCGCCTGGTACCGCTTTGTACGTGTGCCCGGCTGCTGTGCACACACGTGTTCACTCCCCCGACAGGTGTCCTCTCACAATGCCCAGGGAAGCGGTGGTGTACTGTTCATGACCCCTCCCAACACGGCGTGCTCCAACTTGGCATGTGCGCATCTACCCGTCGCACCCACCCACCTGAGCACTGCGTCCATACGACTTCACACGACACATGTGTGTCTTCCACAGTAGTGCTACTCATTTGCGTTGACATCCAATACCAGTGGACTACATGGTCATGTCACGACTGCCGTGTACTTCACATACTCTCATCCTCTCTCATTCGTACTTGTGAAATGAGTCAGCGGAGACAGTTCTGGTTTCAAACATTATATTGAGTCTTCTGTCCTCTGTGATGCAGTATAGTGGACACTACTGGCAGCGGGATACATGTTGAGGATATACTGAGCATGATTACAAATGGGATAGGGTGTGGGGTTACATCTGCTTGGCCAAGGCTGTGCTAATGTACATTTACGTATAGCTGCGGAGCTGCGGACTTTGACACAGACGGTATACATGTAGCCTACCAGACCGCTCGGCATCATGGGCACAGTCCATCTCAGTTCCATGTGACAGGTTTGCTGCGGTTGTTCCTCATGCACGCGTGCATGTGAGATGACATCAGGGCATGTGCTTGCGTGCATGCAGCGGCGTGCCACTTGTTGTTGCACTGTGGTGGTTACTGGACATGTCACAGTCACTGGGGTCGTGTTGTTGTTGTATGCACTTGTCGTCCATGCAAAGGTCCTGGTATGGGATTCCCGGGGCGGGGGTGGGAGGGGTGCAGCACCCACAGACTCCAGGCGACCTATTCATGTCCACTGAGCGGTGTGTGTGTCCATGTGCGCTGGATCCATGTCGTGTCCTGGTTGTTCGTGCAGTTCCGTCCATGTGGGTGCGATGCACAGAGCCCATGCCACTGCCTCCCACGATGCATGCGGTGTTCCTAGATGTGATGGGGAACAGTGTGCATGTCCCGGTCATATCCGATGTCATGGCGATGTCGTTGATGGTGTGGTTACAGTTGCCGGTCGTTTGGTATGGCTGTTGTGGTGGTGACTGGCCAGTCCGTGCGGAAGCTGAGCATGGGTGCGGGGTTGGACTTCATAGGTCACTCGGGGAACCTGCGTTGTGGTCCGACGTATTTACAGGTTGTCAGGTATGCGATGCCGTCCAGCAGGGCTTCCATGTCATTGGTGGTGTACATGTTTGCCAGCCAATGAAGCGGATGGTGGCTGTCAAGGTGTTGTTCGTAGGTTGTCCCTTGGAGGACCATGATGGGGCATGCTGGGTGACATTCGATGTAGCTGTTCTCGATGATCCGTCGTGTGGAGGCACAGTGGTTCCATTTCAGTGCGCGTGCGATGTTGGCCACATACGCCATGCCCCCATAGGCAGAGCAGGCCCTGTCGTGTGCGTCCAGAGGGAGGAGTAGTGGTAGCAGGTCCGCCTTCAGACATGCCGGGTTGGAGAGGCATATCTCGACGGGATGCTGGTAGGGACACCTCCGACAGTAGAAGACGGGCATGACGCAGCTGAACAATGTGATGCGGTAAGTCAGTCGGTAACTTACGTTCAGCAGGGACAGGAGATCGCATCCCAATGTATGTATCGTGTTGGTTTGGTACAGCTTGAGCTGTTCGGCGTAGTTGGGTAGGTGTGTTGCGGTTGCCATTTCGCAGCGGTTCGTAGAGGTGGCGTGCTCCGGCTGTGTGTGCAGTCTGCAATGTGCACGCTCCGGGGTTGCTGTGAGCTCTGTGTAGTCGTGGGGAGACAGGACTTGTGTTCTGTTGGCTTGTTTGGAGGACACGGGCCCTCTTCCCACATGCTTCTCAGACAGTTCAAGGTCAGTGTTGTGTGACTCCTTCCAATTAACTTGCATGTGGCCGACATGGGGGAGTGTTTTCTTCTTTCTTCCCCGTCCGTTGTGTGCTTCTGTGATATGCGCTATCTGCCCTGTGGTCGGTCTCCTCGGCATGCCTGTGTTGGTCTATTCTTGGACAATGGCTGTATTCACCGGCTTCTGTCGTAGGGCTGTGGTTTCGGTGTTGGAATGGAAGGTCATTCAGTGCTGTCTGCTCTCCCTTGTGTGGGCGGCAGGCTGCCTTTCCGCTCTGCGTTGGGCCTTGTGTGTGGATGTTATTCTTGGGCCACCTGTTGTCGGTCCCCGGGCTCTTTGGTGTTCCGTTTCATGTGTCTTGTTCATATGTGCAGGGTGGTATGGGTTTTTCAGTGTGGTACTGGCGTTCCTCTTCCCGAAGGGGCCCTGCTTCTCCTAGTTGGTGTTGCCGCCGCTGTGTGCTTCACCATGTTTGTTACACTGGGGTGTGTCCTGCTGTTGCGTGACTTCACTGACATGTGTGCGTCGGTTGTGTGGCGTTGGGTGTTGTCCGTGAATTGGGCGTTGGGGACATGTCTGTGGCCGGCCTGTCACGTGTCATGTGCGTTCGGGGTGGGGCTGATGTGTGTGCTGCTTGGTTGTGTCCCTGTGTCTGTGTGCGACGCATGCATGTCGCTGCGGTTGGCCTCTGCGTTGTGCGCATGTGTGGCGGCGTCATCGCCGCTTTGTGGCCGTGACGGGGTGGTTGGTTCCTAGTCCCAGGTGGTGTGTACACATGTGTTCCGCGATGTTAGGATTTGGCCTGTGTGTCATATGTGGATGCAATGGTGGATGTGTAGTGTGCACGCGCTGGTGGGGGGTTGTCCGCTTTTTCCGCCCTTGCACTGTGTGCGCTGTTTGCGTGCACTTGTTGTGTGTGTGCCTACCTGCGTCTCCGCGGTACGTTGCGTCCTTGGTGGTGCATCAGCAGAAGCATGGGAAGGGCCTGCAGTGCTGGATTCATGCCCGGGTGCCGCTTCTTCGTTGTCCGTGCTCTGCGTCCGTGTTTCCGCCTCTCTTTCACGTGCGGTGTCTCTTTGCCGTGGGAGCCGTTTGTTTGCGGCATCGTAATTTATGCGCCGGGCGGGACGTGTTTCGTCGGACGGTGTGTGTCAGTTGTGCTGCGCCGCTACGTGTGCGGGCGCACTTTGATGGCGGACGGTGTTGCTGGCTTGCCGGCGGTGTTTGGCCTGCTTTTCGCATCGTAATTGGGCGGGCATGTGGACTGCTGCGTGCCGGCGGTAACTGGTGGTTTTTGCATCCGCCAGCACGGCGGTTGTGCTTCCGCCCGCCATCGTAATGAGCCCCTAAGTTTGTTGTCCAGCATCTACCCCAATTTAATACTAAATGGAGTGGGATAGTAAATTAATTAAGTTTAGGGTCCAGCACCTACCCCTAATTTATAGTAACTGGAGTGGGAATAGTAAATTAATTAAGTTTAGTGTGCAACACTTACCCTGAATTTATAGTAACTGGAGCGGGAACAGTAAATTAATTAAGTTTAGTGTCCAACACCTACCCCAAATTAATACTAACTGGAGTGGGAATAGTAAATTATTTAAGTTTAGTGTCCAGCAACTACCCCTAAATAATACTAACTGGAGTGGGAATAGTAAATTAATTAAATTTAGTGTGCAGCACCTACCTCTAATTAATAGTTACTGGAGTGGGAATAGTAAATTAATTAAGTTTGTTGTCTAGCACCTACCCCAATTTAATACTAACTGGAGTGGGAATAGTAAATTATTTAAGTTTAGTGTCCAGCACCTACCCCTAATTAATATTAACTGGAGTGGGAATAGTAAATTAAATAAATTTAGTATCCAGCACCTACCCCTAATTAATACTAACTGGAGTGGGAATAATAAATTAATTAAATTTAGTGTCCAGCACCTACCCCTAATTAATACTAACTGGAGTGGGAATAGTAAATTAATTAAGTTTGTTGTCCAACACCTACCCCTAATTAATACTAACTGGAGTGGGAATAGTAAATTAATTAAGTTTGTTGTCCAGCACCTACCCCAATTTAATACTAACTGGAGTGGGAATAGTAGATTAATTAAGTTTAGTGTCCAGCACCTACCCCTAATTTATAGTAACTGGAGTGGGAATAGTAAATTAATTAAGTTTAGTGTCCAACACTTACCCTGAATTTATAGTAAGTGGGTTGGGAATAGTAAATTAATTAAGTTTAGTGTCCAGCACCTACCCCTAATTAATATTACCTGGAGTGGGAATAGTAAATTAATTAAGTTTAGTGTCCAACACTTACCCTGAATTTATAGTAAATGGGTTGGGAATAGTAAATTAATTAAGTTTAGTGTCCAACACCTACCCCAAATTAATACTAACTGGAGTGGGAATAGTACATTATTTAGGTTTAGTGTCCAGCACCTACCCCTAATTAATACTAACTGGAGTGGGAATAGTAAATTAATTAAATTTAGTGTCCAGCACCTACCCCTAATTAATACTACCTGGAGTGGGAATAGTAAATTAATTAAGTTTAGTGTGCAACACTTACCCTGAATTTATAGTAAGTGGGTTGGGAATAGTAAATTAATTAAGTTTAGTGTCCAGCACCTACCCCTAATTAATACTAACTGGAGTGGGAATAGTAAATTAATTAAATTTAGTGTCCAGCACCTACCCCTAATTAATACTACCTGGAGTGGGAATAGTAAATTAATTAAATTTAATGTCCAGCACCTACCGCTAATTAATAGTTACTGGAGTGGGAATAGTAAATTAATTAAGTTTGTTGTTTAGCACCTACCCAAATTTAATACTAACTGGAGTGGAAATAGTAAATTAATTAAGTTTAGTGTCCAGCACCTACCCCTAATTTATAGTAACTGGAGTGGGAATAGTAAATTAATTAAGTTTAGTGTGCAACACTTACCCTGAATTTATAGTAAGTGGGTTGGGAATAGTAAATTAATTAAGTTTAGTGTCCAGCACCTACCCCTAATTAATACTAACTGGAGTGGGAATAGTAAATTAATTAAGTTTAGTGTGCAACACTTACCCTGAATTTATAGTAAGTGGGTTGGGAATAGTAAATTAATTAAGTTTAGTGCCCAGCACCTACCCCTAATTTATAGTAACTGCAGTGGGAATAGTAAATTAATTAAGTTTAGTGTACAACACTTACCCTGAAATTATAGTAAGTGGGTTGGGAATAGTAAATTAATTAAGTTTAGTGTCCAGCACCTACCCCTAATTAATACTAACTGGAGTGGGAATAGTAAATTAATTAAATTTAGTGTCCAGCACCTACCCCTAATTAATACTACCTGGAGTGGGAATAGTAAATTAATTAAATTTAATGTCCAGCACCTACCGCTAATTAATAGTTACTGGAGTGGGAATAGTAAATTAATTAAGTTTGTTGTTTAGCACCTACCCAAATTTAATACTAACTGGAGTGGGAATAGTAAATTAATTAAGTTTAGTGTCCAACACTTACCCTGAATTAATACTAACTGTAGTGGTAATAGTAAATTAATTAAGTTTAGTGTCCAACACCTACCACAAATTAATATTAACTGGAGTGGGAATAGTAAATTATTTAAGTTTAGTGTCCAGCACCTACCCCTAATTAATACTAACTGGAGTGGGAATTGTAATATTAATTAAATTTAGGGGCCGATTCCGATCTCGGCCGGTAGGGCTCCGAATCGGATTCGGCTTTACCGGATCCGATTCGGAGCCCTATTTCCCGACCGATTCGTACGCGCGTCCGGGCGAGCGAGTACGATGCGAAATCGCCGACCGACTCGTCCGGGCGTCCCGACCGCTCCGACCGACTCGTTCCCGGGTCGAACCGCACCGACCGACTCGCTCGGACTCGACTCGCACCGCGCAATGGAGACGTTCCCCGGCCGGGTAAGTACGATGCGCGCCGCGAGCAGTCCGACCGAGCCGCGCACTCCGGCTCCAAAGAGCAGTCGGAGCCGTACTTTGGGGGTCCGTGTCGGACCCCCCTGTACGCGTAGCCGCGCGAGTCGCACACAGGGGGGACCCCATGGGTCCCCCTACCTGTGCGTGTACGGCGCGAGTCGCTCGCCGCGTACACGCTGTAGGGGGCGCCCTTGTCCGCCTCGCACCCATTGAGTCAATGGGAGCCCGCGTACGCGTTGTACGGCAGGCTCCCATTGACTTCAATGGGAGTCCGACCGAATCGAGTCCGATGGCATACGTGCGCATCGTACTCGTTCGGTCGGGCTGCACGGGTCCGATTCGGTCGGAAATCTCTCCGGGTCCGGCTCGGTCGGAGAGATTTCCGGCCCGAATCGGAATCGGCCCCTTAGTGTCCAACACTTACCCCTAATTAATACTAACTGGAGTGGGAATAGTAAATAAATTAAGTTTAGTGTCCAATACTTACCCTGAATTTATAGTAACTGGAGTGGGAATAGTAAATTAATTAAGTTTAGTGTCCAACACCTACCCCAAATTAACACTAACTGGAGTGGGAATAGTAAATTATTTAAGTTTAGTGTCCAGCACCTACCCCTAATTAATATTAACTGGAGTGGAAATAGTACATTATTTAAGATTAGTGTCCAGCACCTACCCTGTATTTATGCTAACTGGAGTTGGAACAGTAATTTAGCTAAATGTGTTTTTAATTATAGTTTAAAAAAATTATTACAGTTTAAAGTAGTATCAAATTATAATTATAAGACAGTTGTGAAGGAAAAGACATAACATTGTATATATATTTAATTAAAACATATTATTTTACACAGTATACTTAATAAAAATAAACTTACTATGTAACATTGAATATAACATTAATAAAATGGTAGACAATAAATTAGACGTTTTAATTTTTTTATTGATGTTTATTTATTGTAAAATATTATGAAATCAAAAAGAAATATATCTTTTATTAAAAATATGTAAAATAAACCAATACATAAAGATAGGAAATTATATTTATTTTACAAAAACAACATAGGGGCCGATTCCGATCTCGGCCGGTAGGGCTCCGAATCGGATTCGGCTTTACCGGATCCGATTCTGAGGCCTTTTTTCTGACCGATCCGAACAGTCGTCCCAGCGAGCAAGTACGATGCGAGCGCACGCGAAATCGCCGACCGACTCGTTCCCGGGTCCGAACCGCTCCGACTGACTCATACGGACACGGCTCGCACTACGCAATGGAGACGTTTCCCGACCGAGCGAGTACGATACACGCGTCGGACGGCCGGATCGAGTCGGAGCGTCCGGCTCGCAAAAGCACCCGGAGCCGGACTTGGGGGGTCCGTGTCGGACCCCCCTGCACGCGTAGCCACACGAGTCGAACACAGGGGGGACCCAATGGTCCCCCCTACACATGCATGTACGGTGCGAGTCGCACCGACGTGTACCCACTGTAGGGGGCCCCCCTGTTCGCGACGTGCCCATTCAGTCAATGGGAGCCCGTGTAGTGTAGTCGGGCAGCATACGGCCACATCGTACTCGCTCGGTCGGACTGGGGGAGTCTGGCTCGGTCGGAAATCTCTCCGGATCCGGCTAGGTCGGAGAGCTTTCCGACCCAGATCAGAATCGGCACCATAGTTTGTACATATGTAAATATTTACATGTAATAATTAATGAAAAATGATTTAATACAATAGTACATTGCTTTAAACACTTGTGTACATTTTGTAATATCAGATAATGTAGTTTCACATTTCTTTAGATACATTTAAAAAATAAATATATATTTTTAACAGTTGTTAATTTTAGTTTGGTATTATTAACATTTTTTATTTAGTTACATATATTTGTAACAACTTAATAATATGAAAGTTTAAAAAAAATTAAATACATTTTTTAAATATAAAGTTAGTTGCATTTAAAAAAAATTAAATACATTTTAATTATTAATATTAATATATAAAATATTAATATTAATAATTATCACATAGTTTAATTTTTATACATTTTATTTCTAAAGTAGACATTTTTTAAAGTTAAATAAAATTAAAATTTTGTAATAAATGTAACATGTAAATACATGGAATTATAATATTAAATATTAAGGGGCAGATTCCGATTCAGGCCGGAAATCTCTCCGACCGAGCCGGACCCGGAGAGATTTCCGACCGAATCGGACTCTGGCAGTCCGACCGAACGAGTACGATGCGCACGCATGCAATCGGACTCGAGTCGGTCGGACTCCCATTGAGTCAATGGGAGCCGGACGTACAACACGTACGTGGGCTCCCATTGACCCAATGGGTGCGAGGCGAACAAGGGTGCCCCCTACAGCGGGTACGCCTCGAAGCGACTCACGGCGTACATGCACAGGTAGGGGGGACCCATGGGTCCCCCCTGTGTGCGACTCGCGCGGCTACGCGTACAGGGGGTCCGACACGGACCCCCAAAGTGCGGCTCCGACTGCTCTTTTGAGCCGGACGGCGTGAGTCGGTCGGACTGCTCGCGGCGCGCATCGTACTTGCCCAGTTAGGGAACGTCTCCATCGCGCGGTGCGAGTCGTGTCCGTGCGAGTCGGTCGGAGCGCTTCAGACCCGCGAACAAGTCGGTCGGCGATTTCGCGTGCGCTCGCATCGTACTCGCTCGGCCGGACGCACGTACGAATCGGTCGGGAAAGAGGGCTCCGAATCGGATCCGGTTAAGCCGAATCCGATTCGGTGCCCTACCGGCCGAGATCGGAATCGGCCCCAAAGTGTTTCATAATATTTATTATTATAATTTTACAATGACAAAAAAAATTATAATACATTTAAACAAATAAGATACAAATTGTAGTATTTTAATTACACATGATAGTAATTTTTATATCATGTATTCACATTTTTTAAAATTAAATTGCATTTATTTTATATATTAAAGCTGCCATATTTGATTGGGGCTTTTATTTTGTAACCGCTCGCGGTTGTTTTGGGTTATTTCGAAGAGGAGAAGGTCGCGGTTAGGAGCTGCTTCACATCGAGCAAGGTAAGATTACTTTTCTTTATTAAAACTACATCTTTAATTAAATTTGAAGGTAGTTAAGTTGTAGTTAGTGTGTGTACAGTTAGGTTTTAGAAGTTATGGCGTTTTTTATGCGTACGTTTTGACGATTTATGTATCGTTAGTTTTTGAGGCCTAGTTTAGAAAATTTAAAGTATGGTAGGATATGTCTTATTATCGTATGTATAATGTTTGTAATACTGTTATATTGCATATTATGTGTTTATTTGTGTGGGTGGGAATGTTTGTGTGTCTTTTTACAGGTTTTATACGAAAGAATTTGCGGATTTCGGAAGACGGCATTTTTTTAAATTAAGGAAGTGTACATTAGTTTTAGAAACTAATAATTATTTTACACTTCCTTAATTTTTCAGCTTTTCATGGAGCGTTTCTTTTTTTAAAAACGTTTTTCGGGTTTTTTATGGTTTCTGGATTTACGGACCAAGGATTACTTTTTGGAACAGTTGTATTTTTTCTTTTTTTTTTGGATAACTTTTTAATCTATTTGGATTATGAGCTACCTGGATTATTTTACAAGATGTGGGATTTTCTGTCTACAGCTACGGAAATGGTAAGTTATTTTAATTATTTATTGTGGGAGGGAAATATTATGAAATTTACTATTGTTGTTGTTTATTTTTTGAAATATCTAATTAATGTGTCTATATATATTTATTTATTAATAAAATATATTAGACAAATTAATTAGTTTTGTGAAAAATAAAATTGTTTTGCATGCATTTTAATATTTTAAACAGAAAAGTATTATACATTTTACACTGCTTTGAGAGTTTAGAGTAGGCTTTTGGCAATTATTGCTAAGTATTCTAGGCCTCTTGTTGTAGGGTATAGTTTGACTTGTTGTTGTAGGTATTCAAACATTTGCTTAGTTTGTTTGGATAGTTTAGGCCTGATTTGTGTAACAGATTGCTCCATTCTTAGCTGTTGGTAGCTCTGTTCTATTTGGAGGGAGAGTAGGAGTTTGTGTAGAGTAGGTGTACCTCGCTCTGTTGATGCTTGGAAGGCATTATGCCAACCTTCAACAGCATTGTTGGTTTTTGCCCCTTGGTTTAGTGTGCTAAGGTAGACATTCCACCATGGAATTTGGTATTTTGGTTGTCTCCTATGGCCTGATCTATGGAGTCTTCCCACCCAGGTATCTCCAAAATAGTCTAGGAGGGGACTTAATTTTTGTTCGTGTTGCTGGTAGTAAGGACTTTCTAGTAAAAGGTTGTAATGTTCGGCCACGTCAGTTACTGGGACGTAGGCCAGTGCAATACGTTTTTTTATTTGGTATGCGCATGATCTGTTTGTCGCATACTCTACACTTAGGGCCCGATTCTGATGCGGTTAGGAAATCTTCCCAATCGAACCGGTTTGGAAATGGTTTCTGACCGACTCGGATCGGGAGAGTCCAACCAACCGAGTATGATGCATCCGGATGCTTCCAGATACGATTTGGTTGGACTCCAATTGACTTCTATGGGAGCCTATGTCCCTAACCGCATCGTAATCTGGCCCTCGGTTGAGAAGATACATTCCTGATCCGATTCGGAAGGAGCAAATGCCATTAGGAGGCCTTCCTAACCGCATCGGAATCGGGCCCTAGGTGGGAATGCTTTCCTAACCGCATCGGAATCAGGCCCTTAGGGGCCTATTACGATGACGGGCGGACTTTGTCCGCCCGCCACCGTAACGGAAAACGGGACCGACCGCCAGAGGTGCGGCGGTCCCGCGAGGCCAATTAGGATGTGCCCGCCACACTGGTGATACAAAAGGGGATGATGGACGGAACGTTTGAGCCAATCAAACACTCACCCCCAGTCAACTGATCTGGGTTTAATCCATCATCATTCTTTAGCTCACTCCACCACCCCAGTTCAGACATGGCCATATGCAAATCAGTCTGACCCTGTGCCTCATGGGAACAGTCCAGCCCGAACTGCCAAGCCATGTCTTCCCTGGACCGGAAACAAGCATCCTCGGACCGGTTTCTGGCATTCCAGCCGTCATCAGCCAGGCTTGCTTGAATCCAGTGGCAAAGTGAGCAAGGGACCCACGTCTGGGCATACCCCCGCCAACTTAAGGCGAACAAAGCGATACAAAAGGGGATGATGGACGGAACGTTTGAGCCAATCAAACACTCACCCCCAGTCAACTGATCTGGGTTTAATCCATCATCATTCTTTAGCTCACTCCACCACCCCAGTTCAGACATGGCCATATGCAAATCAGTCTGACCCTGTACCTCATGGGAACAGTCCAGCCCGAACTGCCAAGCCATGTCTTCCCTGGACCGGAAACAAGCATCCTAGGACCGGTTTCTGGCATTCCAGCCGTCATCAGCCAGGCTTGCTTGAATCCAGTGGCAAAGTGAGCAAGGGACCCACGTCTGGGCATACCCCCGCCAACTTAAGGCGAACAAAGCGATACAAAAGGGGATGATGGACGGAACGTTTGAGCCAATCAAACACTCACCCCCAGTCAACTGATCTGGGTTTAATCCATCATCATTCTTTAGCTCACTCCACCACCCCAGTTCAGACATGGCCATATGCAAATCAGTCTGACCCTGTGCCTCATGGGAACAGTCCAGCCCGAACTGCCAAGCCATGTCTTCCCTGGACCGGAAACAAGCATCCTCGGACCGGTTTCTGGCATTCCAGCCGTCATCAGCCAGGCTTGCTTGAATCCAGTGGCAAAGTGAGCAAGGGACCCACGTCTGGGCATACCCCCGCCAACTTAAGGCGAACAAAGCGATACAAAAGGGGATGATGGACGGAACGTTTGAGCCAATCAAACACTCACCCCCAGTCAACTGATCTGGGTTTAATCCATCATCATTCTTTAGCTCACTCCACCACCCCAGTTCAGACATGGCCATATGCAAATCAGTCTGACCCTGTGCCTCATGGGAACAGTCCAGCCCGAACTGCCAAGCCATGTCTTCCCTGGACCGGAAACAAGCATCCTAGGACCGGTTTCTGGCATTCCAGCTGTCATCAGCCAGGCTTGCTTGAATCCAGTGGCAAAGTGAGCAAGGGACCCACGTCTGGGCATACCCCCGCCAACTTAAGGCGAACAAAGCGATACAAAAGGGGATGATGGACGGAACGTTTGAGCCAATCAAACACTCACCCCCAGTCAACTGATCTGGGTTTAATCCATCATCATTCTTTAGCTCACTCCACCACCCCAGTTCAGACATGGCCATATGCAAATCAGTCTGACCCTGTGCCTCATGGGAACAGTCCAGCCCGAACTGCCAAGCCATGTCTTCCCTGGACCGGAAACAAGCATCCTCGGACCGGTTTCTGGCATTCCAGCCGTCATCAGCCAGGCTTGCTTGAATCCAGTGGCAAAGTGAGCAAGGGACCCACGTCTGGGCATACCCCCGCCAACTTAAGGCGAACAAAGCGATACAAAAGGGGATGATGGACGGAACGTTTGAGCCAATCAAACACTCACCCCCAGTCAACTGATCTGGGTTTAATCCATCATCATTCTTTAGCTCACTCCACCACCCCAGTTCAGACATGGCCATATGCAAATCAGTCTGACCCTGTACCTCATGGGAACAGTCCAGCCCGAACTGCCAAGCCATGTCTTCCCTGGACCGGAAACAAGCATCCTAGGACCGGTTTCTGGCATTCCAGCCGTCATCAGCCAGGCTTGCTTGAATCCAGTGGCAAAGTGAGCAAGGGACCCACGTCTGGGCATACCCCCGCCAACTTAAGGCGAACAAAGCGATACAAAAGGGGATGATGGACGGAACGTTTGAGCCAATCAAACACTCACCCCCAGTCAACTGATCTGGGTTTAATCCATCATCATTCTTTAGCTCACTCCACCACCCCAGTTCAGACATGGCCATATGCAAATCAGTCTGACCCTGTGCCTCATGGGAACAGTCCAGCCCAAACTGCCAAGCCATGTCTTCCCTGGACCGGAAACAAGCATCCTAGGACCGGTTTCTGGCATTCCAGCCGTCATCAGCCAGGCTTGCTTGAATCCAGTGGCAAAGTGAGCAAGGGACCCACGTCTGGGCATACCCCCGCCAACTTAAGGCGAACAAAGCGATACAAAAGGGGATGATGGACGGAACGTTTGAGCCAATCAAACACTCACCCCCAGTCAACTGATCTGGGTTTAATCCATCATCATTCTTTAGCTCACTCCACCACCCCAGTTCAGACATGGCCATATGCAAATCAGTCTGACCCTGTGCCTCATGGGAACAGTCCAGCCCGAACTGCCAAGCCATGTCTTCCCTGGACCGGAAACAAGCATCCTAGGACCGGTTTCTGGCATTCCAGCCGTCATCAGCCAGGCTTGCTTGAATCCAGTGGCAAAGTGAGCAAGGGACCCACGTCTGGGCATACCCCCGCCAACTTAAGGCGAACAAAGCGATACAAAAGGGGATGATGGACGGAACGTTTGAGCCAATCAAACACTCACCCCCAGTCAACTGATCTGGGTTTAATCCATCATCATTCTTTAGCTCACTCCACCACCCCAGTTCAGACATGGCCATATGCAAATCAGTCTGACCCCGTGCCTCATGGGAACAGTCCAGCCCGAACTGCCAAGCCATGTCTTCCCTGGACCGGAAACAAGCATCCTAGGACCGGTTTCTGGCATTCCAGCCGTCATCAGCCAGGCTTGCTTGAATCCAGTGGCAAAGTGAGCAAGGGACCCACGTCTGGGCATACCCCCGCCAACTTAAGGCGAACAAAGCGATACAAAAGGGGATGATGGATGGAACGTTTGAGCCAATCAAACACTCACCCCCAGTCAACTGATCTGGGTTTAATCCATCATCATTCTTTAGCTCACTCCACCACCCCAGTTCAGACATGGCCATATGCAAATCAGTCTGACCCTGTGCCTCATGGGAACAGTCCAGCCCGAACTGCCAAGCCATGTCTTCCCTGGACCGGAAACAAGCATCCTAGGACCGGTTTCTGGCATTCCAGCCGTCATCAGCCAGGCTTGCTTGAATCCAGTGGCAAAGTGAGCAAGGGACCCACGTCTGGGCATACCCCCGCCAACTTAAGGCGAACAAAGCGATACAAAAGGGGATGATGGACGGAACGTTTGAGCCAATCAAACACTCACCCCCAGTCAACTGATCTGGGTTTAATCCATCATCATTCTTTAGCTCACTCCACCACCCCAGTTCAGACATGGCCATATGCAAATCAGTCTGACCCTGTGCCTCATGGGGACAGTCCAGCCCGAACTGCCAAGCCATGTCTTCCCTGGACCGGAAACAAGCATCCTAGGACCGGTTTCTGGCATTCCAGCCGTCATCAGCCAGGCTTGCTTGAATCCAGTGGCAAAGTGAGCAAGGGACCCACGTCTGGGCATACCCCCGCCAACTTAAGGCGAACAAAGCGATACAAAAGGGGATGATGGACGGAACGTTTGAGCCAATCAAACACTCACACTGGTGGGCGCATTCTGGACATTAACATTGCGGGTGGGCGGTGCTGTAAGCAGCACCCGCCGCAATGTTAAAGTGGCATGTTGTGCATTGCCACGCACAACGTGACAGGCACCGCGTGGTGCCTGCCACCTTGTGCGTGCCAATGAAGGGGGGTACCAAAGGTACCCGCCAAGTGCAGCCCCCCACCCCCTCGGGGGCCCGCAACGGGCCCCGATGCTAAACACCATATGCCTTTCCATGGCGGCATCCTAATCTGGTGGATGGTGCCTGCTAGGCACCGCCACCATTTTGGGCTCCCTGGGCCATCCGCCAGACAATCGGACGATTGCTGGCGGCGGACGGTCTTTGCGTCCGCTGCGGACGCATACCTGTTCCCACCACCATCCTAATCTGGCGGTGGGACGAATTGTGTTTGATGGCGGGCGGATCACCGCCCCGGCCCGGTGGTGGCGATCCGCACGTCATCCTAATAGGCCTCTTAGTGTTGATTTCTGAAGGTGTCTCCATAGACACTGATTGAAATGATAGTAACATCCCTGAATTGATGTGTGTGGGTAGGATTTTAGAATTGCAGTTATCATTGCCTGCTCAAAATCTATTATTATTTTCTGTGGAAAATAATTATTTGTTTCTTGTTTAATTTTAGTTAGTATTTCTATATATGTGGAGTTTTGTTTATTGGGTAGCAAGGCGTAGATAAAGGGGATGTTGGTGTTCTGATATAGGGCATGGACAGTGTATAATTGGTAGAATGGTTTGGGACAGATTTTAAAAGTCCCGTCCATCTTCCATGTTTCTGATTGTTGAAGCTTTATTAAATTGTTTGCAGTAGCAAACATAATTATTCTTTTCTGTTTGCATTTGTTGTCATAGAGAACAAAGGGTTCGTCATTATGAGTTATAGATAGTTCTGGGGAAATTACCACCTCTTCAAAAGTTTTTGGAGTAGGTGTGGTAGTTGTTGTGGCTTTTTTGGTGCGAGCTATAGTTCTTTTTAATGAAGAAATAGAGGGCATTTGCCCAGTAGCATGTTTAGGTACTCTAGGCAGCATTTCTTTCAGTATTTGACTGGTTGGTTTCTGTGAGCTAGTGTTAGCTTCTCTAATGTCATCAAGGGCATTCCTAACGTCTATTTCAGTAACATTTGGAGGGTGGTTATGCTCCCTTATATACAAAACAGTTGTTTCTCTAGTTGTTGCCCGACCATAACATTTATTTGAATAGTGCTTGCTACATTTCCAATTGACTTTTAGTCCACTTTGCTTTTCCTGGGTATAGACATACCCCATGTAACATAGCAACATTTTTCCTTTTTGGGATGTTATAAATTGGGCGCCTTCTGTCATTGTGATGTGGTAAATTCTACAACAAATGTATATTAAAATTATTAAAATGAATATAATACATGTTTATGTCTTAATGAATACACATTCTTATAAATATACTTACAATGTTGGTTTTGAGATGCTTTTAAATGGAGATGTTCTTTGTTTGTTTGTTGAATCCTGTAAAGTTGTGGATTTTTCTGTAGGAAGAGTAAAACATATTTTTACTTATTTTGTTAAATTTGTACATGGTGTAACGTCCACCGGAACTCCTCAGAATCTGGGCGATGCACGAATGGGTCCACCTCTCGACATCCCCAACTCTGATATAGTATACACAGAGTATTGAGGCGATCAAGCGAGGGAAAGGTATTAGGGTAGGAACAGCGGGGAATGGGATACCTGTAAATCAAGAACACAAGATTAATACCATCCTCAATACAGGCTACTCTCATTTAGTCTCACTAATAAGAATATTACCTGAATGCAACGTTAAGTGACCGCTGTGTTCCTCTCTATTGTCAGTAAAGATACCGCTCTCAACTGCAAGAGTACTGTACCTACAACAACAAATAAACATCAATAGATACCCATTCAGTACACACCTGTTCCCCCCCCCAAATGACAGGAAACCAAGCTACTCATACATACCCTCCTTTCGCTTTCCCCAAATGAAACAAGAAGCAAAAACCAAAGAAAGAAAAAACAGAGCGAGAAAAAGAAAAGCCGTTTTCTTCAGTCTGTGGTATGGAGTAGTAGCAGTTCAGATACTGACTGTCTTAATCCTGGGACATGAAATTTCCACAAAGAACTCAATGTCTAATCTTAAAGGCAGATTAGAACAAACCGTATATTGCTCAATAATAATCCACCCTGGATTCTTTTGAGGGGAAAACAAAAAGAATAAAGAAACTAAGAAGAAAATATTCGTAAGGAAACGAGCAGTCTCCGTACTAACAGTACCTCTGGTTCCAGCAGATACGGGAGCGTTGAATCCCCACTCCTTACGGCCAGTGCATGTTACTCGAGCCCGAGCAACACTAGGAAGCCAACAGCAACAGGCCCTTTTCCATACGCCCTCATCCGGCAGACTTCCCAAGATTGATGAGCCCTCCCACAGAGGGCGGAATAACTCCGGTCAACGCAGAATCCTTTGCGCAACCCACGAGCGAACACCAGCTCTCCCAACTAAAGTGTGCAGACCTATGTCTGCCAATAAGAGTCCCCGTGGAGGCGAGGAGCCGATTCCTGCTGACCCCCGGGCTCAGAATGATGGTCTTTCCGCTCCGAATGTCTGTAGAATGACGGTCAAGGCTCCGACGTGAGTCTCAGCGTTCACCAGTGTATCCGCACCATGAATGTGCTCTCTCCAAAACAAGAATTACGCACGCTACCTTGCGTGCGTTCGTGACTGAAATACTCCATGGCCCCTCCCAGCGTTGGATTGCCTTCTGGGTCTTGTAGTCCACGAGTTTTGATGAGCAATGTAGGCGCACCCAATCAATGCCTGACAGTATGCCCCTCTCCCATGCGCCTCCTAGAGCCCGGCATACCCGGATTGCGGGTGTGAAAGAGTCGGACAGCCTGGGGCGCATGAACGTTGCTGCACGGTTCCCACGAATCATCTTCCGCGGGATACCCTTTCCAGGTTACGAGATACCACAGCCTTCCCCTCCTATACTTGGAGTCCAAAATACGTCACACCTCATATTCCAACTGACCATCCCGGACCACCGGAGGAATGGCCTGACGTCTGGCACCCACAGCCGGTTTCAGCAGACCACAGTGGAAAACTGGATGGATCCTAAGGGACGCGGGTAGCTTGAGTTTGTAGGCCACAGGATTGATACGACGCAGAACAGTGTACGGGCCAATGAATTTGGGATGAAATATACTGCGAACCCTGAAACGAATGTTCTTGGTGGAGAGCCATACCCGATCTCCTGGTTGGTAACTGGATCCATCTTGGCGGTGTCTGTCTTCCCACAACTTATAGGTCTGTTTGGCACGTTTCAGGTTAGTCTGTACCTTTTCGTGCATAGCTTTGTAGATTCCTCATTTGTGCCATAACCGTCGGTTGATTGATAACATCCCTGGGAATGGACAGGGGCAGTATTTTTGCATGAAATCCGGTGTTGGCCCTGAAAGGTGTTTCTTTTATGTAACTGTGCCAGGCGTTGTTATAGGACAGTTCAGCTAGCCACAATAAAGATACCCATGAATCAGTTGCTTCCTTAGCATAGCATCGAAGATATTGTTTGAGCGACTGGTTTAATCGTTCGGTTTGGCCATCAGTCTGGGGATGGAAACTAGTAGATAGGGCTGTTTCTACCTGAAGAGCCTTGCACCATACTCGCCAGAATCTCGCAATGAACTGCGGTCCCCTATTGGACACAATGACCCTCGGGAGTCCGTTTAATCGTACCACCTGAGACAACAGCAACTGAGCGGTCTGTCCTGCAGTGGGTAGGTTTTTACATGGAATGAAGTGACCCATTTTTGTGAGACTATCCACAACGACTAGAATGGCATTGTATCCCTGATCCAAAGGCAGCCCAAGAACGAAGTCCATGCTAATGGTTTGCCACGGTTGCGATGGTGTGGGCATAGGCATCAGTTTTCCTTTTGACTTGGAATGTTCTCCTTTTGCCCTAGCACATGTATCACATTGAGCCACCCATTGCGATACGTCTTTTGCCATCCTATCCCACCAGAACTGTCGCTGTAACAGCTGCAGAGTTTTTGTGCAACCCGGATGACCTGCTAAAAGGGAATCATGACACCAGTTGAAGGCCTTCAGCCTGAGGTCTTGTGAAGGTAAGTACAGTTTGTTTCTAACAAAAGGCAATCCGTGTTTGAGGGTTCGGTGAACATCCTGGTCAGCCCATTTCTGCCACCAAGTCATGGATCGATGACTTAACCTCCTCAAGGAAATGCTCCAGCGTGATGGATCATAACACTTTATCGGGACTATCGATTGCTTCGGTAATGCCCTGTCGTGGCCCAGAAACGTCCTCTTGTCGTGACAGTGCGTCTGCTTTTTTATTTTCCGAACCAGGACGAAAAGTCACCACGAACTCGAATTCTACGAAGAACAACATCCATCGCATCTGTCTCTGAGTGAGTTGTCTTGGCGTTTTCATGTACTGTAGGTTTCGATGGTCCGTGTAAACCGTGACTGGATGGAGTGCCCCCCACAGATAATGCCTCCACTCCTGAAAAGCTTTCCTTATGGCCAAGAGTTCTTTTTCGGCTACTGTGTAATTCATCTCGGCCGCATTGAGTTTCTTGGACAGAAAGGCAACCGGATGCAATTGTCCCGTATGTTTATCTCATTGCTATAGGACAGCCCCTACCGCTATGTCGGACGCATCAGCCTCTACTGTGAACGGGATCTCGGTTTGTGGATGTTTCAGGATTGGTGCCGTTGTGAAAGCGTTCTTTAGGTAGTCAAAGGCTTCCATGGCCTCAGAGGTCCAACAAAACGGGATTCCTTTTCTTAACAGTCTTGTTATGGGAGCGACCAGGTGAGAAAAGTGAGAGATGAATCTCCGATAGTAATTGGAGAAACCCAAGAAACACTGTACATCCCTCACATTCTTAGGTACCGGCCACTCCTGAACCGCTTTCACCTTTCTTTCAGCCATGCTTAACCCAGAGGGACTCAACATGACCCCCAAGAATTCAACCTCCTCCACATGAAACTCGCATTTATTCAGTTTGCAGAATAAACTGTGTTCTTGTAACCTCTTCAGGACTTGAGTGACATGCTTTACGTGTGTTTCCTGATTGATAGAATAAATCAGGATGTCGTCAATGTAGACAACAGCGAATCTATCCACGTATTCCTTGAGGACATCATTTAAGAAGTATTGAAAGGCTGCCGGGGCGTTACATAGCCCAAAGGACATTACAAGGTATTCAAATAACCCATAACGGGTTTTGAAACCCGTCTTCCACTCATCCCCCTCGCGTATCCAAACCAAGTGATAAGCTCCTCTGAGGTCCAGCTTGGTATAGACATTGGCTTCCCTCACCTGATCCAGTAACACCGGAATGAGTGGAAGAGGGTATCGGTTTCTCACCGTGTTTTTGTTTAGCATGCGATAATCGATGCATGTCCTTAACTCCCCACTAGCTTTTGCTATGAAAAAAAGTGGAGAGGCTGCCGGTGAACAGGAGGGTCTGATGAAACCTATGTCTACATAGTGATCTAGGTACTCTCTTAGGTGCTTAGTCTCAGGTGCGGATAAGGCATAGACTCTACAAGAAGGGATGGTTGCTCCTGCAATTAGGTCTATCTGACAGTCATAGTCACGGTGCGGGGGTAGTATTTCCGCCTTAGCCTCACAAAATATTTCTCGATACGGTGCATAAACTGATGGCAACACAGTCTCTTTTTCCGCTGCAGTGGCAACATGGAAACCCTGAGTAAGGGCTAAAGCGTGAGAACCGAAGGGGTGCATACAACTCTGCCTGCACTCTTCTGACTGGAACACCACTGTCTTTCTTTTCCAATCTATAGTGGGGTTGTGTAGCCATAGCCATGGCATGCCCAATATTACCTCGTACTGCGGAGCATCAATGATGTTTAAGGTTAGATCTTCTACATGATTTTGTTGGTCACCCTTCAGTATCAGCCCTACTGATTCAGTTTGTTCCGTGATAGGACCGGATGTTAAGGGTTTACCGTCCACAGCCAAAACCTTTTCGGGGTTCTCTCTGGGAACTCGCTGCAGTTCCAAACGTTGTACCAATCCACTATCTATAAAGTTCCCAGTGGCTCCCGAGTCGATCATCACCCATACCTGATGTACCTGATGACCTGCTGTAAGGATCATGGAGAGCACAATGTGGGGTTCGGTGTTTTTTAACTCGGTTACAGCTAGCGAGGGCAACTTCAAGTCCTGTCTCTGGTGTGTGTTTTCTGCCGTTTCCATCTCTGGTGTACCCCCTTTCTCGGCTGTCTGTACTGCGGTGACCGCCACCCTTTTCCTAGGATAGAAGGAACCCTGCTTCTTGGGCTTATGAGGGCATTCTCTCACGAAGTGGCCCTTCTTTCCACAGTACATACATAAGCCTTGCGCCCTACGGCTCTCTCTCTCTGCTCTTGACAAAGGCGCTCTGATGGCTCCCACGTCCATGGGCTCTGACCCCTGTTCATTAGAGGGTACTACCGTCCTGTTCCCTCTCTCCATGCTAGCATATGTTCTCTCTCCTCTCTTACGCTCCCCTCCCCTTTCGGTCAATCGATGATCCAAACGTAAAGTGAGATTCATTTGATCTGTACACGTGGTGGGTTGGGGATCAATTTGAGCTAAAACGTCCTTCATCTCGTCCCGCAGTCCCTGATAATACAACGACATTCTCTTCTCCTCAGGCCATGCGGTTTCAGCTATCAACCTATTGAAGGACGTTAAATAGGTGACCAGTTCTTGTTTTCCCTGTCTTAACTCTAGAAGCTCCTGATCGGCGCTAAACGTGGTAGCACGGCGATCGAATACTCTTTCAAATTCTCTACGAAAGGCGTTCCAGTCAGAGAGCAAAGGATCGTCGTTCTGTACTAACGGCACCGCCCAGTTAGCCGCATCCCCAGTCAGGTATGAAATGGCAAAAGCCACTCTAGAGTGGTTGTTAGGAAAGGAAGCTGGTTTACACGAAAAATGCAACATAATCTGAGTCAAATAAGTCTGTATCTTCATAGGATCCCCAGAATACCTTTCGGGACTAGCCAAAGGAATGGGTGGGGGTACGTTCACTTGTATTGGTGATGTAGATGACGATGCGTCAAAAGGGTTTCTAGATTGCCTATCAACCTTTTCCCTAAGTGCCGCTGTTTCAGCCCTTGATGTAGCTAATTCTTGTTGAACTAACACCAGCGCTTGCAACACGTCTTCCACGGTCGCCTTTTTTTGTATCGCCCAGGCTGGGAGGAGTGAATATCGTGGGTGCGTAATTCTGTAACGTCCACCGGAACTCCTCAGAATCTGGGCGATGCACGAATGGGTCCACCTCTCGACATCCCCAACTCTGATATAGTATACACAGAGTATTGAGGCGATCAAGCGAGGGAAAGGTGTTAGGGTAGGAACAGCGGGGAATGGGATACCTGTAAATCAAGAACACAAGATTAATACCATCCTCAATACAGGCTACTCTCATTTAGTCTCACTAATAAGAATATTACCTGAATGCAACGTTAAGTGACCGCTGTGTGCCTCTCTATTGTCAGTAAAGATACCGTTCTCAACTGCAAGAGTACTGTACCTACAACAACAAATAAACATCAATAGATACCCATTCAGAACACACCTGTTCCCCCCTCCAAATGACAGGAAACCAAGCTACTCATACATACCCTCCTTTCGCTTTCCCCAAATGAAACAAGAAGCAAAAACCAAAGAAAGAAAAAACAGAGCGAGAAAAAGAAAAGCCGTTTTCTTCAGTCTGTGGTATGGATTAATAGCAGTTCAGATACTGACTGTCTTAATCCTGGGACATGAAATTTCTACAAAGAACTCAATGTCTAATCTTAAAGGCAGATTAGAACAAATCGTATATTGCTCAATAATAATCCACCCTGGATTCTTTTGAAGGAGAAAACAAAAAGAATAAAGAAACTAAGAAGAAAATATTCGTAAGGAAACGAGCAGTCTCCGTACTAACAGTACCTCTGGTTCCAGCAGATACGGGAGCGTTGAATCCCCACTCCTTACGGCCAGTGCGTGTTACTCGAGCCCGAGCAACACTAGGAAGCCAACAGCAACAGGCCCTTTTCCATACGCCCTCATCCGGCAGACTTCCCAAGATTGATGAGCCCTCCCACAGAGGGCGGAATAACTCCGGTCAACGCAGAATCCTTTGCGCAACCCACGAGCGAACACCAGCTCTCCCAACTAAAGTGTGCAGACCTCCGTCTGCCGATAAGAGTCCCCGTGGAGGCGAGGAGCCGATTCCTGCTAACCCCCGGGCTCAGAATGATAGTTTTTCCGCTCCGAATGTCCGTAGAACGACGGTCGAGGCTCCGACGTGAGTCTCAGCGTTCACCAGTGTATCCGCACCGTGAACGTCCTCTCTCCAAAACAAGAATTACGCACACTACCTTGCGTGCGTTCGTGACTGAAATACTCCGTGGCCCCTCCCAGCGTTGGATTGCCTTCTGGGTCTTGTAGTCCAAGAGTTTGATGAGCAATGTAGGCGCACCCGATCAATGCCTGACACATGGGGTGGGGTGGGTGTTTGGGATGGAGTTGGGGTTTTGTTTGGTGTTTTAAATGTTTTTAAAAGGTGTCTTGCTGAATACTTACTTTATTAGTAAGATGGTTTTAGGAGGTGATCTGTTATTTTTTTGATGATTTGAGAATTATCTGTAGAGGAGACATAAATAGAAAAAAGATATATATTAATTATTTGAGTATGATAAATATTAGTTTATGAAGATTAGCATTACTGTTATTTTATAGATGGTAATTTACTTACTTTTTGAAGAATGCAATAGCTTTTTTTTTATGAAGTCCTTGCTTCTGGTAGAAATCCGGCAGAGTTTCGGCTTCCTTATTGTTTTTGGTTTAAAGTGTAAAATAAGAATAAGTTTTCCTTTTTTATATAGTGTTTGTTTAATTGTTTGGTTAACCTCATTGGTTCATTTTAATATTGTGTGTTTTTATTGGTTTATATTTATTGTTTTAATTGTTTTGGTAGTTGTTTTCCATATATGGAAAACGCTAATTAAGAGTCAGTTTTTTGTTTTTTTCACATGTTGAATTATTTAAATGTGTATTATATTATATGTGATGTTAAAAAATGTGTGTACATAATGTAAGTATATCATTTAAATGGTTATTAGTAGTGTATTTATCATTTAATGTTTTAAGATATGTTTTACTATTTTTTTTAAATTATGTATTTCCTTGTATTTTATATGCAGTGTATGTTTATTTATTTAACTATATTTATGGTGTTTAATCTTGTGTGTTTTATCTATTTTTGAGTTGTCGATATTTTTACAAAAACGATAATATTGCTGTCTATATTATTGTGATCGATATTTTGGACATGTATATTTTTAAAGAATGTTCGATATTTTAGATAACATAATTATGTGTTCGATATTACTGTTATCGATAATTTTGCATGACGATATTTTGGGGTCGATAATAGTGTATTTTCTTTAATTAAGTATAGGGTATCGATATTAGTGTCTTCGATATTTTTGTGTCGATAAAAATGTAGGTCGATATTGTGTTAAAGTAATATTATCAAAGTAATTAGGCCTCTATTTGGTTAAAAATCTATTTTGGAATAGTCCACCCAGCATTAAAATTACTTTGCCATGTTTTGATCCTATGTTTGCTGCTTTAATTGTATTTCAAAGGGGCAAAAAATGTAACCTTTTTATCTGTCATGGCAGGAACATACTGGCCAGACTAGAAAAATACTTGTAAGGTGGCAACCTTGAGCCCAGGTATTTTTGCCCCTTTCCCTACAAATAGGAATCTATCAGAACAAAAAAGGACTACGCCTGTCTCGTTGGCAAAACATTCCTCGGATTTGTCTCCTGGCTCCTCTTCTAAGCAGCAGCTGTATTATTGTGTCATGAAAATACATAATTTCATCTTTAATAAACCTCTACTTCCCCATATTATGTTGCAAATTAATTTCAGCTGAAATGCAGCTATAAACTTGCTAATTTCCCTTTAGTATTCACGAGAACATCCTTTTGGCAGATACACAGATCCAGAGAGCTAACCTCCCATCCGCAGACTAAACAATTGTTTGGACCCAGGGACCAATGATGTGCAAAATGGCCGCTGCGCGGTTCAAGGAAGAAATGCTGAAGATGAAGAAATGCCGGTCTGGGCCTGTCAGGGGAAGTGTTAGCTGTGCTGAGTGAACTGGAAGGAGGCACTGTGCATTTAGGGAAATCAACTGAGTAGCTCAAAGACGGTACCCTGAAGGCAAATCACAGACCGGTGAATAAGGAGTGAAAAGAGCAAATATAATTAGAATATGTCAATGCTGGAGACTGCAGTTCTGGGAAGCTAGGCAAACATCTTCATGCATGGAGGACGGTTTAATCGCATGTGAGGTTGCGTTACAGAACAGAGAGAGCAAGCAGCGAATCGATTGAATGGATACAATCATGTATAATTCTAGAGGCGCTGTAAGGATGCATGTATCATGAGATTATCTTTAGATCTGTGCTAGAGTCAGCCCAGATCCTCTTTAAATAATATATAGAATTATAGATGGGTAACAGTGAATTACAAAGATGTTTTTTGGCATATGGTTCTGAATGACATCAAATAGACAACGAGCGTGAAGCTTGAGTTGTCTATGATGTCACTCAGAACCCCAAGGTGAAGAAGATCCCAGTAATTCAATTTTTACCAATCTATAATTTTACGTTATGTTCACACCACCTCCTCCCTCTAAATCATCTGCCTTACTTTCAACTGCTACGCAGGGGCAGAGGAGTAATGGAGGAGCAACACATGACATGGCCTTGCCTCCCTGTCCCAAATTAAAAAAATAAAATACCTGATCTACCACTCACCCTGACCACTCTCTGTACCTTCCCCTCTGAAGCTGTGCTTTATGACGTAGCGACAGTGAGTTATGAGATCTGTAACTTTCCGTTGCGTCACGGCAGTAAATTGTCAGATTACATATCATATAAAATAATGCGCAGGAAAGCAATAACACAAAGACTGGCTTCTGGGCATATCTCTTCAGCCATTGCTTTGTTTGAGTGCCACTCACATTTTGGGCCAGCCTACCAGACTGCATGCCTAGAGTGGGGAGCGGGAAAGCCACCTTAAGCAGTGCCATTCGCATTTTTAATCAGCCAACAGCACAGTCATTGAGTGCCCAGGCTGTCAGTCCCATTGAGTGATGGCATTTTGCTCCAGTAACCTGGTTACCAAACGTTTGTTTCTACTATGTAGCATAATAACACTCCTGAGGTCAACAGGGGCTTATGTGAAGGCTACAAACTTTCCAGTAATTCTTAACAATGCCTCTGCCTGGCTTTAGCTGAACGAGAGGTAACAATGTTACCACTAGGGTGCCAATCTCACTGAGGCTTACAGAGGTAACACAATGCACTGTGGGTATTGTAGTCTTGGTTTGCTTGTTAGACTCACAGGAATGATTTGTGGGTTGAAAGCCCCAGAATGTGAACTGTGTACATGTTGAAATGTTGTGAAGTGGTCATCTTACCACTGGGGGTTCCCCCATCTTTTCTCGACGCCCTTAGAATGTGTTAGAATAGACTGTAGGTAATGCTGTTACTTACACTGCCTACGGATTAATAGGGCCCATGGTTTCATATCAGGCACTGAAAGCTCTGTTTAGAAAAGGGAGGTTGGGTCGGAAGATGGCAGATTAATGTTTTCGTCAATTTAAAACACAAGGGTGTTTTCATGCTGTAACTTTCAGAGCCCTTGCTGTGGCTGTGACGGTAACTGCCAGATTTGTGTCTGCATGCCTGCTTTTCTAACCTTATATTTGAGAACCCTTAGGTCTTCCTATTCTAAACTAACACGAGACAACAATTCTGTCAAGAGAGGGAATCGCTGGAAACGTTACAGGCATTAATTATTAATTAATGTTGCAATTTAGTTGCAGGTACTGTGAATTGACAAAATGCGTGATCTTGAGAAGATCGCCATTTGTGCGGCTGCTGTTCGACTGTAAAGAGGGAGAACTGAAAACTGGCTGAACAAGAAGTGTTCTAAATGTACCCGACGTTCCTGTTCTGTAGATACTTCCGTCAGAGCAGTTGGCTCTTGGTGTGCTGGCAATATTTTAGAAGAAGGATGCGAGTTTGACAAGCCCTGCTGAACAAATCCATCCTGATGATATTTTAACTTATTATGGCACTGCCTGGCTTGGTGACATGACCCTGCGATTGCTCGTTTTTTTGTGTAACAGGCGTACAGTAGTGGTGTGACCAGGTGCTTGCTGAACATGAACCTTCATCTGCCTTCCTCCTGGTTGAAATGCAGGGCCCCTGGGTGAGATGCAGGGCCCCTGGGTGAGTTATGAAGGATGCCAAGATTGACCATAGGGCCTCTGGGGCAGCAGCGTAGACTGACCCTGTATTTTGGGCCCTAGTGCAAAGAAGAAAATGCCCCCCTCCTCCCTCCGGCTGCAGTTTGAATTATAAAATACAGCAATAATCAGGGTTCAGTGGGGCCTCAGGACTCTCAGCCCTGATGCCACTGAACCTGCTGCTCCCCCTGCTCTGGGGCCTCCTTTCACGGTTCCTCACTCTTGGGTACAATACCTGAGGTGGGAGTACCTCTTTAGCATGAAGCGATAAAGGGCCTAGAGGGAGGTGGGAGACATGGGTGCCCGAGGAAGTCAGTGCCATGGGGGGAGACAACGCTTTGTTAATAAGCACTTTCCTGGAAAGGGAAGATAAAACTTATAAGGTAAAAAACATGACCGCAAAGGGCAACTAGACACAATAGCAGCCCTCTATCTTCTGTGTTGTATGTACTTAACAGAAGCACATTCGCAATGCCCACAGTATTTACATTTGTGTGTACACTTGAAGCCTCTTATTGACATAAGAAGCGCCCCTGAAATGATGAAATGAGGATCCAGGTGAGGCAGCTGAGGAGCAGCGGAGGTGCCAAAATTTGTATGGGTAACGCATAATGGCGAGCTTAGGGATAAATGGTGGTTGGGAGGTAAAATGAATATTCAATGCGATCACTGAGAGGGGAGGATTCTCCAAGCTTCATGTCGACCCCCGGGTGAAATAACGTGTACAGCCAAGGGATAAAGGTAAAATGTTCCGATACCGGAAATCTCCACTACCCCTTGTGTAAAGCGTGTGGAGACAAATGAATGAAATGAAATTTGTACTTGTAAAGCGCACCCATACCCCCAAAGGGGTGTCCAGGCGCTGTACGCATACCGCTGTGGAACCCTTCCTGGCTTTTCCCTGTGAAATGTCCACTCCTGGGCACCCCCAGGGTGAAGCCAGGCATCCCAGCAATGTTGGGGAGATTAAGCAAGCTATTGCCCAGAGTTGCAGAGTGGGACCCATGATTAGAATAGGCACCGAGGCGAGAATTATCAGGTCCGAGGAAATTGAGCCCAGGACCCGCCGAGGCAGGAATTGAACCCTGGTCCCGGGCCAGATCTCTGCATCAGGGTCTGCCGCTCTAACCATTGAGCCACACTTCTCCTGGAGACAAGGGACCTGTTTCACAAAGGAAAACTTGCACTTTTGTGCAAGTTTATGTTTTTTTTTATTTACGACTGTGAAGACTCCACAGTCGGGGCGGAGAACTCCACATATAAAAAGATAGAACTGTCCTGTAAGCCACCTTAGTGCAAAGCAAGCTTCTGTCACTTCCTGAAGCCTAGATGTCCCTGAGAACGCCAAGAAGCTAAGGAATCAGGCAGCCCTAAATGACACCTGATGTGATGGAATTTCAAAGGGCGGAGAGCATAATTCCCAGACTCCAAATTGTGCCAGCAAGAGATGCAAGTGAGTCAGAACGCCCCTCCAGAAAGGGAAGTTTGGGGGTAGGGCAGGCTCTGCCTCTCAAGATATCTTCAAAAAGCATGAGGCAGATGGCACACCTTTCAGTACAGTTTAGTTAAGGAATTGACCAGAATGTCAACATGCTTAGAGGTATTTCTGAAGGGGCCCTCATGAATTATTTTATAGGATTCTTGGTTTGTCAAGCAAGCCAGAGTATTTCCATGGCGATTTTGAGGGTTGTCTCCTCCCACAAGACATAAATGAACTCTTTTACAGAATATTATCCGGAGGCTTATTCGAACAGGCAGGTCTTGAGGGCCATTTGGAATTTCGGAAATGAGGTGATGGTCCAGAGGTGCGTGGGGAGGCTGTTCTTGGTCTTTGCTGCGATGTGGGAAAAGGAGCGTCCTCCACTTCTGCTTCAGTAGATGCGGGGAGAAGGGGAAGTGAAAAGGAGGCAGAGCATAGTCTTCTTGATGGTTGGTGGAAGTTCTGGCGGAGGTTAATTTAGGTGGGTCCTTGGTTGTGTACAGCCTTGTGTGCGTGGGTCAGCAGCTTGAATTGGCATCACTTCTGTACGGGGAGCCAGTGGAGTTTCCTGACGTGGTGTGGGGTGTGATGTGGGTTCGTAGAGTATGGCCAAGAATGAGTCTGGCTGCAGCATTCTGTATAGTCTGAAGTCTCTGAAGAAGGTAAAAGGAAAAAACAAAGAAATTATTGTTTTCTCTATAGAATGTATCAATGAGAAAAAACCAATTTAAGTGTAATTATTCAGCAGACTTTTTGAATGTAAAATAGTCTTTAATGCATTGGAAAACAAACAGGCCTTTACCAGAACTCACAGGTTTTTGCAGCTTCAGTTGGCAAATTTTGCAGCCAAAAAAAGGCAAACATTTGCGGCCTGAAACCTCAAATTTTTGGGTATTTTTGCAGTAGGCAGAAAATGTGCCTGTCACAAAAATACTGCACTGCCTATGCTCTGTAACTGCTGGAGACTGCTATGTCGCAGTCTGTAAAATTTTCAGTTTTTAATTTTGGAAATTGTTAGTGTAGGTGTCCCCCTCTCTTTTTTTTCTAGAAACGTTCGTTCCTGAACTGGGAAGTATAAATTAAAGTATACTAAATAAGGGATAGATGAATGAAACCCCCTTAAAAGTGCCTTTCCTCTATTTTCAGGGCGGGGTCTCCCATACCTGAGTATTTACCGGGTGAGGTGAGGTTTTGACTTTACACAAGAAAGGTGAGTGCACCGATAATTATATATAAAAAAAAGGATAAAGCGGTGTAACTTGACTTATTGGCATATGAAGTAACCAATGAAGTCATCCATGCAGATGAATTAATGCAAGGGAGCTCGTGTTATTGTTTTATTATTTCACAATTGTTTATATGTGTTTATGTGTTACAGGTGTGAAGAATTCTCCGTTTGTACGGAAGAATGACCATGTAGAAGGTCGTATTTTATGCCAATTTTATACACATAAATGTTAAATGTTTTATGACCCAATTGGGAATGCAGTAGCGAAAGTAGGTATTGTTTAGGTCCTGAAGAAAGCCTGGGCAATTGGCCCATTGGGCTGAAACTAGTTGACCACACTGCAAGCGGCCTATGTGTTCAAAGCTGCTTCTGCACTATTTTTAAAGTAGGAGTGGAAGAGATATTTGTATTAAAAAATTGTTTTTCTCTATTCCAATTCCTTTTTAATTTCACTCACATGCACTGCACTTAGTTTTTCATCACCCTAAATAAATGAAGATACTGGCGTGAGGCCGGTTACTCAATGAACATATGGTCTCACCTGTTTCTATCTTTACTTCCTCCTTTTGTGATTTTTGTGACTTGGCCGAAATCCGATCCACATGATTCTCTTCTGTGATTTAGAAGAGTAGTGGTAGGAAGGAAGGGTATCCAAATGATGACACTGACCACTCTTGGTAGTTGATGGAAATCCGACAAGGTCATTTATTTGATTTCATGTATTTTGGTATCTAGGGTGTTGGCACTGTTGTGTTAATTTATGATTCAGTATCGGCTCCTTTTAATAGACCACCAGATTTATTTGTTGTTGTTAGCAGTCTGTAAAATCACAGCGTCTCCAGCAGCATGGCGCCTCAGAATATGAGGCTGTCTAGTGCCACAGAGTGTATATGAAACATCCCTGCAGTGCATAGGGCAACATGGGTTTTGGGCGTGGTTGAGCGGGAGGGAACAGGAGCGGGGGTGGGGAGCAGAAGAGTCTAGGGGAGTGGTGGGAGCGCCAGATGAGTCATGGGAGGCGGGCATAGAAAACACTGGGAGGAAGGAGGACGTAAGAGAGGAGTCACGGGGCAGCGGGGGATGGGATATCAGAGGAGGCATCGGGGAGGTGAGGGGTGCAGGAGACAGATTGCGACAAAGGGAGGGAGGCCTAGGGAAGGAGAGGAGTGACAAAGTGCAATGGAGTGTGGCGTTAGGAGTGTGGTCCAAGGGCCTGAAGAGTCTGCAGAGAGCACACTGAAACATGTGAGGTGGGTCACAGGAGAATTGCAGAGGAGGGCGCTCTGTGCATTTACACGGCAGGCAACAGAGGAAGTTAGCTTCTCTGTTGCCTGCTGCTCACCATTCTTTTACTGGTTTCTGTGGGCACTTTTGTAAAAATTGCAAGATTTTTACATAAGTCCCAAAGTGTGATTTTTTTGCAAATCGCAAAATCATGAGTTTCTCGGGTGTCTGCTTAAGAGGCGGAATGATATACCAAATAGCCAATAGCATTTGGCGAGAGATCAATACTCCTCTAGGTGGAGCCAAACCCTAGTCTATGTATATTTTAAAGAATAGGTAACAATAGGTCATGCAGACGATGGTGCAGTCAAGCCAGACTTCAAATTTCAATAGAAACAGAATGACAGAACAATGGCATTGAAAAGCACCCCAGATAGTAAATGAAAGTTTGCACTATTCGGTATGACCCAGAGCTTTCAATGCTATCATTGAATGAACTAGAGAACATGGAGCAGAGGGGTGGTGTGTATGACCTGGTTATAAGGACAGAGGAGGAGGCTGAAGCCCTGGTTATTGCCTAGAAGCTTCTGACAATATAAGTGACCGGGAAGTCCAGGGACAAAAAAGAAGGCCTGACACTACATGGACCACAAACGTTTACAGAAAATAACAGATTCTACTCATCTGATGAGAAGGTCCATGAAATACAGCTTCTCTGGGGAAATACTGTGGGGCTTAATCTAGGACTACTAATTGAGTACTTTGAGTGAGCTGCATTTAAAAATTAATCACTAGCCATGAAGGCAACCACAGGTGATGTTTATTGTGAGCATCCCAGGAAGGTTTACATAGATAGGGTGCAGGTCACTGCTTTTAAAATCTCTTGTACATTCTTCTAGGCATTCTAGTTCACCTACCCGCTCTAAGATATAGCCGTGGCTTGAGTGGTCTGGATAAGCAGTCCTCTCACATTTACCTAAGCAAGACAGCACTGCTTTATTGGCATCAATCATACCATTAAAGCAGTATTGCATTATATTATTAAGTGTATTACCCTTCTGGTACTACAAGGACAGTGCACACATTTCTTGGTCCTGTGGTCGAGAGCCTCCTTAATACAGGGCAGAATGCAAACTTTCCAATGGGGGAGCCACTGTAATCCACAGTGACCCTACAGTTGGAGGTGTTCCAGGTCACAATTCACTACAGCGAGCAACACTGGAGCACATGGCTCATACCTTAGTACTAAAGAGCAGACACACCAAGTCTGCACAACTCTGTAAAGCCAGGAAATGTGGAAATGACAAGCCTGCTGGTGAATATGCAGGCTCGGCTCCAGCCTCTCCAGCATGCCTTAATTGATGGATCAACGTGCAATCTGGTAGATGTACATGAGATACATGCGGGTACTATAACTTCTCTATCTGAAACAGAACGTTTCTGCATCAAAATGACCATATTGTCAGGGCCGGACTGGGAACTGAAAGCAGCCCTGGCAAATTTTTCCAGAGCAGCCCCCATCCGGCACGTAGCGTGCGAGCGCAGCGACCGAGCCCGACCACTCTTAGCGGGGTTAGGGGGGGTTCTCCCCCCAAGAAAATTTTGGAAAAAGACAGACTAAAATGGTGCATTTTACAGCACATTTTTCATTACATATTTAATTGTATTAACTTTTGAAGCACAGTAAATAGTAGATGATGATCTTAAAGAGCACCAGGTTATCCAGTCATATGTACCCATAGACATTCTTACAGAGAGCACCAAAAATAGAGGTTTCAGGTTGCCATGTGTAGCATTTTCATAATTTCAGCGTAATTATGAGTGACATTTCAAATATGTGACACAGCAGAGCACAGAAAATGGAGGTCTTCGGCTGATGGAAAATCCTCAGCTTACTCCCCATCGAGTCTTGGGCTTCAAATTCTTAAGGAAGCCCTGTCATCTCAGGAGGCCTGTCAGAGGCAGAATGAAGCTATGAGCCTCAAACTCTGCAGGTTGGCTGGAGGGTGACATCACTTGTTGTGTCACAAAAGAGCTCTCCATTCAGCCATTGTGCTAATTGTTGCCATGGCCTCCTTATTGTGTCATAAATACCTTTGGATAGCGCCTAAAATCCATAGCGCCTAAATAGCAGTCCTCAATCCTCAATGCAGACCAGCTAGTAAAAGACTTAAATACAAAATTAACAGGATGGCGCAATCAGGGTTTTGTCTTTGAGAAATGTTTTACAGTAGAAGAAACACAGCATGCATGGGGCAACATTAGCTGTGAGGCAGTGTTCCATTCTCCCTAATTAATCTGGTCCAAATCGGTAGAGTAATGCTTCACTGTGAATAAACTGGACATTGAAACAGATGTAGAAAATCCTCACCCCGCTCTGAAAAAAAGCATACTGTTCATTCAAAGCTAGATTTAAAAATTCACAATCTACTACTCAAATGGGTGCAATTTCCGATGTTTCCCTCGTCTTCATTGCTCGATTTTGCTCATGAGAACGTGTCACTCATAGTCACCGAATGTCACTCATAATTCCACTGATATTATCAAAATGTCACACATATGCAACCTGAAACCTTGGCACCTATGAGACAGGTAGACTGGCCCAATTAAGTTCCTCATTACTTTTGGGGAAACCCTGTGTGTTTCTTTAGAAATTCCAATAAAGTTCAACAAAGTGCTCCTGGACTCTGTGCCTGTTTCTGCTGCCCTGTGACTGGTCGCAGTCTCCTATGGACCCCCAGTCAGTATTTATGCTGTGAGCAGAGAGGGTGGGCTGCATTCGTAAATAATCTATGACTGTAGATTGCATTAGGCCCCTTAAAATCCCTTTCTTTCACTCACAACCTTTTTGCCTGATGCTTTAGATCTCTTGCTTACTCCGAATTAATTTAAACCTATTTACACCTCACTCCGAACCTATAACCAGTGACTGTGAACAGACCATATGGACCAGCTCAGTGAGGCAAGCAGCACCCATCGCTGAGGGCGATTTCTTCCCGGCCCTTTTCATACTTTTTGATCTTAATGTTTCATTAGTGAGTATGATTTTCCTCTGGTCAGCAGAGTTATGAAATAGGAGATTTGGAAAAAGACGTTAAAAAAGGAGCAGGAGCTGTCGCGATAAATCGTAGACATAGTAAATTGAAAAAAGATGCAGACTTTTGGTTTGACTGAAGACAATGAAATGCACATTTACACCACTGGGGGTGAAGTTGGGAGGTTATGTATCCCGTTTTTATTGTTTCTTGACAAAGTGGGACATCGTTTCTATTTCATATGTAATGTTTAAATGATCCATCCTCTGGCATCAGTGCAGCAATCCCTCAATCAAAGTCAAAAGTCTATCTTCACAAATCCTAGGTTTCGATTTCGTGTTTACTCACTCTGAAGGCCTTGAAGGTTCTTAAGAGTGACAGACTGTTTGTTAAAACTGTAATTCACCTTCATTGCAAACAACCATAAAAGTAGTTTTGTCTGTTTGTGTATCTGTTTACTACACACCCTGTCTGTCACTGCAAAGCCATTCTGGAAATCTCCCTGGGGCTCTATGACTGTGGTTAATGTGGCCTTGCAGTTTTTATTTCGGTTCTTTAAAATCGTTTGAGAGATGCAAGTGTGTTCTATAACTAAATGTCTATATTTAGCATGCACTTGTGATTAAAAAGCGTTCCTGGGTACTGTGAAATCCTAACCAATGTGGAGGCTTTTGAGGTCCTTGTGTAAGCACAATCTCTTTGAAATGAATGCTATCTTTAGGGATAGCTTCCTAAAGGGTCACTCTACTTCCCTGTGACAACCAGTGAACAATTCAGAACCACCTGCTCGCAGGTAATCAGTCTGCAGCATCTAAAGGGGCCGTAAGTTTGCCTTTAAAAGCTGATCCTTGCAGGCGCCTTGCTGGACTGCGCTCTTCTGAGAAGTCAAGGAAACCTGGAACAGGCCGAGGCAATGATAAAATGCTGAAATTATGAAAATGCCACACATCATGGCAACCCGAAACCTTGGGTGCAGGTAATGCTCTCCAATTACAGTGGGGTAGGAGGAAGCTCTTTTGAATTACTCTGATGAAGTACTGCTGTGAAAAAACGAAATAATTCCTACGGAGCTTCAGACTAGGATAGGAATCAGGATACATCGTAACCTCATAAACACAGGACACTGCTGGCGGAAGAGGAGGGATGTATAACCAATAGTATTTAGATGATTGGTGGAATACACAGGACTTTCATTGGTTCTTTTTTCTCTTTACCCAGTGGTAAAGGTAGTTTATGGTGACTGGCTGCTTGTTAATTAAAGCAAGAAAATAAAACATAATATGGGCCATGACGTCTGATCATTTCAAAACGTTCTTTTAATAATGCTAGGAAACGTATTATCTCTAGCTTCTTGAGCACTAAATCAAGTTGTCTTTTACTAAATTACTTACTTACCTTATGTAAAGTTGCCAGTTGAGTGTCACGTAACGTTCAAATGAACAGTCATGCAGCCTGCAAGTGAACCAGCCGCAGGCCCGGGGTCCGGGAACTAACTTCTCTGGGGGTGCAGAATCATTGGTGAGACTCGCGCGTTGCTCTGCGCGACGCGCGAGTCAGACCAATTAATGATCTGCGCCCCCTTTACGTCACTGCCTACAATTAAGGCAGGTCAGGTGCCTCAGTACCTGTCTGGTCACGAGTTGTGGTGGTGGTAGACAGTGGGTGTGGCGCCGAAAGTAAGTGTACGCGGGCACGCACGGCCTGCACGCACCGACCGCACCCTGTCCCTGCGCACGCACACACAGTGCAGTGGACTGGTTACTGGTATGGTAACTTGGATTGAATCGTTGTTTGCCTGTTTTGGTCTCCGGCGCAGTTACACGTCATCTCCTGTGACACTGGCCCTCTGCTACTGGGCATTACTTTGCCGCACGTGACTGTGATCTGCGTCTCTGCCCAGGACCTTATTGGTATGCGGTACATTAAACCTGCATGCATTCTCGGTTTCACTCTCTTTCCTGTGGTCACCAACTTTGTAACTGTCATTATTTAAACATCTTTGGGATTTCTGTGCTCTGGTTTTCAGTCTCCAGCCTGTGATCATGAGCCCTGTGCCCGGTTTTAGACTCTCCTGAAGCCACTGACACTGTTCGGTCCCTTCTGTACCGGTTCGACCCCCAGCCTGTGGTCACTGTCTATGGACGTGGTCATCCAGTGCCTGGAACCACCTACACTGTCGGTGTCAGTCTCCCTCCTGTGGTCATTCGCGTTGCACCCAGTCATTAAGAGTCAGTGCGTGATGTGCGGCTCGCATCAGACACTGCGCTGCACCCCTCCCGCTGTGCCCCCGCTGCTGGTGCTACACATCACAGGCCCCACAGGAAGAGGGACGTGTCTCACAGGAGCCCTGCTGAGAGCAGCCATGTGGCAGGCAGATGTGGGCAGCGTCTGCAGTCCAAGACAGGAAACCCATGGAGGTGGGGGCGGGGTGAGAGGAAGGGTGAAGTGATATGGGAGGGATGATTAGAAACCTGTGATTGGAGAAGACTAGTGACGGTCGGACCGAGAGTTGCACAAACCTACATGCTACACACACAATAATAAAACACTGACAAGTAAACATAATCACAGGGATAAACACACTCACAGCACCCCATACATGAATGCACAACAAAAGACAAACACGCTTCTAGACAAGCGTACACACATACAAACCCGGAGACGCCCCTGCCCCGCGTGTTGCTTTCCGAGGAATAGCACGCCTCCAGCACGCGACCCTGGAATTTAGTAATGCTTGTGCAAGGCACACGCACTACTAAATTCAACCCAACTACTGCACAGCAGCACCTCTCGGTAAAAAGCACCACCACTGCCATTCGTGAGTGAGAGGTCACCTCACCAATGGCAGGGCAGTTGTGATTTTTGAGGCAGGAGTGCACACTGCGCTCAGGGCGCTGTGCAGTCAAGCAGAACAGACATCGGACGCACGCAGGCCTGGCACCAGGACGGCCTTCTGATTTTGTCGATGCCTTGGAACACACCGTCCAATGGCTCGCATCCAACCAACTCAAACTTAACGCAAACAAAACCGAATTTCTCCTGATCGCCCCGCCCAATACCAACCTTGAGATTAAATCATGGGTTAAAGCTATCACAGCCTTGAACTGCCCACCGACCATCGTGGATTCGGCCAAATCGCTGGGAATCACCCTTGACAGCAACCTGAACATGCGTGACCACATCAACTCAATGGCCAAATCAGCCAGATTCCACCTGAGCTACCTCAGGAAATTGAAACCCTTCCTCGACGCTCCCGACCTAAAAATGGCAGTCCAAGCACTTGTCATATCTAGACTGGAGTACGGCTGTTCTACCCTCTCGGGTCTACCCAAGATCTCCCTGGCACCTCTAAAAGCCTGCCTCAATGCAGCCGGCAGACTACTCACCGGCACGAGGAAATACGACCATATTTCCCCACACTTGAAAGCTCTCAACTGGCTTCCCTGGAGGCAAGAATACAGCTCAAAGTAGCATGCACCACGCACAAAGCCTTATATTCGAACTCCCCTGCATATCTGAGGCAGAAACTTGTGATCTCCGGAGGAAACAGAAACTCCCGATCTGCCAGAGACCTCCTGCTCCAACCTGCACACTTTCGGAAAAAAAAACCTACAACCGAGCTTTCTCAGGGGCTGCTCCTAGAATATGGAACTCTCTCCCTCCTGACATCAGAAGAATCCCTCTCTGTCTCGCTTCAAAAAGGATGCCAAAACATTCCTTATGGGCAAATTTCTCGCTTAAAACTGGCCTCTACCTCCACAACAGCTTTGATCTACGGCCATCTACTGCCTCCTTCTGGATTATCTACCTCACCCCCTTCAGAAACGTGGGGCCTTGTCACGAACATTGACTAACGCAATCTATAAATATGTTATCTCGTCTTGAGTACTTGGATATTTTAATCTGTAAATACGTGCCCTACCTCCCTTTTAGATTCAGCACCCTGCCTCTTTCATTCATTCTGTAATTGATGATGCTATGCCTATTCTGTACATGCCTATGTCTCTCTGTAAAGCGCTCTGATACCCTAACAGGTCAGGTTCGCGCTCTATAAAATACATAAAATATAAAAATATAAAGTTGCTGGGGGCCAATTTTTAAAAAATCGGCCCCAGTAACAAAGCCGGCCCCCTGTAAGGAAACCGGCCCCCACCCCTTCCGGCCTCCCGGGGGATTGCCCGGTGCCCGGTATTACCAGTCCGGCCCTGCATATTGTGCTTGTGCACCATGTAAGAAATAGTTCATTGGCATAGGTACAAGCCTCAGGTAATCACCACAATCACTGGGTGAACCACTGCAGTCTCTAAAGTAACCTAAGCTCAAACACCCAGATGCTATGGCACATAGTAGTGATGGAGCAGGGTAAATATAAAAATTTTAACCTCCTAATATTTTCGTATAATAATAATAAACATGTTCGTTCAAGTAAATAACCAACAATGTATGTTTGGGGGAAAAAATAACATGCAGTTTTATGTGCAAAGTAATGAACTAATAGTTGTTTACGTTTCTAATATAACATAATATTTTGCGTACTGAAATAATAATAAAATGAATTTTTTTGTGCTTTGAATAAAACGTGTGGTTGCAAAATAAAGCGATGGTAAGTAAGGGACAGCTTTATATCTTGCTTCTGCTAGGTAATACCTAATTGGGGTACGTAGAAAGACGGGAGGGAAACGAAAGGGTTTATATTTCATTGTTTTAATAGCATTTTGTTTTCTTTAGAAATAGTGCGCTTAGGCCTGCCGAGCAGTAATATAAAATGGCCGCGAGTTACTAGAGTGCGCAGGAGCGGATGCGACCATGTGATAGAGGAGAGAGGCTGTTGCAAAGGGATGATCACGTGCTGATGCCGAGAGGCTAAGATGAAAGTATGGTCAAGGCTGCTGTGACCCTTCTGAGCAGATGTGTGCCAAGATGATCAGCAAGAAGCATGAGAAGCCTGGTTGAATCAATAGAGAGAACTCTATTATACAATTTGTTGCAGAAAAAGAAACAATTTGGACTGATCGAAACGGATGAGCAAGTGCATGAACTGTGGGAAACGATGCTTGCATGGACATTCCTCGCGGAACTAGTTAAGACCAGGAAGTTTGATTAGAATGTATAGGGACCTGAGTTTTTGACCAATGAGAATGAATCGCGCCATGTAAGAAGAAACATTTTATGCTGTAAGCTAGAATTAGGATATAAGAAGACCTACTCTTGGTGGGAGGGGGTTAGAATGCTGCGGGATGCTGCGGGAGATGCTGAAGAAGTTAGATGCTGTAGATGGGAGAGTTTGCGGTTGCTGATGCTGACGAGCTGATGCTGCTGCTGTTATTTTCCTTTTCCAGTTGAGTATGAAATGCCGCTTTAGGAGAACTAGCATTTGACAAGATTTATATTAAAATTATTAGGATTTCCCCGAGAGATAGATAGGTTGATCTGTAGAGTCTTTAGTATGATAACCTCATTTTCGGTCTAATAAAAGTGTCATGCAATTTACAATTATTCTTATAATGATGATAAACGCAATGATCTGAATAATAAATTAATCTCGAATTTTCTGCATTCAAAACTTTACATAAACTTTATTATTCTTTAAACAAATGACTCAGCGATTTTCTTTAGCATAATGATTAATTTCAGATTTGTAAAAGAGTTCATTGTGATTGAGCTGGTCTTAATCACCATCAACTGATTCCTACTAGTTGGTCCATCGACCAATGAGCGGAATACCTTAAAAGCAAATGAGAATTATTGTGTCTTTATAAAAGAGGTATCCCGTCTCCTTCCAGCAAATCGTTTTTCTCCTAGGTTTCATGTTGGAGGAAAATCCAGGGAAATAAATGAGTAAGTGAATATATATGCGGTGTTATGGGCCCCACCGTCATATGGATATAGTGTGTGTGTTAGAGAAATAATTGCACCTGGATGACCCAAAACATAGTAGGAGAAAATATTTTTATTGTAAGCGCTGGATCAGATTTCTTGGTAGCAGAGTTATGGTTATTATAGATTAGTTTGGTGATTATTGATTTTTGATTATAGATTATTGATAAGTTTATGTCTAACACTTTTTGTTGAGTCGCGTTATGTTATATGTAAGTTTTCACGCTTCCGGGAAGTAGGAAGTGGAACACGTGTGGCAAGAGAAGTCGCATGGAATTTTACACTGTCTGAGTTCAATTTGGTAATAGCACAGGTTGTGTTATTTAGGGACATTTTGCGTATAAAAGGTGTGTAAGTGAAATAGTGATCGGTTTTCTTGTGAAACTCTGGCCTTAATTCTCAGGAGCAGTATAGTCTCCACATGTGTTTTATCCCCAGAGAAACGGGTTTATCGTTTGCTTGAAAGAAGGGTAAGGTAGAGGGAAGTGCTACTTTATCGACGAAACTGAAAGTTCTGTGGTAGGGTAGAGGTAAGCGCTGCCTACTGGAAAATACAGAATTCTTGTGTGAATGGTCAAAGCTATCTTTTCGGTTTAGAGAATCAGACAATGGAAATGTGGATAAAATGTTGTAACTAACAAGAATTGTTGAAAAAGAAATTGCAGATAATTTTTGTAAAGGAGGGGTCAAGAGCAGAAGTGACGTAGACAACAGCCGCGCTGGGATTGGACAGTGCGCTAGTCACATGAGAACAGGAGCGAAGTGACGTAGACAAAAGCCGCGCTGGGATTGGACAGTGCGCCGTAGAAGAAATCGTTGTGATTGGAGCGTTGGTGTGAGTCGCGCTAGCATTGGTTGAAATAAACGCATAGGGAACAGAGTTGATTTGCCGATTGTTGTAGGAGAGAAAGGTTGTGAATCATGTCATACTATGAGTATAGAAAAGAGAAAACGTCTTGGATGTCGAAAGTTAAGAACTTCTTTAAGAAGGATAAAAAGGTAGTGACTAGAGAGGGACAAATAATTCCTCCGTCGAAATCACCAGCTTCACATATGATGCTGAAATATGGATATCATACATGCATTTGGTTAGAAAATTGGACAAAATACACCAAGAACGATGGAGCATTGGCTTTTCCTGAGAATGGTTCATTTAATGTAGCTGTATTACGGAATTTGCGAGAAAAGATGGTAATGTTAGAACCTAGACCTAGACCAACACAGTTTGAAGCTTTAGCGGAATGGGAAGATGAGATGTATGAACGAGAGAGATCCAGAGGATTGAAGAATCATGAGTTTATACCAGGAAGGTTGTGGGGAATAAATCATGAGGACAGAGTAAAGCGTTGGAGATACGCTAATATGGCAGTAGGTTTGTTTCCAGCTTTTGCGGTTGAGGAAGAAGCAAAGAGAAAGTGTACTGAGAAAAAGAAACATGTAGTGGTAGAAAAGTATGTGTATGGTGGTAGTGAAACGGATGACGAATTGCTGGAAGATATTTTAAACAGAAATCCACCTCCATACCAACAGACTTCTGTAGTGGTGACACCTAATGCACCGCAAATGGAAACTGGGAGGAATAAAAACCCGAACGAAGAAATGAAATAAATAGGTCACAAGAAACATTTAAAATTTCACAAAATGATGAGACAGAAAGTGACAATGCAACTGAACTAGCAAAAACGACAAAAGAATTGACAGAGAAAATAAGAGAATTGACAAAGAATATGGAAGCTGTAACTGTACCAGTAACAATAGGTCCAGTAATGCCAATTTTTGAAAATCAGAAAATAAAAGAACATTCTTTGGTGATTCCCATGAATTCACATGTGCAAAGAAAAAGAGAAGGGATGGAACTGAATAAGGAAGGTGCACACAATTCGGCGAGTACGTGTAGACCGAGTCCACCTACAAATTTGACGATAAATGAGAGTGAGGTTAGAAGAATGCCTATGGTGACAGAGTCTGCATCAGGAACACCAGAAAGAACCAGTGATTGGATTGAATTAAATAGTACACCTGTAGGTCCGACTCCAGAAGAGTTAAATGAATGGATGAAAGCACTAAAAGCGAAAGAACCTGAAGAAAAACCATTAGATGTAATTAGGTTAAAAATAGACATGGAAGAGTTGATTTTGGGAACAATTGGAACGGAAAAACTAAAGAATTATCAGGATGATGAGATTATGTTTTTGTGTAAGAGTCTTACATGGAGAGCTAGAAATTTACATGACAAATTGGAAGAGATTGCAGGTGAACTAGGAGTGGAATTTGTGAAAGTGAGGACGTTGCAGAAACCGTACAGAGTAGATTTTTGAGAGAAAGACATAGAAAATTTCAACACATCAGGAAGACTGACCCAGATAAAAGAGCTGATTGTTTTATTAAGAAAGTGGGGTGATGTGGATAGATGGAGAAACAGATGGACAAAGAGAAATGAGAAAACAACAGATAAAGCAGCTTTGGCTTTTGCAATGACAGATAAGGAACCAGTTACCAGAGAGTACCCAATGAGAGAAACACCATGTGGTAGTTATGTGCATGTTCCATGGACCAGACAGGATATACTGTCATTTACAAATGACTTCCCAAAATTGAGAGAGAAACCAGTAGAATGGTACAGACAAGTGGAGAGATTTGTTAAAGTGTCAAAAGTGCTGTGGATAGATCTAGATGGATTGTTTGACATAGTAGTGCCTGCTGATTTATGGACGGAATGTAAGATTACAATTGATTGGCCAACTGTAGAATATCCAAGGGATGCCAAAACAGGAGCGCCAGGTCCAGAAGTGATGCGGAAATATGATCAGGTAGTTACCTTTTGAAGAATAAAATTCCACCAAAAGAAACAAATTGGGTGAAAATAGACAGAACAACACAGGAAAGCAAAGAATCAGTGCATGCGTACTATGAGAGATTGTTGTTGGTTTTCAAACAGTATAGTGGTTATGAGACGCTAAGTGAGAAGGACATGAGTCATTTTGTATATAGGTTTGTGTATGGATTAACACCGGAGATAAGTGAAAGGATTAAGCAGCATTTGATAGGGTGGCAGAATAGTACAGTGGATGATGTTTTGAGATATGCTAAGTATTGCAGTGATGAAATTGAGAGTAAACAGCGTAAATTGAAAGAAAAAGCCATGTGGGCACAGGTGAAAGTTGCAGAGAAGCAAGAAGCTCAATTGAATAATACTAGCAGTGAAACAGGACAGTTTAAATCCCGACCTAATATAGGTAAAGGAAAAGGACAAATGAGCATAGATGAGGCAAAGAAAAAGTGGCCATGCCACAATTGCGGAAAGCTAGGGCATTGGAGAAACGAGTGTAAATTTCCTCCTAAACCTAATGTAGAAAATCAAACATTAAACTCACAGGTGCAGAGTGAGGTAGTTACTCAACAAGGTCAGGTGCCACAACCACCACTTCCCAAGAGTGCTAATCAACAGAAGTACAGTGCAGAAACAGGATTCTACGGAGGAGGACAGGTAAAACAGTTGTCACGTGCAGCTGAAATCTCACAATATTGGTTACGACAGAGTGAGGATGAGTCGTATGAAAGCACATGACGGTGTCTGAAAGAGAGGGGAGAGTGCGTGCTTGGCGCAACTCTAGAGGTAGACCAGTCAGGTCCATTTGTGGATGGAGAAGTGAATGGTGCAAATATAACATTCCTTGTTGACACTGGAGCTACCCGTTCTACTGTTAGGTCAGTGGAAATTCCAAATCTTCCTCTCTCAGGTGTACATATACAAGTGGTTGGAGTTTCTAATCAGCAAATTGAAACGCCTCTTACTAGATTAGTAAAGGTAAGAATTGGTCCATTTAATGAAATGCACCGATTTGTGGTGTGTGATTGTAGTCCCGTTAACCTTTTAGGACGCGATTTATTGTGTAAGATGAACTGCACAATTTATTGTACTCCAGACGGAATTGCATTTCAAACTCCAGATGAGGATGTACTGTACAAAATGACAATGGTAAATTTGGAACCAGAAGTAAATCATTTGTTTCCTGTATTTGATGCAGAGAAAATCCCAATTGAGTTGAAAGGGACAGTAAAAGAAGAAGTGTGGGACTTGACAGGAGAAGATGTAGGATTAATGAAAGGAGTAGATCCCATAAAAATTTCAGTAAAAGAAGGAACGAGTTACCCAAATACGCCCCAGTATAAATTGACTCCAGAAATAATTGAAGGAATAACGCCAGTAATAAATAAAATGATTGAACAAGGGATTCTAAAAGAAATCATGAGCAGTCCATGTAATTCGCCAATAATGGGCCTGAAAAAGCCAAATGGAACATATAGAATCGTACAGGATTTAAGAAAGGTAAACAAAATTGTTGTACCTTGTTGCCCAATAGTACCAAACTCTGCCGTGATTCTATACCAGATTCCACGCGAAGCAGAGTGGTACACTGTGATTGATTTATGTCATGCATTTTTCTCTATTCCATTACATCCAGATAGCCAGCCAATATTTGCGTTTAGGTTTGGAGAGCGTATTTTGGCATGGTGCCGAATTCCTCAAGGGTATACAGAGAGTCCCTCAATCTTTAATCAGATCCTAAAGAAATCATTGGAAGATTTAAGAATGCCAGAAAAGTCAGTAATGGTTCAGTATATTGATGACCTACTGGTGGCATCAAAAACAAAGGAAGCATGTGTTAATGACACGATTGCCTTGCTTAATCATTTAGCAAAAAGAGGATATAAAGTGTCCCCTTCAAAATTGCAGTTTTGTAAACAAGAAGTCCAGTATTTAGGGCATAAAATTGAGAAGGGAGTACGAAAGATAACGACAGAAAGGATAAAAATGATTCAAGGAATGAGAGCTCCAATGACACAAAGAGAGGTAAGAATGTTTTGGGAATGGTTGGATATTGTCGACAATGGATAAGCGGTTTTTCACTAATTGCTAAACCATTGCAGAAACTGACAAAGAAGGATGTTAAAGATCCTTTTGAAATGAATGATGAAGAAATGAAAGCATTCAAAGAGCTGAAAAAGAAATTGTGTGAGGCTCCAGCATTAGGAATGCCTGACTATGAGAAAGATTTTGAGCTGTTCTGCAGTGAAAGAGATGGATGTGCATTTTCAGTTTTGGTGCAGAGACATGGAACTATGAAAAGACCAATTGCATATTTTTCAGCTGTTTTAGACCCCGTAGCGAAAGCGTTGCCTGGATGTTTGAAAGCGGTTGCTGCTACTTGTGTGAGTCTGGAACAGAGTGAAGGCATAGTGATGGGGTATCCATTGAGAGTGTATGTTCCCCATTCTGTGGAAATTCTTTTGACAAGAATGAAAACACAATACATGACACATAGTCGGCTGACTAGGTATGAAAAGGTAATCTTGAGTGCAGATAATGTGACCATTGACAGATGTATGAATGTGAATCCTTCAACATCATTGCCAGATGAAGAGAATGTGATTGAAATGGATGAAGTAGATCACGATTGTCTGAATGTGCTTGAATACTGTACTAAACCAAGAGCTGATATACGAGATGAGCCTTTGAAAGAATCAGATTACATTCTGTTTGTGGATGGCTCGTGTTTAAGAACGAGTGATGGAGTTCTAAGCGCAGCATATGCAGTTTGCACAGTAGCAACTGTATTGGAAGCATCTTGTCTGAAAGGTGTACGATCTGCCCAAGTTGCAGAATTAGTAGCTCTGATTCAAGCATGTAAGTTGGGAAGAAATGTACGGGTTACGATTATGACTGACAGCCAGTACGGCTTTGGGGTCGTGCATGATTTTGGTCAGATTTGGTCACAAAGGGGTTTCTTGACGTCTGCAGGGACACCCATAAGGAATGGAGATTTTGTGAAAAAGTTGCTTGAGGCGATACAGCTGCCTAAAGAGATTGCTGTAGTGAAGTGCAATGCACATAAAAATGGGGAAGACTACATTACTGTTGGCAACAAATATGCTGACGAAATGGCACAGTACTGTGCAAAGAATGTGGTTTCTTTAAACAAATGCCGCGAGAGAGAGCATATTTCTTGTCCATTGCTTTTTACTAACTCAATTGAAACATGGGATGAGGTGAGACAGTTACAAGAGGCTGCAGAAGATGAAGAAAAAGATACTTGGCTAAAAGCAGGATGTAGGAAACATGAAGAAACTGATGTATGGGTTTACAGGGATGAGAGACCAGTTATGCCTGATAGCATGATTTCTGACATGGCACGGATGTACCATGGGCAAGCCCATATTGGGAGAGATTCAATGATCAGACTTTTTAGACAAACATGGTACAATCCAAAATTCAGAGCCATAGCTGAGAGTCTTTGTCAAAGATGTCTGACTTGTCAACAGTTAAATCCAGGAAGGAAGACAGTAGTGAGTCTAGGGAGAATAGGACGAGAAGGGGGTCCTTTCACCAGAATGCAGATGGATTTCATAGAAATGCCACATTGCAGCAGATTGAGGTATGTTTTAGTGGTTGTCTGTTTGTTTTCCCATTGGGTGAAAGCATTTCCAACAAGAAGGAATGACAGTATCACAGTAGCAAAACTTTTGCTGCGAGAATTCATTCCGAGGTATGGTTTTCCAGTCACGATTGAAACAGATAGAGGAACACATTTCCAAAACGAATTAGTTAAACTGATTTGTGAAGCCCTTAGTATTAAACAGAAACTGCATTGTGCATACAGACCAGAGGCTTCTGGAATAGTAGAGCAAGTAAATGGAACAATCAAGAACAGGTTAGGAAAAATGTGTCAAGCTACAGGACTGAAATGGCCAGATGCTTTGCCATTGGTTCTGATGACAATCAGAAGTATTCCGGAAAGGAAGACTGGACTCAGTCCACATGAAATAATCATGGGACGAGCAATGAGACAAGCTCAAGTACCTGTCAACAAGCTACTGACTATAACTGATGATCTAGTACTGGATTATTGCAAAGGATTGGCTGATGTGGTGCGTTCTGTGTTTCATCAGGTTGGACCGGATGCGACCACTCTTGAAAGAAAACCAGCACACGACTTGAATCCAGGAGATTGGGTTCGAATAAAAGTCCACCGGAGAAGAAATTGTTTGGTTCCTCGCTGGGACGAACCACGACAAGTGATCCTAGTGACGACCACCGCAGTTAAGTGTGCAGGAGTGAAACACTGGGTACATGCCAGCCACACCATCAGAGTTCCAGAACCTAAAGATCGACCTGTGAGTCGACATCTGGAAATATTAGACAACAGTTCAGCATCAGAAAGAGAAGAGGAGACAAACAGGGTGCCAGAATTTGAAGATCGACCTGTAAGTCGACATCTGGGAGACCCAACTACAAGTGAAACGATAGAAGAAGAAGAAGAAATAGAGGAAATAGCTGAAGTTACAGAATTTGAAGATCGACCTGTAAGTCGACATCTGGAAATATCTGATACTAGTTCAGAATCTGATACAGAACATTCAGAAGAAGAAGAAATCTCAAAAACAAAGTGGAATTTTGAAAGCATAAGAGAAGAAACTGAGCCAGAAAACAGTGACAGTGAACAACCAAGTACAAGTTGTGGTAAAGTTCCTTCGAAGATAATATTAATAGATGAAGAAGGGAGAGTTTCAGACCAAAAGTTAGAAAAATCGGAAAAAACCCGAGGAGCAGTAGGTACAGATAGTCAAACACAAGAACAGGGAAATTTAGAAGCAGATAGAGAAACTAACACAAAACCGGAAGAACCTCGAGGAGGGACAGAAGTAGGTGAACGAAGGAAGACAAGAAAAGAACCACAAGTGGCTGAAAGCGAAATAATTAGTTTCAAAATAAGAGGAAATAACGAAAAGATTGAAACAGATTCAGAAGAAAGTGGAGAAGAAAGAAATGAAAAACTAGAAACAAGAAAAATAAATTGGAAAACAGAAAGAGAGGAAAAAGGAGTGAAGCAAAAAGGCCAAGAAAAGGAGACAATTGGCCCAACGAAGTAAGAAAATTAAGATACAGAATAGTAAAATTGGATGGAAAAAGTGCTGAACAAGTGAATGAAATAACAAGTCAAAAGGAGCAAGGAAAACAAGGTGGTAAGCACTTGCAGAAAACAAAAAGAATAAAGAAAGTGAATCAGAAGTACAGATCACCTGAATGGTTGTATCGTGCTCTGACTAGTTACAAAGAAGAATTGAACACTCATGAGAACCCAGAACAAAGAAACCTGATGGGAGAAAGTGAAGTGCAACAAACCTGAAGAAACAAACCTGAAGTGGTTTCTGTAGATAGTTTACCGGATTTGACAAAAACACTGAACTGACAAAATTACCGGATGTGACAAGGAAAGAATTCTGAAAAAGAATTAAAAGAAAGAACTAAGCAAAGACAAAATTCTGAAAGTACAGAGTGGCAAGCAAGTCATTTCTGAGGTGTAGTGACACAATTTTCGAGAAAACAAGTACAAAATGGAGAATATTAGAGATAGAAAATGTAGATGTGAGTTTTTAAAAAGATGGTGCAAAATGTGCTGTTTTTGTACAGGATTATTAATAACAGTATGGGTAGTTTTAGCAATAACTATTCCAATTAGTTTAGCTGTAGTGGAAAAGTCTAATAACACTGAGAAAGAAAAAGGAGCTAACACTCAAGAGCCAGTTATTTTAAGAAGTAGTGCAGAATTACATAAGGACAAATCAATAACAGATTTTTCAAAGAATGTGTTTACTAAATTATTATATGAGTATGTAGAAACAATGGATGTAAGGGATTGTTATGTTTGTATGCAGTTGCCTGCATCTGTAGCAGAGGGTGTGACTTATCATCACCTCCCTTTGACATATGGAATAACATGTAGTGTATTAGCAAGCTTATTTTATAAAACAGGCAGATTAGAATATTATTACACTGATGTAGATAGGATTTTTGCAAAGGTTTCTGTAGTTCCCGAGCTTAATAAAATAAAAGAGGGAAAGATTTTTGGTGAATATTTCTTAGAAGATAAGATTTTAACATTAGATAATATATTTAGGTACAACCTTACCTGTGAGTTAAAGAAAGAAGAAAAAGTATTTCTAGAAATGGTTGAGGAAAGAAGAGTGAAATTTGAAAGAAAAGTAATTGAAGAGACAAAAACACCTCTTTGGGCGTTTGAGGAAGACCATCATGACAAGAAAAAGATAAATGCAGCTATGACTCTGGATTGGCCCCAACAGGGAAGGTTGTGCATTAGAAGAAATAAGACAAGATATGACAATTATTTTGTGGGTTCCAGTAATTGCCATGACAATTAACTAATTATAGGTGGATGGGGATTCAAAGGGGGAAAAGATCCAATATTTCCAGGGATTTATTACGTTTGTGGGAATAGGGCTTATTATAGGTTGCCGGACCATTGGTATGGATCATGTTATTTAGGCCTGGTCTTTCCAAAGATTTTTCATGTGGATAGAAAAGAAAAAGGAACACACAAAATGATAAATACCTTTACACGTAGAAAAAGGGAAAGTTTTTCAGAAATAATAGGTGATATTTTTGGTGCATTGATACCAGCAGTGGGCATATCTTTGAATGCATTCAGAATTCGGAAATTATCCACAGTAGTAGATCGTTTATCTACAAATACTGCTGGAGGGTTCTTAATGGTAAATACCGAGATGGTTGCCATGAGAGCTATGGTGATGCAAAATCGTCTTGCCCTTGACATTCTTTTGGCAAAAGAGGGCGGAGTCTGTGGAATGCTGAAAGTCCAACATTGTTGCACTTACATTCCTGATAAAAGCGAAAATATACAGAAGTATATAACAAATATTACAAATTTGCACAAAGAACTAGTACCACTGGAGGTTTAAAGTGTTTGGGGAAAACTTGGTAAAGGGTTTTCTTCTGTAACAAATTGGTTAACAAGAATGAGTGGATTAATAATAGGGAAAGTTATAATAATAGCAACCATGGTAATAATAATAATATTAGTATTGAAGCTTGCAGTAACATGTATAAAGAGAAGAAGAAAGCAGAATAAAATAGAAAAAGAAAACATGATAAACAAGGAAAGAGAGAGAGAAATAGGTGAAATAGAGTTAGAAGAAATAAAAGAGAACATGTACAAGAAAACAAAAAGACAAGTTGAAAGCGATACAGAAGTATAAAACTAACAAAAGCAAATGGATAAAAGATATATGCTGTCTGAGAAAATTGTATAACTTGGGTTTGTGTGGTGATGTTAAAAATCACCAAAGGGGGGAGTTGATGGAGCAGGGTAAATATAAAAATTTAAACCTCCTAATATTTTCGTATAATAATAATAAACATGTTCGTTCAAGTAAATAACCAACAATGTATGTTTGGGGGAAAAGATAACACGCAGTTTTATGTGCAAAGTAATGAACTAATAGTTGTTTACGTTTCTAATATAACATAATATTTTGCGTACTGAAATAATAATAAAATGCATGTTTTTGTGCTTTGAATAAAACGTGTGGTTGCAAAATAAAGCGATGGTAAGTAAGGGACAGCTTTATATGTTGCTTCTGCTAGGTAATACCTAATTGGGGTACGTAGAAAGACGGGAGGGGAAACGAAAGGGTTTATATTTCATTGTTTTAATAACATTTTGTTTTCTTTAGAAATAGTGCGCTTAGGCCTGCCGAGCAGTAATATAAAATGGCCGCGAGTTACTAGAGTGCGCAGGAGCGGATGCGACCATGTGATAGAGGAGAGAGGCTGTTGCAAAGGGATGATCACGTGCTGATGCCGAGAGGCTAAGATGAAAGTATGGTCAAGGCTGCTGTGACCCTTCTGAGCAGATGTGTGCCAAGATGATCAGCAAGAAGCGTGAGAAGCCTGGTTGAATCAATAGAGAGAACTCTATTATACAATTTGTTGCAGAAAAAGAAACAATTTGGACTGATCGAAACGGATGAGCAAGTGCATGAACTGTGGGAAACGATGCTTGCATGGACATTCCTCGCGGAACTAGTTAAGACCAGGAAGTTTGATTAGAATGTATAGGGACCTGAGTTTTTGACCAATGAGAATGAATCGCGCCATGTAAGAAGAAACATTTTGTGATGTAAGCTAGAATTAGGGTATAAGAAGACCTACTCTTGGTGGGAGGGGGTTAGAAATGCTGCGGGATGCTGCGGGAGATGCTGAAGAAGTTAGATGCTGTAGATGGGAGAGTTTGCGGTTGCTGATGCTGACGAGCTGATGCTGCTGCTGTTATTTTCCTTTTCCAGTTGAGTATGAAATGCCGCTTTAGGAGAACTAGCATTTGACAAGATTTATATTAAAATTATTAGGATTTCCCCGAGAGATAGATAGGTTGATCTATAGAGTCTTTAGTCTGATAACCTCATTTTCGGTCTAATAAAAGTGTCATGCAATTTACAATTATTCTTATAATGATGATAAACGCAATGATCTGAATAATAAATTAATCTCGAATTTTCTGCATTCAAAACTTTATATAAACTTTATTATTCTTTAAACAAATGACTCAGCGATTTTCTTTAGCATAATGATTAATTTCAGATTTGTAAAAGAGTTCATTGTGATTGAGCTGGTCTTAATCACCATCAACTGATTCCTACTAGTTGGTCCATCGACCAATGAGCGGAATACCTTAAAAGCAAATGAGAATTATTGTGTCTTTATAAAAGAGGTATCCCGTCTCCTTCCAGCAAATCGTTTTTCTCCTAGGTTTCATGTTGGAGGAAAATCCAGGGAAATAAACGAGTAAGTGAATATATATGCGGTGTTATGGGCCCCACCGTCATATGGATATAGTGTGTGTGTGTTAGAGAAATAATTGCACCTGGATGACCCAAAACATAGTAGGAGAAAATATTTTTATTGTAAGCGCTGGATCAGTAGGCAGACTTGAATTACAGGCAATGTGCAAAGTATTTATGAAGTACTAAAACAGTAATAAAGTAAAAATGCAGATATGAATAGAGTAAAATTGAATAAGCCAGATGACACCAAAATCCCAAAGATCCAATAAAGGTACCAGGAGATCTGCATTTTTAAAGTGTTAAGTAAAAATAGCGCCAAGAACCACAAAGTACCAATAATAGTCAATAGTCACTGTAGAACAGCACCTAGGTGTAATTATATGCTGGCCGAGATGGAGCCTGGGTCGGATACACCAACCAGGTTCATCCTGGCCAAAAGACTTTACCTTCTGACTTTAGTCCTTTAAGTCCAAATTCACCACAGGTGTACACTCCTAAAGCCCTCCAGGACCTCAGGAGAGGAACTTAGAGACTCACAGGAAGTCAGGCAGAGTCCAGTTCAGGTCCATTTGCCACTGATCAGCTGGGCAATTGCAGGAAAAGCGACATGTAACTTGTATCCATGTAGCTTCAACTGGAGTTCAACCTTATGACCCTTGAAGTCCACTTGTTTGTCCTGGATACCAAAGAGAGCCAGTCCAGTCCTCCAGGGATCTTCTGAGGTTGCAGACAGCAGGTTAATGTCCTCTTCTGATCTTCCTCCGGTCTAGGAGGGTTCTGAAGTGAGTGCCTTGAGATGTCACATTTATGCTGGGTATGAGATAGTGGGTGCCAGTGACCCCTGGGGATGCCCTAACCAATGGGGTAAAGGTGTTCCAGGGCTACCTCTACCCACTATAGGCATTTTCAAGATGGTGGAAGTCTTCGGCCACACTAAACATGGACTCTGAGGACTGGAGGTATATGTGGGGAGCACTATGGCAATCCTAGTATCGGCCCTAATTTAACACTAACATCCAGTTTGAGGCCGGTTCTGTACCCACAACAACCTCAGAGGCAGACGTCTGGTAGAACAAAAGCTGAGTTTTCAGCAACTACATAGTGGATGCACAAGAATTGTTTTGGCATCCTGTTTCCCTTCTTTGGAATGTGTGTCACAAGTGTTATATGTAAACCCATTAGCCCTGTCAAATGGGCTTTGGCAATGTAATGTCCCACTGTGATTGGAGCCTGCCTGGCTGGGGGAGCAAAAGAAGGGCAAATGTAATCTAACATTTGCCTATGACAGAGAAGGCCTCTTTGAAGTGTGCCCTAAGTGTCTTAAAAAAACCCCAAGTAGGATGTGACATTCCACCAGGATTTGACACTTTTATGTCAAAAAGGATGACCACAGCCCCACCAGGCATATTTTATCATATTCAAAGGGGTCATCTCTTCACATTCAGGTCAGCCTATTTCTAGGCCCGGGTTGTAAACTCCGCTCCACTTGCGGAGTTTTTCCCACTCTGCGCTCCGCGTAGAGCGCGGAGTTCTGAAAATCTCTGAGTAGTGGAGCAGAGTTTTTCCTCTCTCGTGCTCACCAATGTTAAGTTGACAAGCGCAAGTGAGGAAAATCCAACTCTAGACCTCTTCCCGGCTTGATAGATCAACGCGGACGGTCGCAGCAGGTCGCTACCGCTCACATTGAAAAACCTGTCACTTGCGTTGAGGAAGCTGCTGCTCGAGTAGAACATCTACTTTAACATCAGAAAGATGCAGCACCCTCCTGCACTGCGAGTGGTGCCGTTCTTGCTGATTTTACCGTACGGGACAAAAGCCCAGTGCTAAAAATCAGCGCGAGCAGTGCAACTTACCGCACTCCGCTGCCTACGGAACTACCTATCTCTTACTCCTTGGAGGCATTGCACGCCAATTCACAACTAGTCAAATGTTAATTACTGGCTGTCTGAAGTGGGAGAACAAATGGACCTCCAGAGGATTTAGGCAGGAAAAAGGTCACTTTTTTTACTAAGAGCTACTTTTCCTTTGTTTTTAGTAAAAACCTGACTTCAGTGTTGAACTGGATATTGAATAACTTTTAGCAATAGCCCCATTCCGGATATACAGTATTAGCATTTAAAATTGCATCCTAGTATTTTCCTATGGAACAGCCAACCCTGCCACAGTAGAATAGCTTTTGGGGCCTTTTCACTATAAGGACATATGTAATATTAAAGTTTCACATGTCCTACTTTAAATTCCCTGCACCCTGCCTTATGGGCAATAAGGCCTACTTAGGAGTGACTTAGAAATATTTAAAAGGAAGGCATTGGCCTGTCAATAGGGGTTATTTTGACAGATCGAATTTGCAGTTTAAAACTGCGCAGCCAGGCTACAGGTAGCTTTGCAGTCATGTTTACACTGTCACGATAGTGGATGGCGTAATGGGTGCTGCAGTCCAGTAGTGACCCGTGGGTTTTGGGTCCTGGGTACATGCTGCACCATATACTAGGGACCTTTAGGTAATTTAAATATGCCAAAGAGGAGTATCCCAATTTTACCATGTTGAAAGGAGAAGCACAAGCATTTCATCACTGGTTAGCAAGGGTAAAGTGCACAGAGCTCTACAACCAGCAAAATTCTAGAGTTCAGCAAAAGGTGAAAAATCCAGGGTGACCACGCAGAAATGGCACTTGTTACTAATTTTGCCGATATTTTTGCTGAATTCCTCACTCCTCTGTCAGCTAAAATAATTGTATCTTTTTGGGTGATTTCAGTATGTGGGCTGAACAACCTCAACCTTCCTGCGTCTCTTCATCTTTTTGACTCTTGTGTGGCATTAGGATTTTCACAGTTCATCTTAGAACCCACCCTTTGGCCGGTCATACACTTGACCTCCTTTTTGCAAGGCCATAAGAAAATGTACACTCCTCAGTGACTCTTTCAGTTTGGTCTGACTATGCTGAGGTATGTTTTACAGGCCTCACCCTTCGCACCTTTTAGACGTTTTCAATCAACACTGAAGCATCCCTGATGCAGTCAGGGCTTCTTACTTTATGCAACACTTGCAAATATACCTCTGTCCACCCCATGGTTGAAGACAAAACTTAAACTAGACAAATGGACCAGTATAGGAACAGAAAGGGATTGGTGCTCCAGTTGTGCGCCCTCATTATCAGAAGAACTTTGGTGCTATAAGAAACAAGTTGCACGAGCTAGAGCAACATACTTCGCAGTACAAATCAACAATGCTACCAATTCATTAAAGCAAATCTCTAAAGTAGTCTCTGGCCTCTTAAAACCATATTTCTGCAGCATGCCTGCAACTCCGTCTCTGTCATTATGTGACACTCTTTCTCTTTTCATTCACGACAAAATAACAACAATTGTGATTCTTTCAAACTGTGCTCAGTGTATTACAAGACACCCCTGGACAACTTGGATATTTCCAACACACCACTTCCTACTGAATTGAATACACTAGAAAGGGAAATCACCAGAGGCACATTTTTTCCGTAAAAACAACATTTTCCTTAAAACTCTGCCCTGCTTGGATCCTCCATTTGACCAACTTGTGGCACTGTTTCTACTAGACCTTTACGCGGCCTTTGAGGCAGTGTCATATTTCATCACTCTGGTGGTCGTGGAAAGGATCCCACCCGGATCTCATCTTACCTCCAAAACAGTTTATCTCTCCACTTTTCAGTCGAGGTTGAGGAATCCTGAACAGGGTGTCTCCCAGGATTCACCCTTGAGTCCTACTCTTTTCAATGTCTATGTCTATTCTCTTGCACAACTTATTCAGTTGCTCTACAGTAATGACATATGCCAACAATATCCAAATCCTTCATAGGTTTGATAACTCTTCATACAAGTCCTCCTCTGCTTTTTAAAACTGTCTAATTCAGGTAGGTTTTCCTTGGATGAATAACAATTTCATCAAAATTAACATGGACAAAACTGAAATCATTTTGGCGGGAAAACGAACCACACGTTGGTCCACCAGATTGTAGCCTCAAAACGTCAGTGTTCCCCTTACTCCAGTGGCTAAAGTTCAGAATTTAGGATTCTGGTTAGACAATATCTTTTCTCTGACCACACAAGTATTCAAGATTTCTTCCTGCTGCTTTCATCCAACTTCTTCTCTTGAGAAAAAAACATTCTTTCCCGCCGATGATCTCTCAACAAGTCGTGGTTCACTCTAGTATCATGTCGAGGCTTGACTACTGTAATTCACTGCAGCTTGGACTCCCTGCATATCTTCTTGCTAGACAGCAGCAACATTTGAAGCACAGCAGTGAGACTTATCTCCAATCAGCTACGTCATTCTCATGCGTCCTCTCATCTGGCCACCCTCCATTTGCTGCCCATGTCCAAGCAAATTCAATTTAAGTGTCTCTGTCTGGCTCATCAGCCTTACTACAAACAAGACCCCCTTTATCTTTAGTCAAAATGTGTCCTTTACTCTTCATCATGCACCCTTAGATCTTATTTACATGGTTTGCTCTCTTTCCCCAAAACTTTCACTGCTAGACAGGAGGCAGCTCTTATACCTGCTTGGCAACTAAACACTTGAACACCATGTCTCCTTTGCTGCGCAGTGTGGAAAATCATCTAGCCCAAGGAAAAGCCATTAAAACCTGTTTTTTTCTGATTAAGCATTACAATTTCTGTTCTTTTTCTGTCTTACCAGTGATTTCTGACACCAGTATACCTTTCTGGGTGACTTGCCCTCTATAAATCGAATAGAACTGAACAGATTAGAATAATGTTTTCAAGTGATAGCCTTTCATTTACCAGCGCAAGCCATTCTGGAAGGTGTAGTCTTGGTTCACCTTTGCGGGCATCTTTTCTAGATTACAATGCTAGAAGGAAAGATTGAACTGTAATAAGGTGTCTCTCTTGACCCAGGGCCATCTGATAACTTTAGAGGTAGTCCCACCCCATACTGCCCCATCCATCCATGAGAAGTCACCCTTAGAGCCAAAACAGATTCCTTTTTTCCTGCTGATTCCAATTGGGTTACCTGTATACTCCCCTAGTGTTCATTGTATTTCTCATGATATTTTATCTTTTCCTTCCATTCCATTCCTGTCTTTGCATCACTCTCCAGCCTTTTTTTACATGCCCTATGCCACATCCCCCTTTCTCTCTCTCACCCACCCCTTGCCTCCACTCTGTTCTATTTTTGCTAACCTCTGCTTCTCCCTATCCGTTCCTTCTTACTGCTGTTTAGTTGTTCCTGTTCTATTCCTCCCTACCTACTATGTTATTTGTCTTGTCTTTCGTCTGTCCTCTTCATCTGCCTCCTTCCTGCTTCAGCCACGGAAAAAATAGACGAACATTGGCAAAGCCTATTTGAACCTCGCCTTTTGGCTTTCGCAGGGCAGAGCTATTGCCAGTCCAATGTTTTTTTTCCCATGCTGTACAGCATTGGCTGATAGAGAAAAACATGTTTTTGCTGATGCTGAAAAGTATTAACAAAACGTGTGTTGATGTATGCATGTACATAGGCATTGACACATGCGCACATATGTGTCATGATACTACAGTGGAAGCCGCGAAATGGTGAATACACGTGCCCACGTGCATTCTGTTGAGTGAAAATGCTAGGGCGCTAAGAGTCATCCTCATGGCATAGGACCCATGAGAAGATTTGTCCTGGACAAGGTTAGAGAACAGAATAAAACTAATCGGGTCCACTGTTAGAAACAGAAATAATTCTCTGGAATCACAAAAACTGGGTGTAAAGGATTGTCAGCAGATAGGAGTGGAGTCATGTTCAGCAGAGTCAGGGGAAAGGAGAGTCTCCCAGTCAACTTACACATTTTTTTCTTACATTTCTTACAAACTCTGCCTATAAAAGAAATTTGTAACAAGGACAAACGTGATAATAAATCAACTGGTCACAAACAGACTGCATTTCAAATGATCTTTCGGGGTTAAGGACCCTGCTGCAGCGAGCATTGCATAGCCGGCAGGCTTCAAGTTATAATGGCAATAAGATAACTCTGGTGGTTAATGCACAAGCTGGAGAGTTCTGTGTGCAGTCTATTCACAGGTTTGACTCATCATAAACTGCATAGAGGGTTAATGGGGCTGCTATAAAGCACAGTGTGTAACATGCAAGTCAGAGATTTGTATTTTAAGTAGATAGCTTAGAGGGTTACTGCTTTTGTTGCTGTTATCCTTGTGCTATGAGCTACATGCAACCTGCAAGGCACACGTTTTCAAAAGTTTTTTCGCAGTCATTTGTTAGCCTAAGATTACTAAAAGGGTTCAGCTGACATTCTTACAGTGCATGCGTAAATCCCCAATTGGGGTACCACAGGGTAGACAGGAGCTACAGGGCACCACTTGTGGTGGTTGAGGTCATTGGTGTCCCAGGGTCTGTCCTACTATGGCTCTGCAAACAGGGCCACATGCAACCCTTTCTGCACTTGACAGTCTGGTTAGCGAGGGTGAGCAGTCACAGGGTTCTAAGAGAGGTAGCGAGCAGTCACAGGCTTCTCTGGTAGGTATTGAGGGTGCACAGTCACAGGCTTCTCAGGTAGGTAGTGCAGGCGCACAGTCACAGGCTTCTCAGGGAGGTAGCGAGGGTGTGCAGTCACAGGCTTCTCAGGGAGGTAGCGAGAGCGTGCAGTCACAGGCTTCTCAGGGAGGTAGCGAGGGCGTGCAGTCACAGGCTTCTCAGGGAGGTAGCAAGAGTGTGCAGTCACAGGCTTCTCAGAGAGGTAGCGAGGGCGCGCAGTCCCAGGCTTCTAAGGGAGGTAGCGAGTGCAAGCAGTCACAGGCTTCTCAGGGAGGTAGCGAGAGTGCTCAGTCACAGTCTTCTCACGGAGGTAGAAAGGGCTAGCAGTCACAGGCTCCTCAGGGAGGTAGCAAGAGTGTGCAGTCACAGGCTTCTCAGAGAGATAGCGAGGGCGCGCAGTCACAGGCTTCTAAGGGAGGTAGCGAGTGCAAGCAGTCACAGGCTTCTCAGGGAGGTAGCGAGAGTGCTCAGTCACATGCTTCTCAGGGAGATAGCGGGGGCCAGCAGTCACAGGCTCCTCAGGGAGGTAGCGAGAGTGCTTAGCCACAGGCTTCTCAGGGAGGTAGCGGGGGCCAGCAGTCACAGGCTCCTCAGGGAGGTAGTGAAGGGGACAAGAGCTTAGAACTCAACTGCAACCGACAGACATAATAACATTATGTCCAGACCACTGCTTTCTTTTATGGAAAAGAAAGGATTTTAATCACACAGCAAAACTAAATACTACACAACACAATGAGAGCGTAAGACAAGGTAGTAATCAGTTGCATCTAACAGTGAAGCACTACACCCACTTCTCCCTAGCTCACCTCTACTTCCCACTACGGTCACATTTCTGTCTCTACAGTTCCTAACACTACATGGAGTGAGCAAGGATTAAGCAAAGGTGCAGATAACTCAATCAGTCTAACTTGTTAGCAAGGCAACTCAGTTCAATGTCTTTCTCATCCCATGGTGGAAGAGTCTTGAGTGGCTCAGTGCTCTCGATCTCACACAGCTGTCTTTACGAAGGCTCAGTGCAGTGTTTACTTGCTCTTAGTTGCGTTGAAGTTTAGACTGTACCATGGCTGCAGGAAGTGCTCCCACCCTTAAGTGTCTGGTTCCTTTTTCACAGGGTCTGCAGCTGTGTTTTGGTCAGAGTTTGTACATTGGACTTCCTTGGCAGGTCTGTGTGGTCACACAAATCTTCAGGAGTGGGGCCCTCATGGCTGTCTGCAGGCCAGTGATTGGATGTACCGGATGTGGCCGTGCGGCCGAGTTTCTCCACAGCGATGTCTGTGTGGGAGTTGCAGACTCCAGGTCGAGCCAGGTTTCTTGCTTTGGCGGCGATGTAGCTTTCGTTTTCTTCACTGGCAGCAGCAGTGCCAGTACCTCAACCTCACAGTGAGCTGCCAGGTGACACAGGAGTCTTTGCTGTGGTGTAATCATGATACAATCCACTCTGAAGCTATGCAGAGAGAGCGGGGGACCCCTTTACAGCACAGGTCACTTATCGTTCTCTTGTTCTTCACTGCTTCAGGTGCTAGGAACATGCTGGGTCTCTCATCCTGGACAGTCTCTTCTCACTCATGAAAGAGCCTAAACATGTGTTTTAAAATTTAGCATCACTGAGGGAAAACCTGCCTTCGCTTCAGATACAAAACTGCATTTGAAAAGTGACACGCAGAGATTTTGTGCTACAAAGTGAAAACATGAGCTCTGAAATGCACAGACTTTAGCCAGACGCTTTTCATTTAGCGATTTAAGTAACCCATGTGCAAGTAATTCATAGCTTGATTTAAATGTATTTTAGTTTAGATTTTGTTCTCACTATGAAAATGTGATTTTAATTTCTGAAAGTGTTAAAAGTGTGCATTAGTAGAATATAACTTGTATTAGAATTAGCACAACATTTTTAATCTAGAAAAACAGAAACTTCTCTTAATTAGCTATTGCTCTTGGAAAGTTTCTGTTGGCCTTCAAGATAAGCAAAGGAATTTCTCTTCCTGTGAAGAGAACAGCTGCATAATTTATAGCTGTGACCTTGGAGCTGTATTTCTGTAGTTGCTGGAAGGTTTAAACAAACCCTCTTTTAATTCTTTGTTTTAGTGAGAATAGAAAACACAAGTTATTTTAAGAGTGCATTAATATGTTACATTTAATGTTTCTTGCTTAATTAAAAGTTCTTTTGTAGGACATGATATGTGTTTAGTTAAGAAATAAAATTTGTTTTCAATTAGAAGGTTAGTAGATGAAATTCTATAAAATAAAATGTAGAATGTGCTGTGGGAAGGACTTTCTCTGTCTGATAAGATGGCATATGCAGTTGTCCAGGTGTCCTTGTGGAGAATGCTGGATTCCAGATTGGAGGAAGATGAAGTCATGCTACATGCTTTGAACTTTATTCTCTGATAAACACGTTCCTAGTTTAGGAGTTTTCAGAACACTTGCAGACTTCTTGCAGAGACCTTTGCGAGAGGCAGAAGCTTTGCAGACAGAGGGCTGCAGAGGAGTTTCAGACTCCAACGCAGAAATGAAAGGAGAAGAGCAGATGTGATTTGCAGATGCAGGGAAGGAGAGGGCAGACTTGATGGATAGCGTAACAAAGGCAGACGAAGGCAGTACAGACGTAGGTTTAGTTCCATTCTGACTTTTCTTAAGATCCCAAGCTTTAAGCTTTGACTAATTGGCTTTGTCAAGGCTTATTTGTTTTATGCTTGACTTCTCTTCTTGGGAGATTCTGAAATTAATAATGATTGATGTAGCTATATGCTACGCTCACTCTTGCATTGTGAGTTCTGACTGACATTATTTGCGCCTCACTGTCTTAGACAGATATTGTTTCTTTATGGAACACTTGTGTGGAAATTATTATGCTTGTACTAACTTACATTTTTTTTTATTTTCAATTCTGTAACCTGATTGATATCTGACTAATAAATGAAGAGTCAGAGAACCTTAAATTTTGATTGGGAAATAAATCCCTTTAAAACCGCTCACAACTCTCATTATTGACTAAAATGTTTATTTGCATTTGATTTATTGCCCATGTTTATGTAGGAGCCTTTTGGGTCAAAACACGGTGGCCAAGATCTATCGACCTGGAGCGGAAACTAGGGTAACGGTAATCAGAGGTAATGGTGCCACATTTCCTAGATTTTCCAAAGAGAGATTACCGTGAGATTTCCACTCCATCACTCACAACACACTCCTGCCATCTCTCAGCTGGCAGGTAGGCACCAGCTTTTCTAGGAGAATGTGCAGATATCAGGTGGTGGCCCTTTACCTACGGGAGGCTGTCAAGCAGACACCAGTCCTAGTTCCAAAGCAGCTCTTCGAGATCTCTATGAAGCACTACCTCCCATGGGCAAGAATGACTTGAAATTGAAACCAAGTGTGTTTCTGATCCCACTTGTATTCACATTGTTCAGACAGGGAATATGGATCCACTGTCTAAGGTTTCAGAAATGGTTTGGCTTCTCTTTCAAATGTTACTTTCAAGCTGCCCTCCAGACACAGTTTTTAAGCAAAGTGATGGCTCACACAGCAGGTAGCAATGGGGCTGGCTCAAAGCAGCAGTATCCGGTACATGGGCACAATGGAGTGTGGCTTCTCAGCACCTAGCTGTCAACAGCGTTCCTCAAGCAGTAATCAGAGATAGAGAAAAGTAAGGCTCTCCCTAGAAATCTCCTCACCTTGAAGAATAGAAACTGTAATCCTACCACTCACCACAGCCATCTCCCAAATGGCGTGACTCAAGAAGAATTAGCAGTGCTTTGCTAATATGGACTTCATGAAATTTCTAAAGGGAGTCCTCTCTTCATCCTCCTTACTTCAGTGTCTGACACTCCACCCTCCAGCTACAGGAAAGCAGACAATATGCTTCTGTTGTTATGGGAAAACTCTTCCCATCCTCCCTCTTCTGCCATGCCAAACCAGCGGCATCCAAAATGGTCCCAATGCTCAAACGCACACAACACACAAAGTCCTACTAACATACATGTGCTACATATGCATTGAGCACTCACACATACACACCAACACACACTGTCTTGACATGCACAAGGAATGTCAGTGCAAAATTCTGTGTTTCATTTAACAGCAGAACTTTACATGAGAGTGGTCAGCAGATTGCACTCTTACTAACACCGGGTGTAAGGTCTAGTCACACTACAAATTCACAAACCAGGCTACGCTACAACCACTGCCTTACATGAGGTCCCCCAGGCAGGGACAGTAGTCCACTGACAAGTGTGAGAACACGCTTTGTGCCCCTGGAAATCAGGTTCTTGACTATGCATTGTCAGGGACAGGCATAGGCCTCTGCACGCATGAGAGGTTAGTATGATGCCAGGGTTAAAATAAAAGTTAGGATATCAGTTTTACATGCTGTAGGGCACACACGGGCAAGAGTACCTGAATGTTTACCATGCAAGACACATTCCCATCCCAACTGAATGCATTTCACTTTTATAAAAGCTTGGAATATCTTTTAAAAAGCATGTCTGTTAATAATACTTGTGAAGTAACAAGGTGTGTGTGCCTTTGTTTGCTCGATGGCAGGGCATCAGCTCTCAGCAGGATGAGACTCGAACAGACGGAATGATGATGGCCCTTTAAGTGAGGCATTTCTGTTTGGGTGCAGCTGGAATAGGACATTTAAGACCTCCCTTAACACCATCAGATTGCTGGTATGATCATAAAGCACACAAAGTGTGGGCGCAACTGAATATGCCCGGGTGTTGCGAAGTTTCACCAGGACACATTCAGCACATTTCACTCGGTCCTGAATCCAGTTGAAATCATCTCGTGTAGGGGACTGGTGTATCCCCCTCTTTCCCAGCACTGCTCGTCTCAGGAATGTCACTGACCTGTCAGACATCCCTGCCTCCAGAAGAGCATATGGGGTTTTGTTAAAGGAGAACATGTGGTCCAGTTATTAATTTGTTACCAGGAGATCCGATCTCTAATCATTTCTTTTCTTTACTTATCGAGACCTCATGCACATGGGGAAATCACCTAGTTGTGCCTTAGTGCCTTATTTCTTAAACTGAAAGTGCTGAAATGGGTTGTTAACCTTCAGTATTAAGCACTCTATGAAAGTCGTTTGGTGCTACTAGAGGGTGAACCGCGCTAATGTTCGTAAAATAGCTAGCGATTGAAGACAATTCAATCACTCTAATGGCTTGTTTCAATACTATTTGTGAGACTTTCTCCAGAAGGAAGAAATCTGTGTGGTCTCGAAAACGAGGAATCACCAATATGCTTAGTCTGATAAAGTTAGCATTTTGGACCATGGTGTATTATTTTTGGAATTTCTCATAAAGGGCTGTGCTTCTATTTTTATGGTCTGGCTTCACAGCGCAGCTGTCGCCAGACAATTATGTAAGAACCAGCAGGAGAGGGGCCATGTCTAAGCCCACATTTTGGGAGCCAGGTGTACACGTTTTGATTAGGCAGAAGGTGTGTTCTTCCACAAAAAGACAGCACTTGCCCTCCACACATCTTTGATCATTTTTTAGGTCGGGCATCAGCAGGCATGCGCTGTCTGCAAGACCTGCTGTAATCACTCTACAGAGTGTAATTACAGCTACTGCTTGCCATTGGTTAAACATTCTATTGCTCTTGTTTCCTGGCTACTTATTGGCTGGTGCTCCTGATACATCACTTCCGTTTGTAAGCGAGGAGCACCGGCCAACTACAGTTTCATTACACTGTAGGTTTTTATATTTTTGTTTAGGGACTATTTTTTTTTCCGCGCTTTACCTTTAATGACGGCCGTGCCACTTTCTTTAGACGCGGCTCGTCTGACGAAAGGGGCGCGGACGCTATTAAAGAAAAACATTTGTTTGTCAACTAGATAAACAAATGCTTTTTTTTTTGTAAAAGCACCCCATCTTGCGCTTTCAGTTTAATAGTGGCTGCGCCCCTTTCTTTAGACGAGCCGCGTCTAAAGAAACGGAGTTGTTAGCTGAGGAAATAACAAGCATTATTGCATTTGCAAATGCTTGTTTGGTTTTGTTTCACTGCAGCAAGCTTTTCTTTAAATGTTGTAGTCAGAACTCTAATAAAAAGCCAGACACATTGGGTTTGTCAATGCTTATTCTGTGCGGAAGTTTGTTGCCATGTGTGCCTGTTTTTACCTGTGTGCAGCTTCAGTAGTCTGCGATCGGTTGACAGGTTCTATTCTATGGGGATTCTTGTTGTCACTAGGGGCGTAGCTTCTATTGGTGCCACTGGTGCAGTGGGAAAGGGGCGGTTATTGCTGTATTTCTCAGGTCAACCAGGGCGGCCATTTCTTTCCTTGCACTCAGGCCCATGGCACACTGACCTCGCCACTGGTTGTCACCAGGGCCGGACTGGGAATCGAAACAGGCCCTGGCCAACTGCTGAGCCGCCCCCCCTAGGGGATGAGGGGGGGGCGCGGCCGAGCTGTTTCCTAGGGCCGGTTTTGGCCGAGTTTGTTACAGGGGGCCGATATTGTTGGCCCCGGTAACAAAAACGGCTCCTCAGGGGCCCAAAACCAGCCCCCACTCTGGCGGCCCACCGGGGAAACGCCCGGTGCCCGCTGCAGCAAGTCCGGCCCTGGTTGTCATGTAGGGAGGACAGGCTTTCTATGGTAGCACACAGAAGACACCACCATCTTGTATACCAGGAAGCTTGTTGAAGAAGGTGAGCTCGGAGCTCACCGGTGTTTGGGTCTTCCTTGTTCTGCGGGGGAGGTCTCGCTGTTTGCAAACAGCAGCACAGACACCCCATTCAGAGCCCTGCAGACTGGCACTGCTGGCACACATCCCTGGCGCACGGAGATCTTGTGCCTCCAGTTTCACTGGCTTGGCTCCTGTCAGCATCCAGTCCACAGACTTGCATCGGCCTGATCCCAGCGGACTGTGGTTAAACTCTTTATTCAATGTGTGATCTGAGGAATGTTCATTGTGGTGAAAAGTACATATTGTTTAGCCAAGCATCTTAATAACTGGCGTTCCCCACAGAGTGGCCAAAGGGAACAAAACTTTTTTTCCCCACAGGCATCCCTAATAGTGGAATGTGCATTACCTATGCATCACTAATAGTGAAATGTGCACTAACTATGCATCACTAATAGTGAAATGTGCATTAACTAGTCTGCGTGCATATAAAGATCTGCTTGTGTGAGGTCATTGCTCCCTGCCATATGTATACCTGTATTGCATTCTGCCTATGACGGAAGCTTGCACTCCAGATATCCCTGTTCGCCTTGTTCTTTGTGTGATATGATGTAGATGGAGGGAGGCACTGCTCCTATTAGCTCTGTAGCCTGTGTTTGAGGGACATTTTCGCAGTCTTTTTGTTTTACTGGTTCCATGACTGCATTTTTATTAGGTATGATGAGCAACCAGATTCTTTGAACAGACCATTGTTTGTTGCACTTGTCTCTCAACAAGAGTTTTTAATTATAAATTCCATATTTCTTATTGCAGGACTGTGGTTCCTCTGTACGACACTAATCTGTTGATACTGGCTGGGAAGGCGAGTGAGCATTGGGGGCACTGGTGCTGTGAAAGGGTTGTGGTATGGTACTCCTCGAACAATGGGTGGGATTGCGATACCTATGTATTTTCTACACTGGGAGGTGTAGCACTGTTCCTTTCTTCCTGGAAGTAATGGATGACTTATGATCTTAAATGCGAAGTGTTATTTGTGTTCGTTTTTATTTCAATAATAAGCACACAGCTCTCTTTCCTTGGCACATACACTTCTGACCTTTGCTATCACACCAAGTCTTCAAATTCACGTTACCTTTACTTAAAAGCCACACTTGTCCTCCTACTGCTACACTTTTTATTTTTTTGGAATTCCTTAAAATATAATACAGACTGTAGCCGAATGGAAAATGTATTCTAACCTACAGAAAAAATATGTTTGTGAAAACCTTTCAGGAGTTCTACAAATGCCAATTTTCCTGTCACTGCTAGGAATGTTGGCACGTGCCACCTACACTCTACATATTATCAAAAATATTTTACATTCTGCACCAGTTTTAGTTATCATTGATCTGTGGTTCCTTAAAGTTTCTTATGGACACCAGACTTGTAGAAAAACCAGAAATGAAATTAGTCTTGATAGAGTTTCTTTTTCGTTCATGCTTCTATAAAAGGACAGCAGCTCCAGATGAATCCTATGCTGCTATTGTTCATTTCGTCTCGAAGGGATTTAAAAATTCTGTTCCTCGTTACAGTAGAATTTGAAGTTTTGCCTGATGTGCCTGATGGTGTTCAGGTGTTTGACTGTGATGCTCACATTTAGATTGACGGTATCAGACATTGCTTCTCTCTTCGTTGCCTAGCCCAGTTTATCAATGAGGGCGTTGGTCTAGTTGAGTCTGAAGATGCCTGTGGAGTTCCAGGAACCTGCTGCTATGTTTTTCTGCATCTTTCACAATGTCTTCTTTTGTTGTTTTTGCACTAGCAAAGTGGGTGTCTATCATCACTATGCTTCCAACCACACTTTCAACAACTCAAAAAGTGCTGAAGGAACAGAATATAAAAAGTGAGATTTAACAATCTGGGCTTTAGGTACACATTGGCTAGATCATTACCTTTTAATATATATAGTCTGCGCTACTCTTGTTGACCACCTGCTTTAGGAAACAAGCTTACCGTAACAACATCTTTGGAGTTGAACTATTGGCGTTGCATTATTGTTAGCAATGCCAATAGGTCAAACTTTCAGTAACGCAAGACCTATTGCATTTCAAATGCTTGTTTTATTTATCCAGCTGCCTGAGCTTGAGCTTTCAGGGGGAAGCACATATCATTGCAATGATATTAAAGTGTCTTAGATATCTAGATAATTGATGGCGTTTGTCTCTGGCAGCAGCACAGATGGGAGGAGGGCAGTCATTAACGAACATGGAAAATAAGGTCGGGCTTGACATTGCATTCATAGGCCCAACCGATTGGCATTGACAATGCTTGTTATTAGATAGTCTGAAGCACTGATTACAACTATGGAATTAAATTCCATTGCCATAATGCCAAGAAAATCTTGGTCACACCAGGTAGAAATCCCTTGGCCCTCAGGCAAATGTGAACTTGCCTTCACTTTGGCAGCCTGGGACGTCAACTGGGAGATGTGAGTGGCCTTAAAGTAACTCTCACTATAATTTACTAGTATCACTTTTACTATGAAACAGGAAGCAGGTTTGTTTTGGGATGGCCTGTAAGCTTTGAATGTGCATCAATCTAATCCGGTGTTCACCTATATAGCGCTTGGTTGGACCTTTTTTAATTCGGAACCCTTTAGTGCTTCCTGCCTTTCACAGGCTGTGCTTCGGAGAGATAAACAACTTGTGCTGGCTGATTCTCCAGTAGTTTAAGTCCACAAATTCAGTGGCGGCTCGCTCGGAAAGGGGGGTGGGGTGCGGGGGCAGGGTGGATTAAACAAAAATAAAAGACTTACCTTCTCCGCCGCACGCCTCTCCCGCCGGTGCACGCCTCTCCTCCTCTGCTGGAAGCATCGGAAGCACTCAGGCTCCCGGGCTCACACAGCCAATCACGACGCTGCAGGAGCAGCATCGTGAGTGGCCTGAGCATCCTGTTTGGATGCTCAGGCAGTGCCTGGGGAGGCTGGGCATGTTCTCCATGGGGCTGTGCAACACAGCCAAATGGAGAACATGCCAAGTGCGTATGACAGTTTGGCCGGCCGTAGAAACTGTCATGTGCACTAAGAGGAGTGCAAACCACTCCTTCCCTGCTCTGGTGTCAGGGAGCCAGTCCCGCCCGACTTCCAAAAGAAAATGATAATAACGTCTTGTTATTCTCATTTTCTTATTTCACTGCTGCAATAGCAGTGGGGCGACTCTCCTCTGCCTTAGCGGAGGAGCCGCCACTGACAAAACTGCAACTACAGCTTTTCCTGAATGGTATTTTGGCATTGTTGAGGGGTAAACTCAGGAGCGGCCTGTGCAGGTAAGAGTGGTGGGCGGGGTGGGGGGAACTCAGCAGACGATGTCGAGAGAAAATTTAATAAATAATTAATTTCCCCTCGCTGGTGTCGCTGGTGCTGAAGTGTGCTCCATATAAAAGAGTTGCTCTCTGCCTAAACTTGGGAACTACCCAGTGTTCCTTGCTTCCTAATTTGCATATAAATAAATATACATATATATGTATGTATATGTATATATATACACACACATATATGTGGAAATGCATGCCTTTAAATGTGCCACTTCACTGTCTTAATGTAGCCTTCTTACTTTAAGCCACATATTCTCCCATCCCCACCTTTTCCTCCAATCACTCCCTTTTTGCACTATTTTTCTCTGTTGTTTGTCACTCCTTTATTGCTTTATCATCGCCTTTATTTCTTACCTTGCTCTTTCTGACTCTCTTCTGCCCTTGCATATGACATACAACATACAAACACCGGCCATAGCCAGTAGGTCTGATATAATGATGGGATCCATCAAGCAGGGGCCAAGAAAAGCAGGGGGTCCCAAAAACCCCTTGCCCACATACATTTTTCATAGGAAAAATTAGACAAAGATACATAGAAAATGTCGGAACAGAATTACACCAAATTTGGCAGAAAGCTAGATCTTCTTTACCTAGAAAGTATGCTTTCGTGATTTGGTGTAAATCTGTTCAGTAGTTTCGAGAAATTAAGGTTCAAAATGTTTAGCTATTTTGACAGTTGGTGCAGCAAGACTATTGCAGAAGTCCTGCTGTACCACAAATTCAAAAATTCAAGCGATCTGATTGGTCATGTGTGTTTTTTTCTAGTCGGCCGGTTCATTGCTGCAGGACTCAATGTCCTGCAGGAGCGAGCAACCTGATTGGTTGGTCGCACCATGAAAGAAAATATTGCGCCCACCATTACAGGAAATAGGGGTGCTGCGATGCTATGGGAGTCACTTGGGAGCCAGTACGGCCACTATGAGCTCCTGCGGGAATCCTGCAGGAGTCATATGGGGCCAATCATGCAGGGGAGGTTGCTTGTAGGGTGCTCAGGCTAGGTCCTATGGCCAACCCTCTGCTGTCTACGCCGTTGTACTGTAATAAGATATTATTTACATAAAAAAAAATTGAAATTCACAGAATAAAACAAAGGGTCAAAGTGGAGTTATATGTGAAGGAGGTACTAAGATTTTACCTTATGTTAAGGAAAACCATGGAAATTCAGTGAAAAAAAACAATGGTTAAAGTGGAGTCATATATGAGAAAGGTAGTAAAATTGTAACGTATCATAAACCGTAGAAATTCACTGAAAAAGCACTACCATTAAAAAAACCAAAAAAACCACTGAATATATATAACTTACACCGCAGTGATGCATTGTTTAAGACCTCATATATTACATCACTCCCTACATCTGAATCCTACGGTGTTGCAAGTTATACCTCTGTCACTTACGTATAACTGGTTAATTTCAGTGGGGTTTTGGGGGGAAGGTTTAAATAGTAGTGAATTTCAAAGTTTAAAAAAAACTTCAAGTTGAAATCTTACTACTTTCCTCACATAGAACTCAATTATAACCTTTGTTTTTTTTCAGTGAAAAAAAGATATATACGTATATATACATACATACATATATGTACACACACAAAATAATGTTTAAACATTGCAAACAGGTATGTTGGTTGTGTATTGCTTCGAACAATCGCTGCTCTGCCTTGAAAGGTAGTCTCTGATCTCCATTAATAGTGCAACTATCAATGTTTCTTTGGTAACTAGTCTCTTGATGAATCTTCTAGGGTGGCAGCCTATGCCTCTAGTGCTATCTACAGTCATGGGGCCCAGACCACATCCTGCCATGTGCACCCTCTTCCAAGAGCAGGACCCATACAATTACCCTCCACTTCCTTTTTGCACTCTTCACAGATTGCAGCAATGATTGTTTTTTGGTCTCGCCTGCGAGACACCTTTTAGCTGCCTGTAGGCGAAAGCCTCTTGTGGCTCATATCTAAAACTGACAGTGGGCTTATCGCTTGCGCATTGGTTGCCCATGCATGCCTTTAATGTCACTCTCATTTACTTACTTCTTCTTCTATGTCCTTGTTTTACTTTTTGTGTTTTTCCCTCATCTGGAGCAAGCCTCTTTACCATTCTGCTGACTGCCGGCCATGTATCCTCCCACTGCTCCCAGCTAGAATACTTTTTTCTTTGTCTTTAAGCACTCCATGAGAGTGCCTGTATTTTTCAGCTCTCTCCAGTGCTTAATTTGAGGCATTGTTACAAGTGGGGTCTCATATTTGTGGACCAGCACTTATTTTCCCTCATCAGACTTTGACTGAAAACAAGAAAGTGAAAAACAGAAAAGTGGGTAAGAAGAAAGAAGAGAAAGATTGAGAAAATCTTCACAAACAGAGGAAGCAAGAGCCTGAAAGAGTGAGATAAAGGGGCAGAGAGCAGCTGGTGGTGGATAAAAGAGGCATGAGATGGATTCAAGACTCAGCTGTCTCAGTATTCGGCATGTGAACATACATTAGCACCGGCCGTGGGCTGCAGAGCAAACCTTTAGGCCCCGGCACTCATTCTTTTACAAATTAAGCACTAGATCTCTCCCTCATGTGCTGCTTCCTCCCCAATACTGTCCCCCAACTCTTATTCAATACCCTAAAATATGTCGGCACCCAGCTTTTTTTTTCTAATCCCCCAACAGCCTAAAGCTCATCAGTTGCCCTCCCCGCCCACTCACCAGGGATTTCCCCACCTGCTCTTTCAGTGCTCCCCATCCCATGTTGTCTTAAAAATACATTTTTATTACAGTTTATTGAAGGGCCTGAAACTTCTTCTTTTACATGGTAAGCATTGGCTTTCTTTCTTTAAATCACACAGGGGGTCAAAAGGGGAGCGACCACATAACCAATGACGTAATGCTCCCTACTGTTTATTAATTCACACACAGAGTACGTCTGATATAGAAAATAGGACCAAGTAGAACACGGGACAAAGACAGTGGGGGACAAAAAGCGTGTCGTTTTTAGGACGAGAACCCTCACTCACCCGAAGGTGACATACTTCATCATTGGGTTCCCTCCTCACAGCAGGACCAAATGGTACCTGTTGTGGGCTACGACTCCCAAGCCGGGGAGGAGCCAGTGGTGTTTTGTCAAGGATAAGCAATATCAAGGGTCTCAGTGAGGGGCAGAGTGAAAGGGATAACTTAAAAATATCTCCCTGGTGGGCAAAAATCGTACTTTATTCTGGGGCCCCCAGTTGATAGGATTGAAAACAGAGCAAATGACTGGGCATCAAAAGCACAGTTCACTTATAACAAGGTCGACATGTTTCTGCCCATTTACATCTCTGAATTTTTTGGGCATTCCTCAGGACCACAGCTAGTAAGTATCACTCTCCAACAACTTATATATTAATAAAATACCGGCCTTAAATCAGTGAGCCAGGTACAGAAAAGGGTGGTCCACCATTTGTGTCTTCTTGGTCCCCCTAGGGAAGAAAGAAAAGAGAGAAAAACACAGTAGTGTAACACACTATTATTCAAACCCAATGTCAATTCTCACTTCCAGAAGTGAAGTTTGATTACACAGGATTGAGTTTTAAATCTGTGCCAAAAAGTGATATATATATTCCCTAACCATCACCCTTTACACTGGTGCTCTGTGAAGAAATGTGTTAACAACATTAAGGGTAGACTTACCCCTAAATTGACTCTCTCCCTCATGTGCTGCTTCCTCCCCAATACCATCCCCCCACTCTCATTCGATACCCTCAAACATGCCCCAAGCCTGCAATGATACATGAAAGCCTGACAGTATTCCCGCCCAATCAGCTGTCTCTGGGAGCCAGTGGGAGCCAATTGGCAGAGTTTCAATGACTCTATTGTCAGAAGGCTGTGGCCTTCAGCGCCAGGGACAGAAACAATGACTATTGTTTCTACATTTAAACAAACCACGACAACAGCAGCCCTGTGCATGCATGTGTCAGCCCTTTGGAGAGACCCGGAAACGTCCACAGGAGACTGGCCTCTCACACAACCTGCTGCATGTCCACCTGAGCTAATGTTAAATTTACAGGGTCACAAAATAAGCCACACATTTGAATTCTTATCACATTGCCTTTTTAGCCATTTAGAGATGGTTATTTAAATGAAGTTCAAGCGCAGGACAGCATGGGTCTATTCAGTTTCATACTTACGTATGCCTACTACCCCTCCTGGAGTATAGGCCATCAACGAGGACTCTCCACTCACCAGTAATGTGCCCACGAGCTCACACAGACTTACTCCCTACAATTCTTCACGTAAGTAAAGTACATTTTTTTATTGTTTTTGGATAATTAAAACCATTACAAAAATATACGTTAAAAAGATTTCGTACGTATTAAGACAAGAGAAGTGCAATTCTAAATGTTTAAAAATCTCTGATGGAAAAGCGCCTTTGTTCAGCTTCTTATGAAGAGGTTCAAAGGTCTGTGCTCTAAGTTTTTGGTTATGTAGGTTAAAACATCCTTATGTGGTTCTTGCATTTACACGTGGCACTGCTCTCCCTTGCTTGGATTCTACTAGTGACAGGAATTTCACTAGCTTCCCGTTTAGCTGCGGGTCCTTTGGGTCAAAGGATGCAATCACAGCCTGTTTCCGGGTGCGAATCCCTCGTTCGTTAAAGTGCGCTTTAAGTAATCCTGTCCTTTCCTCCTTTAGTTTGGTACAGGAGCAGATTACATGTTCCATGTTTTCAGTGCCGTTCCCACATAATCTGCATGTGTTTCCACATTTCTCCCTCTGCCAAGGTGGAAGGTGCGGGATGGCTGGCAGAATTCCAAGCCTGTATTTTAAGAATTGTTCTTTGGTCTTCCTGGAGTACCCCAGATTGAAGTATGACTGTGGCCCTAGTAATTTGTAGCTGCTCAGAGTCATCCAGGCGTGGCTCCTGCGGGCAAAGACGGCTTTATCTTTGACAAGGGAGATTTTTTTGATTACTTTTTTTTACTACTTGCTTAAAGAGCAAGTGGGTAGTTTGAGTTTCCCATAGATCAACTATCCCGGTAGTAGCAAGTGAGTCCTCCAAGTACTTTCTGGCTGGTGAGTTGGGTATGTTACAAAATTCTTGCCAGAGCTGATGGTTCAACGTGTTCCGTGGAGAGTTCTTAATTTTGTCCCAGCACATTATGTAAGAACCTTGCCTTGCCAAGAGTTGTTTAGTTAGGCCGAACTCCAAACATATCAGTGCGGGTGAGGCGTAGGTTGGAAGGTTAAACATAACTCGATAGGCCCTGGCCATGGTGGTGTCCAACAGTTTTGCGTCCCTGCCCCTCAATGCCTCGCTGCCATGGTTGATGGAGGGTAGGATTTTGGCTTGGGGGACCCGAAGGAGAGGTGAGAGGATAGGTCCTGTAAGCTTTGTTTTTAACTGTCTTAGTGTTATTGCTATTGCCCTCCCCTTCCTCCTGATAGCCTCAAGTTGGTTAGCAAACTGACCACCCTCATCGATAGTTACGCCTAGGTATTTGTAGGCAGGGGTGTTCGCAATTGGAGTTTTTTTCCAAGTACCAAGAGTGGATCCGTCGTTTGCCGTTTATTGTCAAAGTTTTAGTTTTATTGATGTTCACTTCTAAGTGGTTTTTCACAGCATACTCGTGCATTTTATTGAGTAAGCGTTGCAAGCCGACTTGAGTGTGGCTTATTAGGACAACATCGTTGGCGTACGAGATACTGGAGATAGCTGTGCCTCCGAGCTGTGGAGCATGCGCATTACAGGTGCCGAGGACTGATGTCTTATCCGCTGTATACAGGTTGAACAGCGTTGGTGCAAGCACGCATCCCTGTTTGAGCCCTTTGGTAGTTGGTATACGCCTTGAAAGATGGGAGCCGTTACCTAGTTTTACCTGTATCCATGTGTTGGAATGGAGGTGTATTAAAAGATTCAAAAGAGATGACGGAATTCCCCAGGAGGCCAACTTTCTCCACAGTCTTGCTCGGTTGACATTGTCGAAGGATGCCTTGAAGTCGATGAATCAAAAGTGAATCCCCTGTTTGGATGATTTCGCCTTGTCAATAAGCAATGACATGGTTAGTATATTGGTTGATGTTCCTGTGTCTTTGCAAAACCCTGTTTGGTGAGGGGGGATTATTTCCTTCTCTTTTGCCCAGTCCTGGAGCTCTGTGAGTAAAGTACCAGCAAAGTATTTTACCTCTGTGTCTAATAATGCAATCAGACGAGTTTTTTGGTGAGGTTTTGTCGCCGGCCTTGAAAATCGGAGAAATTATGGAACCCTTCCATGAAGTGGGTAGGAGTCCGGACTGTCTGACGGTGTGAAAGGGGAGGGCCAGTATTTCTGACCAGTACTCAGGGTCTTGTTTAAAGAGAGCTGGTGGAATCCCGTTAGGCCCTGGGGCCCCTCTCTCCTTCCATTTGAAATTTGGTTCTTAATTGTTGTCACTTCGTTTCCCTTTGCCTCTTCCTCTAGGTTCCTTTCAGGTTGTGTTTGGTGGATCAGTTGGTTGTCCAGAATTTCTTGTTGACTAGATGTTTGCTGGTTAAAATGGGATTCTAAAAAAGTTGTCCATGAGTTCTCTGTGATGTATGATCTTAGGCCTCCCTGTGCCGGTTGTAAAATTTTGTTAACGGTGGCTCAGAAATGCGCGCTGTTAGTTGCTTGGGAGTCGTGGTAGAGTTTTGCCCAAAATGCAATTTCGTTGGACCTTTTGATGTCCCACTTGAGTTTTTTGGTTTGGGCTTTTCTTTGGCGGAGTTGGTGGTTTAGGCCCACGTCCCCAGGGTAAAGCCTCAGCGATCTAAGAAGTTTGTTTACCGATTTTTTGAGCAATTTTAGTTCGGTTCGCTGTGCTCTCATGGTCCTCCCCTCAACTGTTGGATCACTTGAAGGGGTATATCTGTCTATAGTTGAAAAGGAACTTGCAAGTGTAACTGTGAAGGTTTCCCATGAACTGATCGGGGTGACACTGAAATTAATGTGATCACGTAGCAATGTTTTTGCAGCCAGGAGCACCTCCCCGGAATTTACTAGGGAGGAATTGATTCTTTTTAAGTTTATTGTGTGGCATGCATGCCTGCCAACTGGATTAAGCGTCAGTTTGTGCGGGAATGCTTGGATTGAGACTTCCTGGGGCCGGTGATCACTGTCCCCTTTGTCTCCTAAGCGAAACCCTGATACGTATTGAAAGATCCCCCCCGGAATTCCCCCCAGGAATTCCCCCTCTCCCGCCTCCCAGCGTCTCCTCCCTCCCAGCCTCTCCTCCCTCCCACCTCCCCTACTTAATGGCCACTGCTGCGGGGGAGCGCGAGTAAGACCTCCGACCCTCAGTCTAGGTCCATTCTCTCCCCGCAGCTCCGCTGTGCCGTCTCTTGCCGCCAGACCCCGACCTCCTCCTTGGGAGGTTCGAGGCTGCTGCCCGCTCCTGTGCCTGCTGCCCACTCCAACTGGGACCAGACTGCCTGCAACCACCGTAACGTTTCTCAGCCGTTTTCTTTCTTAATTTTTTCCCTGTTGTGCCACTGTTATTGTGCCCATCTGTGTCTTGCTCTAATTCCACCACTGTTTTTATTTTCTTGTGCCTGCCTGTTCCTTTCGCCTTTTGCCGCTGCTGCCCCTGCAGCTTCTCCCCCCGGAATTCCCTTCCCCCCCCGGAATTCCCCCCGGAATTCCCCCGCTCCCGCCTCCCAGCCTCTCCTCCCTCCCACCTCCCCTACTTAATGGCGGCCGCTGCGCGGTCGCGCCAAAGGCAAGCCCGTCTGCGCCCGTCCGCGACCCGACCGCGGCCAGCACCAGGAACCCTGGACCTCCCACTACCCATCGCTACGACACCACCACCCTCCTCGCACTCAACCCTGGAAGACTTAGAGAATGCCAACAGGCCTCGCCGAACACGGCCCACGGCCAGTTCTCCTGCTTCCACTGCAGCCAGACCCTCACCGCCACCCCGGCCTCCGACACCGCCGACGCCAGCACCGGCGACACCCTAAAATGCATCCTCCTCAACGTACGCTCCGTACACAAACACGCCATGGAAATCTGGAACCTACTCGACTCTCTCTCGCCCGACATCGCCTTCTTTACAGAGACCTGGACCAACGCATCCTCCGCCCCCAACATCAGCACCGCCATCCCAGACGGATACAAGATCCAGAGGAAAGACCGCCCCAACCACCCAGGAGGGGGCCTCGCCATTGCCCACAAGAGCACCCTCCGCCTCACCACCTCCAGCGAAACCTTTCCCTCCGCACAACACCTGCACTTCCAGATCCAGACCTCCCCCAAAGCCACACTCCAAGGAACCCTCGTCTACAGACCCCCCGAACACCCTTCGCCACCACCATCACTGACTTCATCGCACCCCACGCCATCGCCTCAACAAACTACATACTCATTGGAGACCTGAACTTCCACCTCGGCGGCCCCAACTCCACTATCCTTCGTGACAACCTCGCCAGCATCGGACTTAAACAACTCGTCAACACACCGACCCACAGAGCAGGCATCTTCGCGGCAGGAAACAGCATCCAATTCAGCCACACAACGCAGCCGCCATGGACCGACCACCACTGCGTACACTTTGCCATCAACAAACACAAGGCACCCAAACCAGCCCCACGCCCACCACGAAGGAACTGGAGCAAGGTTACCGATGAGCAACTTAACTCCACCCTCACCCGAGACAACCAGACCTGGGCACCCGACGCAAATGACGCAGCCAGAGAGCTCCACACCTGGATCTCCAACTGCGTAGACGAGCTCGCCCCGCTACGCAACCCCGAGCAACGCCCCAGGAAAGCTGCCTGGTTCACCACCGCTCTCCAAGAAGCCAGACGCACCTGCAGACGCCTGGAGAAGAACTGGAGAAACACCAAGACAACCGAAAACCACACCACCTACAAGGACGCCATGACGGACTACCACAACCAGATCAGAGCCACCAAGAGGAACTTCATCCACAACAAAATCCTGGCCAACTCCACCAACTCCAAGGAACTTTTCAGTGTCATTCAAGAATTCACCAACTCACGCAGCAAACCCACAGACATCACCCCATCCCAAGACCTCTGCGACAAGCTTGGAACCTATTTCCACCTCTACGACAACTTCATCGAACATCCACCAAGCGCCACAGACGGCCCCCCACCCCCCAGAAACACCAGCCAGCCCACCATCTCCAACTGGACACCGATCACGGCCGAAGATACCACCTCGACCATGAAAAGCATCCACTCTGGGGGCCCCCACTGACCCCTGCCCCCCTCACATCTACCACAGAGCCGCGGCCGCCATCGCACCCGAACTACAACGCACCATCAACACCACCTTCAAAACAGGCACCTTCCCAGACTACTGGAAGCGCGCAGAAGTCAGACCCCTGCTCAAGAAGCCCACAGCTGACCCCACCGACCTCAAGAACTATCGGCCCATCTCGCTCCTCCCCTTCGCAGCCAAAGTTGCAGAGAAAATAGTCAACAGGAAACTGACACGATTCATTGAAGAGAACGCCGTCCTCGACCCGTCCCAATCCGGATTCCGAAGCAACCACAGCACAGAGACCGCCCTACTCTACGCCACAGACGACATCCGCACCCTCCTGGACCAAGGCCACTCCACAGCCCTCATCCTACTCGACCTATCAGCGACCTTCGACACCGTCTCCCACCGCACACTAGTCGCCAGACTACACGATGCAGGCATACAAGGAACAGCCCTGGACTGGATCCGATCATTCCTCACCGGAAGAAGCCAAAGGATCAGACTCCCACCCTTCCTCTCCGATCCCACGAAAATCACCTGCGGAGTCCCACAGGCTTCATCACTGAGCCCCACCCTCTTCAACATCTACATGGCCCCCCTCGCAGCCATCGTCCGACAACACGGCCTCAACATCGTATCCTACGCCGACGACACCCAGCTCATCCTCTCCCTCACCAAAGACCCCACCACTGCCAAACTCAACTTCCAGAAAGGAATGCAAGACGTTGCAGTCTGGATGACCAACAGCTGCCTGAAGCTCAACGCCGAGAAGACAGAAGTCCTCGTCCTCGGTACCACCCCTTCTTCATGGGACACCACCTGGTGGCCGACCGCCCTTGGAAGCCCACCTACCCCCTCGGACCACACCAAGAACCTCGGCATAGTACTCGACTCATCACTCACCATGAACCGACAGGTCAACGCCGTTACCTCCAGCTGCTTCAACACCCTCCGCATCCTCCGCAAGACCTTCAAGTGGATCCCCCCTGAGTCAAGGAAGACAGTCACCCACACACTCATCACCAGCAGACTGGACTATGGAAACGCAGTCTACACCGGCGTCAACAAGTTCCTACTTCGCAAACTCCAGACAAAACAGAACACCGCCACCAGACTCGTCCTCTGCATCCCCCGACACGAACACATCAGCCAACACCTACAACGTCTCCACTGGCTCCCCGTGGAGAAAAGAGTCACTTTCAAAATCCTCACTCACGCCTACAAATGCCTACACAACAATGGACCCAAATACCTCAATGACAGAATCAACTTCCACGTACCCAAAAGAAACCTCAGATCTTCCAACCTCGCACTGGCCGAAACCCCGCGCATCCACAGAGCCAGAGCAGGCGGAAGATCCTTCTCTCACATTGCAGCCAAGACCTGGAACGAGCTACCGGCAGACATCAGACGCGCCCCCTCCCTGAACACCTTCAGGAAGACCCTCAAGACCTGGCTCTTCGGCTAAACAGATCTGCGGATCCCCCCCTCAGCGCCTTGAGACCCTCACGGGTGAGTAGCGTGCTTACAATTCCCTGATTGATTGATTGAAAGAGTGAAAGGGAGACTAAAGTGTAGTCTACGATGGAGTTTGCAGTTTCAGAGTAGAATGAGGTGGACGGAGGGGAGTCATCAGTAAATCTTCTGTTTAAAACCCTTAGGTTGATGTGCTCCAGGTCTTCTAGAAGCTCTTTCCCTATCTTGGTTGGTCTGCCATAATTGCCTTTGTTTTGGGTTGGTATGTTCCAGTAGAAAGACTGAGCCTGTATATCGTCGTTTGATGATGTGCCTAGGATTTGTTGGTTTAGATCCCCGGAAAGGATGAGGTTGGAGGTATTATGTGAGCTTAAGATAGTGAGCAGATGATCGATTAATTGTTTTGACTCTTGTTTTTTCCGTCTCGGATTTATATATGTGTTGACCACGAGCACCTTGTCTTTAGAGCTACTGATGTTTAGGTGGATCTTGACTGAGTTTACTGATGGCAGTGGAGATTGAATTTCTTGTGCAATATCAAATTTTGTTATGGCAATGTAGGTGGCAAGGCCCCCAGATAGGTGACCGTATTTGGATTTTCTCAGTGCTGGAGCATGGAAGCAAATGTACCCCTGTAGTTGATATGGATCCACTGACCATGTTTCTTGCATGAGGACAATGTCAAAGGTTTTTAAGTATGCAAGGAATTCAGCATCGGCTACCTTACTGTTCAGCCCACTGATGTTCCATGAGCATAGTCTCAGGGTTGTTTTGTCATGGTTTTCCCGGATGTTATGTGCGGTTTTTTGTCATTGTGTCGGTCCGGTTATGTTGATAGTTCTAAGAATCTGAGGGGCAGATTTACAAGCCCCTTGCGCCACTTTTGCGTCATTTTTAACATGGGAAAAGTGACGCAAAAGTGGCGCAAGGGGCTTGTAAATAAGCCCCTGAGTGTTTACCGAAACCAGTCCTAGGATGCTTGTTTCCAGTCCAGGGAGGACCTGGCTTGGCAGTTCGTGCTGGACTGTTCCCATGAGGCAGAGGGACAAGACTGTTTTGCATATGGCTGGGTTCAAACTGGAATGGCATGGTGAGCACAAAAACGATGGATTTAGGCCCAGATCTCTGTACTGGGGTAAATGTATGACATTGTTCTGCATTCTGTCCATCAACTGTTGTTTTTGCATTTGTCACCCCGAGTGGGACGGGTATGCCCAGACGTGGGTCCCGTGCTCTCCATGCCACTGGAATCAAGCTATCCTGGCTGAAGAGGGGTGAAACCCTGAAACCGGTCCTAGGATGCTTGTTTCCGGTCCAGGGAGGACCTGGCTTGGCAGTTCGGGCTGGACTGTTCCCATGAGGCACCGGCTCAAGACTGATTTGCATATGGCTGGGTTCAAACTGGAATGGCATGGTGAGCAAAAAAACGATGGATTTAGGCCCAGATCTCTGTACTGGGGTGAATGTATGACATTGTTCTGCATTCTGTCCATCAACTGTTGTTTTTGCATTTGTCACTCCGAGTGGGATGGTATGCCCAGACGTCGGTCCCGTGCTCTCCATGCCACTGGAATCAAGCTATCCTGGCTGAAGAGGGGTGAAACCCCGAAACCGGTCCTAGGATGCTTGTTTCCAGTCCAGGGAGGACCTGGCTTGGCAGTTCGGGCTGGACTGTTCCCATGAGGCACAGGGTCAAGACTGATTTGCATATGGCTGGGTTCAAACTGGAATGGCATGGTGAGCAAAAAAAACGATGGATTTAGGCCCAGATCTCTGTACTGGGGTGAATGTATGACCTTGTTCTGCATTCTGTCCATCAACTGTTGTTTTGATGGTGATTGTGGCCTGTTTGTGTGCCCGGTGCCTGCTCCCTTTGGGGTGACCGGCCTAAAGCTCCCCTGAGCACCGAGGATGTTTTTTCTCTGTTGCCAGTGGTTCCCTGCCGCTTGGTGGTAAGTAGTGGGAGAGGGTATCCAATATAGCGATACAGTGAGATTCGTATACCCCATTATTTAAACATTTCCCATTCGTTCAAGACTTTCTTTGCAATTTTGGTTGAGCCCCAGGTGGCCTTGGTGGATTCCCTACTCTGGGTCCTGTCTGCCTTTATAAATTCTATGGAAATTAGATTGGTTGTGTTGATGTCTCTTAAGGTTGGTATTGTGTAGTTGGAGAATTTTCCCTCTGTTCAGGGTGTCACAGATTCCTTTAGAGTCGTACTCTGGGGTGAGGAGAGTGATACTAGAATTTGTTTGCTGCCCGGCTAGAGGAGCACTGGGAGGATGTTTCCATGGATAATTTTGCCCGAAGGGACAAGAGTGCTGCCAGATTGCCCATTGTAGTTATTGGACTTTGGACTTTTACGGCGACAGAGACCCCAGGAGTCTTCTGAGACGAGTTCTCTGTTTCTGGTTTGATGCTGAAATAAGAGGATGTCCGAGTTCCCCGTTGTCGTTGTTGGTGTCCCACGAGGCATTCCCTGTGCTGTAACTGGCGCTGGATTGTCACTGGCGTTTCCTCTTTTCTTTATCTTCGTTAATAGAGTTAATGACTGGGCGGGGCTAAGCACTGGGGGCTCATTTGCCATAGTTGTTATGTTGTTCTGACTGTTCTGTGGTTGCGGTGGGGTTAAGTTGCAGATAGCCTTGTCCCATGAATTGGCCCCATGTTCCTTCAGGTTTTTGTTTGGTGCCCGCATCTGCTTAGGTTCCTGCGTGGTAGGGGTCTCCCTTTCTTCTGTTGTCGATAGGAATCGGCTGTGGTTACTGTCTTGCTGAGTCTGTATGGCTGTATTTTTGGTGACTAGTGTACCTGTTGAGCTGTTCAGAGTCTCTGTGTCGGCCCGGCAGGGCGCTTTTGCCGGTTGAACCGCATTTGGAGTTTCCGTTGGCTGATTAGTTGTTTTGTTTGCTATTGTTTCATGTTCTATTATCGCCTGTGGTTGTTTATTTTTTTTTTATATTTACATTTTTTTTATTTCCTCATAAAACAAAATTAAATGTAGTTTTTTCTTTGACCATACAGCACAGAAGTAATAATAGAGACTTCCGACCCCCCTCCAAACCCAGCCCCCCACCCTAGAGTTGGATCTAAATTTACATATGAGACATACCTAAAAAATAGAGAGAAAAGAGACGATGAAAAGAAGAAACAAAGAAAAAAAGAGAAGGAGAGAGAATACATCCAAAAATGAAAAAGATAGGAGAGCAGTGAAACAGACATGTTATTCAACTACCCTTTCAATTCATTGCTGTATGGGGGCCCATATTTCCTTTCCCCTTTTCAGTGCATTCCCTCCCCTACGTTCGTAAACTGCAATTTCAGATCGATATATAGCTAAGAGTCTCCCCAGCCATTGTTGTCCTGATGGTGGTTCGGGATCTAGCCAAGCCGTCGCCAAGCAAAGTCTATAAATCGTCATAGTTATGAACAAAAAGATCTGGTGTCGCCAAGACATTTCCGTATCGCTCGTCCCTAAGACCAGTAAACCCGGAGAGAGAGAGATGGGAAAGCCTAGCTGCGCTTCAATTATTTTACCAACATCTTCTTTCAATTTGTAAGCTTTGGGCAATCTGCAAACAAATGAATGAGATCTACAGCATAACAACCACACCGTGGACAATGAATGCCATTTGTTCCCCCCCCATTTAACGATCTTTGCCGGGGTAATGTACAAGTTGAACCATGTTTTATAGCATTGTATCTGAAGATTGGCAGCAATAAAAGATACCTGAGCAAGATACAAAGAATCGTCGCACTCTCCCGTCCCAATTTGTAAGAGCTCTGGCCAGCGAGCCGTGTGTTTCGTAAGATCGTCTGCCACTTCTTTATTTAATAATTTATATAAGGTGGCGAGGGAGGGTGAAGATTTTAATATTGAATCAACTAGTGCCACGTGTGTGAAGCCGTCGCTTCCCCTTTTTTTTTTTGCCAAAAAATCCCTAATTTGTAGGTATTTGAAGAACTGAGTATTGCTGATACCGTATTTGTCCTTAATTGTATCAAAGGGGAGGATCCCTCCTTCCTCTGCCAAATCGCCAATCATCCTTATCGCCTTCTTAACCCACTGTGTCATAAATCCATCTCTAAAAATATCCGGAAGTAAAGCATTATCCTCTAAAGGAGTGTACCTGTTAACCCTGCCTAGACCAAATTTCTTCCGAATAGTTGTCCACACCTTAAATGCCCCCATCCCAACCTTAAATCTGACCCTTTTGAAATAGCTATATTCTATCTGTCGTAAAAGGCACCCTCTAGCCTCAATACCCATTATCAATTCATAAATAGAAACCGAGTCTGCCTCCTCCAAGCTTATCCTCACAGGTGTTAAGAGTGTCGTCATTTGTTGTAACATCGCTGCCCAATAATAGAATTGAAAATTTGGGACAGCCCACCCCCCTCGGTCTCTTGGAAGCATCAAAAATTTTAAAGCTCTTCGGGGGCGTTGCCCATCCCATAGGAACCAAGACACCATCTGATTTAATGCTTTAAACCAGCGGCTCTCTACCTCTAGTGGAATGGCCCTAAAAAAATATAAAAGTCTGGGGAGAAACATCATTTTAATCACATTACTTCTATCTATTAATGTGAGCTTAAGATTATTCATACGAGAAAAGTCAGCTTTAAACATCCGCAATAATGGGCCAAGATTAAGGTCAACGATTTTCCCCACTTCTGCTGTTAATTCTACCCCAAGATATCTCGTCTTAGGGACTACCCGAGGGTCGTTTAGTTGCACACTTCCGTTTATCACAACCAGGGTTTTGCTTTGGTTAAATAGATATCCGGAGAGTCGTCCAAAACTAACGGCTTCCCTTTCAATTTCTCCCAAAGCGTCTGCGGGATTGGGGGTGGTAATGGCCAAGTCATCCGCGTACGCCAGGATCTTTGTGTCCCCCCCCTTATTGTGCAGCGCTGCAATATTCTTATTTCGCTCTATCTTTCTAATAAGGGGGTCGATATATAGCGCAAACAATAAGGGAGAGCATGGACACCCTTGGCGTGTTCCACGGCAGATTGTGACCGGCTCAGACATACCTCCCATTACGACCACCCGGGCGACAGGATTTCGATACATTGTCTGAATGGCCCTGATAAAACCGCCTCCTAGTCCATTTCTGTCTAATATAGCCCATAAAAAAGGCCAGGAGACCCTATCAAAGGCTTTCTCTGCGTCTAGCAGGATTAAAGCCATAGGGTCTCCAGCATTCTCCGAGGCATCCAATAAAGCAATTGTCCGCTGAATATGTTCGGTAGTACTACGGCCAGGAACAAAACCATGCTGAGTTGGAGAGACCAATCTCTTAATTACTTTGGCTGACCGAGTAGCCAGTATTTTGGCGTAGATTTTAATATCACTATTGATCAGCGTTATAGGTCGATAAGAACCTGGCTCATTAATGGGTTTGTCCTTTTTTGGAAACACCGCTATAGTGGCGGACCTCCAAGAATCCGGAGCATCTTTGCCCAACTGTGCACTCGTAAAAATTTCCCTCAGCATCTCTTTTAACCACGGATAGAATTTTTTATAGAATTCCCCCGGACTAGAGTCCGTTCCAGCCGCTTTCCTGTTTGGTAAAGAATTGACAGCCCCCCTTATTTCATCTTCTGAAATTGGGGCCTGTAGAGACTCAAGCTCTTCCGGGGAGGGCTCTCCCCAGGGCAAATCCTGAACATATTTTGCCAGTTCTCTATCCTCAAAGTGGGAGTCCTCCGTATATAGTTGTTGATAAAACCTCTGAAATGCCAAGCGAATCGCTGCAGGATCAGAAACTGGGCCAAGGATGGCGTCTTTTATTTCAGAAATGTCGCCCTGGACAGTCCTCTCCCTTGTACGTCGAGCTAATAACTGTCCCACCCTTTCATTGTTCTCGTATAGTTTACTGCGCCAGGCCATATACTTTCCAGCTGCTTTTTTAGCCGAGAGCTCTGTTATTGCAGACTTCCCTACTGCTACTCTGGCTTGTGCTTTATCAAAATCCCCTCCTGTCGTAATAGTCGTAAATAATTGGCCTTCAGCTTCTATTAGTTCCTTATATAGATCCCGTTCTAGCTTCTTATTCTTTTTCTGCTCCGCCCAACCATAGCTCGAAGTCTCCCCCCTGATCCCTGCCTTGAGAGAGTCCCAGAAGATGTCTAATCTAGCACTCCCTTTATTTTCCATAATGAATCTGGTTATCCAGACTTTCATATGTTGAATATATCCGCTGTCCGAGAGTAGTGTCCTATCAAACGTCCAATGAGAGACAGATGTAGAATTATCCTGTGTGGTTATTTCTAGGACAAGAGGGTTGTGATCGGACATGACCCTGGGATACTTATAGATCTGACTTTTCTGTGCAATTGCTGAGGATACTAAAAAGTAATCGAGTCTAACATGTACTTTATGGGGGGCAGAAAAGAAGGTATATCCAGGATCTCCGGGGTTAAGTATAGGCCAAATATCAAGGAGTCCATGAAGGGAGCATAATTGTACAACAGACTTGAATACTTTAGGCTTTCGGCCTTGATATATATATATATATATATATATATATATATATATATATATATATATATATATATATATATATATATATATATATATATATATATATATATATATATATATTAATATATTCGTTCCACAAGTCCCGGTAAGAATATATCAGGCTGTCACGGGCGGTCCGAGTCGGGTTACCGGTAATCCCAATTATTCACTCCACAACTCCCTTTTGTACAAGGAAACACTCGGACACCTCAACGTGCTGCAAAAGTCTTTAATGGCAGACTTCAAAACAACGCGTTTCGGCTTCGCCTTGATCACGCTCGTAGAAGCTCAAAACACACATGATTATATCCACTTCCTTCAACTCATTAGAAGATGGACTAACCCCAATGCAGTGTATATACAATGTTAACTACTGTGGCGGCCATTTTGTAATGTGCAAAGTTACATCCTAGAGATATCTTGAATTACTTTTATACAATATATACATATAAGATTAATGTATACAGTTAATATATTAAGTAAGGATCACACAAATCTAGTGCAAATCACCCTGAATTAATTGAATTCCAAGGCTATAAAACTTGAAAGAGCTATGCAGAATACAATTCATTATCCGCAACAAGCCACAGTTATAACAATCTCTCCCAAGTGGGCATATAAAAATAATATACACAATGTGGCAAAATAATGACAAAACAGTCTAGCCCAAGTGGGCTTCAATGCACATGACAAAATATCTCTATGACGTGCACACGCCAAAATAATATCCTTTCATAGTTGATAGTTGACGTGCCCAACCTAGAAAATACAAAAAATTAAAATTACTAAAACCTGGTAACTGCTACAATGTACGCACATTCTCTGCAGTATACATTATTCATACAAATGGATTGCCAGCTCCTCACTGGAATTTAAGCCTTTGGGTGTCATGCTTTCAAAATTGATAATATACCGGGATTCAAGCTTTCTCAATGAGAGTTCCCTATTGCCTCCCCTGACACCCATAGTTACAGAATCAATGACAACCATGCGGACAGAATTTTCATCTTGGAAGTGACAGGCATGAAAGTGACGAGCTATGGGGTATTGCCTATTGTTATTTCTTACTGCACGAATGTGTTCAAGCACCCGCTTCTTGGCCTGGTGTTTCGTGCTTCCAACATACGCTTCCAACATGCACGGACAGATCAACACATACACACAATATACCGTATTGCAGGTCAATGATTTTCTAATCACAAACTCCCTCTTGGAGTTAGGTAACACTAGCCTATCACAGTCTATACTTCCTTTACATGCCTTGCATTTCTTACAGCATCTGAATCCAGGTCGGCCCTTATCACCCCCTCTCACAACTTCAGTGACATGATTATGGCTGAGATCATCTCTTAATGAGCGACTTTTTCTAAAAGTAATCTGTGGATTACTACCCAGATTCTTCTTCAAATTCACATCTGTCAATAATACATGCCAGTGTTTTTTAAAAATTTTACGTACTTCACTGGCCTGACCTGAGAACGTAGTTATAAAACGTATGCACTCTTTGCTCGCTTCCTTTTTGCTAGGGTGTAGGAGTTAATTCCTAGTAGCTCTCTCTACTCTGAATTCAGCCTCAGCCGTAGCGTTGTAGAATCCCTTTGTGGATTAACAGTGACAATGCACTGAGAGTATTTCTCGGGAGAAGAATGGAAAAAGCGGGACAGCGCTCCGCGTGTAGATTCAGAAAAAGCCGCGTCACTCAGCTTGATCGGGTACAATGGCCATTGTACCCGATCAAGCTGACTGACGCGGCACTGTTAATCCACAAAGGGATTCTACAATGCTACGGCTGTGGCGTAAAACTAATTGAGCCCCTCTGGCCCACCTACATACCCCATTGGATTGACAGCCTGTCCTCACATTGAGTACCCGGACGGGTCCTCATGTGAGTAAACCTTTTCCTCTTTTCTTCACGTGTGGCACATCATTTTCACAAGGCTGCGCAACCATATATTCAGATGTCCCTTCATCAATAGTCCTGAAGAGACCCCACATTGTTTTGAGGGTCGAAACGCCGTCGACAAACAGAAGAAGCAAACCATTTCCCCAGCACATATCATTGTATATAGCTGCTGTTCACATGGAATCATTTTGATAATGGTCGACTTGTACAAACTGTGGAAACCTTGTATTTAATATTCATGTTGTCACTTAGGTTTAGGTTCCCTTTGTCACTTGGGACACTATGCACAAATGTTGTGATGTATAATGTTTACTCCTAACTTTATTGTTTAAAAAATCCATAAAATATACTACACTGGAATCGGTGTGTTAGTGGTTCCTTCGCACTCTGCCATTATCTATCCCTCTATATCGCGATTGTGCTTATGTATCATAACCTCATAGTATATTATTCCACAGGAACCATTGTTTTTCCTATATAACTATTACCCTGGTTCCTTAATGAGTAGGGTTCCCCTGTTCTTTCTTGAACTTCGGCCTTGATATGGCTTTTCTCAGAATTGGCCGCTCTCCGATTTCCTATTTATATTAAAGTCTCCACAAATGATTAAGGGTAACGGCCAGCCCACTAACTCTGTACTCAACCATTCAAACAGGGCAGGATCATCTAATACTGACCCATACACAGAGCATAGTGTAAATGACCATTCATTCACACAACATTGTATGATGACCCATCTCCCCATTTTGTCTGCGCTTGTACGTGGAAACTTAGCTCTCCCTTTCCGAGCCATAATGGCCACCCCGCGTGTTCGTGTCCCTTGGGAGGTGCTTGCAATTAATTGAAACCCGGCCAGTTCCGCTTCCTTCTGGTGACCTGCTTCTATGTGTGTCTCCTGGAGACACAGAATGTCTGCTTTTAAATGCTGGATATCTTCATTGATTCTACGTTTCTTCTGTGGGTTATTCAAACCGCATATGTTAACCTAGGCAATCCTTAACTTACCCATTATTCCCTTTTAGTGCGATAGTTCCTATTCTCTGTGCCCAGTATGACAACCCTTTATGAGCTAACCAAGTGAATGCGGATCCAACCCTACCCAACCCGCTCCCTCCCCCCTGAACCCGGCAAAATAGGTCCGTCGACCCTTGTGATACCTCCTGCACCCTGCTGTCGCCTCGTGCCGCTGCCACCTCTACGGAAAAAAATATATAATATGCCACATGCCGTCTAAGCCATTAGGAATCTGACTGGCGTTCTCTATTTCTTTTCGCCCGATATTTCCTGCAAGTACTCCTGCGCCTGAATTTCTGAGCTAAACACTCTGATCGCCCCCCTATGTATAACCTTTAGGCGTGCAGAACTCGTTAGATATACTTCACAGCCGGCCTTCTGAAAAGGAGTAATTAGCTGTCTAAGCCGCCACCTTCTCTCCACTGTTATGTGGCAAAAGTCTGGCCTGACAAAAAAAGTATGTCCATCTGCCGATCGTCTAGCTTCGGGTCGGGCCTTTTCAAAGACAGCCTGTCTTAACCGAAAATTTCCCCCAAAAATCAAAATAGCTCTGGGTTTATCATCGTGGTCGCCCTGACTCCTTCTTTTCTTGAGCATGAGAGGAAATCGGTGCACTCTGCACCTCTGAGTCCCAGTTCCAATGTTTCAGTTCCGGGAAAGCTCCCTTCAGTAGCCGAAGAACAAATCCTCGAATGTCCTCTCCTTCCGCGTTTTCGGCTATGCCAAGTAGCCTCAGATTATTTCGCCGCTGGCGATTCTCGAAATCCTCGAGCTTCCACATGACATCGATCATTCTTGCCTCGTTTGCAGTTGCTTGTTGCCCTCTGGTCTCGGCCCCTGCCTCCAACACCACCACCCGTTCTTCTAGTGCCGCAGTTCGTTCCGTGATCTCCGAACAGGCTTTATTAGCTTTCCTTATGGCCCCTTGTAAATTTTTAGTCGCCATATGAGCTATTTTGTGTTCCTGTCGAGCTTCAATTTGCATTTGTTTGAGAGTGGCGTATATCAATCCCATTGAAGGAGAGGAGTCAGAGATAGCATTTGATCCGGATAGTAGCTTGACAGTCTCCTGCTGAGTACTATCATCTCCTGTCTCTTTGGCCTCAGATCCCAGAAGAATCCCTGAGTAATCCCATTTCATCTGATCAGGTTGACCAAAGTCAGATTCAAATCCCTCAGCTTGGGAGACTTTTCCGCCCACACTTTTCTGTTTTTTCCGTGCAATAGCTCGTTTCTGAGTGACGGGTTCAGTCTTAGAGCTATCTGATTCTTCTCTGGAGTTATCGAGGTCTGAAACACCCAGCTCGCTATCATTAGATATTTCGGAATCGTCCGTAAGGGAGTAGAATTTATCTCCTTCAGGGGATCTCACACCTTTCAATTTAATCATAGTAGTGTCAGACTCCGTGATTAAGTTGGATCCCCCCGAATCAGACTCCCCCTCATGTCTCTCTGGGGAACCCAATTGTGCATCTAACAGATCGCCTCCCCCGGCCGCACACTCAGCCAGTAGTACACTAGAAGCGTTTGTCAAGCTCATCGAGCTTATCTCATTAGTAGTGTGTTCAGCAGAAATATGAGCCGGAATCACATTACTCACATTTTGGGGCACATCACTCTGTCCTGTCTGCTCCTTGCTGCTCGCCCCATCTTTATCGATTGCCCTCTTGCTGCTGGGTAGACCACATCCCGAGAACATCCCTGGGACTGTCGGTTGTCTAGATTTCCCTGCTGTCTCCGAGGGATGCTGCTCTCGTAGCTGGCGTTTAGGATGGATCTCCTCCTCCTTCTCGGTGCGTGCCGGAGGAGTAGCGTCTTCGCCCTTGCGGCCGGCCAGCGTCTTCCGGGGTGGAGGCAGACCTTGCTGCGAAGCCGACACGCCGCTCGCACAGCTCGCCGTCCGATCCTTAAGGAGTTTAGCGGCTTTTGGAGGCATCCTGAAGCACCACAGGTGAACGCCTGCCGAAAGAATCCGTCAGCAGGGACACCAGTCAACGCGTGAGTTGTCCGATTCCACTTCCGAAGCTAAGTTTCATGTCAGTGATCCCTTACATCCTTATCCTGTGAGGTGGGAGCGGCACACACAGCAGTCACACAGCCGCCATCTTGCCGACCGCCAACAAAATCGAATTTAAAAAGCCTGTGGTTGTTTTTTAATGTCAAAGAGAGGGTATACCGTTCTGTGACTGGAGATTTTTGTTTTGTTGCGGCCTTTCCTCCGGAGTTGGCATCGTTGTTTAGCATTTAGAGCTGGAGTTGGTGCCTTTTAGGGCAGATTTGCCACAGCGGCCAGGCTGTCCCACGGGCCGCTCTCTGTCTTTGTGGATATATGGTTTTTAACAGCAGGGTCCTTCGTGGATGAATTCTTGGGTGCCATTTTTTCTGAATTAACAGTGTCTTTTTTGTTATTTGGTGCCTTTGGTAAGCCCTCTAGAAGTGTAGACACAATTGAAGGAAGTGAAGACAATTTGTCAATGATAGGACCACAGCTGCAGCTCAATTTGGCCTCCTGTTGGGCTCTGCTGATTAGTGAGTTTAATTGCCCCAGTTTTTCATCTATCCCCCCTACAAAACGAGCCAAGGTGTTGAGTAATGTCAATTGCAAGTCCATTTTGTCGGACTGGTAGTGCAAAGCGTCGACAGTTCTTTGCATGGTGTTTAGTACGGTGTCCCAGGTGTTGGAAACTCTACTTGTCGAGTCCGTGATGTGGATTCTGGGACTGTGACACGAAGGGGGTGAAGTCTTGGCTGCATTGTGGGCCTGGCATTGTTCTGCGCCTGCACTACCTGTGTGCGGGGAGGATTTTTTCGGGGTGTCCAAGGTGTAGGAGGCAACTAGATTGGCCCACTCCTGGGACCCTAGGTAAGATAGAGCGTCATGCTCACCTCCTTGGGCTTCTGGGGTTGCTTCTTGAGTAGCTACGTCCTCTCCCCTCATAACATCTGAGAGGTTCATTACAGCCTTGTTTGTTGGCATCTGTGGGGGTCGGACTGGAGAGTATTTTTGGAGATGTAATGAGGGTGGCGGATTCAGTTGCAATTCGCCAGAGATGTTGTGCACTGGCCCTTTCTCCGTACCGGCAAGTCTCAGTGCTGTTTGAGTTTCTGTGTGCTTGTCCAGGCCGTAAACTGTGGTTCCCGATTGGATGGGATCTTGGGGTACTACCCCATCCTTGCTTTTGCTGGTTTGGGTGGACAAATGAGCCGGAGAGTCTGGCCCGTAGGGCGGCTGCCTGGAAGGTGAAATAGGAGAAACTTGGGCAGCTCGGGTTGGAGAATTAACTCGCTCTACCTCTTCCTCTTCCTCTGCTCTCATGTATGTGTGGGTTGGTAATGTTGTGTTCAGTAAATTCAGTAAGTTCTGGTGTCTTTTCTGGTAGTTGCAGGGCAGCCACAGGTTGATCCGTGGGAGGTGAGGCGCTGGCTTGTGCGGCAGCCAGTTTAGTAATTGGCTGTAGCGGGAGAAGTGGATTCTGGAGGCCTTGGATTTCGCGGCTGGAAGAGAATATGGAAGAGGCTGCATCTTTAAGGAAATACAATTTTGAGTACATTTTTGGTTGAGAGAGATGTGGTGCATGTAGGAGAGTAGGATCTGCTTCACATGGGTACCCCAACTTTTTGCTGATGCTTCACTGTTTTTCGACTTTAGTCTGGCTGGGGCCCTGCTAATCAGAACCCCAGCCTAGCTGCTTCCTCTCTAAAATGGTTTCCATGTGCCTTAGGCACATCTCTGATTGGAATCTGGAGTGCCCTTGTAAGTCCCTAGTATATGGTATAATATGTACCCAGGGCATAGGTACCTCAGAGGCCTACCAGGGGCTGCAGCATGTATTGTGCCACCCCTGGAAGGCCATCCAAAATGACACCACAGGTCTGCTACTGCAGCCTGGGTAAGGTGGTGCATGCACCCCTTACAGTGGTATGGGCTACCTATATCACTACCATTGCACACACATACAAACCTATAAGTCACTCCTATGGCAGGCCTTACCAATCCTGAAGGCAGAGTGCTTGGTTTTTAAATGAGAGGGTGCCCCTGCATGAGCAGAGCCCCTCTGCAGCGTTCGGAGTCCCTCTTCTGATGCTGTTTGTGGTACAGCCTGACCATATACTCTTAAGTGCATTATATCCTCGCGGTACAATGCTAACTTTGGACTGGCTGCACCAAAACATGTCGTATTTGGTGTCAAACATCTTGGAATACTACCCCCCCACCAGTCCTGGCGGCGGGGGTAGCATTCCACCCTTCTAGAGGGAGAGACATGTACACACCGGGCTACCCGGTAACTTCTTTCGAGAGCCCTGGCATCACAAAATGGATGCCGCTACCACAGACACGGGTCTGGCCTCCTGCTGCTGACTGAAACTCTGGCAGGGGAGGCCTGGACAATAGGTTTCCTGTCGAAGGGAGGTGTAACCACCTCCCCAGACAGGATAGTGTGTATTGGGGCTGGGCGGGAGCACTCGCTGGTGCTCAGAAGTCCTGCACTGGGGGCACACTTGGTGTCCCTGTGCATATGCCAGTTCAAACCGGCTCAGGGGCTTCCAGCCCCTGCTCTGGCATGAAACTGGACAAAGGGAAATGGGTGTAACCACCCCTCTGCCCTGACCCTCCCATAGGTGGGTCCCCAGAGTATGTCCAACCCCCTAACTTTGTATAAGTATGGGACCCCAGTCCTTAGGACTTTAGATTACCCTGGACGAAACTCTGACACTGAATCCTGGACCTTCGACGCTCTACCTGAAGATTAGAGGACTGAAGAATCTCCCTGGGGGTCAAGGAGTGACTCCCCTGCTTGGCAGGCACCTAAGAAGCAATTGTCCGGTCTGCATCGTTGAAGCTCCCGCCGGACGCTGAAGTCTTTGCAACACCAGAGGTAGATTTCCAGACTTCCCCGAGGCTGCCCTGAGTCCCCAGCAAAGCTGAGGCCCGTAGCTGTCATGGGTAACGTGGAACCGTGACCCCTGGACACCGAGTACTTTTGTAAGTGCATCCTCTTCCTGGTCTCCCACGAAGTTGTGCTTTGGTCTCCGAGTAGCCCCCGCCTCCAGCACTGACTGCACCGAAGATCACTGGCCTCCACTCCACGAGTGTCCTGTGAGCCAGCTCCAAGTGCGTCCACTCGAGGCTCCTTCACGGTCGCTAGTCTGTTGGCTAGTGGGCCCTCCCGAAGGCAACTCTTCTTCTGCTTGGGCTTTCCTGGTTGCTCCAGATGTGCCCTGACTTACCCTTACTGGGTGAGTCCCCCAGACCTTGCTGGTCTGCATCAACGTCCTTTCTTTGTTTCTACAAGACTTGCCGTTGCCAAGGCTTGTTGGGTCCAATCCAGTCGCCGACACCCCTGCAATCGACAGACGTTGTTGTACAGCTCGAATCCAGCTCCTGGTTGTCGTCGACACCTCCTGGACCTCGTGGCTGAAGAGTCAAGACGACCGTCAACCTACCTGAAGCTCCCGACATCGGTGGGCATCTGCTCATCGCCCTCCTGGTCACTGGCTAGTGACCCAGACTCTGTCCCCTCTGCTTTCAGGTTCTCCAGATCTCCGATCCACCCTTGGATCCACCCGAACACTTTCGACTTGGTCGCCAGCAGCACTTTGCAGCAGATCGCCATTGAAAACGACGACGAAACCCGACCCCGAAAGACACCTATGCACCCGGCTTCCCTGGGTGAGGTAACTCGAGTACTCCGGTGCTCCCGTGGGTATAGACTCTAGAACAACCTAGTTCTAAAGGGGTTTGCTCCAAGTCCTCCTCTAAGTGTCCTTTTCTTTAAAACTCCAACTGCGACATTCCCCATAGAAGTCAACGGCAGCTTGCGGCTGTGTTCTCACACTGCACGCGTCCCCCGTGGGTCCCCTGTGTCACTACCATGGGTGGTTCCTTGAGGGCCAAGCACTTCTACAGGCTCTAGGCCTTGTGTCTAGCTCAGTCGTGGTTCTTATACCACTTTATTGGTATATGGTTTGGTACGCCCCTAGGGCTCAAACGTGTATTTGTGCTATTACTGTTGATAACTGACTTGTAACTTATGTACTTCGGACTCTAGCCTCATAAAGAGACTAGAGGGGTGTGTTTAAGACTAAATACATATATTTTAAATATATAGCTGGTGTGGTCCTCCTTCATTTGGTCACTCAAGAGATTATAGACTGGTAAAACAAGCTGCTTTACATTCCTTCAAGACTTAGCCTGAAGGCTGCTCTCCATAGCTACCACTAGGATAGCTTTCAATAAAGGTTGTCTTTAACCTATCTCCATTAAGGGGTTGTTTGGACTGGTGCAAGGTGCCCACTATAATTAGTGGACAGCATATACCAGGCCAACTTCTCACATTGGTGTGCAGCGTGTGGGATTCCAGCTTGCTATTGTTTTACCAGATAATCTCAATTGAATTGATCAACTGAAAACCACTAAGGGTACCTTAGGTACATATAAATCAAGCTTAGGATACAGTAAGTTCTACTGAACTTAGAGTTGTGTGTTAAGGGATAGCACACCCTTTCTACAACTCAAGAGAGTTTAGTAGGCCACACTAGAGTAGGTAGTGCATACACCACACCACACTAGTAATGTCTTCACTGCCAGGAACCAGTGAGCTCCTGCCATCCAGATATGACACCCTCACATTCTTGGAATTGAGAGAGTTGTGCAAAGTTAGGAAGTTGAAGACAGGCAAAAGTGCCAACACCCAACGTCTCCTAGAGAGATGCTTCTGCTAGATGATCTTAGAAGACCCATAAGGTCTGAAAGGGTAGGCAGAGAGGGTGGGGTAGAAGAAGAGGGAGAGACCAGGCATGAAAATACCCAGGACCCAACCTCTGAAACTGGCCAGGGGGATGACAATGATCCTGACCTGGAAAGTGCAGCTACTCCCGAGGAAGAGGAGGAGGCCCAGAATGACCTCCCCTTTGTCCCCCCAGGAAGAGTTGTGAGTGTGCCCAGAAGGACTAGATCTCCTTCTCAGGAGTCTACCCACTCTGACACCTCAGTAGGGACCTCTGTCTCCTCTCATGGGAGGGAATCCTCTCATGAGAGGAGAAAGAGACTGATTCAGTATGAGCAAGCCCAGCTTGAGCTCAGAAAACAGCAGTTGGCTATAGACAGGGAGTCCCTAGATCTCTATAGACAGAGAAAAAGATGGGACTAGAGTCCCATGGTGGCAGCAATTTCCCCAGAGATAGGGAAAGGTCTTATGACCATAGAAACCTGAGCAAGAGTGTCCCTCCCTACCAGAGTGGGGATGACATCCACAAATGGATAACTGCACTGGAGAGGGAGTGTAGAGTACAGAGGGTCCCTCAGGAGCAGTGGGCAGCAATCTTGTGGCTCTCCTTTGCAGACAAAGGTAGAGATAAGCTCCTCACTGTTAGAGAGGAGGATGCTGACAATTACAAAATCTTGAAGAGGGCTCTGATTGATGGGTTTGGCCTAACAACTGAACAATACAGGTTAAAGTTCAGAGATACCCAAAAAGCACAGACTCAAGACTGGGTAGTCTATGTGGATTGTTCTGCTAAGGCTCTGGAAGGTTGGTTGATGGGCAATAAGGTATGTGACTTCAAAGGATTATACAATCTTATCATGAGGGAGCAGATTCTTAATCACTGTCAAAATCAGCTGTTGCATCAGTACCTGGTGGACTCTGATCTGACCTCTCCCCAAGAATTGGGAAAGAAGGCAGACAAATGGGTCAGAACCAGGGTGAGGCAGAAGGTACAGAACCAAGGTGGTGACCCTAAGAAGCAAGATTCTAAAAACTCTGATAAGGGTGGGGAGAAGGGTAAAGACCAGAAGTCTTCACAAGGTCCCCAAAAATCTTCTTCAGGTGGGGATTCACAGTCTAACAAGGGAAAAGGCCAAAAGAAACCGTGGTGCAAAGTCTGTAAGCAAAAGACACACTGGACCAGTGATTGCACCAAGTCCAAAGACTCTATTCCAGCCCCCACCAATACCCCTAAGGCACCTGTTCCCCCTAGTGCAGTTACAATTGGTGGTGGGAGTACACAGGCCAAGGGTTTAGTAGGGTTGACCCTGGGTAATGAGATGAGCTCTGGCCTAGTCAGAGAACTCACTCAGGCTGTCCTAGTCTGTGATGGAGGCATGGATGTGACCTCCTCTGTGAGTCCCAGTAATCTGGGCAAGTACAGGCAACAGCCCTTAATCAATGGAAAAGAGGCTTTGGCATTTAGGGACACAGGGGCAAGTGTCACCATGGTGACACAAGACCTTGTGGATCCTGGGCAGATTATACTTGGTGAAATGTACCAAGTGACCAATGCTAGCAATGTCAGAACAGACCATACTCTGGCAGTTGTTAACTTCTCCTGGGGAGGGGTAACTGGCCTTAAGAAGGTTGTGGTGAGTGCAAACCTACCAGTTGAATGCTTGCTTGGCAATGATCTTGAAACTTCAGATTGGGCAGAAGTGGAGCTCAGGACCCATGCAGAAATGCTGGGGATCCCTGCAGATGTGTTTGCTGTGACCAGGTCACAGAGCAAAATGTCTAACACTGAACAGGCCTTGGATCCTGGAACCATGGACCAAGTGCCAACCAAGAGGAGGAGTAGAAGGGTTAAGGCAGTGCCTTCCCCCTTGGCTCAGAAGGAAGATCAGTCTCTTGAGGGGGATGATCTCAGTCCTGAGGAAGGAACTGTCCCAGAGGAGCTTGAACCTGACCAGGTTGAGTTCTTGGGGACAGGGGGCCCTTCCAGGGCTGATCTGAGCCAGGAGCAGCAGAGCTGCCCCTCTCTTGAACCCCTCAGACAGCAAGCTGCTGCTGAGGCTGCTGGGAATGCTAGTGGTCCCCATAAAGTATATTGGGATGATGGACTCTTGTACTCAGAGTGTAGAGACCCTAAGCTTGGTGCCACCAGGAGGTTGGTTATACCGCTGAAGTTCAGGGGCTTCCTATTGACCCTAGCCCATGATATTCCCCTAGCAGGTCACCTGGGCAAGAACAAGACTTGGGACAGACTTGTCCCTCACTTTCACTGGCCCCACATGTCTGAAGACACCAAGGAGTTTTGTCGCTCCTGTGTAACCTGCCAAGCCAGTGGGAAGGCAGGTGGCACCACAAAGGCCCCCTGATACCACTACCTGTGGTGGGGGTTCCCTTTGAGAGAGTGGGGATTGATATTGTTGGTCCCATGGATCCCCAAACAGCATCTGGGCACAGGTTTATCCTGGTGGTGGTGGACCATGCCACTAGGTACCCAGAGGCTATTCCCCTTAGGACTACTACAGCACCTGTGGTGGCAAGAGCCCTCCTGGGAATTTTCTCAAGAGTGGGCTTCCCTAAGGAGGTAGTATCAGACAGGGGAACAAACTTTATGTCTGGATACTTGAAGGCAATGTGGAAGGAGTGTGGAGTGACTTACAAGTTCACCACACCCTATCACCGACAATGCAATGGTTTAGTTGAGAGATTCAACAAAACCTTAAAGGGCATGATTAAAGGGCTCCCAGAAAAGCTTAGGCGAAGATGGGACATACTCTTGCCCTGCCTTTTATTTGCATACAGGGAGGTGCCTCAAAAGGGGTTGGCTACAGCCCTTTTGAACTTTTGTTTGGTCACCCTGTCAGGGGTCCATTGTGCTTGGTAAAGGAAGGATGGGAGTTACCTCTCAAGCCCCCAAAGCAAGACATAGTGGACTATGTACTTGGTCTCCGCTCCAGGATGGCTGAATACATGAAAAAGGCAACTAAAAACCTTGAGGCTAGCCAGGAACTGCAAAAAGCCTGGCATGACCAAAAGGCTGTACTGACTGTTTACCAGCCAGGACAGAAGGTGTGGGTGCTGGAGCCAGTGGCCCCAGCAGCTCTCCAAGACAAGTGGAGTGGACCCCATACCATTGTTGAACAGAAGGGTGAGGTCACCTATTTAGTAGACCAAGGAACACCCAGGAGTCCCCACAGGGTTCTCCATGTCAACAGATTGAAGCCATATGTGGACAGGGCAGACCTGGGCTTGCTCATGGCTACTGATGAGGGACAGGAGGAAGAGAGAGTGACCCACTCCCTGACCTGCTCTCACAGAACCCTGATGATGGGTCAGTGGATGGTGTAGCCTTGGCAGGCAGCCTCACTGCTCAGCAGCAAACTGATTGTAGACAAGTGCTCAATCAGTACAGACATATGTTCTCTCTGACTCCAAGTCAGACCACCTGGTGCACTCATGAAGTGGACACTGGGGACAGTCTGCCTATTAAAAATAAGATTTATAGGCAACCTGACCATGTCAGGGACTGTATCAGGACCGAAGTCCAGAAAATGTTGGATTTGGGAGTTATTGAACCCTCAGATAGCCCTTGGGCTAGTCCAGTGGTCCTTGTGCCAAAACCTCACACCAGTGGTGGGAAAAGAGAGATGAGGTTTTGTGTGGACTACAGGGGTCTCAATGCAGTCACTAGGACTGATGCCCATCCAATACCTAGGGCAGATGAGCTAATAGACACTTTGGCCTCAGCCAAGTATCTAAGCACATTTGACCTGACAGCTGGCTACTGGCAGATCAGACTAGCTGATGATGCAAAGCCAAAAACAGCATTCTCAACCCCTAGTGGACATTATCAATTTGTGGTAATGCCCTTTGGTCTGAAGAATGCACCTGCCACTTTTCAGAGGTTGGTGAATACAGTCCTTAGAGGTCTGGAGGCCTACAGTGCAGCATATCTAGATGATATTGCTGTCTTTAGCTCCACTTGGGAGGATCACCTGGTCCACCTCAGAAATGTTTTAGAGGCCCTGCAAAAGGCAGGCCTCACTATCAAGGCCACCAAGTGCCAGATAGGGCAGAGTCAGGTTGTGTACCTGGGCCACCTTGTGGGTGGAGGCCAGGTTCAACCATTGCAGAGCAAAATCCAGACCATCATGGACTGGGTTGCTCCCACTACCCAGACTCAGGTGAGAGCCTTCTTAGGCCTGGCTGGGTACTATAGGAGATTTGTCAAGGGGTATGGATCAATAGTGACACCCCTGAATGACTTAACTTCCAAGAAAATGCCCAAAAGGTTCAGTGGACAGCTAGCTGTCAAAAGGCATTTGATGACCTGAAGCAGGCCATGTGCACTGCTCCCATTCTCCAGAGTCCTGATTACTCCAAGAGGTTCATTGTCCAAACAGATGCATCTGAATTGGGGGTAGGGGCTGTACTGTCACAATTGAATGATGAAGGTCAGGATCAGCCAGTAGCTTTTATTAGCAGAAGGCTGACCCCTAGAGAGAAACGTTGGTCAGCCATAGAGAGGTAGGCCTTTGCTGTGGTTTGGGCTCTGAAGAAGTTGAGGCCATACTTGTTTGGTACTCACTTCCGTGTTCAAACAGACCACAAGCCCCTCCTATGGCTAAAACAAATGAAGGGTGAAAACCCCAAACTGCTTAGATGGTCCATTTCCCTACAGGGGATGGACTTTACAGTGGAACATAGACCTGGGAGTAACCGTGCCAATGCAGATGGACTCTCTAGGTACTTCCACTTAGAACATGAAGACTCAACTGGTCAAGGTTAGTTTAATGTCCCTACGTTTGGGGGGGTTGTGTAGGAGAGTAGGATCTGCTTCACATGGGTACCCCCACTTTTGCTGATGCTTCACTGTTTTTCGACTTTAGTCTGGCTGGGGCCCTGCTAATCAGAACCCCAGCCTAGCTGCTTCCTCTCTAAAATGGTTTCCATGTGCCTTAGGCACATCTCTGATTGGAATCTGGAGTGCCCTTATAAGTCCCTAGTATATGGTATACTATGTACCCAGGGCATAGGTACCTCAGAGGCCTACCAGGGGCTGCAGCATGTATTGTGCCACCCCTGGAAGGCCATCCAAAATGACACCACAGGTCTGCTACTGCAGCCTGGGTAAGGTGGTGCATGCACCCCTTACAGTGGTATGGGCTACCTATATCACTACCATTGCACACACATACAAACCTATAAGTCACTCCTATGGCAGGCCTTACCAATCCTGAAGGCAGAGTGCTTGGTTTTTATATGAGAGGGTGCCCCTGCATGAGCAGAGCCCCTCTGCAGCGTTCGGAGTCCCTCCTCTGATGCTGTTTGTGGTACAGCCTGACCATATACTCTTAAGTGCATTATATCCTCGCGGTACAATGCTAACTTTGGACTGGCTGCACCAAAACATGTCGTGTTTGGTGTCAAACATCTTGGAATACTACCCCCCGCCAGTCCTGGCGGCGGGGGTAGCATTCCACCCTTCTAGAGGGAGAGACATGTACACATCGGCCTACCCGGTAACTTCTTTCCAGAGCCCTGGCATCACAAAATGGATGCCGCTGCCACAGACACGGGTCTGGCCTCCTGCTGCTGACAAACTCTGGCAGGGAGGCCTGGACAATAGGTTTCCTGTCGAAGGGAGGTGTAACCACCTCCCCAGACAGGATAGTGTGTATTGGGGCTGGGCGGGAGCACTCTCTGGTGCTCAGAAGTCCTGCACTGGGAGCACAATTGGTGTCCCTGTGCATATGCCAGTTCAAACCGGCTCAGGGGCTTCCAGCCCCTGCTCTGGTGCGAAACTGGACAAAGGGAAATGGGTGTAACCACCCCTCTGCCCTGACCCTCCCATAGGTGGGTCCCCAGAGTATGTCCAACCCCTAACTTTGTATAAGTATGGGACCCCAGTCCTTAGGACTTTAGATTACCCTGGACGAAACTCTGACACTGAATCCTGGACCTTCGACGCTCTACCTGAAGATTAGAGGACTGAAGAATCTCCCTTGGGGTCAAGGAGTGACTCCCCTGCTTGGCAGGCACCTAAGAAGCAATTGTCCGGTCTGCATCGCTGAAGCTCCCGCCGGATGCTGAAGTCTTTGCAACACCAGAGGTGGATTTCCATACTTTCCCGAGGCTGCCCTGAGTCCCCAGCAAAGCTGAGGCCCGTAGCTGTCGTGGGTAACGTGGAACCGTGACCCCTGGACACCGAGTACTTTTGTAAGTGTATCCTCTTCCTGGTCTCCCACGTAGTTGTGCTTTGGGCTGCGAGTAGCCCCCGCCTCCAGCACCGATTGCACCGAAGATCACTGGCCTCCACTCCACGAGTGTCCTGTGAGCCAGCTCCAAGTGCGTCCACTCAAGGCTCCTTCGCGGTCGCTAGTCCATTGGCTAGTGGGCCCTCCCGAAGGCAACTCTTCTTCTGCTTGGGCTTTCCTGGTTGCTCCAGATGTGCCCTGACTTACCCTCTCCGGGTGAGTCCCCCAGACCTTGCTGGTCTGCATCAACATCCTTTCTTTGTTTCTACGAGACTTGCCGTTGCCAAGGCTTGTTGGGTCCAATCCGGTCGCCGACACCCCTGCAATCGACAGACGTCGTGGGACAGCTCGAATCCAGCTCCTGGTCATCGTCGACGCCTCCTGGACCTCATGGCTGAAGAGTCAAGACGACCGTCAACCTACCTGAAGCACCCGACATCGGTGGGCATCTGCTCATCGCCCTCCTGGTCACTGGCTAGTGACCCAGACTCTGTCCCCTCTGCTTTCAGGTTCTCCAGATCTCCGATCCACCCTTGGATCCACCCGAACACTTTCGACTTGGTCGCCAGCAGCACTTTGCAGCAGATCGCCATTGAAAACGACGACAAAACCCGACCCCGAAAGACACCTATGCACCCGGCTTCCCTGGGTGAGGTAACTCGAGTACTCCGGTGCTCCCGTGGGTATAGACTCTAGAACAACCTAGTTCTAAAGGGGTTTGCTCCAAGTCCTCCTCTAAGTGTCCTTTTTCTTTAAAACTCCAACTGCGACATTCCCCATAGAAGTCAACGGCAGCTTGCGGCTGTGTTCTCACACTGCACGCGTCCCCCGTGGGTCCCCTGTGTCACTACCATGGGTGGTTCCTTGAGGGCCAAGCACTTCTACAGGCTCTAGGCCTTGTGTCTAGCTCAGTCGTGGTTCTTATACCACTTTATTGGTATATGGTTTGGTACGCCCCTAGGGCTCAAACGTGTATTTGTGCTATTACTGTTGATAACTGACTTGTAACTTATGTACTTCGGACTCTAGCCTCATAAAGAGACTAGAGGGGTGTGTTTAAGACTAAATACATATATTTTAAATATATAGCTGGTGTGGTCCTCCTTCATTTGGTCACTCAAGAGATTATAGACTGGTAAAACAAGCTGCTTTACATTCCTTCAAGACTTAGCCTGAAGGCTGCTCTCCATAGCTACCACTAGGATAGCTTTCAATAAAGGTTGTCTTTAACCTATCTCCATTAAGGGGTTGTTTGGACTGGTGCAAGGTGCCCACTATAATTAGTGGACAGCATATACCAGGCCAACTTCTCACATTGGTGTGCAGCGTGTGGGATTCCAGCTTGCTATTGTTTTACCAGATAATCTCAATTGAATTGATCAACTGAAAACCACTAAGGGTACCTTAGGTACATATAAATCAAGCTTAGGATACAGTAAGTTCTACTGAACTTAGAGTTGTGTGTTAAGGGATAGCACACCCTTTCTACAACTCAAGAGAGTTTAGTAGGCCACACTAGAGTAGGTAGTGCATACACCACACCACACTAGTAATGTCTTCACTGCCAGGAACCAGTGAGCTCCTGCCATCCAGATATGACACCCTCACATTCTTGGAATTGAGAGAGTTGTGCAAAGTTAGGAAGTTGAAGACAGGCAAAAGTGCCAACACCCAACGTCTCCTAGAGAGATGCTTCTGCTAGATGATCTTAGAAGACCCATAAGGTCTGAAAGGGTAGGCAGAGAGGGTGGGGTAGAAGAAGAGGGAGAGACCAGGCATGAAAATACCCAGGACCCAACCTCTGAAACTGGCCAGGGGGATGACAATGATCCTGACCTGGAAAGTGCAGCTACTCCCGAGGAAGAGGAGGAGGCCCAGAATGACCTCCCCTTTGTCCCCCCAGGAAGAGTTGTGAGTGTGCCCAGAAGGACTAGATCTCCTTCTCAGGAGTCTACCCACTCTGACACCTCAGTAGGGACCTCTGTCTCCTCTCATGGGAGGGAATCCTCTCATGAGAGGAGAAAGAGACTGATTCAGTATGAGCAAGCCCAGCTTGAGCTCAGAAAACAGCAGTTGGCTATAGACAGGGAGTCCCTAGATCTCTATAGACAGAGAAAAAAGATGGGACTAGAGTCCCATGGTGGCAGCAATTTCCCCAGAGATAGGGAAAGGTCTTATGACCATAGAAACCTGAGCAAGAGTGTCCCTCCCTACCAGAGTGGGGATGACATCCACAAATGGATAACTGCACTGGAGAGGGAGTGTAGAGTACAGAGGGTCCCTCAGGAGCAGTGGGCAGCAATCTTGTGGCTCTCCTTTGCAGACAAAGGTAGAGATAAGCTCCTCACTGTTAGAGAGGAGGATGCTGACAATTACAAAATCTTGAAGAGGGCTCTGATTGATGGGTTTGGCCTAACAACTGAACAATACAGGTTAAAGTTCAGAGATACCCAAAAAGCACAGACTCAAGACTGGGTAGTCTATGTGGATTGTTCTGCTAAGGCTCTGGAAGGTTGGTTGATGGGCAATAAGGTATGTGACTTCAAAGGATTATACAATCTTATCATGAGGGAGCAGATTCTTAATCACTGTCAAAATCAGCTGTTGCATCAGTACCTGGTGGACTCTGATCTGACCTCTCCCCAAGAATTGGGAAAGAAGGCAGACAAATGGGTCAGAACCAGGGTGAGGCAGAAGGTACAGAACCAAGGTGGTGACCCTAAGAAGCAAGATTCTAAAAACTCTGATAAGGGTGGGGAGAAGGGTAAAGACCAGAAGTCTTCACAAGGTCCCCAAAAATCTTCTTCAGGTGGGGATTCACAGTCTAACAAGGGAAAAGGCCAAAAGAAACCGTGGTGCAAAGTCTGTAAGCAAAAGACACACTGGACCAGTGATTGCACCAAGTCCAAAGACTCTATTCCAGCCCCCACCAATACCCCTAAGGCACCTGTTCCCCCTAGTGCAGTTACAATTGGTGGTGGGAGTACACAGGCCAAGGGTTTAGTAGGGTTGACCCTGGGTAATGAGATGAGCTCTGGCCTAGTCAGAGAACTCACTCAGGCTGTCCTAGTCTGTGATGGAGGCATGGATGTGACCTCCTCTGTGAGTCCCAGTAATCTGGGCAAGTACAGGCAACAGCCCTTAATCAATGGAAAAGAGGCTTTGGCATTTAGGGACACAGGGGCAAGTGTCACCATGGTGACACAAGACCTTGTGGATCCTGGGCAGATTATACTTGGTGAAATGTACCAAGTGACCAATGCTAGCAATGTCAGAACAGACCATACTCTGGCAGTTGTTAACTTCTCCTGGGGAGGGGTAACTGGCCTTAAGAAGGTTGTGGTGAGTGCAAACCTACCAGTTGAATGCTTGCTTGGCAATGATCTTGAAACTTCAGATTGGGCAGAAGTGGAGCTCAGGACCCATGCAGAAATGCTGGGGATCCCTGCAGATGTGTTTGCTGTGACCAGGTCACAGAGCAAAATGTCTAACACTGAACAGGCCTTGGATCCTGGAACCATGGACCAAGTGCCAACCAAGAGGAGGAGTAGAAGGGTTAAGGCAGTGCCTTCCCCCTTGGCTCAGAAGGAAGATCAGTCTCTTGAGGGGGATGATCTCAGTCCTGAGGAAGGAACTGTCCCAGAGGAGCTTGAACCTGACCAGGTTGAGTTCTTGGGGACAGGGGGCCCTTCCAGGGCTGATCTGAGCCAGGAGCAGCAGAGCTGCCCCTCTCTTGAACCCCTCAGACAGCAAGCTGCTGCTGAGGCTGCTGGGAATGCTAGTGGTCCCCATAAAGTATATTGGGATGATGGACTCTTGTACTCAGAGTGTAGAGACCCTAAGCTTGGTGCCACCAGGAGGTTGGTTATACCGCTGAAGTTCAGGGGCTTCCTATTGACCCTAGCCCATGATATTCCCCTAGCAGGTCACCTGGGCAAGAACAAGACTTGGGACAGACTTGTCCCTCACTTTCACTGGCCCCACATGTCTGAAGACACCAAGGAGTTTTGTCGCTCCTGTGTAACCTGCCAAGCCAGTGGGAAGGCAGGTGGCACCACAAAGGCCCCCTGATACCACTACCTGTGGTGGGGGTTCCCTTTGAGAGAGTGGGGATTGATATTGTTGGTCCCATGGATCCCCAAACAGCATCTGGGCACAGGTTTATCCTGGTGGTGGTGGACCATGCCACTAGGTACCCAGAGGCTATTCCCCTTAGGACTACTACAGCACCTGTGGTGGCAAGAGCCCTCCTGGGAATTTTCTCAAGAGTGGGCTTCCCTAAGGAGGTAGTATCAGACAGGGGAACAAACTTTATGTCTGGATACTTGAAGGCAATGTGGAAGGAGTGTGGAGTGACTTACAAGTTCACCACACCCTATCACCGACAATGCAATGGTTTAGTTGAGAGATTCAACAAAACCTTAAAGGGCATGATTAAAGGGCTCCCAGAAAAGCTTAGGCGAAGATGGGACATACTCTTGCCCTGCCTTTTATTTGCATACAGGGAGGTGCCTCAAAAGGGGGTTGGCTACAGCCCTTTTGAACTTTTGTTTGGTCACCCTGTCAGGGGTCCATTGTGCTTGGTGAAGGAAGGATGGGAGTTACCTCTCAAGCCCCCAAAGCAAGACATAGTGGACTATGTACTTGGTCTCCGCTCCAGGATGGCTGAATACATGAAAAAGGCAACTAAAAACCTTGAGGCTAGCCAGGAACTGCAAAAAGCCTGGCATGACCAAAAGGCTGTACTGACTGTTTACCAGCCAGGACAGAAGGTGTGGGTGCTGGAGCCAGTGGCCCCAGCAGCTCTCCAAGACAAGTGGAGTGGACCCCATACCATTGTTGAACAGAAGGGTGAGGTCACCTATTTAGTAGACCAAGGAACACCCAGGAGTCCCCACAGGGTTCTCCATGTCAACAGATTGAAGCCATATGTGGACAGGGCAGACCTGGGCTTGCTCATGGCTACTGATGAGGGACAGGAGGAAGAGAGAGTGACCCACTCCCTGACCTGCTCTCACAGAACCCTGATGATGGGTCAGTGGATGGTGTAGCCTTGGCAGGCAGCCTCACTGCTCAGCAGCAAACTGATTGTAGACAAGTGCTCAATCAGTACAGACATATGTTCTCTCTGACTCCAAGTCAGACCACCTGGTGCACTCATGAAGTGGACACTGGGGACAGTCTGCCTATTAAAAATAAGATTTATAGGCAACCTGACCATGTCAGGGACTGTATCAGGACCGAAGTCCAGAAAATGTTGGATTTGGGAGTTATTGAACCCTCAGATAGCCCTTGGGCTAGTCCAGTGGTCCTTGTGCCAAAACCTCACACCAGTGGTGGGAAAAGAGAGATGAGGTTTTGTGTGGACTACAGGGGTCTCAATGCAGTCACTAGGACTGATGCCCATCCAATACCTAGGGCAGATGAGCTAATAGACACTTTGGCCTCAGCCAAGTATCTAAGCACATTTGACCTGACAGCTGGCTACTGGCAGATCAGACTAGCTGATGATGCAAAGCCAAAAACAGCATTCTCAACCCCTAGTGGACATTATCAATTTGTGGTAATGCCCTTTGGTCTGAAGAATGCACCTGCCACTTTTCAGAGGTTGGTGAATACAGTCCTTAGAGGTCTGGAGGCCTACAGTGCAGCATATCTAGATGATATTGCTGTCTTTAGCTCCACTTGGGAGGATCACCTGGTCCACCTCAGAAATGTTTTAGAGGCCCTGCAAAAGGCAGGCCTCACTATCAAGGCCACCAAGTGCCAGATAGGGCAGAGTCAGGTTGTGTACCTGGGCCACCTTGTGGGTGGAGGCCAGGTTCAACCATTGCAGAGCAAAATCCAGACCATCATGGACTGGGTTGCTCCCACTACCCAGACTCAGGTGAGAGCCTTCTTAGGCCTGGCTGGGTACTATAGGAGATTTGTCAAGGGGTATGGATCAATAGTGACACCCCTGAATGACTTAACTTCCAAGAAAATGCCCAAAAAGGTTCAGTGGACAGCTAGCTGTCAAAAGGCATTTGATGACCTGAAGCAGGCCATGTGCACTGCTCCCATTCTCCAGAGTCCTGATTACTCCAAGAGGTTCATTGTCCAAACAGATGCATCTGAATTGGGGGTAGGGGCTGTACTGTCACAATTGAATGATGAAGGTCAGGATCAGCCAGTAGCTTTTATTAGCAGAAGGCTGACCCCTAGAGAGAAACGTTGGTCAGCCATAGAGAGGTAGGCCTTTGCTGTGGTTTGGGCTCTGAAGAAGTTGAGGCCATACTTGTTTGGTACTCACTTCCGTGTTCAAACAGACCACAAGCCCCTCCTATGGCTAAAACAAATGAAGGGTGAAAACCCCAAACTGCTTAGATGGTCCATTTCCCTACAGGGGATGGACTTTACAGTGGAACATAGACCTGGGAGTAACCGTGCCAATGCAGATGGACTCTCTAGGTACTTCCACTTAGAACATGAAGACTCAACTGGTCAAGGTTAGTTTAATGTCCCTACGTTTGGGGGGGTTGTGTAGGAGAGTAGGATCTGCTTCACATGGGTACCCCCACTTTTTGCTGATGCTTCACTGTTTTTCGACTTTAGTCTGGCTGGGGCCCTGCTAATCAGAACCCCAGCCTAGCTGCTTCCTCTCTAAAATGGTTTCCATGTGCCTTAGGCACATCTCTGATTGGAATCTGGAGTGCCCTTATAAGTCCCTAGTATATGGTATACTATGTACCCAGGGCATAGGTACCTCAGAGGCCTACCAGGGGCTGCAGCATGTATTGTGCCACCCCTGGAAGGCCATCCAAAATGACACCACAGGTCTGCTACTGCAGCCTGGGTAAGGTGGTGCATGCACCCCTTACAGTGGTATGGGCTACCTATATCACTACCATTGCACACACATACAAACCTATAAGTCACTCCTATGGCAGGCCTTACCAATCCTGAAGGCAGAGTGCTTGGTTTTTATATGAGAGGGTGCCCCTGCATGAGCAGAGCCCCTCTGCAGCGTTCGGAGTCCCTCCTCTGATGCTGTTTGTGGTACAGCCTGACCATATACTCTTAAGTGCATTATATCCTCGCGGTACAATGCTAACTTTGGACTGGCTGCACCAAAACATGTCGTGTTTGGTGTCAAACATCTTGGAATACTACCCCCCGCCAGTCCTGGCGGCGGGGGTAGCATTCCACCCTTCTAGAGGGAGAGACATGTACACATCGGCCTACCCGGTAACTTCTTTCCAGAGCCCTGGCATCACAAAATGGATGCCGCTGCCACAGACACGGGTCTGGCCTCCTGCTGCTGACAAACTCTGGCAGGGGAGGCCTGGACAATAGGTTTCCTGTCGAAGGGAGGTGTAACCACCTCCCCAGACAGGATAGTGTGTATTGGGGCTGGGCGGGAGCACTCTCTGGTGCTCAGAAGTCCTGCACTGGGAGCACAATTGGTGTCCCTGTGCATATGCCAGTTCAAACCGGCTCAGGGGCTTCCAGCCCCTGCTCTGGCGCGAAACTGGACAAAGGGAAATGGGTGTAACCACCCCTCTGCCCTGACCCTCCCATAGGTGGGTCCCCAGAGTATGTCCAACCCCCTAACTTTGTATAAGTATGGGACCCCAGTCCTTAGGACTTTAGATTACCCTGGACGAAACTCTGACACTGAATCCTGGACCTTCGACGCTCTACCTGAAGATTAGAGGACTGAAGAATCTCCCTTGGGGTCAAGGAGTGACTCCCCTGCTTGGCAGGCACCTAAGAAGCAATTGTCCGGTCTGCATCGCTGAAGCTCCCGCCGGATGCTGAAGTCTTTGCAACACCAGAGGTGGATTTCCATACTTTCCCGAGGCTGCCCTGAGTCCCCAGCAAAGCTGAGGCCCGTAGCTGTCGTGGGTAACGTGGAACCGTGACCCCTGGACACCGAGTACTTTTGTAAGTGTATCCTCTTCCTGGTCTCCCACGTAGTTGTGCTTTGGGCTGCGAGTAGCCCCCGCCTCCAGCACCGATTGCACCGAAGATCACTGGCCTCCACTCCACGAGTGTCCTGTGAGCCAGCTCCAAGTGCGTCCACTCAAGGCTCCTTCGCGGTCGCTAGTCCATTGGCTAGTGGGCCCTCCCGAAGGCAACTCTTCTTCTGCTTGGGCTTTCCTGGTTGCTCCAGATGTGCCCTGACTTACCCTCTCCGGGTGAGTCCCCCAGACCTTGCTGGTCTGCATCAACATCCTTTCTTTGTTTCTACGAGACTTGCCGTTGCCAAGGCTTGTTGGGTCCAATCCGGTCGCCGACACCCCTGCAATCGACAGACGTCGTGGGACAGCTCGAATCCAGCTCCTGGTCATCGTCGACGCCTCCTGGACCTCATGGCTGAAGAGTCAAGACGACCGTCAACCTACCTGAAGCACCCGACATCGGTGGGCATCTGCTCATCGCCCTCCTGGTCACTGGCTAGTGACCCAGACTCTGTCCCCTCTGCTTTCAGGTTCTCCAGATCTCCGATCCACCCTTGGATCCACCCGAACACTTTCGACTTGGTCGCCAGCAGCACTTTGCAGCAGATCGCCATTGAAAACGACGACAAAACCCGACCCCGAAAGACACCTATGCACCCGGCTTCCCTGGGTGAGGTAACTCGAGTACTCCGGTGCTCCCGTGGGTATAGACTCTAGAACAACCTAGTTCTAAAGGGGTTTGCTCCAAGTCCTCCTCTAAGTGTCCTTTTTCTTTAAAACTCCAACTGCGACATTCCCCATAGAAGTCAACGGCAGCTTGCGGCTGTGTTCTCACACTGCACGCGTCCCCCGTGGGTCCCCTGTGTCACTACCATGGGTGGTTCCTTGAGGGCCAAGCACTTCTACAGGCTCTAGGCCTTGTGTCTAGCTCAGTCGTGGTTCTTATACCACTTTATTGGTATATGGTTTGGTACGCCCCTAGGGCTCAAACGTGTATTTGTGCTATTACTGTTGATAACTGACTTGTAACTTATGTACTTCGGACTCTAGCCTCATAAAGAGACTAGAGGGGTGTGTTTAAGACTAAATACATATATTTTAAATATATAGCTGGTGTGGTCCTCCTTCATTTGGTCACTCAAGAGATTATAGACTGGTAAAACAAGCTGCTTTACATTCCTTCAAGACTTAGCCTGAAGGCTGCTCTCCATAGCTACCACTAGGATAGCTTTCAATAAAGGTTGTCTTTAACCTATCTCCATTAAGGGGTTGTTTGGACTGGTGCAAGGTGCCCACTATAATTAGTGGACAGCATATACCAGGCCAACTTCTCACATTGGTGTGCAGCGTGTGGGATTCCAGCTTGCTATTGTTTTACCAGATAATCTCAATTGAATTGATCAACTGAAAACCACTAAGGGTACCTTAGGTACATATAAATCAAGCTTAGGATACAGTAAGTTCTACTGAACTTAGAGTTGTGTGTTAAGGGATAGCACACCCTTTCTACAACTCAAGAGAGTTTAGTAGGCCACACTAGAGTAGGTAGTGCATACACCACACCACACTAGTAATGTCTTCACTGCCAGGAACCAGTGAGCTCCTGCCATCCAGATATGACACCCTCACATTCTTGGAATTGAGAGAGTTGTGCAAAGTTAGGAAGTTGAAGACAGGCAAAAGTGCCAACACCCAACGTCTCCTAGAGAGATGCTTCTGCTAGATGATCTTAGAAGACCCATAAGGTCTGAAAGGGTAGGCAGAGAGGGTGGGGTAGAAGAAGAGGGAGAGACCAGGCATGAAAATACCCAGGACCCAACCTCTGAAACTGGCCAGGGGGATGACAATGATCCTGACCTGGAAAGTGCAGCTACTCCCGAGGAAGAGGAGGAGGCCCAGAATGACCCCCCCTTTGTCCCCCAGGAAGAGTTGTGAGTGTGCCCAGAAGGACTAGATCTCCTTCTCAGGAGTCTACCCACTCTGACACCTCAGTAGGGACCTCTGTCTCCTCTCATGGGAGGGAATCCTCTCATGAGAGGAGAAAGAGACTGATTCAGTATGAGCAAGCCCAGCTTGAGCTCAGAAAACAGCAGTTGGCTATAGACAGGGAGTCCCTAGATCTCTATAGACAGAGAAAAAAGATGGGACTAGAGTCCCATGGTGGCAGCAATTTCCCCAGAGATAGGGAAAGGTCTTATGACCATAGAAACCTGAGCAAGAGTGTCCCTCCCTACCAGAGTGGGGATGACATCCACAAATGGATAACTGCACTGGAGAGGGAGTGTAGAGTACAGAGGGTCCCTCAGGAGCAGTGGGCAGCAATCTTGTGGCTCTCCTTTGCAGACAAAGGTAGAGATAAGCTCCTCACTGTTAGAGAGGAGGATGCTGACAATTACAAAATCTTGAAGAGGGCTCTGATTGATGGGTTTGGCCTAACAACTGAACAATACAGGTTAAAGTTCAGAGATACCCAAAAAGCACAGACTCAAGACTGGGTAGTCTATGTGGATTGTTCTGCTAAGGCTCTGGAAGGTTGGTTGATGGGCAATAAGGTATGTGACTTCAAAGGATTATACAATCTTATCATGAGGGAGCAGATTCTTAATCACTGTCAAAATCAGCTGTTGCATCAGTACCTGGTGGACTCTGATCTGACCTCTCCCCAAGAATTGGGAAAGAAGGCAGACAAATGGGTCAGAACCAGGGTGAGGCAGAAGGTACAGAACCAAGGTGGTGACCCTAAGAAGCAAGATTCTAAAAACTCTGATAAGGGTGGGGAGAAGGGTAAAGACCAGAAGTCTTCACAAGGTCCCCAAAAATCTTCTTCAGGTGGGGATTCACAGTCTAACAAGGGAAAAGGCCAAAAGAAACCGTGGTGCAAAGTCTGTAAGCAAAAGACACACTGGACCAGTGATTGCACCAAGTCCAAAGACTCTATTCCAGCCCCCACCAATACCCCTAAGGCACCTGTTCCCCCTAGTGCAGTTACAATTGGTGGTGGGAGTACACAGGCCAAGGGTTTAGTAGGGTTGACCCTGGGTAATGAGATGAGCTCTGGCCTAGTCAGAGAACTCACTCAGGCTGTCCTAGTCTGTGATGGAGGCATGGATGTGACCTCCTCTGTGAGTCCCAGTAATCTGGGCAAGTACAGGCAACAGCCCTTAATCAATGGAAAAGAGGCTTTGGCATTTAGGGACACAGGGGCAAGTGTCACCATGGTGACACAAGACCTTGTGGATCCTGGGCAGATTATACTTGGTGAAATGTACCAAGTGACCAATGCTAGCAATGTCAGAACAGACCATACTCTGGCAGTTGTTAACTTCTCCTGGGGAGGGGTAACTGGCCTTAAGAAGGTTGTGGTGAGTGCAAACCTACCAGTTGAATGCTTGCTTGGCAATGATCTTGAAACTTCAGATTGGGCAGAAGTGGAGCTCAGGACCCATGCAGAAATGCTGGGGATCCCTGCAGATGTGTTTGCTGTGACCAGGTCACAGAGCAAAATGTCTAACACTGAACAGGCCTTGGATCCTGGAACCATGGACCAAGTGCCAACCAAGAGGAGGAGTAGAAGGGTTAAGGCAGTGCCTTCCCCCTTGGCTCAGAAGGAAGATCAGTCTCTTGAGGGGGATGATCTCAGTCCTGAGGAAGGAACTGTCCCAGAGGAGCTTGAACCTGACCAGGTTGAGTTCTTGGGGACAGGGGGCCCTTCCAGGGCTGATCTGAGCCAGGAGCAGCAGAGCTGCCCCTCTCTTGAACCCCTCAGACAGCAAGCTGCTGCTGAGGCTGCTGGGAATGCTAGTGGTCCCCATAAAGTATATTGGGATGATGGACTCTTGTACTCAGAGTGTAGAGACCCTAAGCTTGGTGCCACCAGGAGGTTGGTTATACCGCTGAAGTTCAGGGGCTTCCTATTGACCCTAGCCCATGATATTCCCCTAGCAGGTCACCTGGGCAAGAACAAGACTTGGGACAGACTTGTCCCTCACTTTCACTGGCCCCACATGTCTGAAGACACCAAGGAGTTTTGTCGCTCCTGTGTAACCTGCCAAGCCAGTGGGAAGGCAGGTGGCACCACAAAGGCCCCCTGATACCACTACCTGTGGTGGGGTTCCCTTTGAGAGAGTGGGGATTGATATTGTTGGTCCCATGGATCCCCAAACAGCATCTGGGCACAGGTTTATCCTGGTGGTGGTGGACCATGCCACTAGGTACCCAGAGGCTATTCCCCTTAGGACTACTACAGCACCTGTGGTGGCAAGAGCCCTCCTGGGAATTTTCTCAAGAGTGGGCTTCCCTAAGGAGGTAGTATCAGACAGGGGAACAAACTTTATGTCTGGATACTTGAAGGCAATGTGGAAGGAGTGTGGAGTGACTTACAAGTTCACCACACCCTATCACCGACAATGCAATGGTTTAGTTGAGAGATTCAACAAAACCTTAAAGGGCATGATTAAAGGGCTCCCAGAAAAGCTTAGGCGAAGATGGGACATACTCTTGCCCTGCCTTTTATTTGCATACAGGGAGGTGCCTCAAAAGGGGTTGGCTACAGCCCTTTTGAACTTTTGTTTGGTCACCCTGTCAGGGGTCCATTGTGCTTGGTAAAGGAAGGATGGGAGTTACCTCTCAAGCCCCCAAAGCAAGACATAGTGGACTATGTACTTGGTCTCCGCTCCAGGATGGCTGAATACATGAAAAAGGCAACTAAAAACCTTGAGGCTAGCCAGGAACTGCAAAAAGCCTGGCATGACCAAAAGGCTGTACTGACTGTTTACCAGCCAGGACAGAAGGTGTGGGTGCTGGAGCCAGTGGCCCCAGCAGCTCTCCAAGACAAGTGGAGTGGACCCCATACCATTGTTGAACAGAAGGGTGAGGTCACCTATTTAGTAGACCAAGGAACACCCAGGAGTCCCCACAGGGTTCTCCATGTCAACAGATTGAAGCCATATGTGGACAGGGCAGACCTGGGCTTGCTCATGGCTACTGATGAGGGACAGGAGGAAGAGAGAGTGACCCACTCCCTGACCTGCTCTCACAGAACCCTGATGATGGGTCAGTGGATGGTGTAGCCTTGGCAGGCAGCCTCACTGCTCAGCAGCAAACTGATTGTAGACAAGTGCTCAATCAGTACAGACATATGTTCTCTCTGACTCCAAGTCAGACCACCTGGTGCACTCATGAAGTGGACACTGGGGACAGTCTTTAACCACAACAACCTGGAAGTGATCCAGGAAAGGGAACTAGAGGCACGGGGTATTAGGAGAAGGCAGCCTCCACATCAAACTGATTAACACACAAAGCCTCTCCTAATTATTGACCTAATTGCTATAATGCCTGCTATATGAGTGTAGGCATCTCACAAAAGGTGAAAGACTGGTCTCAGGTGGTGTGTGAGACCAGTCTTTCACCTTTTGTGAGATGCCTACACTCATATAGCAGGCATTATAGCAATTAGGTCAATAATTAGGAGAGGCTTTGTGTGTTAATCACTGGGGACAGTCTGCCTATTAAAAATAAGATTTATAGGCAACCTGACCATGTCAGGGACTGTATCAGGACCGAAGTCCAGAAAATGTTGGATTTGGGAGTTATTGAACCCTCAGATAGCCCTTGGGCTAGTCCAGTGGTCCTTGTGCCAAAACCTCACACCAGTGGTGGGAAAAGAGAGATGAGGTTTTGTGTGGACTACAGGGGTCTCAATGCAGTCACTAGGACTGATGCCCATCCAATACCTAGGGCAGATGAGCTAATAGACACTTTGGCCTCAGCCAAGTATCTAAGCACATTTGACCTGACAGCTGGCTACTGGCAGATCAGACTAGCTGATGATGCAAAGCCAAAAACAGCATTCTCAACCCCTAGTGGACATTATCAATTTGTGGTAATGCCCTTTGGTCTGAAGAATGCACCTGCCACTTTTCAGAGGTTGGTGAATACAGTCCTTAGAGGTCTGGAGGCCTACAGTGCAGCATATCTAGATGATATTGCTGTCTTTAGCTCCACTTGGGAGGATCACCTGGTCCACCTCAGAAATGTTTTAGAGGCCCTGCAAAGGCAGGCCTCACTATCAAGGCCACCAAGTGCCAGATAGGGCAGAGTCAGGTTGTGTACCTGGGCCACCTTGTGGGTGGAGGCCAGGTTCAACCATTGCAGAGCAAAATCCAGACCATCATGGACTGGGTTGCTCCCACTACCCAGACTCAGGTGAGAGCCTTCTTAGGCCTGGCTGGGTACTATAGGAGATTTGTCAAGGGGTATGGATCAATAGTGACACCCCTGAATGACTTAACTTCCAAGAAAATGCCCAAAAGGTTCAGTGGACAGCTAGCTGTCAAAAGGCATTTGATGACCTGAAGCAGGCCATGTGCACTGCTCCCATTCTCCAGAGTCCTGATTACTCCAAGAGGTTCATTGTCCAAACAGATGCATCTGAATTGGGGGTAGGGGCTGTACTGTCACAATTGAATGATGAAGGTCAGGATCAGCCAGTAGCTTTTATTAGCAGAAGGCTGACCCCTAGAGAGAAACGTTGGTCAGCCATAGAGAGGTAGGCCTTTGCTGTGGTTTGGGCTCTGAAGAAGTTGAGGCCATACTTGTTTGGTACTCACTTCCGTGTTCAAACAGACCACAAGCCCCTCCTATGGCTAAAACAAATGAAGGGTGAAAACCCCAAACTGCTTAGATGGTCCATTTCCCTACAGGGGATGGACTTTACAGTGGAACATAGACCTGGGAGTAACCGTGCCAATGCAGATGGACTCTCTAGGTACTTCCACTTAGAACATGAAGACTCAACTGGTCAAGGTTAGTTTAATGTCCCTACGTTTGGGGGGGGGGTTGTGTAGGAGAGTAGGATCTGCTTCACATGGGTACCCCCACTTTTTGCTGATGCTTCACTGTTTTTCGACTTTAGTCTGGCTGGGGCCCTGCTAATCAGAACCCCAGCCTAGCTGCTTCCTCTCTAAAATGGTTTCCATGTGCCTTAGGCACATCTCTGATTGGAATCTGGAGTGCCCTTATAAGTCCCTAGTATATGGTATACTATGTACCCAGGGCATAGGTACCTCAGAGGCCTACCAGGGGCTGCAGCATGTATTGTGCCACCCCTGGAAGGCCATCCAAAATGACACCACAGGTCTGCTACTGCAGCCTGGGTAAGGTGGTGCATGCACCCCTTACAGTGGTATGGGCTACCTATATCACTACCATTGCACACACATACAAACCTATAAGTCACTCCTATGGCAGGCCTTACCAATCCTGAAGGCAGAGTGCTTGGTTTTTATATGAGAGGGTGCCCCTGCATGAGCAGAGCCCCTCTGCAGCGTTCGGAGTCCCTCCTCTGATGCTGTTTGTGGTACAGCCTGACCATATACTCTTAAGTGCATTATATCCTCGCGGTACAATGCTAACTTTGGACTGGCTGCACCAAAACATGTCGTGTTTGGTGTCAAACATCTTGGAATACTACCCCCCGCCAGTCCTGGCGGCGGGGGTAGCATTCCACCCTTCTAGAGGGAGAGACATGTACACATCGGCCTACCCGGTAACTTCTTTCCAGAGCCCTGGCATCACAAAATGGATGCCGCTGCCACAGACACGGGTCTGGCCTCCTGCTGCTGACAAACTCTGGCAGGGGAGGCCTGGACAATAGGTTTCCTGTCGAAGGGAGGTGTAACCACCTCCCCAGACAGGATAGTGTGTATTGGGGCTGGGCGGGAGCACTCTCTGGTGCTCAGAAGTCCTGCACTGGGAGCACAATTGGTGTCCCTGTGCATATGCCAGTTCAAACCGGCTCAGGGGCTTCCAGCCCCTGCTCTGGCGCGAAACTGGACAAAGGGAAATGGGTGTAACCACCCCTCTGCCCTGACCCTCCCATAGGTGGGTCCCCAGAGTATGTCCAACCCCCTAACTTTGTATAAGTATGGGACCCCAGTCCTTAGGACTTTAGATTACCCTGGACGAAACTCTGACACTGAATCCTGGACCTTCGACGCTCTACCTGAAGATTAGAGGACTGAAGAATCTCCCTTGGGGTCAAGGAGTGACTCCCCTGCTTGGCAGGCACCTAAGAAGCAATTGTCCGGTCTGCATTGCTGAAGCTCCCGCCGGATGCTGAAGTCTTTGCAACACCAGAGGTGGATTTCCATACTTTCCCGAGGCTGCCCTGAGTCCCCAGCAAAGCTGAGGCCCGTAGCTGTCGTGGGTAACGTGGAACCGTGACCCCTGGACACCGAGTACTTTTGTAAGTGTATCCTCTTCCTGGTCTCCCACGTAGTTGTGCTTTGGGCTGCGAGTAGCCCCCGCCTCCAGCACCGATTGCACCGAAGATCACTGGCCTCCACTCCACAAGTGTCCTGTGAGCCAGCTCCAAGTGCGTCCACTCAAGGCTCCTTCGCGGTCGCTAGTCCATTGGCTAGTGGGCCCTCCCGAAGGCAACTCTTCTTCTGCTTGGGCTTTCCTGGTTGCTCCAGATGTGCCCTGACTTACCCTCTCCGGGTGAGTCCCCCAGACCTTGCTGGTCTGCATCAACATCCTTTCTTTGTTTCTACGAGACTTGCCGTTGCCAAGGCTTGTTGGGTCCAATCCGGTCGCCGACACCCCTGCAATCGACAGACGTCGTGGGACAGCTCGAATCCAGCTCCTGGTCATCGTCGACGCCTCCTGGACCTCATGGCTGAAGAGTCAAGACGACCGTCAACCTACCTGAAGCACCCGACATCGGTGGGCATCTGCTCATCGCCCTCCTGGTCACTGGCTAGTGACCCAGACTCTGTCCCCTCTGCTTTCAGGTTCTCCAGATCTCCGATCCACCCTTGGATCCACCCGAACACTTTCGACTTGGTCGCCAGCAGCACTTTGCAGCAGATCGCCATTGAAAACGACGACAAAACCCGACCCCGAAAGACACCTATGCACCCGGCTTCCCTGGGTGAGGTAACTCGAGTACTCCGGTGCTCCCGTGGGTATAGACTCTAGAACAACCTAGTTCTAAAGGGGTTTGCTCCAAGTCCTCCTCTAAGTGTCCTTTTTCTTTAAAACTCCAACCGCGACATTCCCCATAGAAGTCAACGGCGGCTCGCGGCTGTGTTCTCACACTGCACGCGTCCCCGTGGGTCCCCTGTGTCACTACCTTGGGTGGTTCCTTGAGGGCCAAGCACTTCTACAGGCTCTAGTCCTTGTGTCTAGCTCAGTTGTGGTTCTAATACCACTTTATTGGTATATGGTTTGGTACGCCCCTAGGGCTCAAACGTGTATTTGTGCTATTACTATTGATAACTGACTTGTAACTTATGTACTTCGAACTCTAGCCTCATAAAGGGACTAGAGGGGTGTGTTTAAGACTAAATACATATATTTTAAATATATACCTGGTGTGGTCCTCCTTCATTTGGTCACTCAAGAGATTATAGACTGGTAAAACAAGCTGCTTTACATTCCTTCAAGACTTAGCCTGAAGGCTGCTCTCCATAGCTACCACTAGGATAGCTTTCAATAAAGGTTGTCTTTAACCTATCTCCAATAAGGGGTTGTTTGGACTGGTGCAAGGTGCCCACTATAATTAGTGGACAGCATATACCAGGCCAACTTCTCACAGTACAGGCCTTCCCCCTGAAGAACTCCTGTCTCCAAGGGCCTCTTGTAACTGCAACTGTGGCTCTTGTAACTGCAGAACTGAGCCAGAGGGAATTGCCTCCACTGTGTCCGCTAGGTCCTCTGAGGAGGTCGCTGGGTCGGGTATGGTTACCCTGGTGTTCCCTTTGCGTTTCGATTTCTGCAGCGGGGCGAGCGCTTGACCCCTATTCCTTCCTGACCTCATAGCAGTAACAGTACTGGACCTCCTCTGGTCTGGGGGCTTGAGGCTAGATTTTCTGGAAGCACCGAGCTCTGTGCCGGTTTTTCCTTTCTTTTTTCCATTTCCTGCCGGCCCAGATGTACCTGCAGTTAAGGTGGCCAGTGGACCGGTGGGTGAATGCCTGGGATCAGGTTAGCCGGTGTGCAAGGGAGATAGTTGGGCGGCCTAGGTCTTCCTTGAGGTGTCCTTAGGTCCCGGTGACCAAGCCTTGGTACAGTGTCGACGGAGTAGATGGTTGCTGGCCTGTGGCCTGTGGGTCGGGCGTAGTTGAGGGGGTTGAGGGAGGAGCGGAGTGGCGGGGGTCGGGATTGGGGGGGTTAGGTTGGAGACAGCTGCTCAGAGGCTGCCTGAGACCTGGTCCCCCCCCCACTGGACAAAGTCTCCAACCTCCTCTATCTGCTCCTCCTCATACGTGCGCTCATGCGCTGGCCACTATGATATACAGACCCCTTGATGGAAAATCCGGGAGAATTCAGGGGGGCTCCTGCCACCTCACAGTGTCGCTGGTCCTGCAGCTGCTGTTTCCCACGGCTGTGCTTTCTACCCTTGGGGGAGCTCAAGGAGAGCTGAGGCGCTATCCCCGCCGCAGGTCTCCTGCGCAATGGCAATAGTGCCCTGGAGGTGAAGGGGAGGCAAAGGGGAGGCGCTGGTGGCACTCTGGTGGTACCTAAGGTGTTGCCAGGCGCAGGTGGGCCCCCCCCGCAGAAGGCAGGGACTCCTCTCTGAGGCGCTGGTGGCACTCTGGTGGTACCTAAGGTGTTGCCAGGCGCAGGCGGGCCCCCCCGCAGAAGCCAGGGACTCCTCTCTTATTGGCAGCAAGCGGAGCTGCCTCACTTGTGCCTGGGTGCCTCCTCTACACAAAGCAGACTTCCACATAGGGCAGAAAGCGCCGCCAAACACCTTCCACAGTTCGCAGTGCGCTTACCGAGATACTGGTGAGTTCAAGTCTCAGTTCTCTGCTCGGCTCGGCTCTCGGCGCTTGTAACATGCTGTCACCCTGCCCTGTCTTGTCCCTTCCCGTCCTACCTGCTGTGTCCGTGCGCGTGACTCCCGGCGCGCGTTTAGAACGTTCAAGGGACTTGTGTGGAAACGGTCATTCCAACGGCATGCCGTATCACTGAAGAATAAAGCTGGTCGCTTATCTTGATCTCCGCTTTGTCGTCTCGTCTTTACATCCTAATCTGGCGACGATCACGGGATCTGGACCTATCACCGGATCACGGCAGATCGCAAGAGGCTCCTGATCTCCTGTACACTCTCCCACCGAGTGTTGTGTGAGGCGGACTTCCTCCTCTTTACTCCGCCTCTGTGTGACGCCCATCAACCTCTCTGCCTCACGCCATTTGCCTTCCCTCATTCCTGTCAGCCCCGGGGAGGAGCTGCAACGTAACATGAGTGAAGTGACATTTTTGCCTGCCCACTTGATTATACCATAAACGGCCACCGGAGGGAGCCAGACGCCTTCTTAATCAATCAATCAATCACGGCATTTATAGAGCGCGCTACTCACCCGGGAGGGTCTCAAGGCGCTCTTAACCTTCGCTTTATGAGATTTGAGGCATTTTCCTAACGAATACTTGTACTGTGTCAGAATGACTGGAATAATGAATGCGGTGGCGATGCCCAGCACTTTCCTAGAAGTCCCCGGGCCACCCGCGGAAAATTGGACACAGTGGGTAAAATGTTTTGAGAAACATTTGGAGGCAATTGATGGAACTGAATATAATCCTACGAGAAAACAAGCAATGATGTACAATTGTTTGGGGGCAGAAGGAAGGAGGTTATTCGACCACATAACTCCAATTGAAAAAGAGGAAGGGGATGAAGAATGGGATGTATTTAAGGAGGCCAAATTGAGAATGAAATACTATTTTGACACCACCATGAGTGTGATAATGGAGAGATATAACTTCTACTACAGGTACCAAGCACCAGGTGAGGCGATTGAGTCTTACGTCGCAACATTGAGAATGTTAGCTACAACGTGTGCATTCAAGGATGCAGACGAGATGATACGGGATCAGGTGGTGATGCGTACCACGTGCGTGAAGGCGCAAGAAAAGTTGTTATGCCACAAGAATCCCAACCTCGAAAAAGTGGTTTCTACCATCAAAAGCATGGAGAGATCGGCCAAAGGTGTTAAATTGCTGCGTAAACCAGATAACCAACAAGTGAGCATCAATCTTGTGCGGAAGGAGGAGGAGTCCGCATCCAACAGACCACGCAAGAATTTCACTTGGCCTAGAAACCCCAGTTCTCATGTTGGTAAGCCGAATTGTTATCGTTGCGGATCCAACGCGCATATAGCAACTAGTAAAGAATGTCCTGCGAGGGGCAGGATCTGTCAAGGATGTGGAAAGATGGGACATTTCCTTAAAGTTTGCAGAACTTCACGTTCTAAAAAGATTTACACGGTAAATGAGTCAAAGTCCGAAGTAGACTCAGATGAGAGTGAGCTACTGGAGAACTTGGTGCTGCTGGTCGCCATTATCAACGGTGAAGATGCACAAAACCAACCCAGGTGTGATGTTGGTGTGAATGGCGAAGATGTCGAGATGTTGGTGGATACTGGGTCAAGAATTACAATTCTGTCTAAGGACACGTACAGCGGACTCAAGTACAAGACACCGTTGGAATCTAGCAGAATCATTCCAGGTGCATATAGCGGATACAAGATAAAATTGGAAGGGGTCTTCAAGGCGGATTTGTCGTTTAAAGGAAAGAACACCTCCACAAAGGTTTTTGTAGTGGACTACAATGTGAACATTCTGGGTTGGCTGGAACAACAAAAACTTAAGATGATGATTAATCCTTGTCAACCACCATATGTATTCAGCATTCAAGAGGACGGCTTGGAGACCATTCTCAAGGAATTTAAGGGGGTGTTCAACGAGCGATTAGGATGCCTAAAGAACTTTGAACATCAGATTATTCTGATGAATAAAGCATACCCAGTGAAACAGAAAGTCAGGAATATACCCTTATCTGCCCGCGCCGAAGTCAAGACAATCCTGGAGAATTGGTGCAAGGATGGTATTATTGAGCCAATCAACACATCTGAGTGGTTGTCGCCAATGGTTATCGCGAGGAAAAGGAACGGAAAGATCCGTTTGTGCATTGACCTTCGTGAACTGAACCGCCACGTGGTAGCTGATTGCCAACCTCTGCCTTTGATTAACGAAATGGTAATGACGTTAGGTCAGGCGAAGATCTTCACGACACTAGACTTCAGCGCCGCCTACCATCAGATACAATTGCAAGATGAATCGAAAAAATACACAGCGTTCATCACACCAGAAGGAGCGTATCAATTCCGCAGGTTGCCCTTCGGGTTGTGTTCGGCGTCAGCTGTATTTCAACGCACAATGAACCAGTTGTTCAACGGCATGGAAGGAGTCAGATCGTTCCAAGACGATGTTCTGATTTACAGCAAGACAAAAGAGGAGCACCTGATCATCCTGAGGAAAGTTTTTCAGAGGATTCAGGACAGTGGTCTTACACTGCAAAAAGACAAGTGCAAATTCCTAAAAGAAACTGTTGAGTACTTGGGGCATCTCACCGATGGAAATGGGGTACGACCCAAACCGTCCTTGATTTCTGCAATTTCCTGTTCACCAAATCCAAAAAATAAGGATGAACTTGCATCTTTCTTGGGCATGTGTGAATTCCATTCCAAATTCATACAACACTATGCAGCCAAGGTCGAACCGCTTCGGAAGATGGTAAAGAAGGATGCAGAGTTCATTTGGAATGAAGAATGTGAACAAAGCATAAAGACCATTAAGATGGAACTTGAGCAAGCACCGTCTCTCCAGTCATTCGACGAGAAGTTGAAAAGCACTGTAACAACAGACGCCAGCCAAGACGGATTGGGGGCTGTGCTCAGCCAAATGACTGAGAACGGAGAGAAAATCATCGCATTTGCATCTAGGAAGCTAAGGGGCCCAGAGACAAAGTACTCAGTAATTGAACGTGAATTATTGGCTTGTGTTTGGGCTGTTACAAAGTTTAAAAGTTTCCTGTGGGGCAAGGAATTTACCATCCGTACCGACCACAAACCGTTGGTCAGTATACTTGAGGGAAAAGGTTCTAGCCAGCCTTCGCCAAGGATTGCGAAGTTGGCATGCAAATTGCAGGAGTATCAAATTAAGATGGAATACATTCCCGGCCGAGTGAATATATCGGCAGATTATTTGTCACGTGCCCTGTGCGAGGATGATTCTGAATGTGAAATGGATGATGATGTACTTGTTGCATGCTTATTTGAAGGTCATGAATCAAATGGTACCATTACTAAATCAGAATGGTTAGAAGCTATAAAAGATGACACAGTGTTAGAAGCAATTAAAAAATATGTGATCAAAGGTTGGCCACGCGAGAGGGCACTTGACGAAGCACTCAGAGCTTACTGGAAAATTAAGGATGATATTGGTGTTGTCGAAGATGTCATTCTCCGGGGTGGAACTTTAATAGCACCAATGTCCATGAGAAGCAGGTTAGTGGCTTTATCACACGAAGGGCATGTAGGAATGACAGGCACCAAACAGAGGTTGAGGGAAGGGTACTGGTGGCCCTCCATGGATCGTGACGTTGATGTGTTTGTTACTCACTGCTCAATTTGCAATGAAGCTGACAAAACTTTGACGACACGCCATTGTCCCATGACCTCCGTTGAACTACCAGAAGGTCCATGGATCAAAGTCGGCATTGACTTCATAGGTCCCATGGATGCCTTGAGTCTAGAATTACGCTATGCCATAGTGTTGATTGATTATTTCAGCAAGTGGGTGGAAGTCAAATTCGTGTCTCAACCCACCACACGTGAGGTAATTAACTTCCTGAAGGAGTTATTTTGCAGGGAAGGTTTTCCCCATCAGCTGGTCTCTGACAACGGAGTGCAGTTTGTATCCTCTGAGTTAGTCTCATTCTTTAAAAAAAATGGCATGGAGCATGTTAAATCCTCTTTATATCACCCACAGGGCAATGGCCAAGTGGAACGGGCTAATCGCCTGATTAAAGAAACCATCCAAATGGCCTTGAAGTCTCATATTCCTGTTGAGGCAGCACTACGCACTAGTTTGTGGTCATACCGTACCACCCCCCACAGTACCACTGGTAGAACCCCATTTGAACTCATCAGGGGCAGGGCAGCGATCACACGTTTGCAACCACATTGGTCATTGACTTGGAAAAAATGGGAAAATGAAAACCACAAAGAAAATGAGAGTAAGATGAGAAGTCTGGTGGATGAGCACCAGAAGCGCATGCGCACAAATTATGACACAAGGAATGCTGTACGTAAGATGTCCGTGAAAGAAGGTGACGTGGTGAGAGTGAAGTATCCCAGGAAGGGGGCCAACATGAGCAAGTATAGTGAACCAAGGCGCGTGGTCAAAACAAAGGGTACTACCGTTCTTCTTGACAATGGTCAATGGTGGAATGGGTCGAAAGTTGCCAGAAGCAGGATCTCTGAGCCTGTGAGCAGGCCTAGTGGCTCGCAGAACGATGGTCTGGTGCCCTCTGCTGAGTCGCGCATGGGTGGAGCATGTGGGGATAAAACTACTCCTGTGTCAATTGACGATATTCCCAGAGTATCTCTTCCTGGTGTGGCCACTGGTGCTGTTGATACCATTCGTGATAGGAGAACAATTGTTCCGCCCATAAAATTCAAGGATTATGCAATGTATTAGCTCATCTTGGGGAAAGCATAAAAGCATGTGTTTCCTTTGCTTGTTTTGAAACTATGTATTCCAGAGTTGTTTTTGAAAAACGGGAGAAGATGTAACATGCTGTCACCCTGCCCTGTCTTGCCCCTTCCCTGTTCCCGTCCTACCTGCTGTGTCCGTGCGTGTGACTCCCGGCGCGCGTTTAGAACGTTCAAGGGACTTGTGTGGAAACGGTCATTCCAACGGCATTCCGTATCACTGAAGAATAAAGCTGGTCGCTCATCTTGATCTCCGTCTGTCGTCTCAGCTTTACACGCTCTTGGCTCCCGGCTCTCGGCTCGGAGCGGCGGTCTAAAGGCTTTTTTCCCTTTGGGCAACCGGCCGGCACGATGTAGGCGTGATGTAGATACGATGCAGGCTGTGGAAGAGTCCTCCGTGGTGCGGCTTTCCAGCACGGCTCGCTGGCGTTGAGCAGTTCAGCTCGGCTCCCTGTGCTCGATTGCTCGACTGCTCGACTCTCAATTCTTCACATGACCCAGGCTTCCGCTTTGCATCTCTGTGCATTCTCTGCCTTCCTGGGCCTCGCCATGATTTCTGCTATTAGGGGTGCGAGAGGATCATTCCTTTGGGGTGAGACAAAAGAAGGGAAGTTGTTCCAAACCTGAATCTATCTATTGCATCAGCCGCACTCAAGCAGTGACTTCTGCAATCTAGAGAGGAGACCAGTCCAAGCCAAGAGCAGGTCTGAATAAGGAGTATAATTTTGGCATCTACACCCGCTGTGACCTTGGAGATGTTCTTTATTACCGCCTGGATACTGACCCCAAGGAGGAGCCTTGTTTCAGAGCTGGACTTCTCTGGTATGAATTACCTGGAAATATCCTGTCCCTTTAGACACTCTGAGGCATATTTAACAATGTGTTGCGTCATTCTTGAGCCACGCAAGGGGGTCGCAAGGGTGACGCACCACTAAAGTGAGATTTATCAAGCTACGCAAGGCCACCTCGTATGGCCCGCCATGGCTTGATAAATCTGGAGTAGTGTAAGGCAGCGCACATTGCTGCCTTTTGTTACTCTGTCCCAGGGAGGTGTTCCATGGGTGGAGCACGGGTGTTCCCACGCATCCACCCATGGATTTTTGGTGCATTCTGAGATTTACCAACACTGGTAAACTTGGGATTGCATAAAAATTCTACGCCTCCCCAGGACAGGTGCAATGAGGAAAAAAATACCTTTATTTCTCCTCATTGTTTCCTCTTTCTGAGTGTGTTGCATTTTGCAGCACACTTAGAAAGCGATAAATGCATCTGAGGATTGCTTTTGTGCCGGAAGGTGCCCCTTCCTGCTTAAAAACGATCCTGCCTACAACGCAGGCACCCTTGCACCATAGTGCAAGTGTGCCTGCACTGGCGCTAGGCAGCCAAAAGGGCGCCAGTGCAGTGGTGGTTGCTGCCAATAACATTTAGTGGGGCAGCGCAGAGGTGGAATAATAATAAATGAAAAGACTTACCTGCCTCTGCCGGACGCCGCCTAAATGCTCCTCTGCTCCCACGTCACCTCTGTGCTTCTCCGCTCCCTTCCCCACCCAATCCAGATGCTGCTCTCATGCTATTACCCAGAATGAGAGAAACCCTGGGATTGGTCTCAGCGGGCTGAAATGCCTCTCAGTTAGGGCCTGGGAGCATGTTCTGGTTCTCCACCCGGCTGTACAATGCAGCTCGGGTGGAGAGATCTAAGTCCTAAGCCAGCCGATCAAACCGACAGGTGCACTTACAGTGCCCACCACTCCTCCTCCCTGGCTGCTGCTGATGCTGCAACGCAGAGGATGGCCCTGTCCTGCCCTAGACTCGACGGACTGGCTGAGTACGTGAAAATTAAATGATAAAATAATTTTATTATTATTTTATTATTCATCTGCTACCGTTCAGCAGTGGGGCGATGCTCCTCCACCATAACGGCGGAGCTGCCCTGCGCCAGCGCAAGGAAAGGACAGGAATGAGCTGTATAATGTTAAATAAGGCGCATTCCTGACCCTATACAAAGACATCTCTTAAAGGACAGCCACCACAGCCAGGTGCACAGAATGGGCCTTTACAGACTGCACGCGGACTGGTCACTTAGACCTGTAGTTCCTTAACTTCAGTGGGCAAAGATGGAATGACCAGCACCACAGAGGATGAAACAGGATCCGCGCATATCGCAGTTTGTTAATACTCGTTTTTCAGTGGAATTGTTGTCCTACGTAGTAGCGAAGGAGGGAACAATTTCAAACTAAAATGTTATGAGTTTACTGATTATGGGAAGCACATTTAGACACCAAGAACATTTTAGGGAAAATGTTACCTATGGATGAAAGGTGTAAGCGTGCGGACATGGTAACTCTGAAAAATATTCTTACAAAAATCACTTTAGAACCAATTGCTCAATAAGAAGCCCCACACAAGAAATGCTATTCGCAAAGGTATTTAGTCCGAAAACAGCAGCATTTACGCCTGTCAAATATCCCTAAAAGAATACCTCTCAGGCATGAATGCATTTACTACTGTCTAATTATGCATGTAGTATACAGTTCCTCAGCAGTAAACTCTATGTAAGAGGTGGAGAGTGAGCGGATCAAGGCGTGGTTTGTTGTGAGAGTTTGTGAAACACTCACAAACTTGTGGGTTGTGTTTGTTCACAACCTATTCTCTGGCCCCTTCCCACCCTGGAGATGATCGGAGATTCGCTCCGGCAAACCCCTAGCAGAAATCCTCTTTCAGGAACGGACACCCCTAGACTTTGTTGGGGCGCAGGGGAAAGAGGTTTCTCCACAGGGCAAAATGTTTTCACCTTGGTGAGAAAAAAGTTAAAAAAATGTAGAATTGTCCAAAGTGATACCATTCCCCAATGCAGAATTGTGATGTGGATAGTAAAATAGAGATTTGTAAAAATATCACATGACATTGGCAGTATTAAGCATTGGCACCTGCAACCGGGGCCACTTTCTAGGTGTACTTCTCGCAAATTTTGTGAATTGCACAAAGAAGTAAATTTGCACCTGTTAATAGAAATACTTAACCAGATACATATGAACTGCGTATTTTGTAAATAGGGTCGAAGGTGTTCATCAATTTTTACATGAATTGATATAAAAGACATGCTGTACCTAATGCAGCTCAAATAGCAATTTATTTCAAATACATTTTCCTCCTTTCATTATTTCTGGAAGCAGTATCTCAATGTACATATTACTGCACACAAATCCAGTGTGAAAATAAAAAATAGAACAGCTGCTCATTCAGATAACGAATTCCTTTCCTTTGTGACGCAGATCCTCTCAGAGTTGCTCAGTGATGCTTCCGGTTTAGTGAGCAGAAGCTTGTCAGGTGTGTGCTGATTGGGCTGTAAATCACCCTGTCAGCATGGGGTAAAGCGCTGCATTCGGTAATTAACTCACTGCAGGGATGCAGGAAGGTCATGGGGACACCGCGGACTGCAGCTCGGCGCAGGAAGGGGGCTCCGGCAGGAATCTGCTTGCATGGATTTTATACCATCTTCTAATTAACATTTTTTACTATAGAAAGCTGGAATACACTTTTTTTTTTTTTAAACAAACTTTATTGAGCACCGCAGGGAAATTTCCAGTTGACATAGCAAATACATTGAGGCAGTTTTCTGTTTTCTTATCGTACACAAATGTTTCCTTCATGTGTATTAAAGATCTGCTTGCTTAAACCAAAGTAAAGTGATGTAGTCAGTATTTCTAAGAAACTGGAGTCCATACATGATACCAGTATCGCATTTGGTTCGGTATGCAACATCTTTTCAAATCACTCCATTAACATATAATCCCTCCCACCCTCTACCCCTCTCCTGGCCTGTCGGTTCCTACTCGTCCCACGACCGTGTGTACTTGGGTATATGCACCGCTTGATACAACCTACTGTTGGTGTGCGGATGATCATGCCATTTTGACACTGTGCAATTATTTAAATCTTGAACTGCATACAACGGGTTTAATGTGGGGTAACCGTGATATGTTGTGGGAGAAGATCTAGTGATTTAAAACCTTCTACCATGAGATCCCATTCCATGGAGATGGGGTGTTTTCGTAATCCGCGCGCCTCTTTGCGCCTAATTGCCGCACTTTCGGCCCCACACCAGCGTACCACCTCTTCCTGCCAAATACATAAAGTGGGGCATCTAGGGGATTTCCATCTCATGCTGATCGCTCGTATGGCCAATATGAGGGCTAGATCAAGGAAGGGCAGCTGGAGCTTCAAAGTACTTGTGCATTTGCGAAGGCCCAACAAACACTCCAGAGTGTTGTCTGCGATCTGCAAATGTGTAATCTCCCCAATTGCGGTTCGGATCCCCCCCCCCAGTAGTCACAAAGTTGAGGGCAAGCCCATAGCATGTGAATAAAGCTCGCCTCCTCGGATCTGCAACGTGGGCAGTAGTGTTGGGTGTTTGGGAACATGTGATGTAGTCTCTTTGGAGTTAAATAGGATCTGTGTAATACCATACTTTGTATGAATTTAAATTTGGCGTTGCGGGATACTCCCTTGGGGTGCTCTAGGATACTCGCCCATGCTTTGTCAGTTATTGCAACTCCAGTTGTCTCCGTCCATTTTGTCCTGAGGTCAGTAAGTGGAATGGATGCCTGGCCCGAATACCAACATATAACCATTTAATAAGATGACGACCCTCTCCCATATAATACAGTGAGCGGACCAGTTCGTGTTGTGGGGGCTCCATGCGCTGAGGTGCCCATGTCTGCCTAACATAGTGCGATACTGCTGCGTGAGTTAAGTAAAGACGGTCCGGCACGCCAGTGGCCTGTACAAAGGTGTCATGATCAAGGAGGGTGCCATCCCCAAACAGCGACCCGACCTCATCTTCGCCAGCTTCCGACCAGGCACTTAGCCCAGTTTTCTTGAAGCTGGAATACACTTTAATTGCTGAAAATACACGTGGGACTAATCAGGAAGATTTCAAGGTCTTTCTCTGCAAACAGAAAACATGCATTTGGTTGCTGGGTGGGTCACACATGTCGCATGGCCTGGGTGTCGTGCTTCCTAATGCAAGCATGGAGAATGCCCCCTCACCCCGAGTAAGTATTAAAATACAGATATAAATGAGGTGCAGTGGCCCATCACACCCGGGCCTCGGTGGCAGTGCACCTGCTGCACTAATGACAGCTGCAGCCCTGGGCCCTGGTGTCAGTGCACCTGCTGCACTAATGACAGCTGCAGCCTTGGACCCTGGTGTCGGTGCACCTGCTGCACTAATGACAGCGCAGCCTTGGACCCTGGTGTCGGTGCACCTGCTGCACTACTGACAGCTGCAGCCCTGGACCCTGGTGCCGGTACACCTGCTGCACTAATGGCAGCTGCAGCCCTGGGCCCTGGTGCCGGTGCACCTGCTGCACTAATGGCAGCTGCAGCCCTGGACCCTGGTGCCGGTGCACCTGCTGCACTAATGATAGCTGCAGCCCTGGACCCTGGTGTCGGTGCACCTGTTGCACTAATGACAGCTGCAGCCCTGGTTACGAGTCTCCAAGTTCCTCATTCTGCCCGTCTTTCATTCTCTTCTGCCCTAGCTCCATCCCTCTCGTCTCTCATCTATTTCCTTCCTTTTACGCTCTCCTTCCTCCCTTCTTCTTCACTGACATTCTTATTTCTTCCCTTGTCCCTTTTGCTCGTCCTTGCCTCCTTTCTCTTTCTCTTTCTCTCTAATCCTTATCTCTTACTCCCATTCTGTTAGTTTATTCTCTGAGTTCCTTCACCCTCTCCTTTTCTTTCACCCCTCTCCTCTCTCTTCTCCATTTCTCTAGTTTCCTCTACTACCTCCATACCCCTGCTCCATCTCACCTTGCCTGAGAAGCAGACCCAGAGCCAGGCCCTAGGCAGGCTCTGTGATTAAACAAACATTAGCAAAGCCAATACGCCTTGCAATCATGCTTTTATGTATTTATTGCAAGCATATGAAATAAACATTAAAAATGTAAAAGGAATAAAAAGAAAAAATGCTGCCATCAAAAGATGGTGTGAGTATGTTTGCAAAAAATAATAATAATAATAGTAAAAAATGACTCATTGCAAAAGTATTAACGGTGGGTGGCGAACTCTGCTCTGCCAGCGGAGTTTGCGGAGTTTTGCCAACACCGCACTCTGCTGGGAACGCGGAGTTCGGGCAAAAACTCTGACTCTGCGGCATAGCGGAGTTTGCCCCTGCTGCCCACCCAAGGGGTGAGGAGCAAGGGACCAGCACTTACCTGGTCTGGTGTTCTCCGTCATGCCCGGGCTGCCCTCCTCGTCGTGGTCTCCTCGCCGATGGTAATTTAGCAAACCCCTACGTTGTACGCTGTCCTCGCCGGTGGTAATTTAGCAAACCCCTACGTTGTACGTCTTGCGAGGACTGCGATGCGTGCATGTGCAGCCCTTGCAAGACGTACAACGTAGGGGTTTGCTAAATTACCACCGGCGAGGAGGCCAGGGCAAGGAGGAGGGCAGCCCGGGCATGGCGGAGAACGCCAGACCAGGGAAGTGCTCACTGCTCATCATGTAGGGTGGAGCGGAGCGGAGTTGCACGGAGTTTTTAGGCAACTCCGTGGAACTCTGCGTAGTGGCACTCCGCTAACTCCGCCAACCCTTAACCCCTTCGGTGCTCATGACGAGCTGGACTCGTCATGGCACAAAGTGCTCGTGTGCTCATGACGAGTCCAGCTCGTCATATGACCCAGCACAGGAAATCCCTCTGGTGCGGGCACCAGAGGGATTCCCTTTCTCCCTAAACCCTCGGGAGCTGGGAAGAGCTTCCCAGCTCCCGAGGCCCCCACTAGTTTCCCTGAAATGACGATCGGCGCGCACGTCGCGCTGATGTCATTTCAGTGAAACTGAAACTGAAATGAGCCAAGAGGCTCATTTCAGTTGCAGTTTCTACGTGCTCAGGGGGCTATCTCAGCCCCTGAGCACGTAGAAACTCAGGAGAGGTATCGTTGGAAAGGGAGAATCTCCCTTTCCAATGGTACCCCTCCCTAGTGGATCTCTGCTTGGGGATCGCCCCAGGAGGGCGATCCCCAAGCAGGGGTCCACCCACTAGGCACCAGGGAGGGGGAGCGGCCCCTTGGGCAAGGGCCTTTGCTCCCCCATAAAATATTTGGCATGATTAGTCTTTCTGCTCCCGGAGGTAGAAAGCCAACTAGACACCAGGGAATTAAATGGGAGGTTTATTAGGGGTGGGGCTGCCCAAAACGGGCATGCCGATGCCCCCCCCCGGCCACAAAATTAGTCTTTCTACCCCCCCTGGGGGGAAGATGGGGCAGTAGCCCCCAATCTGCCCCCCCGAGGGGGCAGAAAGCCCACTGGATACCAGGGATTTTTTTTTAAATTAAAGTTAGGGGTGGGGGCTGCCCAATATGGGCATGCCAATTCCCCCACCCCACCCCGCCGCAAAGGTACAGTCTTTCTGCCCCTCCTGGGGGGCAGATGGGGGCAGTAGCCCCCAATCTGCCCCCCCGGGGGGGCAGAAAGCCCACTAGATACCAGGGTCTTTTTTTAAATTATAATTTGGGGTAGGGGCTGCCCAATATGGGCATGCCAATGCCCCCACCCCGACGCAAAGGTACAGTCTTTCTGCCCCTCCTGGGGGCAGATGGGGGCAGTAGCCCTCAATCTGCCCCCCGGGGGCAGAAAGCCCACTAGACACCAGGGTTTTTTTCCCCTCGATACATTTAGGGGTGGGGGTTGCTCAAGATGGGCATGCCAATGCCCCCACCCCTCCCCCATGAAATTCCAGTCTTTCTGCCCCCCCGGGGGGGCAGATGGTAGCAGTGGCCACCAATCTGCCCTCACCCGGGGTTCAGAAACACCCTAGATGCCAGGGATTATTTTTTTATAGGCCCGGGGTGGGGCTGCCCAGAATGGGCATGCAAATGCCCCCACCCTACCCCCCAAAGAAAAAAAGACTTTCTGCCCCCCCAGGAGGCAGATGGGGGCCAATAGCCCCTGATCTGCTCCCCCCGGGGAGGGAGCAGAAAGCCCACTAAGCGACAGGGATTTTTTTTTTAATATAGGTAGGGGTGGGGGCTGCCCAGAATGGGCATGTCAATGCCCCCACCCCAAAAAAAATGCTACAGTCTTTCTGCCCCCCCTTCTGGGAGGCAGACGGGGCAATAGCACCTTATCTGCCCCCCGGGGGCAGAAAGCCCACTAGCCACCAGGGATTTTTTTTTACAATGTTCGGGGTGGGGGCTGCCAAGAATGGACATGCCAATGCCCCCACCCACCCCAAAAAGATGTCACTGTCTTTCTGCCCCTCCCAGGAGGCAGATGGGGGCAGTAGCCCCTGATCTGCCCCCCGGGGGCAGAAAGCCCACTGTGTGCCAGCGATCATGCTGGCTTTTTTATACGCAGGGGTGGGGGCTGACCAGAATAGGCATCCCAATGCCCCCGACCCCCAAAAGAATAGCCACAGTCTTTCTGCCCCCTCGGGGGCATATCGGGGCAATAGCCCCTGATTTCCCCCTCCCCAGGGTGGCAGAAAGCCCACTAGGCACTGACTTTTTTTCGGAATGTGCCTACCTGTTGAATTTGGTTCCTAGCTCTGCCGGCACCCAGGGAAACCTAGCAAACCTATACATTTTTAAAACTAGACACCCAGGGGAATCCAGGATGGGCTGACTTGACTGGCTCTCACCAGGTTCTGTTACCCAGAATCCCTTGCAAACCTAAAAATTTGTCCAAAAAACACATTTTCCTCACATTTCTGTGGTGGAAAGTTCTGGAATCTGCGTGGATCCACAAAATTCCACCCACCCGCGTTCCCCAAAGTCTTTCGAGAAAAATGGTACCTCACTTGTGTGGGTAGGACTAGTGGCCGCGACAGGAAACGGCCCAAAACGCAACATGGACACACCACATTTTCACAGTGAAAACGGACCCTTTTTTGCAAAGTGCCTAGCTGTAGATTTTGAACCCTAACTCTGCCGGCACCTAGGGAAACCTAGCAAACCTATACATTTTTGAAAACTAGATACCCAGGGGAATCCAGGATTGGGTGACTTGACTGGCTCTCACCAGCTTCTGTTACCCAGAATCCCTTGCAAACCTAAAAAATTGGCAAAAAAACCACATTTTCCTCACATTTCTGTGATGGAAAGTTCTGGAATCTGCGTGGATCCACAAATTTCTACCCATCCCGCGTTCCCCAAAGTCTTCCGAGAAAAATGGCACCTCACATGTGTGGGTAGGCCTAGTGCCCGTGACAGGAAACGGCCCAAACGCAACGTGGACACACCACATTTTCACAGTGAAAACGGACCCTTTTTTGCAAAGTGCCTAGCTGTAGATTTTGAACCCTAACACTGCCAGCACCTAGGGAAACCTAGCAAACCTATACATTTTTGAAAACTAGACACCCAGGGAATCCAGGATGGGGTGACTTGACTGGCTCTCACCAGGATCTGTTACCCAGAATCCCTTGCAAACCTAAAAATATGTCCAAAAAACACATTTTCCTCACATTTCTGTGGTGGAAAGTTATGGAATCTGCGTGGATGTACAAAATTCCACCCACTCCGCGTCCCCCAAAGTCTTCCGTGAAAAATGGTACCTCACTTGTGTGGATGGGTCAAGTACCCGCGACAGGCAAGGGCCCAAAACCTATTGAGGCGACATCAAAATTACCTATCACAAACCAACCTGGTTTTGCAAGGGGGGGTCCCATGAGTTTTTGGCCCCGGGCTCAACGGCCATCTAGGGAAACCTACCCAACCCAACCATTTCTGAAAACTAGACACCCGGAGGAGTCCAGCGAGGTATGGCTTGCGTGGGTCCTCCAAAATTTTCTTACCCAGAATACCGTGCAAACCTCAAATTTAGCTGAAAAAATCACGTTTTTCTCCAATTTCTGTGTGGGAAAGTTCTGGAATCTACGTGGATCCACAAATTTCCTACCACCCAGCTTTCCCCCAGGTCTCCCTATAAAAATGATACCTCACTCGCGTGGGTGGGTCAAGTACCCGCGACAGGCAAGGGCCCAGAACGTATTGAGGAGACATCAAAATTACCTATCACAAAACAACCTGGTTTTTGCAAGGGGGTCACCTGGGTTTTTGGCCCCGGGCTCAGCGGCCATCTTGGGAACCTACCAAACCCATACATTTCTGAAAACTAGACACCTGGGGAAGTCCAGTGAGGTATGGCTTGCATGGGTCCCCAAACGTTATCCTACCCAGAATGCCCTGCAAACCTCAAATTTAGCAGAAAAAAATCACTTTTTACTCAAATTTCTGTGTGGGAAAGTTCTGGAATCTGCGTGGATCCACACATTTCCTACCACCCTGCGTTCCCCCAGGGCTCCCGATAAAAATGGTACCTCACTTGTGTGGGTAGGCATAGTGGCTGAAACAGGAAATGGCCCAAATCGTATTGTGGAGACTTCAAAACTACCTATAACAAAACTACCTGGTTTTGGTGGGGGGGCACCTGGTTTTTTGGCCCCGGGCTCGCTGCCATCTAGGGAAACCTACCAATCCCACACGGTTCTGAAAACTAGACACCCTGGGGAGTCCAATGAGGTATGGCTTGCGTGGATCCCCCAATGTTTCCCTACCCAGAATCCCCTGCAACCCTCAAATTTAGCTGAAAAAAACATATTTTCCACATATTTTTGCGTGGAATCACCGTGCTGGCACAAATGTCCTACCACCCAGCGTTGCCCTTGTTCCCCGAGTAAAATGATACCTCACTTGTGTGGGTGTCCAAAGCAGAACTGGCTAAAAACGTATTTTTAAAAAATATAGCGCTTAGAATTCTCGGTGCTATACCCTAAATCCCTATGTTTTGGGCTCTTCCCAGTCACAGGCCTTTGGCCCACCCACACAAGTGAACTGTCGCGGTACTTGGGCCTCCCACCCGAGTGAGGCACCATTTTTATCGGGAGACCTGGGGGAACGCTGGGTGGTAGGAAATTTGTGTCAGCCCCGTGATGCCACAACTTTACCACACAAAAATGTGTGAAAAAAAGGATTTTTTCACCAAATGTCAGGTTTACAGGGGATTCTGGGTAAGAAAACGTTGGGGGATCCACGCAAGCCATACCTCCCTGGAATCCCCCGGGTGTCTACTTTTCAGAAATGTGTGGGTTTGGTAGGTTTCCCTAGGTGGCCGCCGAGCCCCGGGCCAAAACGTCATGGGACCCCCCCTTGCAAAACCAGGTTGTTTTGCGATAGGCCATTTTGAGGTCGCCTCAATACGTTGTGGGCCCTTGCCTGTCGTGGGTACTTGGGCCTCCCACCCGAGTGAGGCACCATTTTTATCGGGAGACCTGGGGGAACGCTGGGTGGTAGAAAATTTGTGTCAGCCCCGTGATGCCACAACTTTAACACACAAAAATGTGTGAAAAAGGGATTTTTTCAGCAAAATGTCAGGTTTGCAGGGGATTCTGGGTAAGAAAACGTTGGGGGATCCACGCAAGCCATACCTCCCTGGAATCCCCGGGTGTCTACTTTTCAGAAGTGTGTGGGTTTGGTAGGTTTCCTAGGTGGCCGCCGAGCCCGGGCCAAAGCGTCATGGGACCCCCTTGCAAAAACAGGTCGTTTTGTGATAGGCCATTTTGAGGTCGCCTCAATACGTTGTGGGCCCTTGCCTGTCGCGGGTACTTGGGCCTCCCACCCGAGTGAGGCACCATTTTTATCGGGAGACCTGGGGAACGCTGGGTGGTAGGAAATTTGTGTCAGCCCCGTGATGCCACAACTTTACCACACAAAAATGTGTGAAAAAAGGGATTTTTTCAGCAAAATGTCAGGTTTGCAGGGGATTCTTGGTAAGAAAACGTTGGGGGATCCATGCAAGCCATACCTCCCTGGAATCCCCGGGTGTCTACTTTTCAGAAATGTGTGGGTTTGGTAGGTTTCCTTAGGTGGCCGCCGAGCCCGGGCCAAAACGTCATGGGACCCCCTTGCAAAACCAGGTCGTTTTGTGATAGGCCATTTTGAGGTCGCCTCAATACGTTGTGGGCCCTTGCCTGTCGCGGGTACTTGGGCCTCCCACCCGAGTGAGGCACCATTTTTATCGGGATACCTGGGGAACGCTGGGTGGTAGGAAATTTGTGTCAGCCCCGTGATGCCACAACTTTAACACACAAAATGTGTGAAAAAGGGATTTTTTCAGCAAAATGTCAGGTTTGCAGGGGATTCTGGGTAAGAAAATGTTGGGGGATCCACGCAAGCCATACCTCCCTGGAATCCCCCGGGTGTCTACTTTTCAGAAATGTCTGGGTTTGGTAGGTTTCCCTAGGTGGCCACCGAGTCCCGGGCCAAAACGTCATGGGACCCCCCTTGCAAAACCAGGTCGTTTTGTGATAGGCCATTTTGAGGTCGCCTCAATACGTTGTGGGCCCTTGCCTGTCGCGGGTACTTGGGCCTCCCACCCGAGTGAGGCACCATTTGTTTCAGAAGACCTTGGGGAACGCGGGGTGGGTGGAATTTTGTGGATCCACGCAGATTCCAGAACTTTCCACCACAGAAAAGTGAGGAAAATGTGTTTTTTTGCCAATTGTTTAGGTTTGCAAGGGATTCTGGGTAACAGAACCTGGTGAGAGCCAGTCAAGTCACCCCATCCTGGATTCCCCTGGGTGTCTACTTTTCAAAAATGTATAGGTTTGCTAGGTTTCCCTAAGTGCCGGCAGAGCTAGGGTTCAAAACCTACAGCTAGGCACTTTGCAAAAAAAGGGTCATTTTTCACTGTGAAAATGTGGTGCGTCCACGTTGCGTTGTGCGCTGCTTCCTGTCGCGGGCACTAGGCCTACCCACACAAGTGAGGTACCATTTTTTCGGAAGACCTTGGGGAACGCGGGGTGGGTGGAATTTTGTGGATCCACGCAGATTCCAGAACTTTCCACCACAGAAAAGTGAGGAAAATGTGTTTTTATGCCAATTGTTTAGGTTTGCAAGGGATTCTGGGTAACAGAACCTGGTGAGAGCCAGTCAAGTCACCCCATCCTGGATTCCCCTGGGTGTCTACTTTTCAAAAATGTATAGGTTTGCTAGGTTTCCCTAAGTGCCGGCAGAGCTAGGGTTCAAAAACTACAGCTAGGCACTTTGCAAAAAAAGGGTCATTTTTCACTGTGAAAATGTGGTGCGTCCACGTTGTGCTTTGCGCTGCTTTCTGTCGTGGGCACTAGGCCGACCCACACAAGTGAGGTGCCATTTTTTTCGGAAGACCTTGGGGAACGCGGGGTGGGTGGAATTTTGTGGATCCACGCAGATTCCAGAACTTTCCACCACAGAAAAGTGAGGAAAATTTGTTTTTTTTGCCAATTGTTTAGGTTTGCAAGGGATTCTGGGTAACAGAACCTGGTGAGAGCCAGTCAAGTCACCCCATCCTTGATTCCCCTGGGTGTCTACTTTTCAAAAATGTATAGGTTTGCTAGGTTTCCCTAAGTGCCGGCAGAGCTAGGGTTCAAAAACTACAGCTAGGCACTTTGCAAAAAAAGCATCATTTTTCACTGTGAAAATGTGGTGCGTCCACGTTGCGCTTTGCGCTGCTTCCTGTCGCGGGCACTAGACCTACCCACACAAGTGAGGTACCATTTTTTTCGGAAGACCTTGGGGAACGCGGGGTGGGTGGAATTTTATGGATCCACGCAGATTCCAGAACTTTCCACCACAGAAAAGTGAGGAAAATGTGTTTTTTTGCCAATTTTTAGGTTTGCAAGGGATTCTGGGTAACAGAACCTGGTGAGAGCCAGTCAAGTCACCCCATCCTGGATTCCCCTGGGTGTCTACTTTTCAAAAATGTATAGGTTTGCTAGGTTTCCCTCAGTGCCGGCAGAGCTAGGGTTCAAAAACTACAGCTAGGCACTTTGCAAAAAAAGGGTCATTTTTCACTGTGAAAATGTGGTGCGTCCACGTTGCGCTTTGCGCTGCTTCCTGTCGCGGGCACTAGACTGACCCACACAAGTGAGGTACCATTTTTTTCGGAAGACTTTGGGGAACACGGGGTGGGTGGAATTTTGTGGATCCACGCAGATTCCAGAACTTTCCACCACAGAAAAGTGAGGAAAATGTGGTTTTTTTGCCAATTGTTTAGGTTTGCAAGGGATTCTGGGTAACAGAACCTGGTGAGAGCCAGTCAAGTCACCCCATCCTGGATTCCCCTGGGTATCTACTTTTCAAAAATGTATAGGTTTGCTAGGTTTCCCTAAGTGCCGGCAGAGCTAGGGTTCAAAAACTACAGCTAGGCACTTTGCAAAAAAAGGGTCATTTTTCACTGTGAAAATGTGGTGCATCCACGTTGCGTTTTGCGCTGCTTCCTGTCGCGGGCACTAGGCCTACCCACACAAGTGAGGTACCATTTTTTTCGGAAGACCTTGGGGAACGCGGGGTGGGTGAAATTTTGTGGATCCATGCAGATTCCAGAACTTTCCACCACAGAAAAGTGAGGAAAATGTGGTTTTTTGCCAATTTTTTAGGTTTGCAAGGGATTCTGGGTAACAGAACCTGGTGAGAGCCAGTCAAGTCACCCCATCCTGAATTCCCCTGGGTGTCTAGTTTTCAAAAATGTATAGTTTTGCTAGGTTTCCCTAAGTGCCCGCAGAGCTAGGGTTCAAAAACTACAGCTAGGCACTTTGCAAAAAAAGGGTAATTTTTCATTGTGAAAATGTGGTACGTCCACGTTGCATTTTGAGCCATTTCCTGTTGTGGGCACAAGGCCTACCCACACAAGTGAGGTACCATTTTTATCGGGAGACTTAGGGTAACACAGAATTGTAGAGCAACTGTTATTACCTATTGACTTTCGATGCATTTCTGCCTTCCAAATGAAAGACAATGTGTAAAAAATAAGTCATTTTGAAAAATGACCTATAATTCTCATGCTAGTATGGGTACTCCCAATTTCGGAAATGTGCAAATATCTACTGTTTCTAAAATCTACATTTTGTTCCCATTTCAGAAATACATTGGTGTCTTTCATAACAATTTTTCCATGTATACATTTTCCCAAAATAATTGCTATATACCCGGTACATAATAAAAAACCATTGCAAGATGCTGCTCAGTTATTGGCTCTGGGTTCGTCGGGTTCTTGGTGAACCTACAAGTCCTATATATCCCCACAACCATAAAGGTCCAGCGGATATAACGGTATATTGCCTTCAAATAGCTGTCATAATTAGAAGAAGTTACAGGTGAAAACGTTGACACAAATGGCTGTTTTTTTCAACTAATTTTCAATTTTTCCTTTATTTAACTGTTAGTTTCTATAAGGAAAACTTTAAGGATCTACACAAATGACCCCTTGCTGAATTCAGAATTTTGTCTACTTTTCAGAAATGTATGGCTTTCCAGGATCCATTATTGGTTTCATACCCATTTCTACCATTAACTGGAAGGAGGTTGAAAGCTCAAAAAATAGCAAAAATAGGCTATGTCGCAGAAAAATGCCAAAACTGTGTAAAAAAGTTGGTTTTCTGACAAAAGTCTGCTTGTCCCTGAAAGCTGGGAAGATGGTGATTTCAGCACCACAACCCCTTTTTGATGCCGTTTGCAGGGAAAAAACAAGACGCTTTCATCTGTAGCCCTTTTTCGCATTTTTCCCAAAAAAACCAAAATGTTGCTGTATTTTGGCTAATTTCTGGGTCCCCTCCAGGGGAATCCACAAACCCTGGGTACCTTTACAATCCCCATGATGTTAGAAAAAAAGGACGCAAATTTGGCATGGATACCTTATGTGGTCAAAAAGTTACAGGGGCCTAAGCGCGCACTACCCCAAATAGCCAAAAAAGGCTTAGCACAGGGGGGAAAAGGCCTAGCAGCGAAGGGGTTAAAAAGTATAAAAATATATGTACAGAAGGCAAAGATTGACCCACCAGAACTGGCAAGTGAAGAGTGCCAATAGCTGAAATGGGTTTTGAAATATCACCAACTCATCTAATGTTCCTCAGTATGAGCTTCTCACACAATAGAATTACTCAACGATAAAACAAATATATTTATAACTGGCCCAATCATACATTGCTTTTTACTACCCACCAGACCTGGCAAGTGAAGAGTGCCAATAGCTGAAATGGGTTTTGAAATATCACCAACTCATCTAATGTTCCTCAGTATGAGCTTCTCACACAATAGAATTACTGAACGATAAAACAAATATATTTATAACTGGCCCAATCATACATTGCTTTTTACTACAATATATGATTGAGCCAGTATCCTAGCATTATCTTTCCTATTAATTGCTGTGAAATACCCTGTCCAGCCTTAGTCATCATCCAGAGGATGCTACGCCCAGGTGGTTCATCTCTCCTACTAAGCACCCTGACTGACACCAGCTCCTAATACTAAAAGAGAGGGAGCATTTGGTGCTTATAAATGTGAGTCCAATTAATGACACAAGCATTTGCAATGCAATAGGTCTCACATTAGTAAACGTTTGAGCTTTTGGCGTTGCAAATAATAATGCAACACCAATAGCTCTAATTTCCAGTAATGCAAGACTATTGCATTGCAAATGCTTGTTTTCAACCAGAATGTTAGTTTCCTATTTAAAGAGTGGACAGATAAATAGCGAGCAAGGGAGGGAGCAAGATGAAGGGAAAGAGTGGAAGAGGAATATAGGGAGAGGTAGAGGAAGAGATGTGGGATAGGAAAAGTGAAAGGGAGGAAAAGACCAAAGTAAACAGAACGCACCGATAGATAAAACTCTGGGTAGATGCTCACAAGCTCACAAAACATGATGTCTGCAGTATTATGGAAAACGAAAACTGCAGAGATCGCTCATCATGATGGAAAAGAGATGTTTCATGTGTATTTGGGGGCGAGATTGTTTATTTTCGGACGGAGTTATTTATTTATAAAGTTTTATATAGCGCGAACGTGACCCACGAGGGTATCAGAGCGCTTTACAGTATATAATTATTAAACATTAGATGGTTGATGTAGTATACAAACATTTGGTATTCGCTATTCAGTACAAAAGAGGTATATAGTATTATATGGATAGCATAGGTGACTAGTAGACAACAAAGAATGATCCACGAGGGCATCAGAGCACTTCACAGTACACAGTTATTAGACATTAGGAGGTTGAGGTAGAATATATACATTAAGTAATTTCCATAAAATCCAAAAGAGGTAGACAGAAATATCTGGATATCATAGGTGAGTTGAAAGATAAGCTGGAGTGTGATAATACTAGGGGGGGGAGGGGTTCCAAGGCTTATAAAGCGTCAACCAAACAAAATGAGCAAGCGTAAACATGAAGGAGCCAGCCATAGAAGGAAAATTACAGCACATTTACAGAAGGTGTACAGTGAAGGACTTGCATTTGTCTCCCTGCCACGGAGATAGACGTTGTAAACACTGCAAAACGATGGCCCAGGAAAGCTGCCTACCCGGTAAACAAGCGCGGATTACGGGGAGGGTGGGGAAAGGGGTGTCAGCAGCACGGAGAAGTGGTGAGTGGGAGGTGAAAGAAGGAACATGATTAAACAAGCATTGGCATAGCCAATAGGTCTCGCCTTTTTGACCTTATAAGTGTTTAGCCAGAGCTATTGGCTTTGGCAGTGTCTTTAAGCTATGTTGTAGAGCATTAGGCTGCAGTGCATTATGTTGAAAGTTTATAATAAAAAAGTGTTAAAAGCATTTTTGCTACCTTATATATAACCAAGAAGACATTATGTGCAACTGAACGACCCTATTTAAAGCAAGTTTACATTTACAGTTACACGTGATAATTCATCACAGTAGCAAACTACAGAAAAACAATATACTCTCAGAGAAAGAAAAATAAAGTGAAACATGTAAAATGTAATCGGGGATTGCATCGCTAACATGGAATACCTTTACAGCCGAGACCTAAAACATAGCGTTTACCCAAGTTTTAATTTCCAGTTCTCATCTTCGCTTGAGCTGTTATTGCGCTCCCCACAGCACAGTAATGACTCGCCGCTTGTTATGGACTGCAACTCTTTCATCAATGGAAATGAAAAACCTCTCTTCTCTAAGCATCGGGAAAGAAAGCTAACTCCTCCAACTGCGCAAATGGAGGGGAATGGTCTGGGATGCCTGTCCCACCCTACAGCACTTAAAGAGATCATGGCAGTCATGGAGCTCATGGTGCTCCATACTCCTATGTGAAAATATGCCTCCTGAGGCAGTCAACAACCTGCAGCCCTATCCACCCCACACACACATATGAAGGGTTTTAAGTTTTAACCCTAGCTTTCTATTCATACACCTACCACAAAATTAAAACAATTTGATTGAACGAGAACACGCCGTGCTTATTTTGAAGATCTCGAAATGGCATTGTGCTACAAAGAAGCAAGAGTCCAGTGCAAGAATTAGATTATTCATATCAATCCAAATGTTGGGCCAGATGTACATGGGCACCAGTGCAATCCATGTGATTGGAAATCTTTTAGGAAAATATAACGAGTACAGTGTGCGCTATATAGTTTCGTCAGCTGCAATAGGCGATGCCCATATGCAGAAGCGATTCGTGTAACAATAGCCTCGAGGATGTAGTAACAGGGAAGTAAGGCAGGTCCAGCAGCATGTGCGCCGCCGGAGGGAGAGTGGGAAGGGGGAGGAGGGGTAGAGGGTGGGCGGTGGGGGTGGAGGGCGGCCCCTATTCAGCTCAAGGCCAATGAATAACCTGGGAGACTCCGTGGCCCCTCATCAAATTCTGACGGCGGGGGGGGGGTGTAGCTGCTGAAGGTGATTTTACATAAATGAAAGGACAAGCGACAATACCAGAAACGTAAAGCAGTCACAGCCCTGATTGCATGTTAACATCAATCACGCTTGAAGTGACGTCTTTCCAAACCTTTTATGGTAGTCTATTAGGACATATATTGGAATATAATGATGTCACTGGTTTTCCTATATATGACAGGGAGTAGTCTAATTTATTGCATAAAAGTGTAGAAGAAGCACATCGCGGTACACGTGCAAACAGGAGTCATTTTGTCTCCTTAAACAAGGCACCGGCGTTATTTCTGGCCTGCGTCTGAAGTGCTGAACCCGCACTAACGTTTAGACAAATGATGAATGGTTCAGAGGCACCAATTCATTTAGACAAATAAGCAAAGATGTTTGAACAAGGAAATTTCTGTGCCCTCACAAAGAAAACATCATGGGTGAGACACAACAGCAACCAAATAACAAGCCCACACAAAACAACAAGCGCGGCCGCTAAAGTGAAATTGACTGCGCTGTGTTTAATTAGTAACCTGATCCACGACGCGACGAGGAATGCAGCTGCCACCCTGCGTGCCGCTGCTCGCTCCAGAGAGCAAAACGTCGTGGGAGTGAACCTTTGGAGAAGAGGTGGGACATGCACCCGCCTTTGGCCATTTGCGTGCTTTCATTATTGAAAGACACACGCAAAGGCCAATCCAATGTGTGGGAGGAGTCAGACCCACACGGAGAAGTTTAGAGTGCTCACAAGAAGCTCCCAAAGAGCAGCGCATGCGCGCAGCGCTAGGCTCGACCTAACAAAAAAAAAAGTACCTGAAACACAGCGTATGCAGAGGAGAAACACTAACGAAGCTCATTGGATCTGAGCTTGGTCCATGTGCTAGAGAAGAAGCCAGAATTGACACCTTGCCTGCGTTAATTAATTAGGAAGCAGTAAAGAGCAAGCGTGCGCCGTGATAAAACAAAGCGCGGCGACTATGTAAATAGAACCTATGTGCGCCGCGGCCCATGAAGTGCACCGGAAGTTGTGGTGCACCACGTTAGCAGAGTCTGTCCCTGATTGTGAAGGAGAACCCAGAACAAATCAGGCCGAGTGTGCATGGCACGCCCTGCCCATGCCTCTGCGGCACTGGTAGGGCTCTGAGGTGGTGGCGGCTTATCCAGAAGTAGAGCGGGGAGCAGCACATACAAACACAACAAACAATATGGCGGGCCTAGTGTGCATGGCACACTATGCCCATGCTGCTGCGGCGCTGGCGGGGCCCTGAGGAAGCGGCGGCTGCCCTGAAGTACAGTGGGGAGCAGCGCATACAAACACAATAAAAACTACGGCGGGCCGCCAGCAGTTGACCATGAGTAGAGCGGGGAGCGGCGACTAAGCCAGAACCCATACAAATAAGTTATAGGCACTCACACAGTAACCTTAGCACGAATTTAAACAAGTAGTCCCCAAAGAACCTCATAGACAACTACAGCGTAAGGAAACTGTAGTTGGCAGGTGCTCCTGAACTAAAAAAAAGGAAGTGAAGTATCGGAGCACCACCAATAAGGAGCCAGGAAATGCAAGTGACGCAGGAGTGAACCAATTGAAGCAGAAGGCGGGATTACACGCCGTATAGAGAAATTACAGCAGGTTTAGCAGACAGCGCATACGTGCTGATGCTCAACCTAAAAAGGCAGACTACTCTGCTGTTTTACTCACAAATGAGTGAAATTTAAATTTCACCCTCAAAGTATTACGAAGTTTGGAATCTTTTTATTTTTTGAAGATTACAAAGTTTTATAAAATTTGCAAATGTTTTTTAAATTCTCACAAACACGTTTTTCTGTAAGAAATCCTCAGTAATTTTTTTTTTGTAAGATAGCTCTGCGATTTAAAGTGAGTTTTCAAAGCTTGCTGGGGATGCCTGTGTGACAATCACGATTCCTGCTATTTGGAACAGGATCAGCCGAAGCCCTCCAAAAATGCTTCCAAACACGGAGTATATGAAGTTGGGAATAACTCCGAAGATTGTCTGAAAGGTGCTTAACAGTCCAGAACCTATGGTCTTAAATAGGTGTACTATACCCTTCGTATCAGAAATGTTAAAGATACGTTGTACGATTTCTGTGAAATGGAAAGGGCAGTTTGTTCGTACTAGTGCCAGTATCTCAGCTGAGGACCTTGTGACCTGAAGATCATAAGTCTCTCGGGCGGAGGTTAAGGGCACGGTTTTCTGTAAAAGCATGGCTTTCATTCGACTCAGAGTATCAAACCGTATAAAGGAAACATTCAACGAAGGCCATAATGGCACTTCCCTGACTGTATGGGTCGGTGGAAACAATACTTGCATACAGCAAGTAACCCTGGAGCTTACAGTGACAAGATATGCGATGCCCGGGAGCATCCCACAACAACCTTGATCATTCAGCATCAAGTAACTCCCATTTGAAAGTAACCTGAACACCGGATTAATCACGGCAGCTGGGGACCCTTTGAAGTGACAGGATAAGTTAGCAACTGAACCATTACAGGCCTCGTGAAGCATGATATCCTGGCATATGAAAGATCCACTTAAAGCGTTCTCGCAGTTTGTACCACTTAGAAACACTTCAATGTCCCCACTCCTGCATCAAAATCTGTATGGAAATTCCCAAGATTCCTTGATGAATTCCCTATCCATCGCATCATATCTGCCCGCATGTTGTTGTTCGAGGCAATACTAAAACTGGAAAGTTGTGACCGGTAATGTTATATGGCCATGGATTAACCATTCTGTGGATGGTGACTCTGCCACAGTAAAAGGTAATTGGTCCAGTTTTTCAATACGCAGCATTGTATATTTAGCTCCCCTCTGTGCCATTATTATCTGTTTTGTAGTCACATTGTATGCAGAGAACAAAGACGTACTGTTGATAAATCACCAAGGCACATAACCAGCGCGCAATTATTGCAGCGTCCAGCTTAACAACATAATAGAACGTAGTTGAGATTGTTCGCATGGTAGTAGAATGGACAAGTCCTGTTCTAGTATATCTATAGCAGAAGATACAATGTTGCCCAGTGAATAAATCCTGGATGTTAATGTAGTCATACCATTGTCAACTACAGCTAACGCCTTTTCTAGGTTAATTCTATCTATTTCACGAAGTCTCTCCGGGGCTTCTTGTTGAGAGATCTTCCAGATTTTCAAAAGTTCAATGGGACCACATACATCATAATCAACCTTGTCCCAAGCTATACCATCAGGAATCGGAACAGCTGTAATGTTCACGAAGGACAGGTCTCTTTGTTCACGATGAGAAGATGTATGAGGTTTCAGGACCAAGTTCACATTAGATACTGCAGAGCGTTCTGGAAGATAGTTTCCATTCATGAGTAAGCAAAAGACAGTCACTAGGCCAATCCAGAACAGAAAAAACAATATTCCAGTTATTATCCAGAGCTGGAGCCAAGGTGATAATAGGTAAGTCTTTTTCAGAAAATGTAGAAGTCACAAATTTGTTGCTTATGGGAAACTGGGGCTGACGTTGTTTTAGGTTCACTGGTATCCAGAGAAAATGTATCAAAATCGATGAAGTAGCCAGATGCAGTTCGAACTATTTTTGGTAGCTCAGCAGGTTTTGTTGAACTGGCAGACGTCTCTTGTAAAGGCATATTGATATAGACATCGGTGTTAGGCTGAATTGATATTTGTCTTTCATTTGTGTTTTGAAGTTCTGTTTCATTGTTGGAAATCCATCATTTTGTATTGGCGACTCTTCAAATGTTATGAGTCGTTCTGTCTGAACTTCCTGTATGGTAGCGAGAGGAGAGCGTCGGCTACCCAGGAGCCCACGAGGCCTACTATTCAGTATCGGCCACATAGTGTGATTTGATCAGATCGATGGAGACAAATCGCTTTTCTTTTTTACCAGCAAGAGGCGGAAGAAGTACTGTTCTTGTTCCTTTGACTGCCTGGACAGGTACAGGCTTTCTGTATGATGGCCTAAATTCTTTCTTGTCCATAATCTTTTCTCTGACCAGATCCCCGGCTTTTGGGATCTAGGCAGGTCTTGCCGTGACTGATTTGACTTCCCTAGTGACGGTGCGTTTTACTTGCATGTTGCTTTGTAGTGCCTGGAATTCATTGAGATCCTGTAAAACAGCCAAACGTTTATTGATGTCAAATGGTTTTTCATCCGCCACTGTGCTTTCAAAATCAAGATCAGGTATCCACATTCTCGTTCCAAATAGGACCTCGTAAGGAGTGACACCTTCTAGCGAACTTCTTGGCATATTATTGAGTACCCTCTGGATCCCGTATAAGTGATTGACCCAACTACCACCCGAACCTAATACTCTCGCTGTTAAAGATTGCTTTAAGTCCAGGTTTTTCCTCTCCACAACTGAATTCCCCTCGGGATGGTATGGAGAGGAGTACCGCAATGCAACACCCAAACTTCCCATGGCTTCCTTGTAAGCCCTAGAGCTAAACACGGGGCCGGGGTCAGAATGTAATGTGCCAACTGCGTATGTCCCTATAAAGACTCGCAAATCTTTTATAACAGTTTGAGCATCAGCCGAGCACTGAGGCCATACCCATAGGAATCTAGAGCATGAATCCACTGCCACCAAGATATACTTGTAAGATCCATCCAATTGTAGGGGGCCGCAGTGGTCCAAATAAACACAACCGAGTGGTCGATCTGATATTAGTAATGGTGTCTGTGCTGGACGTGCTACGGTGGGACCCTTCATCTGCTGATAGCTGTCGCAATTTAGGACAAAACTCTTTGTCTGTTTAGTTAACCCTGGCCACCAATAGTGCTGTTTCAATAAAGAAACCGTTGCGGTAATCCCTGCGTGTGCAGAACCTAGACCCTCGTGTGTAGCTAAAATTAAACCTAATCTGCGATCCATGTTTGGTATTACTCTATCCCCCACTCCTGGAATTTGAGTATACGGAATGTTGTTTGCATCTAACTTGTAGGAGTACTTGAGTGGAAAGCCTTTAGGTAAGGCTGGGCTGTTTTTGCGTGAAGCAATGACAGCTACCATTATCTGTCCGTCTATTCTCGTTTTTGAGCGAGTGATTGCCGCTACGGCAGTAGTTTGTACTGCCCCCTTTGCGGCTTCATCGGCCAATGAATTCCCTTCAACTTGAACGCCATCACGTTAATGACTCAGCATGTGTATCACGTGAGCTCTTGGTAGTTCGTTTTTCAACTCAGCTACCTGTTCCCATAGCATTCTATGCTTAATTGAGCCACCTTTTGAGTCTTTAAACCCATTTTGACCCCAGTAGTGAAGATACTAATTGTATGACTGGACACAATAAAAAAAAATCGCACACGATCAGTGTGGGGAATTCTAGATCAGTATTTATTAGTGCCAGTAACAGGGTGTTTAGTTCTGCCAGCTGTGCCATGCAGTCTCCTAGAGACTGTGTCTTCATGCTGCTAAGATGGAGCTTGCCTTCCTGCATACGACCCTTCACAATCACACATGCAGCGCTGTATTGCTGTTTACTTCCTATGGCTGGCTGAGCAGAACCGTCAGTGTAAATAATATATTCATACTGATCTAGAGGCATTATTTCAGTTGGGAGAGGATATACTTGTTCATATTGCAGAAATGCTTGTGCTTTAAGTGTCGAGTCATGTCTGTATTCTACATCTGTGGCAGTGAGAGAATTAGCCCATTGTATCCATCTTGGATGTAAGGCTTTAGCGCTAGGAAAGCTAGCCTTTGTAACAGCTTCTAAGGCTGGTACTGGGGTTACGACAATTATTCGTTTCCCCTGAGCCAGTGCCCTTTCTCTCGCTACAGTGGTCTGTACTGCTGTCAGAATCTTTTCTGTAGAAGCAAAACGCATTTCAGCGTTTGTGTACAAGTGTGATTTGTATGCTATTGGTACTATTTCGCCTTCATTGAAGGTTAGGTAAGTGTACCCAGATTGACCCACTATAACACGGATCACCAAGTTGCGGACAATCACGCGTGTCTGCAAGTGTTTTGATGCTATCATGTCAGCTTGTAGGGAACAAAGGATATCTGTGTGTTCCCGTGTCCAATGCCTAACTGAGAAATCAGGTCTTATTAAGTCGTAGATAGGTTTTACTTTTTCTGCGTAATCTAAAATATATGTTCTGCCAAAATTTAAGAATCCCAATATGGATTGCAAGTTTTTCAGCAATTTAGGAGTTTGGAGCACATCACACTTTTCTAAAAAGTTAGCTGCAATGCTTTTCCCTTCACTTGATAACTCGTATCCCAAAAATAGGACATTGAGGTGGGCTATTTTCGATTTTTTAAAGTTGAATTTGTAGCCCTCAGAGGCAAACCCCAAAACTATGTTGCTCACCCTGGTCAAGTGTTCCTTTAAATCATCATCCATCAGATAAATATCATCTACATAGGACAATGCCTCTTCATCCAAATTCTGAAGTAACTCTGTTGCCCTAGCGGAGAACAACCCAGGGCTATTCTTATACCCTTCGGGGAGTCGACAACATTGACACTGTGAACCCAGCGCTGAGAATGCTGTCAAATATCTGCTCTCAGGCGCTATTTTTTGGCAGAAAAATACATTTGAGAATCTAATGTGGTTTTGTATTTTTTCCGCACAATGTTATTCATCAATGCTGCACTATGTGCATTCTGTACTGCAAATGTTTTAGTGCATGTCTTCAGATGTCTGTAGTCTAAAACTAGACGGTATGAATTATCGGGTTTCATTACGGGAAACAAAGGATTATTCATTGAAGAGGTGCAAGTTTCAATTACACCCTGATATTCAAGTTGATCTAAGATCTCCCTCACCTGTTTTTTCGCTTCTTGTTTTATTGGGTACTGTCTCTGTGGAGTTGGAGTAGGTTTTACTGGGATTGTATGGTGGGGTGACTCAGCATCCCACCCAACATGGTTGCGATATAATGCTGGAGCAAGTGCTACCGCCCACTCCTGCGCGTATGTATGTTTTAAGTATATCGGAATGAGGTTGGAGAAGGCCGGTAAAATAACCGTTTCTCCTTTTGGGCAATCCATAATAATTTGAGGTGGCCAAACTTTTTCAGCCAAAAGGATGTCATATCCATAAGTCAGGTTCTCCCAAAAGAGACCTTTAATTTTTCTCCATTTGGAGTGTTATCTCGTGTAACCTATGTGGGACTCTTACCCTTGTATCCACCATGATATGCTCATTCAACTCCGCTGTCACCAGACATTCCATCAGGTTCTGGCGAGCTATTGTTACTTCTGCTGCACTGTCTAGCATCGTCAGAGCCCATTCCCCGTTCAGAAGTTGAGTCCTCAGAATTCTGGGCATGTCTAACTTTAGGGCCTGCTACTTTCTTCTTTTTAAATTGAGGTTTTGATTTTGGATTTTCTTCTTTTTTGGAAGTATAGTCTTGAACGCGTTGTGTGTCTCTGGACTTTGTACGCTCTTCTTGTCTGTGTTCTGGCCGTCCTTCCCTCTCTGAGTTTTTTGATGAACCCTGAGAGGAACGAGAAGAACGTGTATCAGTATCCTGATACCTGTCAGGTTTTTTAATGTTATCTCTATTCCTAAGGTTCTATCTCCTTTCGGAGGACTCCTGTTGAGGAGACCCACTCCTGGATTGAGATCTATTTTCTCTATTCTTTTGTTTTTTATTGTTATTATCGGGTGCTTCCTTGGTGTGATCCTTTTCAGGACCACCCATGAGTTGAGGCTTGGTTGCTCTAGCTCCCAAACTATCTCTACCTAATTCAGCATAGGTGTCTTCAATAATTTTAGGTAATTCACGTTCCTGTTGTAAAGGAGTTAAATCCCTCAGGTGTTGGCGTATTGCCAATGCTGCTGCCTCCCCTTTTATGTTTGCTAATATTATAGCTGATACCTGGGCAAAATTACCTAATAATTTCATCCCTAAGTTCAGAGCAGGTTCTACTCCGTACTGATTCTGTATCTGTCTTACTACATCGGGTATTACTGCTAATGAAGGGATACCATGAGTTCTGGTATATATGGCAGCGAAATCTGTACCCCAAGTGGTACAATCCTCTATCTGGGGAGCTATCCCCATTGGCAAGCAGATTGTTAGCATTCTGTGTTTTTCTTGAGGGCTTGTGTGTGGAAATACTGCCTCTAGCTGTGTTATTTTTTGAGCTATCCAATATGGCATTTGCTCACGTTTAGTGGGCATTTTACCCATAACTGTGTGTAGCGTTTGTGGTGTTATTTTAGTTGTAGATCCCTGAATTTGTCCTGCTTGTGTAGCACTTGCTGGCTGAAGTGTGAGTGTTCTCATCACGAACTGTGTCAGGTTTCTGTAAAGTTTTATTATTTCTTTATGAAGTGGACGTAAGTCTGCCACTGGCATTGTGTCAATGTCTGGATATGGTGTGTAGGCCGCTAGGACTGGCCAAGTTGCTCCATCTCTTCCGAGCGGACCGAGTCTCACTTTTTCTTTTGTGTGTGGGCGGGCGCCTTTAAACCAGTTTATGTGCTCCTGGTAGGTGAGAGGAACTTCAATGTCCTCATACGGACATTATTCATCTGGTGTTTTATCTTCAGTATAAAAATGAAATGTATTTGATTGTGCATCTGCTTGTGGGAATTTAACCCATGAATAGAATACCTCTGTTCTATATGGTTCGTGTGCCTCAATCACGAATGTGACTTTACCACCCCTAGCTGAGACCCCATACTCTGCTAGTTTTAGAGTAAGGGCATTTCTAACATTTTCTGAAATGTTGATTTCACCTTCCTGTTCTTCCTCCCCAGCTGCGCACGTTGTGCTGGCAAACCGGCATCTTCGTCAGCCATTATTTGAAGAAGGAAAAAGCTTCAAGGAAACTGAGATAAGGTTTTATGCATGATAGGAACTGTTTGTCCTTCAAGCTTGATAAGCCTACAGCCAATACATAGGATATGCCTACTCAGCTGTGGCGGATAGTTTCCTTCCCACTCCAGATGTCTTTAGAAAAATGTGAGTAGGGGTCTCTGAGAATAGCACGACTGAACTACTCAGATTTGACCGTTAATGTAATGTAATGTAGACAGTATTTATATAGCGCACTATCACCCAACGGGTTTCCTGGCGCTGAAGGTGTACCTAGATGTAATGTGTCATACTATATTCGAAAATGAGAGTTACAGCTAATTAGAAGCCTAAGGGGGGTACTTAAATAAGTACCAAACCAACGCTGGCGGCACCATTTCTTTCTTTTTTTTTTTTTGTCCTCAAATGTCTGATCAGTATATGACTAGAGAAAAAAGAGAATTCCGACTTAGGGGCCGATTCCGATTCGGGCCGGAAAACGTACCGACCGACTCGGAGCCGGAATTCCTTCCGACCGACACGTACCGGTGCAGCCCGACCCGCAAAGTACGATGAGAAGCGTGCAAAATCCGACCGACTCGTACGGAACACAAGCCGAACGACCGAGCCGCGCGGAAAACAGCTATCCGGCCGGAAAACCACGCGAATCGAACCGACCGACACGCACCAGGAAGAAACCCGAACGAAACGTACCCGCGAACTCCTACCCGCCAAGTACGATGCAACGCGTGGAAAACACGACCGAGTCGCACGGAGCCCAAGCCGTACGACCGACACGCATACAAAACTGCGAGCCGAACCAACCCAATACACCGCGACCGACGCGTACGCAGCATAGAAAACAGCACAAACACAGCGTGAACGACTCGGAGAAGCTCGTACGAGACAACTGCAGGGTCCAACTCGGTCACAAGAACGTCTCCTACATGCACAAAAAGTACTAAGGCAAAAACACACAAAAAAGGCCAAACAAGCAATTACAAAGGCAATAAATACTGGGGGGAACAGGGAACAAAGACACACCCACAACTCCACCCATATAAAGGACACAAATCCCTACCATGATCCTTTGCAAATTCAAATTACCTGCCAGCACTCAACAGACAGCAACCACACACCCACCCACAGCTCATCCATCACACAAGCCACACACCATCAGCACCTCAACAAATAGCACCCTCACATACACCCAGCAAAACACACACTCACACACCCTCACCTGCACACCAACACACACATCACTCACCATCACCACCCATCACCATGCCCCCAAAGAAGAATCATAAGTTCCTAGATAGTGAATTGGAAGTCCTGGTAGATGAGATCCTCAGGGTAGAGCCACAGCTGTTTGGTACACTGGTCCAACAGACACCCATGTCGCAGAAAACCAAGATGTGGGAGAGGATTGTCGACAGGGTGAACGCACAATCACCATGTTTGCGCACAAAGGGAGACATCCAGAACAGGTGGTATGACGTGCGCAGGAGGGTCAGGGACCTGTTGAAGAAGGACTACCTCTTGAGCCAACACACCGGCAGTGGCCCTCCTGCCAAACCAGTATACCTCAGGCCCTGGGAGGAGAAGGTGCGGGCCTTCCTACCACCAGTGAGCGTATATGGACTAGAAAACATCCCAGAGCCTGGTGAGTACACAACAAATGTACACAATATTGTGTGACAATACACACACATCACTGTCAAGGGGAGAGTCAAACCATGCACCCTTAGCAAATACACACCAACCAGAACAGAATCATCCCAAAATGTGTATGTCAGTCAGATAAACACAACACATGCCATCTCATAGTGATATGTAACTGTGTCATCACATGTACAAACACAACTACAACTACAGCTAGGCAATGGCACAAATATCACTAACAAACACATCCAGACATGTAGCCACCACTACAACACCACCTCACAGTGAAGCCCACTGAAAGGAAGGAATCCTGTGTATGCTGGGCAAGTCAGTGTAGCCAATAGCATCATGGGAGTCGTAGTCACAGATATTGCCCACCCTCACAATGCGCACATCAACACCACCATGAACCATGCTCACATCACAGGGAGTGGAAAACAACTGACAAGATGGCTGACACTGGCTGTGGGGAGCACAAGGTCCTGCTGGCAACTGTGCACCAACCAACAGCAGGACACCACTGACTGACATCCTGAAAGACAACTTGCACTCCCTGCAACGGAAGCACGTTCCATGGTGGAAAATCTGGCTGGGTGGGAAGGAGGACTGACAGCACTGACCATAGTTACCAGCAGCTCCACTCACACACACCCCTAACACAAACTCCACACAACTCACCTGGGAGAATGCATTGCCTCACACTCTAATCAAATATCCCACAAAGAACCACAACCCTGGGTCATGCAGTGTGAAGCACAGGGACACACATGGGACTTGTAGCAAAACTAACCCCAGGATAACACTGTCAGCCATCTTGTCAGCACAGGCACACAACCCCTCAGGGAAGCAGAGTCAAAAGGAAGGAAGCATGGGCATGCTGGGAAGTGGGGTGGAGGCAATAGCATGATGGGAGTGGAAGTCACAGCCCAACATCCCCCACCCACATGGCCCAGCAAGCTCACACCCAAGCATGCACACCTCATAGGGAGTCAAAAGCCACTTCAAAGATGGCTGACACTGGTGCTCAGTTGTGGGGAGCACATGGCCCTGCTGGGAACTGGGCATCAACCAACAGCAGGACACCACTGTCAGCCATCTTGCCATTGCTCTCACACTCACACACAGTGAAGTCCACCCAAAAGCAAGTAAGTATGGGCATGCTGGGAAGTGGGGTGGAGGCAATAGCATGATGGGAGTGGTAGTCACAGCCCAACATCCCCCACCCACATGGCCCAGCAAGCTCACACCCAAGCATGCACACCTCACAGGGAGTCAAAAGCCACTTCAAAGATGGCTGACACTGGTGCTCAGTTGTGGGGAGCACATGGCCCTGCTGGGAACTGGGCATCAACCAACAGCAGGACACCACTGTCAGCCATCTTGCCAATGCTCTCACACACAGTGAAGTCCACCCAAAAGCAAGTAAGTATGGGCATGCTGGGAAGTGGGGTGGAGGCAATAGCATGAAGGGAGTGGTAGTCACAGCCCAACATCCCCCACCCACATGGCCCAGCAAGCTCACACCCAAGCATGCACACCTCACAGGGAGTCAAAAGCCACTTCAAAGATGGCTGACACTGGTGTTCACTTGTGGGGAGCACATGGCCCTGCTGGGAACTGGGCATCAACCAACAGCAGGACACCACTGTCAGCCATCTTGCCATTGCTCTCACACTCACACTCAGTAAAGTCCACCCAAAAGCAAGTAAGTATGGGCATGCTGGGAAGTGGGGTGGAGGCAATAGCATGATGGGAGTGGTAGTCACAGCCCAACATCCCCCACCCACATGGCCCAGCAAGCTCACACCCAAGCATGCACACCTCACAGGGAGTCAAAAGCCACTTCAAAGATGGCTGACACTGGTGCTCACTTGTGGGGAGCACATGGCCCTGCTGGGAACTGGGCATCAACCAACAGCAGGACACCACTGTCAGCCATCTTGCCATTGCTCTCACACTCACACACAGTGAAGTCCACCCAAAAGCAAGTAAGTATGGGCATGCTGGGAAGTGGGGTGGAGGCAATAGCATGATGGGAGTGGTAGTCACAGCCCAACATCCCCCACCCACATGGCCCAGCAAGCTCACACCTAAGCATGCACACCTCACTGGGAGTCAAAAGCCACTTCAAAGATGGCTGACACTGGTGCTCAGTTGTGGGGAGCACATGGCCCTGCTGGGAACTGGGCATCAACCAACAGCAGGACACCACTGTCAGCCATCTTGCCATTGCTCTCACACTCACACACAGTGAAGTCCACCCAAAAGCAAGTAAGTATGGGCATGCTGGGAAGTGGGGTGGAGGCAATAGCATGATGGGAGTGGTAGTCACAGCCCAACATCCCCCACCCACATGGCCCAGCAAGCTCACACCCAAGCATGCACACCTCACAGGGAGTCAAAAGCCACTTCAAAGATGGCTGACACTGGTGCTCAGTTGTGGGGAGCACATGGCCCTGCTGGGAACTGGGCATCAACCAACAGCAGGACACCACTGTCAGCCATCTTGCCAATGCTCTCACTACACACAGTGAAGTCCACCCAAAAGCAAGTAAGTATGGGCATGCTGGGAAGTGGGGTGGAGGCAATAGCATGAAGGGAGTGGTAGTCACAGCCCAACATCCCCCACCCACATGGCCCAGCAAGCTCACACCCAAGCATGCACACCTCACAGGGAGTCAAAAGCCACTTCAAAGATGGCTGACACTGGTGTTCACTTGTGGGGAGCACATGGCCCTGCTGGGAACTGGGCATCAACCAACAGCAGGACACCACTGTCAGCCATCTTGCCATTGCTCTCACACTCACACTCAGTAAAGTCCACCCAAAAGCAAGTAAGTATGGGCATGCTGGGAAGTGGGGTGGAGGCAATAGCATGATGGGAGTGGTAGTCACAGCCCAACATCCCCCACCCACATGGCCCAGCAAGCTCACACCCAAGCATGCACACCTCACAGGGAGTCAAAAGCCACTTCAAAGATGGCTGACACTGGTGCTCACTTGTGGGGAGCACATGGCCCTGCTGGGAACTGGGCATCAACCAACAGCAGGACACCACTGTCAGCCATCTTGCCATTGCTCTCACACTCACACACAGTGAAGTCCACCCAAAAGCAAGTAAGTATGGGCATGCTGGGAAGTGGGGTGGAGGCAATAGCATGATGGGAGTGGTAGTCACAGCCCAACATCCCCCACCCACATGGCCCAGCAAGCTCACACCTAAGCATGCACACCTCACTGGGAGTCAAAAGCCACTTCAAAGATGGCTGACACTGGTGCTCAGTTGTGGGGAGCACATGGCCCTGCTGGGAACTGGGCATCAACCAACAGCAGGACACCACTGTCAGCCATCTTGCCATTGCTCTCACACTCACACACAGTGAAGTCCACCCAAAAGCAAGTAAGTATGGGCATGCTGGGAAGTGGGGTTGAGGCAATAGCCTGATGGGAGTGGTAGTCACAGATATTGGTCACCCCCACAACTGTCCCATCAACACCACCCTGAACCATGCGCACATCACAGGGAGTGGAAAAGTACTGACAAGATGGCTGACACTGGGTACTGCTGTGGGGAGCACAAGGCCCTGCTGGCAACTGTGCACCAACCAACAGCAGGACACCACTGACTGACATCCTGAAAGACAACTTGCACTCCCTGCAATGGAAGCACGTTCCATGGTGGAATATCTGGCTGGGTGGGAAGGAGGGCCGGATGTCAACCAAATACAACCAATGCAGACCATGTACACACCCCAACATTCATATAGAAATGCCCAAAGTATGCAGGAAAATGTGCTACACCAATATCAACCTCTGACTGTGACAACTTAGGACAATGCAATGTACAGGCCCGCATCCAGAGGTACAGTCACAACTGTCAGGTGTGTCAACCATTGATGCCTGCAGAAACATAACATACATTGTGTGTGTCTCCCAAAAACAGGTGATGATGGGGACACAGCAGCAGACGCTGAGGATTCCCCGTCCCAGGCACAAGGGGAAACGGAGCTCACTGGTGTGGAACAGCCTCTGCCCTCCTCGGATGACGAAGACCTACCTGGCACCTCCGGAGCAAGTCATCATGCAGCACCAGCAGGACCACCAGCTGCACCCCCTGCACCCACCCCTCCAACGACTGTCAACACACATACCACCCCTGCCGACATGGACAGACCAAGGAGCACCACCACCACCAGCACAGGGACCCTGGACCAACGTGGGGCTATGGACACCAACACCACCAACAACCCCCAAGGGGGCCCAGGGTCACCTGTTCGTGCCACCTCAGGTACTGCACGTGTCGCCAGGGGTGGTGGGAGGGGTGGGAGACATAGGTCGCTGATCGCAGAGGGGTCTGGACTGCATGATGACCCACAACTGGTACGCATAGCCGATGCGTACCAGTCCAGCACCGGAGACCTCAGCCAGGCAGTGGGGCTCCTCAGGGACATTAAACAGCAGCAGGCTGCCCATCATGCACGCTTGGACTTACACATGTCCCGCGTGGAGTCCAAGTGGGACACACTGCAAGAGATGACGGCGGTGCATAGGGACAAATTAAAATGCCTCCGCCAGATGAGCAGCAACCAGTCAACACCTCCCTGTGTGCCCACAACATCTGGTGCTGAAACAACTGCAACTGCCACAGGGAGGGAGGATGACTCTGGCGGAGAGTCCCCTGCACCGCAGCAGCCTGCACTTGAGGGTCCCCCCCCCAAAGAAGAGGGGTCGTCCGAGGAGGGGCAACTGAGAGGCCGATGGCCATGTGCAACCCCCAGGAAGCCTAAACCTGTTCTGGATAATCACCTTTGTGCGCAAACTGTTCACCCTGTTGACTGCAACACAACTCCCCACATGACATGGGGAGTACAAGTTGGACCAATGTATCAGATGACTGTGGACTTTATTCAGGACATTTCTGCTACCAGGACTTCCAATTCATCTAGGAACTTTGGATTGCAATCAAAATGTACAGCACCCACCATCCTGTGCACTATACACACACATGTATGACAATAAACACACTAATACACCATACCTGCCTCTGTTGTGATTCCAACGTGGTTTCTGTCATGGAGATGATGACCTGCGAAATTACACTGTGCATGCTAACTGCTACAGCAAGTACAACACAGGCATGTGAGTCATGGCAACGTGACACATATGAGGGAGACACACCACCAGGGCTACACAACATATACACACCTAGGCCATCTGACTCATCGCCTACACAGATGTTGCCAGGAAATACGGTGCAATGCACAGACACAACACCTATTCACAGTCTTTGTCAACTAGCCCACTGGTGCAGTAAGCAAATGTCAGTCAGATCTGTGACCACAGACAACGCACATCACAAAGTGAAGCACAGGTTTATTACACATTTGCAACATGTTGTGACCACTACAGATGCAAGGTAATCCCACCTGGCAGCGGGCACACAGTCAACAAGTGTAGAAGGAAGGAAGTCCATGGGTGTGGCGCACATCACCTGTAGGGACACGACAGCTACCACCCTGGAAGTCGGATCACGGTGTCGGGGATCACAGTTGACCAAACGACTCTGAAAGTACCCTGTGAAGGACAGAAATGAAACACAGTCAAAAGCACTGAAGAACAGGACAGAACTGCAATACTCATGCCCAATACATGTCACAAGATACCCACCCAGAACCAAGTTAGCATGTCAACACTGTTGGGGAGTACAGACTACCTGTAAGGACACATCGCTACACGCATACAGTCATGTAGCACATGGACACACTCAAACAGCACCAGAGCACCACCAACACATATCATGCATACTCACATCATTGACATGACATCTCTGGATACTCACATTCAGCTGAAGAAGTTGGTGATGAGCTGTGTGCGGACATCACCATCATCATCATCACTGGCATCGTGGTCCAGGCCAGGATCCTCCACAGGTGGCGGATGTTGGTCATCGTCATCCAGGATGAGAGGCAACTCCTTCCGCACTGCCAGGTTGTGTAGCATGCAGCAGACGATGACAATCTTGCACACCTTTGCTGGGGCATATGGGAGGGCCCCTCCTGTCTTGTCCAGGCAGCGGAAGCGGCTCTTCAGGAGACCAAATGTCCGCTCAATCACTCTCCTGGTCCGACCATGTGCCTCATTGTAGCGCATCTGGGCTGGTGTCACAGGGTTCCTGAGGGGCGTCAGCAACCACGGCATGCTGGGGTATCCGGAGTCATCTACATACAGACAATTGCACATTAGCTGAGTTGGAAAAGAGTGTGGAACACTACATTGCAGAACACACACAATGGTACAAAGTCAGTACACACCAACAAGCCAGGCACGCTGGTTCCGCATCTGTGACATCATCCTCGGGATGCGACTACTCCTCATCACGTAGGCATCGTGTGCAGAACCGGGGAAACGGGCACAGACGTGTGAGATGCTCATATCTGCAAGACATACCACCAGTGCATTGACCGAGTGGTAGTGTTTGCGGTTCCTGTATGCCTGCTCTTGGGCCTGTGGTGGTACCAAAGCAACATGTGTCCCATCAATGGAGCCAATGACATGCGGCATCCTCCCCAGGGCATAGAAGTCACTCTTCACGTCAGTGAGTTGTTGGAGTCTAGGGAAATAGATGTACTGGTTCAGGTATATCAACATAGCCTCCAAAACATCGCGGAGCACACGGCTGAACATGGTCTGTGACATCCCACCAGCAGTCGCCACAGTGTGTTGAAAGGTACCGGTGGCAAAGAAGTGTAGGGCTGCCATCACCTTCACCTTGGGGGTCAGCGCTGTAGGGTATGTCCGGCCAGCTTGCAAATGTGGGGCCAACCGCACCGTCAATACCTCAATCAGCGGCCTGGTGAAGCGGTACCGTCGGATGCAGTCCCGTTCCACCATGGTTGCAAGGTCAGGGAATGGTCTATGGACAGCTGTTGCCCTGCAGTGCATAGGTGAAGAATGAAAGATTGTCAGTCACCCCACATATGTGGCATTGACCATACTCAATATCACATGATACATCATTATGAGGCACAAGTACATGATGTGTGCAGTTCCGTAAGGACATGTATGGCACATACATGGCCAACATCTAACATCACAGTTCAACAAGTGGCATCAACAAGTCCCAGGTTGTGCCATGGGATATGATGAGGCCGTGTCACAGTTCCCATCTCCTGCTGCCACGTTCCAAACACACCCCACAGTGACATGTGAGGACAGATGTGCCCCAGGCATCACAGCTCTACGACAGGTAGATTCCCAGGGACCCTGTATTGCCACATGGACACTGGCATGACATGGTGTATCATGAATACACCACAGCAAAACAACCATGACCCCCACAGGTAGTGGTCCCTGTTGCCTCGGCAGGACAGACATGGACGTCTGTGACACACACACGCACAACATCAAAGTCCATGCACAAACAACGTGGATGTGGAGACTGTCTCCCATTGTGCACATGGAATCAGAGACATTGTAAACACAACATGCACACAGACTGTGGAGGACCATCACTATTGTGGCAATGGGTCACCCTGGGACGTACATACCGTCCCACATGGGACTCAGGGGGTATGTGACATGACATACACATACACCACCGTGAAATGTGACCATGCCACATGCTCAGGAATGAACAGTTGCACATCACAGTGGTCATGTACACGAAACACCAAGGATTCTGTCCCCATGAACACGTGCACAGCCTGGGAGTGGCTGCCCCCAAGTGACACCCACAGAACAACATGTTCACCCCCATACACGGAATAGGTAATGCAGCCTTACATGCCTTAGGATACAGTGTGGACAGGCTGTGGTGTTGTAGGTGTGCCCCTCACTCCCTGGGAAGTATATGTGGCTGGCATATGTTCACCTGTGACAGGCATGGTGACATATGCCAGCGACTTGTACATGGACGCGTTGGACAGCAATGGACCGATCGGTGCGCACACATTGGCCATTGCATTCAATGTGAGCGGGTACGCGTTGTATTCGCAATACGCGTTGGACAGCAATGGACCGATCGGTGCGCACACATTGGCCATTGCATTCAATGTGAGCGGGTACGCGTTGTATTCGCAATACGCGTTGGACAGAAATGGACCGATCGGTGCGCAGACATTGGCCATTGCATTCAATGTGAGCGGGTACGCGTTGTATTCGCAATACGCGTTGGACAGCAATGGACCGATCGGTGCGCACACATTGGCCATTGCATTCAATGTGAGCGGGTACGCGTTGTATCCCGGGTACGCGTTGAACAGCAATGGACCGATCGGTGTGCCCGGCCGGCCCATTGCATTCAATGTGAGCGGGTACGCGTTGTATCCGCAATACGCGTTGAACAGCAATGGACGGATCGGTGTGCCCGGCCGGCCCATTGCATTCAATGTGAGCGGGTACGCGTTGTATCCGCAATACGCGTTGAACAGCAATGGACCGATCGGTGTGCCCGGCCGGCCCATTGCATTCAATGTGAGCGGGTACGCGTTGAACAGCAATGGACGGATCGGTTAGCCCGGCCGGCCCATTGCATTCAATGTGAGCGGGTATGCGTTGTATCCGCAATACGCGTTGAACAGCAATGGACCGATCGGTGTGCCCGGCCGGCCCATTGCATTCAATGTGTGCGGGTACGCGTTGTATCCCGGGTACGCGTTGAACAGCAATGGACCGATCGGTGCGCACCCATTGGCTATGGCCTGGCCTGGCCACGGACGCGTTTTCAAATCTTGAACGAGTCTGATGCTGGAAATTCAGTTGGTCACCCACAACAATTTTGCAAATTCATGGGTGTCATGAAGTTGAACTTTTGAAGGATGCTGTGGGCGTGTGTAAGTGGTGGAATTCCATGGATTGGCCAGATTCAGAAGATGCAAACGACTTGGACCTATCACTTTGGACACATGGGACAGTATCTGCCTCTGCAGCACACATATAATGCTGGCTGTTCCCCTGAGAGCTCACTTGCCTGCACTACATGCTCCAGGACGACATCTGCCACCACCACTGCTGCTGTATCTGCACCCTCTGGACCCTGCAATGGCACGTACTGTGGAGAGAGCCCCAGCCTTCAGCACTGAGGAGAACCAGGCCCTGCTGGACAGCCTCCTTCCACAGTACAGCAAGCTGTATGGGAAAGCAGGGGAGCAGGTGAGTGTGCTGTCCACTGCCTTACTAAATGTGCATGTTGTCTGACTAGCAAGGCTAACAGTCTGCATGCCACTGGCTAGCAGGCTCACTGAGTAGTTGTCACCCCCCATAGTGTGTAGTTACATGCACTGAACAGGTATAGTGCAGTGACAGTGCATTTAAACAAGGTTTTACTTCCCAGGCAATGATACCATGTAGTAACTGCTGGCATACTGTCCATAGCCATCGTTGCACTGCCTGTGTACATCATGTGCCCCTGTGATTGAGACATGTATATCCAACTGTGTAATGCACGGATATGTTGCATGTGTAGTAATAGCATTCTCACTTTGTCATCCTCACAGGTTGATGCCCACCAGAAGCAGAAGATATGGCTGACCATCGTCCGGGCAGTGAGATCCGTGGGGACTACAAGCGCCGGATCCGCAACTGCCAGAAGAGGTGGCAGGACCTTCGGGGCTGGACCCGGAGGATCGCACGGGTCCAGCTGAAGCTGTCGCCTCCTCGCAGGAGGGGCGGACACCGGACCCTGACCCCCACATGCTCAGGATCCTGGCGGTGGTCTTCCCTGATCTGGATGGGCAGCTGAAGGCCAGAGAGCAGCAAGGAGGGGGTGAGTCCATGACTGCATTGTGAACTTTGTCTGCCATGCTATGTGCCCTCCTCTGGCCTGGTTAAACTTCCACAGTACATCAGTCATGTGGTCCAGGACCCATGTCCCTCGATTGTGCACTGCCCACTCCTCATCTGATACCCAGGTGTGGCCCTTGCAGTCAGGGAATTGTGTCACTTGGGTACTATGTCCTTGCAGTTTGCTTGACTCAAGGTGGGGACAGCATCTGTTCCCCTAACTCTGTGATGGGCATCATGGGTGGGTCCATTGCTTACACAATGCCTGTGTTCTGACATGTAATCTGCGTGTTACTTTGATATGTGGTCCAATTGCTGAGCTGATCCACCACATGTGCCTGGGGTATCTGGCACACACCCATGCTGCGGGTGGGAACAATGTTTGGGCCCCAGGAGTGTGTATATTACGTGTGTCACACATACTTAGCCAGCTGCCTACTGTCCAGGGCTCATCCCTCATTCATGTGGGGCAGGACAGTCATGCCTACTCCAGGACATACAATACACTCTGTACTCCCACTCCCGTGTATCAGCTGACACGTTATGCTCAGTGATATGTCCCCTCAGGTGTCTGCCTCTGTGTCAGTGTGCTGTGGCTTCGTTGTCAGGACTGCTGGGGTGTTTCTCGGTTGGGGCTCGCATGCCACCGGAGATGTGACCATAGGAGACGATACTTGTGTGACACATAGGTGTTTGATCACCTGACCGTGCAGACTGGGGTATGCGAATGTGAAGTTCAGGCAGCTGTTTCCCTTTCACAGCAGATTGTGAGGTGCTCAGGTTCAGAGGGTTGTGTTACAGGTCTCCCATATGTCCAATCGGTATGACCTGGACAGATAAGGGTTCAGATGATGTGGTGTGTGGGGGATGTACATGTGCACTTGTTCAGCTCCAGGACTTGCATTCCCCATGACCTACTATTGTGACACAGTGCAGACTGTTGTTGTCTGGCTGCCCTGCCCATGTGACTGGAGACAGTGATGTATGACTGTGCCATGGCATGTAACTTCCTATGAGTGATCCTGCAGGGGAGTGGATTGTGCTACATGCACACCATTGTGGCAATGGCTATCAGGACATGGGTGCATCATGGTGTCTGTCGCTGGTATGCATCACATGCATTTCATATTTGACACTGGGCATCCCTTTCATCCGGACACCTGTACTGACTCAGTGGCAAGAGTTGTGATGTGTGCATGTTCACATGCTTCACCGTGTTTTCTGCACTGTCCAACTACTGTGTAGGTGGTGCATGTGTCCACACTGGGGTATTGCCATCCAACAGACACCAGACAGATGGGTGCAAGGCCAGGAGGGATGTGAGTGCCATTGTTGACAATCAGACTGACAATTGGCTTCTCCTATTCTGTTTGGGCACTTTTGGCAATGTTCAACTAAGGATGCCAGGGCTTGCTCTGTAATGTGCTGTACTTACTGTGGTGTGTGCGTTCAGTGCAGGTGACTGATGTCTGTCTGTTTCCCTATTGTTTGCAGATACATCCACGGCCACAGGAGGGGACAGCTCCACGGACCAGGAGGAGCCGCAGAGCCAGACTGGGTCAGCAGCTGAGGAGTGGTCGGAGGGACCCAGTGGCACGGAGGGTGAGGGGAGCCACACCGAGGAGTCCTCAGCACCATCCACCTCAGCTGATGACCACAGCAGCTCGGAGGATGACTCCCTTGTGGAGGCGGGTGTCAGCAGCCACCACACCCCAGCTAGTGTTGCTGTCCCCGCCACCACCACCACCACCACCACCGCCCTCCCATCGGCTCCCATTCCCGAGGTCCGTGGAGGCTCCCATGTTCGGGAGCGTGTCTCCTTCGGGCCAGGCACCGCACCCCTGCCCCTGTGTCCCCTGCTGCCCTGAGTGAGGAGTCTGTGTACCTCCTTCGCCAGCTCCATGTAGGGCAGACAGCGATGCTGAGTGTCCTCCATGCCCACACCACTCTGTTGACTCAGCTGGTGTCGTTCATGGAGGGCATCTCATCGGGCATGTCTGCCCTACAGAGGGGCAATAGGTCCATGGACTCCTCCCTGACGGCAGCAGTGTCCCTCCTCCAACAGTCCCTCACCCCTCCTGCCTCTGCCCCATCCACACTCCCCAGCACCTTACCTGTCCCAAGCACACACACACCGGCACAGGCACACACCAGCACAGACACGAGCAGCACACAGACACACACACCAAAAACAAGACGCACACGCACGCACAGTCAGGGGACTGAAACCACACTCACAGGGGATGGGGCCCAGGCACACACACACGCATCCACGAGCACTGCGCAGTCCTCAGTTGCCTCTCCCTCCAAAGCCCCTCCCTTGCCTCCCTTGCCTCACCTGCAACCCCAAAGGCACAGCGGCTCTTCCTCAGTGACCTCGGCCTCTTCCCCTCCGATCCAGCTGATCCAGCATTCAGGGGGAAGAGGAAGCCCACCCACACGGAGCGGAGTGCCCCTCGCCCCCGACACCCTCCCCCAGGCGCAGACCGACTGACGCCCCCATCCGCAAGTCCCCCCGGACCCGGAAGAGCAAGACCCCGCCGCCGCCCTGCAGCTCAGGCACCAAGTCTCCTTCCTCCATCCCTCAGGCCCCCACTCCACAGGTGCCCCCACCACACCCTGCCCCAGGTTCCCCCACCCACAGATACACCATCCCCAAAAAAATCAGGCCTTCTCCCCCTGCCACTTGCTCTTCCGGCCCCACACCCCCGCTGCGCTTGTCTGTGCCACTGGTGTGGAGACGGTGTCCTCCCCCTCTGTCCTGCCCACCTTACCTGATCCCCATTCTCCTCCCCTAGAGGTAGGCACTGCAGTGGAGTCCACTACCACCCTGTCTGACTTGGGCACTGCAGTGGGGAACCTGTCCACTCCATCTGCACGGTCCACTGCAGTCGTGCCGGCACCCACACCATCTGAGTCATGCCCCCCAGTTGTGCCGGCACACACCATGTCAGACACCTCCACTGCAGTTGTCAGTGGCTCTCCAGCACCCACCACCCCTTCCCTGCCTCCTTCTGGTGAGCCCTGATCCTGTCCCTGCGGTGCCTGGCCTGCCCCCCCGTATACCCCTCCGAGGGGATTGTCCCTGGTTTTTATCAGTGCAGGCATGCGTAGGGTGACATCTGCCACTGTCACCCTGTTTTGACTTTCAGGATGGACTGGCCATTGGCCTTTGTTTCTTTTTTACTGGACTTCAACTTTTGATCCCACATATGCTGAATAAAGCAACTTTCTGTTCTCTAGTGCTTTTGCTTCTCATGTACATGATGTTGATGATGCTAACCATGCCCTTGCTGCAGTGATGGTGTTATTTGGTCTCATGAAAATGAAGTGTTACTGTTCAGGAACCCATGTGGTCCAGGGGGAATGTGTCCTATCCTGTGGTGTATCCATGTCATCCTTAGCAGCATCTGAGGGTGTCATGTTTTCAATATTTGGCAATGGGATTTCCTACTTACATTAGCAATGTCACATCTGTGGCTTCCACCCCTGCACATCTGTTGTGCTTGCCATTGTTCAATTAGTCTACTTCCCTGACCATGTGGCCATCTCCACTGGACATGCAGGTTTGGGCATCAATGGGGAAGGACTCATCTGTGTTGTCAGTGCAACTTGCTATACATGTGTGTTGGATCTGTGCTGATGATTTCGTGGACACTCCCATGACCAGGCTGATGTGACGGGAGCCTTCATTTGGTGCAAATTGTTGACTGTGTGACCAAGTGTTCTGCTGACATGATGGAGCCCTACTGAGGCAACATAAGGCACAGCTTTCCTCACACAGGAGTGGAGTCCCCTCATGGCAGTGTGTACTCCTGTGACATCGCCTGCGCCCAAGGTGTGTGTTGTATGAGCATGTCTGTGTGTTCACTTCAATTTTGCTGTGCATGCTGGGATCCCTAGTGGTGTTCCTGTTTGTGATGCTTGCTGAGTTGACCTATGTTCCCCCAAAGTCTTCTACCTGGGTTCTCTGTGATGTGGGTGCATGGCACATTACTGGTCATCAGGGTGTCACCCATAGGTGTGTTTGCTGTCAGGGCTGAGTTTGTGGGCAGACGCAGATGGGTCACAGTCAGGATTCCCCTTGGCACTTGTTGTTTACACCTGTCATGTGATTTCCAGTTTGTGTTAGCTTTCAGTGATTGTGACACGTTGTGTGTGTGACTGCTGGCACTCCTCAGGGCCAGGGCTGCAATGTTGGTAGTTGTCTATGTGTGTTCTTTGTGGGTGACCTTGGCTTCTTCATTGGTGTGGGACTGTGGCTGGGATCCCATTGGTTGGTGTGGTATTGCCGTCATGTCCATGTACAGCGTAGTGTGCAGTGTGTCAGACATTCAGGAGTCTTGTTGAGTGGCCATGTGTGATGTGTTTCTGCACCTTGGTTCCCACCACCACCCATGGGATTGTCATGGGTGCATGTGCAATGTCACCAGTGCATGTGAGCTTCACTGCTGCACATTGTTGGAGGTCGAGGTGTGTGGTGTTGAGTGTGTGCAGATGAGAGTTGTTGCACGGCTAGACCCCTGCCTCCATGTTGGCCTTGGCTTACTGGCCGTGCTGATTGATTTGTGCTTGTGTAGGTGTGATGGTAGTTTGTTGCTCAGGACACATGACTGTGGTTCACAGTGGGAACGACATCTAGCTTTGTCATCACAGTGGGATTGTAATGCAGCCCAGGGTCACCACATTGTGGGGACCCTGGGGGTAGTGCTGTGGTGTCTCTGTGTCTTGCTGTGTCAGTTGCTGTTCCTACATGCTTGTGTGACATGTGTGATTTGTGCTCCCTCTCATCTAACAATGCCTGATTGTCCACATAGGGTATTTGGATCCATGATTTACCTTTGTGTGGCACTGTATGCACATCTGTGTAATTGGTATTCAGGCCTCATCATGTGTTGTGTGGTTGCCTGGGGACACTGCCCCCCCCTCACCTGTTGTGTTTGATGTGCAGTGTGGGTCTGCCTGTTTGTGTTTGTGCATCTGCACCACTGCATTGGCATATCTTTAGTGTGCCATTGGCTGTATGTTGTTTGGTGGGTTTCCCCTGCTGTCCCTGGGACTCCTAGGTCATCAGTCAGCACAATGATCATTGTTTGTGTGTCCCATTGCTGCCATGGTATGGTATCTGTTCACCTCACATCTACAGTCTCCACAGGGTATCTGCATTTGTGTGCCCATTGGTGCAAATATGTGGGTCTGCATTATCATGGTCACTTCTGTCATTTTGTCATTGATGATTGTTGACAGTGTCAGCCCCCATGGGTGATGTTTGTCTGCACATGGCCAAAGGTATGTCTTATTTGCACTGCAGTGTTTGCCTCCCCCAATCTATGTTGCTATGGGACACAAGCACTACTTTGCCACTGATGTGTTTGTTGTTCTGTGACCAGGAATCATCCATGCAGTTTGGCAGTTGCAGCTTTTTCAATGTCAACACTTACATTTTGGTCACTGTGATGATGGGGGTTTGGACCCCATTGCCACAATGTTCAAGATGTGCTTCAGCTATGGACCCCACACTTACCTTTTGGTCACTGTGATGATGGGGGTTGGACCCCATTGCCACAGTGGTCATGGTCTGCTTGCATTGTGGGGGCCACACACATTTATGTGTGGCACATGTGATAGGGGGTCACATTGTATGTTCGAAGTCATGTTCAGTGTTGTAGGCATTTGACACAGTCTACACACGCTTGTCATGGTGTTGGGGGGGATGTCTTTATGTTGCATTGTTTATGTTGGTGTGTGCTTGTTGTGTCATGTATTAGCCATCCTGTGAGTGGGGGTGTTGTTGGTGGTAGGCATCCAGCCCCCATGGGTAGAGGTGGTAGTAGTGACAGGCATCCAGCCCCCATGGGTAGAGGTGGTAGTAGTGGTAGGCATCTGGCACCCCCTGGGTAGAGGTGGTAGTAGTGGTAGGCATCTGGCACCCCTGGGTAGAGGTGGTAGTAGTGGTAGGCATCTGGCACCCCCTGGGTGGAGGTGGTAGTAGTGGTAGGCATCTGGCACCCCTGGGTAGAGGTGGTAGTAGTGGTAGGCATCTGGCACCCCTGGGTAGAGGTGGTAGTAGTGGTAGGCATCTGGCACACCCTGGGTAGAGGTGGTAGTAGTGGTAGGCATCTGGCACCCCCTGGGTAGAGGTGGTAGTAGTGGTAGGCATCTGGCACACCTGGGTAGAGGTGGTAGTAGTGACAGGCACCCAGCCCCCCATGGGTAGAGGTGGTAGTAGTGGTAGGCATCTGGCACCCCCTGGGTAGAGGTGGTAGTAGTAACAGGTATCCAGCCCCCCATGGGTAGAGGTGGTAGTAGTGGTAGGCATCTGGCACCCCCTGGGTAGAGGTGGTAGTAGTGGTGGGCATCTGGCACCCCCTGGGTAGAGGTGGTAGTAGTGGTAGGCATCTGGCACCTCCTGGGTAGAGGTGGTAGTAGTGGTAGGCATCTGGCACCCCATGGGTAGAGGTGGTAGTAGTGACAGGCATCCAGCCCCCATGGGTAGAGGTGGTAGTAGTGGTAGGCATCTGGCACCCCTGGGTAGAGGTGGTAGTAGTGACAGGCATCCAGCCCCCATGGGTAGAGGTGGTAGTAGTGGTAGGCATCTGGCACCCCTGGGTAGAGGTGGTAGTAGTGACAGGCATCTGGCACCCCCTGGGTAGAGGTGGTAGTAGTGGTAGGCATCTGGCACCCCCTGGGTAGTGGTGGTAGTAGTGGTGGGCATCCAGGCCCCTATGTGTATATGTGGCATTGCTGATGGCCATCCCGCCCCTATGGTGCTGCTGTTGCTGGTGTAAGTAATTTCTGCATCCCTCTGTGTGTGTGATATGTCGGGTACGTGTAGTTTTTTTTTGTGGTTGGTGTCTGACTTACCTTCTGCGCCGTACGCTTCCGTGCCTGTTCCGGTAGTAGATGTAGAATATTGGTAGGATCGGCACGATGGGATTCATGGTTGGTTCGTCTCGTTCGTCTTTTTCTTTGCTTCGCCTCGTCCTCGTCGCTGGCGTGTTCGTCTCGTAGCCGTGGATCGTGTTGTGGCACCAATCGGAGCTTATGTGCGCCTCTCCCGGATGCTTTGACGTGCCGTGCGTAGCGACGGGTTCGGCGCGTACGGAAAGCGCATCGTACTTGTCCGGCCGGACGGGGCTGCATTTTAGCTTCCGTGCGACTCGATTTTGCGTTTCCGGTCCCGCCTCGGTCGGAAAACAGGACCTGCATTGGGTGAGTACGACTGGGTCGGAATGTATGCAGTTGTGCGCATCGTACTTGCTCGTTCGGAATTATGTGCGGATCGGTCGGGAAACAGGCATTCGCCTGGCTTTTTTCCCGGCCGAATGGTGTTAGGTGCGCCTCCGACCGAGATCGGAATCGGCCCCTTAGTCTCTTGCCGTCCATACAAGGTGATACCCGGGCACTGCACTAGGGAGGGGATGGATACCATCACGGGATCCCTCTCTGCGAGGCCGACTTACTCTTTTCTCCAAGGTCACAGGTGCTTACATAGGTTCTCTTTCCGGAGCTGCCAACCCTTCTTGGTAAGGCCCCTGAACTCTCGAGAACAACCTGTTTTTACTGATACTTAATCATTGGATTAGTTATAACCAGTAATTCAAATAAAAAGAATATTTAAGTATTTATTTAGGGAGACCCACACCAGTAAGGAAAGAGTAAGGATAAGTGGAAAATGAACAATGAAATAGGGCTTTCAGTGAAGACCGTGCAATACAAGAGTGAAAAAAGGTATATCTTCTTCTAAGGACGTGCTCTCTTAACCCAGCTGTCCCAGATGCTCCAAAATTTTGTTCTCTTAGTGGAGCGCGTTGCCCTATCCATTTTAGCTATTCTATGAATCGAGTTTACCCTTAGATAGGCAGTGGGAGCTAGGGAAATACATTCAAGACTTAAGAGATCTAGGAGCTACGGCAAGTATCCGTTTCCCTGCCTTGTTGAAGGTCATGAGAAATAACAAAATGCACACCTTCAGGGACCCAGACGATGTGAAGACTTTTATAGAACAGATTAAGGCACAGTCAGTATAACAGATAACTAGTCCATCCACCAGGAGGTACAAGAGCTCATAGGAGGTGTAACTATACCTCGTGTTAGTAGAGAGGGTTCCCCGGGGAGGGTGGGGTGGGTCACTTGTAAAAAATTAGAGTTTAGAGAGTTACGTAAGGCACAAAGGGTGGGGGAGCAAGTGGGAGAAATTTTTTTTTTTAAATGTCCTACTATGTTTGGTCTAGTCGATTTTTTTTTTTTTTGCTTTCTATTTTTTGCCTTTATGGGACATCACCAATCTAGGAGAAGTTATGTTCTCAAATTATCATTAAGATATAGTATTTCAGTCTCTTTAACCATTTCATGGCAGGTATAGATAATATTAAATCACTAAAAGTGTTATCATAGAACGTTAATGGCTTGAGAGTGATTCCGAGGAGAAAGAAGATAGTGGAATACCTGAAGATGAGGGAGGCAGACGTTATTTTTATCCAAGAATCCCATCTGCTGAAGGAAGAATGGCTGGAAGTTGTTAAATCCCAGACATGGGTAGACCACTGTATTTGTACATCGCAAACAGTTACAGTCAAGGGGGTGGCTATAATATTTAAAAAATCAGCCCAATGTATTATTGCGGAAGCTAAAGTTGACCCTCTAGGTAGGTGGGTGATTGTTAAAGCAAAGATTCAGGGCACATGGTTAGTTTTTGTATCGTACTATGGCCCTAATCTGGACGATCCTTCGCCCCTACGTACTTTACTGCTGCATTTACTTGAATTTAGTGATCCAATTATTATGGGGGCGACTTTAATGTAATTCTTGATCCAGCTCAAGATACAACTTCTAAGAAGGCCGCTGCGACAACTCTAAAAATGAGATCTGCTCTGAAATCCATAATGCAGGATCTTGGTTTGGTTGACATCTGGAAGCTTAAAGGCTTAAGAAGGGGGGGAGAATCGGGGAATTTTACTTTTCATAATAAAAAACACGGGCATCGATCTAGGATTGACTTTTTCCTGGTATCTCGCCCTATTAGCGACTCCGTTAAAATGGTCACCCATATACCGGAGCATTTATCAGATCATTCGGGTGTTTCGCTACAGTTCCAGCTCCGAGGCAAATCTCAAGATCGACGTTGGACACTAAATCGTTCCCTTCTTTTAGAAACCCCGATAATTGATAACCTAAAAAAACAAACAAAAGAGTTCTTTCTATTCAATCTTGACACGGCCCCCCTAAACAAGGTTTGGGATACGTATAAAGCTTACCTTAGAGCTATCTTAATCAGTCAAAATGCTATGCAAAATAAGAAAGTAAAAAAAGAATTTACCTCTTTAGAAGATCAGATTAAGGTAACTCAAGGTAATTTGGCTCAAACTTCAGATATTAACACCAAACGTTTACTAGAAGCGGATCTTGTCAAGGCAAAGACAAATTTAGCAGACTACCTGGAACTTAGAGTAAAACAAAGATGGGAAGCAAGCAAGCTAGCCAACTATGAATACGGGGAGGGCAGCGGCAAGCTCTTGGCCTGGAAGGCCAAAGCTGACCAGATCAGAAATAACATTAAGGACCTAAAAAGTCAAACTACGGGTGATATTATTACAGAGGACAAGGCTAATGAACAGGAATTTGTTCTCTTTTTTCGAGAATTGTATACAGACGTTATAGACATAAACAATGATCAGATAGCTGCCTTTTTTCGGGAGATAGATCTCCCGCTGTTAAGTGATGAAAACAGAGAGGAACTATCCGCCCCCTTCACAATGGCAGAAGTCCACAGCACAATTAAGAATTTGAAAAAAGGCAAGGCTGCAGGGCCAGATGCCATTCCAAATGAATTATATGCCCTGCTGAGGGAAGAAGTAGCCCCGACCCTCCTCAATCTATTTAATTCAATCTATATCTTAAAGCAGGAGACCCCCCCGTCCTGGGACCTAGCCACTATATTCATTCTCCTTAAACCCAATAAAAACCCTAGAGCATGCGAATCATACAGGCCGATATCATTGCTTAATAGTGATTATAAAATATATACACAGATTTTGACCAAAAGGTTGGAGCGGATGGTTGGCACGATAATTCACAACGATCAGAAGGGTTTTATGAAGGGGAGGCACTTACAGGACCTGACCCATGAGTTAATAGGGGCAATAGATCTAGCCACAGAACATGATAGACCCTTGACTGTAATAACTTGTGATGCTGCGAAAGCATTTGACAGGGTCAGCTGGCCCTTTCTCTATGAAGTGATCCAACGTTTTAACATGGGGGACGTTTTCGAGTCAGCAATTAAGGCCCTGTACAAAAACCCTATAGCCCGGATATTAGTAAATGGAATTTTATCCGAACAAGTTAAAATTAGAAGAGGATCCAGACAGGGTTGTCCACTCTCCCCTCTCTTATTTAACCTCTACATTGAGCCATTGGCCATTAAGTTAAGAGCATGCAAAAACATTATCCAGTTTTCTTGCAATGAATGGGAAAAGAAAATAGGGCTCTACGCTGACGATTTAATGATATTCACAGGCCATCTAGACCCAGTAATTTCTGCTATTTGGGAAAATCTCGACAGTTTTGGTAAAATTTCAGGCTACACTGTTAACCCAGCTAAAACAGAGATTATGCAGTGGAACACAAGTTTCCAGAGTGATTTTATTAAAAAGAGAATAAGATATTTAGGGATTGAAGTGGTTCAAAACTTAGATCTATTAGCGAAAGTGAATTTTGATCTGGTCACCACAAAAATCAAGAAGCAATTACAGCAGTGGGACTTTCTGCCTTTATCGTTTTTGGGTAAGTCAAACCTGCTAAAAATGTCTATCCTACCCAAATATACATTCATATTTAACTCAATTCCATTGGAATTCAAGAAGGAATGGATTAAAAAAGTACAAGGTCTTTTCTCCAGTTTTATCTGGGGGAAGAAAAGGCCTAGAATTGCATGGAAGAAATGCAGGTTGGCGGCACCATTTCGTGTAGTTCCTATAAACCTATATAGGATCTGCGCATTTAGACAACATACACTGTAGGATTGGTGTCCAGACTGATTCTAGACACCCCCACCGGGTATGTTAGCCTGTATACCAGCTAGCTCACAGTGCCACTAGAAACCCCTCTTACCAAGGAGAGAATAGTTCTTGGTGGGAAACAACCATTGAAATTATTACATCAAGCTGCAGTTCAACTAGTCGTTGCTAGGTGTCCCTCAAGTCAAATGCGTTTGCATTTGACTCATGAGGGACACCTAGTAACGACTAGTGGAACTGCAGCTTCATGAAAGGGTTTCAATGCTTTTGCATTTGACTCGTGAGGGACACCTAGTAACGACTAGTGGAACTGCAGCTTGATGTCATAATTTCAATGCTTTTGCATTTGACTCGTGAGGGACACCTAGTAACGACTAGTTGAACTGCAGCTCTTTGTAGAATTATTTTGATATTGAATACTATAATATTCACTGCCCACTGCTAATCTTGTCCCATAATGCTTTGCAGGGCCTTTGGTTGGGATTGTATTTTTGCCCATAACTGTGCTTGGGGTGGTCCTAAGAGGATGGGACCACCACCGAATCGTTCAGCAAGATGTGCTCTTTGTTTTCAATGCATCTGCTTGGTTCTCTCCCTAGGTTAGGGAGGATCCCAAAATCATCACCTCTCTCACTGCTTGCTAAATTTTCATTTTCACTTTTGTGAAATGATTATATGCATTTTAGCATGTAAAGATTTGATCCCTGAAGGGCTGGTCCTGCGTCACTAGGGGTGAATCGCTTCCTGGCTTGACCGGGGCAAGGCTGACGTCTCTGGGTAGGGTGGGCAGGAAGAAGATTGCAGAAGGGGTCACTAGCTTTTTCTGAGACTGCGGGCCGGGCCTGTGGCACCTGGCTTGACCGGGACCAGGCTGCACACCCCAAAGCTGTCAGGGCATCTAGCTGACACCCCCACGGCAAGTCCTAGTGCAGAGGAGCAGTCTGCAGCATTTCGCATATCGGCGGCGACGGCGGCGGCATTCTTGGCTGTGACTGGCCACCTGCACTCTCCACCTGCCAGTGGACCGGACGACTTTTGTCTGTGGTGTCCCAGGGAAGCTGCCCACACCCCCACCCCTCCCCTGGCCGTGCAGATCGCGCTGGTCCTCTCGTGACAGAGGGAAAGGGAGGGGAACGGGGAAAGCCTCATCTCATCGTCAAAGAAATTCCAGAGTGATACAGTAGCGGTCTTGCCTGACACCTGCTACTGTTGCCACGAGTGTCTCCATTCGGAGGTAAGACTGAACAGAAATAAAAACTTTAAAACCTCCGCTTTTCTTTTCTTTTCTTTTCTTGGAGGAACACACTTGTGACATTTCTACAGAGGCAACGGGCGGATTTTATTTCTGATCCCATCACGCCCCTTGGCCTCGGATCCCCGTATTGCATACAGGCGGGACTGCCTGTTATACCGGAGCAGTGGCGGCCGCCTGCTCCCATAGTTTATTTCGATTTTCTAAACTCCCCTGAACATTTCTGTTTCTGCTAATACACAGCGCGTAAAAGCCGGCACGCCTGCTCCCTCAATCGCACAGGAGCTCAGCGGGTGCCGATAGACATTAAGTTGAGATACCTGCAGGGGGCTTACTGCCCCGCCCCCACCGAGGCGATTAGCATGGCCTCATATGCACGCATGGTTGGCAATATACGCGCATCAGATTACGTGCCAAATACGGTACGTGTGGAAATTGATGAAGCTCAAAGGAAGGAGAAGAATGTATTGTTTCTCATTGAAGAAGTGTTAAAGAAGGAGTGTAATATATCTGAGAGAGCAATTGAATGTGTGCAGGACTTCTCCAACAGGGGTGTGTTTGATGTTACCTTTTCTAATGAGTCTGTCTGTCAAGGGTTTCTCCACAATGCAACAGGGAAACAACACAGTAATGCTTTCTATGGGCTCTCTATAACCCCTATGTTTGCGCCTAAGGAGACTGTGCTAGTGGTACATATGTACAACCCGTACACGGATCCCAGGCTAACTGAGGTGTTTTTGAGTCGGTATTGTGCCACCGTCAGAGGGGGGCAAAAGATTACAAACCTGTGTGGGATTTGGAATGGGAAGAGGAAATATGTGGTAACATTCAAGGAGGACCCTGAAGGAGTACGTGGGTTGGCACATCCACCACAGACATTCACCCTGGGAGCCAATAAGGAGTTTTTGGTTTACTCAGGGCAACCCTTTTTTTGCAGACTCTGCCTGCAATTTGGCCACTGCAAGGAACAATGCTCAGGGCTCATTTTCAGGAACTGCGGGGGGGGGGGGGCAGATCATAAGGCCCAAGACTGTGTTGCTCCAAAGAAATGCAATCTCTGTGGTAGTGAGGAGCACCTCTTTAAAATCTGCCCCAGGGGTAAATTCTCGTATGCCTCAGCAGCTAGCACCCATTCCACGCAACACGCTCCAGCCGCTCATACCACCCAGCCAGTAGCTTCACCAGAGCTACAGACCAGGGAAGGAACAACCAGACATTACTGACTCTGACATACTGGATTGCTTTGATGGTATAGAGATTAGAAGGTGTAGCGCACAAGCAAAGCAGGAAGGGGAGCCAGAGGCGGCAGTGCCTCCCCTAGACACTGAAGATCCTCCTAGCCCCGTTTCTCTGCTGTCCCAGCTGGCAGGGGATGAGGTGGAGCGCATAGAAACAAAGAGGATTAAAACTGCAGCTTTAGAAAGAAGAGCGCGGCGCGAGCATCTTAAATCACAGGGCGCTACTTCCTCCGCCGTGCCTGGCGCTGCACCTACCCTCGCAGAGGACGAGAGTCCCATCACTGAGGTCCCTGTTTCTGGTGTCTCAGTGATCCCCCCCCACAGCACAAGTACTTGTTAAAAACATCACCATAGAGCAGGCAGTAAAGGGTCTGAGGCAGGCTGCACAGGACACAGCTCTTTCTTTGCATTCCTCGACTGTGGCCACAGAGAGGGGGAAGGATATGGAGCACAGCGGGTGGACTACGTACATTTCCAACAAGCGCAAAGCGAGATGTACTAAAAGCCCAATGGACTCACCTGCTGTCACCCGCTCCAAGCGACGTCCTTCTTCCTTGGACCGCTTTCCCCGAGGGGGCAGGTACGGCCCTCTACTTTCCCTCTCTGATACCGAGGAGGGTTTATCAGATGTTGCACAGGTCTTGGAAGTCAGTGATAGCCCTATAATAGATATAGAAAGCACACCAGATGTGGAGGCCCTGTTCTCAACCTCCATAATCACCAGTTGCGAGCGGATGGGCATCACTGAAGATGGAGAGTCAGTGAGGGCAACTACCTCTTCCAAGGTGTAAATATGGCTGGTTCTCTTATGGTTTTCATTATGGTAGTAACAGTAGCCTCTTGCAACGTGAGGGGCATAGGTACTGCTGTCAGCAGAGCAATTGTATTAGATTATTTTGCAAACAAACAAGCTGATGTTATGTCTTCAGGAGTGTTATCTCCCCCATCAGATGCGATACACCTCATTCCAACAACAATGGGCATATGGGCCATCGGCTTGGTCAGGAGGAGCTAATACGAATGATGGGGTGGTCATCCTCCTTAAAAACAAACATTGGCAGATCATGGAGGAAAACGTTTTATACCCAGGAAGGGCTCTTTTGATTTCAGTACTTATGGATGGTATACCATTACCTATTTGTGTTGTTTATGCACCAGCCTCCAAAACAGAAAGAGAGGGCTTGTTGAATCTAATCAAACCTTTATTAACAGGTGCTATACCTCTCTTACTAGCCGGGGATTTCAATTGCATCACACACAGCAGGGACAGGCAAGGGTCCCAACAAAATTATGTACTGGATGTTACGTCAAAACTGTTATTAACTCTCATACAGGATTTACACCTATATGATACTTTCCGGAAGCATCATCCACCAGGTGAGGGCTACACTTGGGAGGCAGATAGCGGCCTCACACGATCACGCATTGATTATGTGTTTGCTTCTAAAACTCTCTGCGCCGATAACAGCTCTGTTACACCAGTACCCTTTTCAGATCACCATATAATCAGTCTCTTTGTCAGTTCCTGATCGACCTCAAAGGGGTCCTGGATCATGGAAATTTAATAATGACCTTCTTACAGACCAGCAGGTTTGTGACAAATATGTGATGAGCTACCAGAAATGGGCCCAAAGGAAGGCTCACTTCCCCAATGTGTACCAATGGTGGAAATGGGTTAAAACTAAAACACGGTTGTTCTTCCAAGAGCAAGGGAAGCTCCGACGCAAAAGGGAATGGCAGGACTTCCAGCGTTTACACAGGAGACTTATACTCCTCCACCAAATGGGAGAAGCTGGGGGTGATGTGAAAGACAAGGTACGCTCTACGAAACTAGACATGCAGAAGAGGTTAAACAGACGGAACAAAAATGCTATCTTCCACTCAAGGGTCAAGCATTTCAAAGAGGATGAAAAGTGTACTTCTTTTTTCTTTAAAAAAGCTCACGCATCACACAAGCTGCTAACTAAATTACAAAATGCAAAAGGGGACATATTACAGGGGGTAGATGCGTGCCAGACCATCGCTTTTGACTTCTATCAGTCCTTGTATGATGCTCCTGTCAAAACACTTTCAGCTTCAGATTTAGAAGAGTACTGTTCTCTACTCACAGGAGGGTTAACATTAGATCAAAGTAACTTCCTTGGGCAACCTTTTGGAGTTGAGGAATTTCTGGACGCACTGAGATCCTCCCCCAAAGGCTCGAGCCCAGGTTTGGACGGTCTAACTTGGGAGTTTTACAAGAAGTTCTGGGGACTGTTATGCTCTGACTACTTGCAGGTCCTGGAAGAGGGTTTTCAAAATAATTGTTTTACACATGATTTTTCCGCAGGGGTTATCACCCTCCTTTATAAAAAAGGAGATGAAACATCACTCCAAAACTGGAGACCAATTTCACTACTAAATGTGGATTACAAATTGGTATCTAAAGTCCTGGCGCGTAGGTTCAGGAAAGTTCTTCATTCATGTATCCACCCTGACCAGACATGTGCAGTTCAAGGACGCACCATCGTTGACAGTTTGGTTACCATTAGGGATGTTCTGTGGTATGCTCAAGAAAGATCTCTATCACTTGGGGTTTTAAGTCTGGATTTCCAGAAAGCCTTCGACCGGGTGGCTCACCCATACCTTTTTGCTTCACTTCAACACTTGAATGTACCACAAAATATCCTAAGCATCCTACACACTCTGTATAACACAGCACACAGCAGAGTGAGCATCAATGGTTTCCACACACGAGAGTTTCCCATCCGTGCTGGGGTGCGACAAGGATGTCCCTTGTCCCCAGCGCTCTTTGTCTGTGCTTTAGAGCCTTTCCTGTGCAAGCTACAAAGTGACAGAATCATCAAAGGTGTGTTTGTACTAGGGGGGGGGGTGGTACTCCTGCCAAAACAGTTGCATACATGGACGATGTCACAATCTTATGCACGCAGGGCCGGACTGGCCGTAGCGGGCACTGGGCGTTTCCCCGGTGGGCCGCTTGGGTGGGGGACGGTTTTGGGCCTCTGGGGGGCCGTTTTTCTTACCGGGGGTCGGCAATATCGGCCCTCTGTAACAAAATCGGCCGAAACCGGCGCTCGCAAACTGCTCGGCTGCACCCCCCCTCATGCAAAGGGGGGCCGGCCGAGCAGTTTGCCAAGGCCGGTTTCGGTTGCCAGTCCGGCCCTGTATGCACGGATGCACAATCTGTGCGCAGAGCTCTACTGCAGGCTTCACTCTTCCAAGAAGCATCAGGGCTCCGCTTAAATGTGGACAAATGTGTGTGTCTCACTATGGGTCCCTGGGACCGGCTAACTAATCTCCCAGTTGCAGTTACCACAGAACCCACAAAAATACTAGGGGTGCACTTCGCTGCTGATACTCATATAGAGAAAAACTGGAAAGAAGTGCAGGAGATCATGGTAACAAAAGCTGTCCTTCTTCCTATCCTGCTATACCTGTCTATGGTTTTCCCTCCACAGGCTCGCACGTTGCAGAAATGCTCCAAATTGATTTTCTCTTTTATTTGGGGTTCGAAAATGGAAAAGTTGAGCAGGGAAAAGATGTGCACACTTTGGAAAAATGGGGGGAAGAGTATGCCTAATATCGAAGTGTTTCTCTTTTCTAAAGTATTATGTTATGCTGTATCACGGACTAATGTGAATTCCATGTCTGTACCAAGTTTTTTCACCAAGTATTTCTTGGGAACTATGCTGCGGGGATATGGATTGTTAACCCACTCAAATTTAATGCCATTTGCACTGAATGTACCCCCATATTATAATGGACTTTGCAACTTTCTAAAGACTCTGGACTCCAGCATACTCTCTAGAGCGATATGTTCCCATGCGAAAAAACTGAAACAGGCTTTGGTCGCCCGTGAAAAACCCCAACAAGTGGGTCTCCTGTCAGAGTCTCAGTCCTTGCGTGTCTGGAGAATGGTGGGTCACCGAGATCTCACACACAGCCAGAGGGACTTGGCATGGATGAGCATACACAACTGCCTGACAGTGAAGGTGTTCCAGCATCACAGAGGATTGGCACCATCAGCGCAATGCCCACCGTCCCGCTGCGGCCACGAAGAAACTGTCTTTCACCTGTTCTGGGGCTACAGGCAGGCGCAAGCCTTTTGGACTTTGGTAAAGCCTTTCCTTCTCCATGTCGCGGACATTGCTGTGCTGAACTGGGACACTGTGCTGTATGGACATTCTATCTCCGAGAAACGTCCTCCCACGGCTTGGAGACTTTTGAACTGTGGTAAAGAATCCCTGTGGGACTCACGGAACTTGTTCCTTTTTTTGCATAAAGAAATCTCCGCCACTGATTGCAGGAACCTCTTCCTTAACAAACTAATGACTTATGTTTATGTTGACCGAGCACTTTTGGGGAAGGCAAAAGCTTGTGCACTCTGGCATACGGACAAAAGGAAGGGGTGGATCACTTAAAACAGGCTTCATGTTTGCTCCTTTCTGATGCATAATACCCTGCCACTGGGTTATAAGGATTGGCACTTATATAGGTTTTTTCTGACACCTGCGAGAAATGTAATTTTGTAACGGGACTCTCACATATTATGAGCATATTGTAGATTGTCTTTTTCCTGTATGTGTGCCTTTATATAACGTAAATAAAGGTTTTCAAAACAAAAAAATGTAAAGACAGAGATACTTGTTATTTTGCCAAAGGTATATGAGGTTTCTGTTTTATTAATTGGGAGTCCGACGAAAGCACTGTTATAATGGTAGGGGAGAATATAAGTGAAAGGTTAGGTAACTACCTGAGCCTATATTGGGGTAGCTATATGAAACATAACATTCGTTGGTCCTAAAACTTCAGTGACAGGAGTGTAAAGCTAAATATAAGATTCTAGTACATGTGTTTTTCAATCTATTGCTTTATGGGCAATGTTGATGATTAACAAAGCAAGGTTTTATGACAATGAATAGCTTTGAATGTTGATGCTATCCCCATTGATTTTAATGGTGTTGCAAAGGTGGATTACAGCATGTTTCCGCTTTTATTAATGTGGGGACACCCAGACAAAGCCGGTATGCCTGCCTTATTCATTATGCAAAACACACAAGATGATGGACAGCCTTCATCAGCCAGGATAGCTTGACTCCAGTGGCGTAGTGAGCACGGGACCCACGTCTGGGCATACCCTTCCCACTTAGGGCGAAATTCAAAACACACAAGATGATGGACGGAATGCTGCACATTGGCAAACATTCACCTCCAGTCACAGATCTGGGTTTAATCCATCGTTATTTTGCTTCACCACGCCACCCCAGTTCAGACATAGCCATATGCAAATCAGTCTTGACCCTGTGCCTCATGGGAACAGTCCAGACCGAACTGCCAAGCCATGTCTTCCCTGGACAGGAATGGCATGGTGAGCAAAAAAACGATGGATTTAGGCCCAGATCTCTGTACTGGGGTGAATGTATGACATTGTTCTGCATTCTGTCCATCAATTGTTGTTTTTGCATTTGTCACCCCGAGTGGGACGGGTATGCCCAGACGTGGGTCCCGTGCTCTCCATGCCACTGGAATCAAGCTATCCTGGCTGAAGAGGGGTGAAACCCCGAAACCGGTCCTAGGATGCTTGTTTCCAGTCCAGGGAGGACCTGGCTTGGCAGTTTGGGCTGGACTGTTCCCATGAGGCACAGGGTCAAGACTGATTTGCATATGGCTGGGTTCAAACTGGAATGGCATGGTGAGCAAAAAAACGATGGATTTAGGCCCAGATCTCTGTACTGGGGTGAATGTATGACATTGTTCTGCATTCTGTCCATCAATTGTTGTTTTTGCATTTGTCACCCCGAGTGGGACGGGTTTGCCCAGACGTGGGTCCCGTGCTCTCCATGCCACTGGAATCAAGCTATCCCGGCTGAAGAGGGGTGAAACCCCGAAACCGGTCCTAGGATGCTTGTTTCCAGTCCAGGGAGGACCTGGCTTGGCAGTTTGGGCTGGACTGTTCCCATGAGGCACAGGGTCAAGACTGATTTGCATATGGCTGGGTTCAAACTGGAATGGCATGGTGAGCAAAAAACGATGGATTTAGGCCCAGATCTCTGTACTGGGGTGAATGTATGACATTGTTCTGCATTCTGTCCATCAATTGTTGTTTTTGCATTTGTCACCCAGAGTGGGACGGGTATGCCCAGACGTGGGTCCCGTGCTCTCCATGCCACTGGAATCAAGCTATCCTGGCTGAAGAGGGGTGAAACCCCGAAACCGGTCCTAGGATGCTTGTTTCCAGTCCAGGGAGGACCTGGCTTGGCAGTTTGGGCTGGACTGTTCCCATGAGGCACAGGGTCAAGACTGATTTGCATATGGCTGGGTTCAAACTGGAATGGCATGGTGAGCAAAAAACGATGGATTTAGGCCCAGATCTCTGTACTGGGGTGAATGTATGACATTGTTCTGCATTCTGTCCATCAATTGTTGTTTTTGCATTATTCATTATGGCACCCCCTTATATTGTGATATTGTATCTTCTATAGGTGGAGGAGGTTATGATTATGGGTGCATGCTTGTTGAGCGTTTGAACTGTTCTGAGGCTGACACCAAAGGCATTTCGATGTACAAGATTTTATGTATTTGTAATTAATGCTTAGGGGCTTATTTACGAGCCTCTTGCGCCACCGCTATGTCACTTTTTCCCAAATTAAAAGTGACGCAGTGGCGGCGCAAGGGGCTTGTAAATAAGACCCTTAGTATTTAGTAGTGCGAGTAATAAAGTACTTTGCCTTCTTAAAAGAAAAAGCACTGAGTGGACATTGATTTATTGAGTGTTGTTGTTGCGTAACAGTGAGCTGAGGTACTAGCCCACACCACCTCCACTAAGTAGGCCTTGGTGCTCTGCATCACTACTATGAGAGAGTCCAGTGCTACAATGGAGCACTGGGTACCCGGTAAAGAGAACATTGTGGACTTATTACTTGTGAAGGACTTACATCCTTGGCAATTAATAATCCAATTTCTTACACTATTAATTGATAAAAACTTTTATATGCTACTACCACTTCTTTATGTGACTCAACCAGGCATAAACAGTAGTCGTATGCTCACTATGAGGGTACAATTTCTATACCCCTTCAGGCCACAGCAGGTGTTCTGGACCATGCATTAACAGGGCCAGGCCTCGGCCTCCGCGCACACAATAGATTAGCATGGGGCCAGCGCCAAACAAAAAGTTAGGATACTAGTTGCACATGCATTCAGGCACTGAGAGTAGGTGTTCTTGCCTGTTTACCATGCAGGAGACATTCCCTTTCCTAGAGATGCCACTCCCAGATGAGACTAACAGGAACTTTACTGTTGGAGAAGTCCGGATGTTGCATCAGCAAAATTGGCAAGAACGTCTATTTGTATTGCCATGATTCATTCCTGCTTTGTGCTCCACCATGAAATCTAGGCCTTGTCATGAGATAGACCATCTCAACATCTTTGGAGTCTCACCCTTCATTGCTGTAGGAGAGTAGGATCTGCTTCTTAAAGTTACCCCCACTTTTTGCTGATGTTTCACTGTTTTCGACTTAGTCTGACTGGGATCCTGCTATTCAGGACCCCAGTCTATCTGCTTTCTCCTCTAAATTGATTGCATGTACTTTAGGTACACTCCAGATTGCATTCTGGGGTACCCTTATAAGTTCCTAGTATATGGTATACTATGTACCCAGGGCATAGGTACCCCAGAGGCCTCCCAGGGGCTGCAGCATGTATTATGCCACCCCTGAGAGACCATTCAAAATGACACAACAGGTCTGCTACTGCAGCCTGTGTAAGGTGGTGCATGCACCCCTTACTTAGATATAGGTTCACTATATCTATCCTAATCACTGCACATATAAGCCTATCAGTCACCCCTATGGCAGGCCTTATCAATCCTGAAGGCAGGGTGCTGGGTTTTATTTGAGAGGGTGCCCATGCATGAACAGAGCCCCTCTGCAGCCTTCGGAACCACTATTCCGGGGTTGTTTGTGATGCAGCCAACCATATACTCTTAAGTGCATTATAACCTCGCGGTAAATGCTAACTTTAAAACAGCTGCAAGGAATTATGTCGTGTTTGGTGTCAAACACCTTGGAATCATACCTCCACACCAGTAACTGGTGTGGGAGGTATGATTCCTCCCTCCTAGAGGGAGAAATATGACAGCACCAGTACACCCGGTACCAGCTTCACAGAGCCCTGGCATCACAAAATGGATGCTGCCAGCCACAGACATGAGTCTGCCCTCCTGCTGCTGGACGAAACTCCGGCAGGGCGGGCTGGACAATAGGTTTCCTGTCACAGGGAGGTGTGACCACCTCCCAGACAGGCTTTAGTGTATTGGGGCTGGGTGGGTGTACTCTCAGAGTGCTTTGATGTCTGCACTGGGGGCACATTTGGTGTCCCTGTGCATAGTCCAGGTCAAACCGGTTGCAGGGGCTATCAGCCCCTGCTCTGGCGTGAAACTGGACAAAGGACATTGGTGTAGCCACCCCTCTGTCCTGACCCTCCCATAGGTGGGTCCCCAGAGTTTGTCCCACCCCTTCCTTGGGTATAAAGTAGAAACCCTGACTACAGGACTTTGGATATTACCTGGACTAAACTCTGCTACAGAAACCAAGTAACCTTCGACGATCTATGCTTTGCTGGACGACTGAAGAATCTCCCTTGGAGTAAAGGAGTTACTCCCCTGCAAGGCAGGCACCTCAACGCATCTGACCGGTTTGCATCTACGCAGCTCCCGATGGACTCCAAAGATTTTGCAACACAGGAGGTGGGTGCCCAAGCTTCCCCGAGGCCGACTAGTGCTCTCAGCAAACCTGAGACCCGCAGCCCTCGTGGGGACCGTGCAAACCGAACCCCTGGACACTGTGCACATTTGCAGCAACATATGCTTCTAGGCAATCCCTGAGGCTGTGCTTTGGGCTACTTGTAGTCCAAGCCCCGAGCAGTGTTTCCTCTGAGGATTACTGGCCTACACTCCACGAGTGTTCCGTGGGCTGGTATTGTGTGATTCCTCTCAAGGTCCCTTCGCGATCCCTGGTCTGTTGACCTGTGGGTCCCTGAGAAGGCAACTTTAGCTTTCAGTGGGCTTTCCTGGTTGCTCCAGATGTGCCCTGACTCTCCATCGCTTGGGGAGTCCCCAGGACCTTGCTGGTCCTCACAGAAGCATCTTTACTCTGACTGCATGGGTTGCAGTTGCCAAGGCTTGTTGGTCTCCAACACGGAAACTGACCCCTCAGCACTCGACATCCTTTGTGGGACAGCTCGCCTGCGGACACTGGTTGTCGTCGACATCTCCTGGTCCCCGTGGCTGCAGAGTCAAGCTTCACCTCTTCGCACCTGAAGCACCCGACATCGGTGGGCATTTGATTGCTCCGCTCCTGGTCACGTGAAGTGACCCAGACTTTGTCCCCTCTGCTTTCAGGTTCTTTTCATCTCTGATCCAGGCTTGGGTCACACCGGACACTTTTCTTCTCCGTGGCAGCAGTACTTCTTCGCATCACGCCACTGAAAACGACGAGAGTTTCCGACACCACTTGACCCCTATGCACCCGGCTTCCCTGAGCTAGGTAACACGGGTACCTCGGTACTCACAAGGGTGCTGGCCTTAGAATCTTCTATGTTTAACTGGGTTTGCTTGAAGTCCTCTCCAAAGTGTCCTTAAACTCTAAATTTCCAACCGCGACTTTCCCACAGAGTTGTACGGAGCTCGCGTCTGTGTTCCCACTCTGCACCCATCCTCCGTGGGCCCCCTATGTCACTACCTTGGGTGGTTCCTTGGGGTCCCAGCGATTCTACGTGCTCTAGGTACTGTGTCTAGTCAAGTCGTGGTTGTTATACCACTTTCTTAATATATGGTTTGGTCTCCCCCTGGTGCCCACTGTGTATTGTGCTATTTACTGTCGTTCTAGTGCTGTAATATTGTGTGCATTGTTCTCTAATCTCATAAAGAGGTTAGTAGAGAGTGTTTAGTAATAAATACATATATTTTATATATACCTTGTGTGGTTCTCCTTTCATTTGGTCATTCAACAGGTTATATACTGGTAAAATAAGCTGCTTTACATTCCTTCAAGACTTAGCCTGAAGGCTGCTCTCCACAGCTACCACTAGGATAGCTTTCTATAAAGGTTGTCTTTAACCTAATCATCAATAAGGGTCGTTTGGACTGGTGCAAGGTGCCCACTTCAATTAGTGGACAGCATATACCAGGCCAACTTCTCACATTGGTGTGCAGCGGTTGGGATTCAAGCTTGCTATTGTTTTACCAGATAATCTCAGTGAGTGACTAACTGAAAACCACTAAAGGTACTTAGGTACATATAAATCAAGTCTAGAATAAAGTAAGTTCTACTGAACTTAGAGTTGGGTAAGTCAAGGGTCTAGCACACCCCTTCTCCAACTCAAGAGAGTCTCAGTTCACACTAGAGTAGGTAGGTGCATACACCACACCACACTAGCATGTCTTCAAGGCCTGAAGTCGGTGACTCCTTGCCAACTAAGTATGACCATCTCACATTCCAAGAATTGAGAAACATATGTGCATCAAGGAAACTGAAGACAGGGGAAAAACCCAAACACCCAAAAACTCATAGTGACTTTGCTTTTGGATGACCTCAGAAAGACCCCAGGGTCTGATGAGGTAGGCAAAGGGGTGGGACAGCAGAAGAGGAAAGGCCAGGGAGTGAAAACCTCAATGACCTGGACTCTGATGCTGGCCAGGAGGATCAAAATGATTCTAACCTGGACAATCCAATCCTTCCTGAAGGTGAGGAAGGAGGCCTCAGTGGGCCTCTCTTTACCCCACCTGGAAGGGTTAACAGTTTACCAAGAAGATCCAGATCTCCTTCTCAGGAAACTAATCATTCTGGTACATCTGTAGGGTGCTCTGTTTCCCATAGGACCTCTGCTTCTCATAAAAGGGAGTCCTCTTATGAGAAGAAGTGCCAACTGCTTGAGTTTGAGAGAGCTAAACTCAGAATCAAGAGAGAGCAATTGACCTTAGATAGGGAATCCCTGGAGCTTCAGAGAGCTTCTCAGAAGTTGGGGATAGAGCCCCATGGTGGCAGCCACAGTGTCCCTAGAGGTAGAGATCATACTCATGACCATAGGAACCTGAACAAGATTGTCTCTCCCTACCAGAGTGGGGATGACATCCACAAATGGATAACTGCACTGGAGAGGGCCTGTAAGGTACAGAGGGTCCCTCAGGAGCAGTGGGCAGCAATCTTGTGGCTCTCCTTTGCAGACAAAGGTAGAGACAAGCTCCTCACTGTTAGAGAAGAGGATGCTGATAATTACAAAGTCCTGAAGAGTGCTCTGATTGATGGGTTTGGCCTAACCACTGAACAATACAGGTTAAAGTTCAGAGACACCCAAAACGCACAGACTCAGGACTGGGTTGACTTTGTATATTGTGCTACTAAGGCTCTGGAAGGCTGGTTACTTGGCAGTAAGGTGTGTGATTTCAAAGGATTGTATAATTTAATCATGAGAGAGCAGATCCTTAATAACTGTCAAAATCAACTGTTGCATCAGTACCTGGTGGACTCTGATCTGACCTCTCCCCAAGAATTGGGCCAGAAGGCAGACAAATGGGTCAGAACCAGGGTGAGGCAGAAGGTTCAGAACCAAGGTGGTGACTCCAAGAAGCAGGATTCTAAAAGCTCTGATAAGGGTGGGGAGAAGGGTAAAGACCAGAAGTCTTCTCAAGGGCCCCAAAAATCTGCATCTGGTGGGGAGTCACAATCCAACAAGGGTAAAGGCAAGAAGAAGCCATGGTGTGAAATTTGTAAACAGAAGACCCATTGGACAAGGGATTGTAAGAAGTCCAAGGACTCCACTCCAACCACCACTGCCCCTAAGGCAACTGTTCCCCCTAGTTCAGCTCCAAGTGGTGGTGTTCCAAATAAGGGTGTAGTAGGGTTAACCCTGGGATCTGAGATGGACTCTGGCCTAGTCACAGTTCCAACTCAGGCTATGTTGGTCTGTGATGGAGGCATGGATATGGCCTCCTTATTTGTAAACCCCAGTAATCTGGGCAAATACAGACAACAGCCTATAATCAATGGAAAGGAGGCCTTGGCATTCAGGGACACAGGAGCAAGTGTCACCATGGTGACAAAAGATCTTGTGGCTCTTGAGCAAATCATACTTGGTGAGATGTACCAAGTGACCAATGCTAGCAATGTCAGGACAGACCATTCCCTGGCAGTTGTTAATTTCACCTGGGGAGGGGTAACTGGCCCTAAAAAGGTTGTGGTAAGTGCAGACCTCCCTGTTGAATGCTTGTTGGGCAATGATTTAGAAACTTCAGCTTGGGCTGAAGTGGAACTCAGGACTCATACAGAAATGTTGGGAATCCCTGCAGATGTGTTTGCTATGACCAGGTCACAGGCAAAAATGTCTAACACTGAACAGGCCCTGGATCCTGGAAAAATGGACCAGGTGCCTTCCAAGAGGAGGAGGAGCAGTAGGGTTAAGGCAGTGCCTTCCCCCCTGCCTCAGAATGCAGATCAGTCTCTTGAGGGAGCTGATCTCAGTCCTGAAGAAGGAACTGTCCCAGATGAGCTTGAACCTGATCAGGTTGAGTTCTTGGGGACAGGGGGCCCTTCCAGGGCAGATCTGAGCCAGGAGCAGCTGAGCTGCCCCTCTCTTGAACCCCTCAGACAGCAAGCTACTGCTGAGGCTGCTGGGAGTGCTAGTGGGTCCAATAAGATCTACTGGGATGATGGACTCCTTTACTCAGAGTGTAGAGACCCCAAGCCTGGAGCCACCAGGAGGTTGGTTATACCTCTGACGTTTAGGAGCTTCCTATTGACACTAGCACATGATATCCCATTGGCAGGTCACCTAGGCCAAAACAAGACTTGGGACAGAATTATCCCTCACTTTCATTGGCCTCACATGTCTGAAGACACCAAGGAGTTTTGTCGCTCCTGTGTCACCTGTCAAGCCAGTGGTAAGGCAGGTGGCACTACAAAGGGCCCCCTGATACCACTACTTGTGGTGGGGGTTCCCTTTGAGAGGGTAGGGATTGACATTGTTGGTCCCCTGGATCCTCAAACTGCATCTGGGCACAGATTTATACTGGTGGTGGTGGACCATGCCACTAGGTATCCAGAGGCAATTCCCCTTAGAACTACCACAGATCCTGTGGTGGCAAGGGCCCTCCTGGGAATCTTTTCCAGGGTGGGTTTTCCTAAGGAGGTAGTATCAGACAGAGATGCAAACTTCATGTCTAGTTACCTAACTGCTATGTGGAAGGAGTGTGGTGTAAATTACAAATTTACCACCCCTTATCACCCACAATGCAATGGTTTAGTTGAAAGGTTCAACAAAACCTTGAAGGGCATGATTAAAGGTCTCCCAGAAAAGCTTAGGCGCAGTTGGGACATACTTTTGCCCTGCCTTCTCTTTGCCTACAGAGAAGTTCCACAGAAGGGGGTTGGTTACAGCCCATTTGAACTTCTGTTTGGACATCCAGTTAGGGGTCCATTGTGTCTAGTGAAGGAGGGATGGGAGTTACCTCTCAAACCCCCTAAACAGGATATTGTGGACTATGTACTTGGTCTCCGCTCCAGGATGGCTGAGTACATGAAGAAGGCAACTAAAAACCTTGAGGCTAGCCAGGAATTACAAAAGGCCTGGCATGACCAAAAGGCTGTGTTGACTGTTTATCAGCCAGGACAGAAAGTATGGGTGTTGGAGCCTGTGGCCCCAGCAGCCCTCCAAGACAAGTGGAGTGGCCTGCATACAATTATTGAGCAAAGGGGAGAGATTACCTACCTGGTGGACCTTGGAACTCACAGGAGCCCCCATAGGGTGCTCCATGTCAACAGGCTCAAACCATATGTTGACAGGGCAGACATGGGCTTGCTCATGGCTACTGATGAGGGACAGGAGGAAGAGAGTGATCCACTCCCTGACCTGCTCTCTCAGAACCCTGATGATGGTTCAATAGGTGGTGTAGCCTTGGCAGGCAGGCTCACTGGCCAGCAGCAAACTGATTGCAGAAAAGTTCTCAACCAGTTTAGACATATGTTCTCACTGACTCCAAGTCAGACTACCTGGTGCACTCATGAAGTGGACACTGGGGACAGTCTGCCTGTTAAAAATTAAGATTTACAGGCAACCTGACCATGTCAGGGACTGCATCAGGACTGAAGTCCAGAAGATGTTGGATTTGGGTGTGATTGAACCATCAGATAGCCCTTGGGCTAGTCCAGTAGTCTTAGTGCCTAAACCTCACACCCAGGGTGGTAAGAGAGAGATGAGGTTTTGTGTTGACTACAGAGGTCTCAATGCAGTCACTAGGACTGATGCCCATCCAATCCCTAGGGCAGATGAGCTTATAGATACTTTGGCCTCAGCCAAGTTTCTGAGCACATTTGACCTGACAGCTGACACCCCAAATCAGACTAACTGAGGATGCAAAAGTCAAAACAGCATTTTCAACCCCTAGTGGGCACTACCAGTTTGTTGTGATGCCCTTTGGTTTGATGAATGCACCTGCCACTTTTCAAAGGTTGGTGAATAAAGTCCTTACAGGCCTGGAAGCCTACAGTGCAGCATATCTAGATGATATTGCTCTCTTTAGCTCCACTTGGGAGGATCACCTGGTCTACCTGAGAAATGTTTTGGAGGCCCTTCAGAAAGCAGGCCTCACTATCAAGGCCACCAAGTGCCAGATAGGGCAGATCCAAGTTGTATACCTGGGCCACCTTGTGGGTGGAGGCCAGGTTCAACCATTGCAGAGCAAAATCCAGACCATCATGGACTGGGTTCCTCCAACTACCCAGACTCAGGTCAGAGCTTTCTTGGGCCTGACTGCGTACTATAGGAGGTTTGTCAAAGGATATGGATCCATAGTGACCCCTTTGAATGACTTAACTTCCAAGAGAATGCCAAAGAAAGTTCAGTGGACAGTCAGCTGTCAAAAGGCATTTGATGACCTGAAGCAGGCCATGTGCACTGCTCCCATTCTGCAACGTCCTGACTACTCCAAACAATTCATTGTCCAAACAGATGCATCTGAGTTGGGGGTAGGGGCTGTGTTATCCCAATTGAATGATGAAGGTCAGGATCAGCCAGTAGCTTTTATTAGCAGAAGGCTGACCCCAGAGAGAAACGTTGGTCAGCCATTGAGAGGGAAGCCTTTGCTGTGGTTTGGGCCTTGAAGAAGCTGAGGCCATACTTGTTTGGCACTCACTTCATTGTTCAGACAGACCACAAGCCCCTCTTATGGCTAAAACAGATGAAGGGTGAAAACCCCAAACTTTTGAGGTGGTCCATTTCCCTACAGGGGATGGACTATACAGTGGAACATAGACCTGGGAGTAACCATGCCAATGCAGATGGACTCTCCAGATATTTCCACTTAGAACATGAAGACTCAACTGGTCAAGGTTAGTTTAATGTCCTGACATTTGGGGGGGCGGTTGTGTAGGAGAGTAGGATCTGCTTCTTATAGTTACCCCCACTTTTTGCTGATGTTTCACTGTTTTCGACTTAGTCTGACTGGGATCCTGCTATTCAGGACCCCAGCCTATCCGCTTTCTCCTCTAAATTGATTGCATGTACTTTAGGTACACTCCAGATTGGATTCTGGGGTACCCTTATAAGTCCCTAGTATATGGTATACTATGCACCCAGGGCATAGGTACCCCAGAGGCCTCCCAGGGGCTGCAGCATGTATTATGCCACCCCTGAGAGACCATTCAAAATGACACAACAGGTCGGCTACTGCAGCCTGTGTAAGGTGGTGCATGCACCCCTTACTTAGATATAGGTTCACTATATCTATCCTAATCACTGCACATATAAGCCTATCAGTCACCCCTATGGCAGGCCTTATCAATCCTGAAGGCAGGGTGCTGGGTTTTATGTGAGAGGGTGCCCATGCATGAGCAGAGCCCCTCTGCAGCCTTCGGAACCAGTATTCCGGGGTTGTTTGTGATGCAGACAACCATATACTCTTAAGTGCATTATAACCTCGCGGTAAATGCTAACTTTAAAACAGCTGCAAGGAATTATGTTGTGTTTGGTGTCAAACACCTTGGAATCATACCTCCACACCAGTAACTGGTGTGGGAGGTATGATTCCTCCCTCCTAGAGGGAGAAATATGACAGCACCGGTACACCGGGTACCAGCTTCACAGAGCCCTGGCATCACAAAATGGATGCTGCCAGCCACAGACACGAGTCTGCCCTCCTGCTGCTGGACGAAACTCCGGCAGGGGAGGCTGGACAATAGGTTTCCTGTCACAGGGAGGTGTGACCACCTCCCAGACAGGCTTTAGTGTATTGGGGCTGGGTGGGTGCACTCTCAGAGTGCTTTGATGTCTGCACTGGGGGCACATTTGGTGTCCCTGTGCATAGTCCAGCTCAAACCGGTTGCAGGGGCTATCAGCCCCTGCTCTGGTGCGAAACTGGACAGAGGACATGGGTGTAGCCACCCCTCTGTCCTGACCCTCCCTTAGGTGAGTCCCCAGAGTTTGTCCCACCCCTTCCTTGGGTATAAAGTAGGAACCCTGACTACAGGACTTTGGATATTACCTGGACTAAACTCTGCTACAGAAACCAAGTAACCTTCGATGATCTATGCTTTGCTGGATGACTGAAGAATCTCCCTTGGAGTAAAGGAGTTACTCCCCTGCAAGGCAGGCACCTCAACGCATCTGACCGGTTTGCATCTACGCAGCTCCCGATGGACTCTGAAGATTTTGCAACACAGGAGGTGGGTGCCCAAGCTTCCCCGAGGCCGACTAGTGCTCTCAGCAAACCTGAGACCCGCAGCCCTCGTGGGGACCGTGCAACCCGAACCCCTGGACACCATGGACATTTGCAGCAGCATATGCTTCTCGGCGATCCCTGAGGCTGTGCTCTGGGCTACTTGTAGTCCAAGCCCCGAGCAGTTTTTCCTCTGAAGATTACTGGCCTACACTCCACGAGTGTTCCGTGGGCTGGTATTGTGTGATTCCTTTTGAGGTCCCTTCGCAATCCCTGGTCCGTTGACCTGTGGGTCCCTGAGAAGGCAACTTTAACTTTCAGTGGGCTTCCCTGGTTGCTCCAGACATGCCCTGACTCTCCACTGCTTGGGGAGTCCCCAGGACCTTGCTGGTCCTCGCAGAAGCATCTTTACTCTGACCCCGTGGGTTGCAGTTGCCAAGGCTTGTTGGTCTTCAATCTGGAAACTGACCCCTCAGCACTCGACATCCTTTGTGGGGCAGCTCGCCTGCAAACTCTGGTTGTCGTCGACATCTCCTGGTCCCCGTGGCTGCAGAGTCAAGCTTCACCTCTTCGCACCTGAAGCACCCAACATCGGTGGGCATTTGATTGCTCCACTCCTGGTCACGTGAAGTGACCCAGACTTTGTCCCCTCTGCTTTCAGGTTCTTATCATCTCCGATCCAGGCTTGGGTCACACCGGACACTTTTCTTCTACGCGGCAGCAGTACTTCTTCGCATCACGCCATTGAAAACGACGAGGGTTTCCGACACCACTTGACCCCTATGCACCCAGCTTCCCTGGGCTAGGTAACACGGGTACCTCAGAACTCACAAGGGTGCTGCCCTTAGAACCTTCTATGTTTAACTGGGTTTGCTTGAAGTCCTCTCCGAAGTGTCCTTAAACTCTAAATTTCCAACCACGACTTTCCCATAGAGTTGTAGGGAGCTCGCGTCTGTGTTCCCACACTGCACCCGTCCTCCGTGGGTCCCCTGTGTCACTACCTTGGGTGGTTCCTTGGGGTCCCAGCGATTCTACGTGCTCTAGGCACTGTGTCTAGTCAAGTCGTGGTTGTTATACCACTTTCCTAATATATGGTTTGGTCTCCCCCTGGAGCCCGCTGTGTATTGTGCTATTTACTGTCTTTCTAGTACTGTAATATTGTGTGCCTTGTTCTCTAATCTCATAAAGAGGTTAGTAGAGAGTGTTTAGTAATAAATACATATATTTTATATATACCTTGTGTGGTTCTCCTTTCATTTGGTCATTCAAGAGGTTATATACTGGTAAAACAAGCTGCTTTACATTCCTTCAAGACTTAGCCTGAAGGCTGCTCTCCACAGCTACCACTAGGATAGCTTTCTATAAAGGTTGTCTTTAACCTAATCATCAATAAGGGTCGTTTGGACTGGTGCAAGGTGCCCACTTTAATTAGTGGACAGCATATACCAGGCCAACTTCTCACAATTGCCATCAACTACTAAATGGACCAGTAGCCCTTTCTACGCTACTCATTGCTTGTGATGCTGATTACGTTTTGGCATAGTGGAGGGGAAACGATTTACTACAAGATTGAGGATGCTTCACGTATCCTAACTTTGCCTAAGCAGTGCGTCCGGCCATTGCTGTGCAGCATGATGAAGTGTCTATATAGTGTAAGCATGATACTCTTCATGCAGAATGGTGCTTCGCTAGCTGGGGGTGGGAGCCTCTCCATTCTCACTCACAAGTGATGCTACATTGTAGACAGCCTTCTTTGACGAGGTCCGTGAGCGGAAGTGATGCTACAAGCGGCACCAGACCATGGATGTGTCAATGGAGCCTACTGTGCTTGGGAGAAGGCCTTATTTGGATAACACTGTAGTGTCTGGCAAATTAACAGGCCCCTCTGCCTCTATTTTCATTTGCAGAACATGGGCAGAGGGTGGCAGTTGGGGCATCCGGTAGTGCTTTTGAGTCACCCACTCTGGCAAACCTTAATTTTGCTTGGCGGACTCAAGACTCGGAATCCTCTGGCAAACACTTGCTGTGCCTCCTCACCGCTGGCAGGTCCCCTAGAGTAGAAAGTGACAGGAACTGGCCAGGCAGGGAACCTACTGTTCTAGGGTGTTTAACATGGTGTAGTGGGACTGAGTACTGGTGAAGGAGATACAGGCTGTAAGTCAACACTACCTGCCAGGCAGTGCTCAATTTGTAAAAAAACATAAGTGCCAGGGCCCTCCTCGGGAGGCCACTGCAGCTTGCACCACACATTGCCCATGTCATGCTGCCAATGACAGCCTCAACACAACTACTAACCATAACACTCCTACAAGTGTGACAATTCGGACTATTTCAGGTCCCAAAAGCTATAAGAATGGATTGGGTGGCAGGTAATAGTCATGTTTAATGTATATTGAATCAATAATTACCTGTTGTTGTGGTCATCTCTAAATTAGCCAGACAGCGCCACCCTGTGGCAGACTGTCACAACCGCCTGTGTTGATAATTAAGTGCCGGTGCCGAGCACCGGAAACCACCAGCTCAAATTAGACACTGCTGCCAGGAGGATGCATCCCTCCACCACTGCTCTAGTGCTGTTGGCCCGGGGAGAAAGCTGAGCAGCACTGCTTATCTGCCACAGATGCAGTACCACACTGATGCTTGAATGCCACATGGCCATTGACGGTCATATGCCACTGATACAACTTCTTCCCTGCTGACCTCGCTTTTCCTTACCTCAGTCTCACTTTACTATCACTTATCTTCAACCTTACGTCAACATTTACCTCATTTCAACCTCAACTTACGCACCTTATCCTCATCCCTTCCACACCTCACCATACCCTCACCTCAACCACACTATCAAACAGCCTGCTTGTACAGCAGTGCTATCTCTCAGGTTATAGAGATCTTACAGGCTTGATTGCAGGCACGCTTCACTCTTTTTACTTATTCGGGTTTCAGAGAGTGAGTATTTCTTAAAAATCTGCTTTAAAATGTAGGTTTACAATGCAAACATATTGTCCACAAACATCAGATCGGCAGTTTATGAAAATACGTGATTTCATTTAGGAAAAAAAAAAAAAAATCCATCTCTCCCCAAACAATAGCTTATTATTGTCATAAAAATACGCATTTTGTTTGAAATAACAACTTTCCAGTAAATCTGTGTCAACTCCCAATCATCAAATTTTCATTTTCATTAAGTACCGCGTCTACTGCTGTCATAGATGTATAGATGGTGTCTTGCATAATTACCTTTACATACCAGGGATGCCAAAATATGCCAATAATTGCCACTGGTAGAGCTAGCAACATAAGATTGGTGGGCATCATCATGCCATGGATTTTCACGATAGGCCTGGAATTATTTATCACTATTATGCCAAGGAAAGCATTATAGTAGATGTGGGCACCATCATGCCTTGAGTGAGCACTTCATGTAAATGACCATGAAAATAGAATGGGAGAAGACACACACATAAATGAAACAATGACTTGTGCCACAGGAACAGAGAGAGTGATTGTCAGGGGAATAAACTGAGGGGGATATTCTCAAGAACGTGCGATAATCATCGCCAAAAAAGGCTAACGCATGTTTTCATATCGCCGTCTATCGCGGGAAAATAACTCCATGTTAACGTCGTATTCACAACACGGCGGTAACATGCGATAGTCTCCCGAGAACGCGTTAAATGTCCGCGATAACATTACCAGGACGGCGATAAAAATACAAACCCGAACGCGAAAAAAGTTGCGTTGGGCCCAACTGCGATAAAAAAGTCAGCGAAAGCAGCGCCAGGCCTGCAGGTCCCACAAGACAGGCTGCAAAAATCAGTATAAAGCGGTAACAAAAAACACAAACAGAACACAAACAACTGCGAAGCACCATGGAGATAGCCGGAGCAAGTACAGAGGCCAACCAGAACCCCACAAGCCCCACGGAGGACGAGCCTGGGACCCCAGGGTCAGGGAAGGTCAAGGAGAAGAAGAAGAGGAAGACGCGGTTCAGTCCGCAGGAAAACAGGATCCCGATAACGGAGGTGACACTCCCACCATCTAATTGCCATTGGTGAAATTGTCAGCACTAAATGTTGCACTTACACTTGTCAGAGCGATGTGCTAATGCAGAGGAGTGGCATGCACACAGGGAATGTGTCTTGGAATGAATTTATTTGCACATGCTGTGCCTGTGGTCATTTTGTCCTGTCCCATGATTGCTAAGGACAGTCGCTATGTGACGTGCTTATGTGAAGAAATTGTTAATGATAGTGTCCCTTCGGGCTATTCCAGCTGCTGCTGCACTGGGGTGTTGTCCACCTGCCTCATCCTCATCATCATCGTCCGGTGCATCTGGCACATGGATCCATGGGGCATTGGTGCGTACACATATGTTGTGCAACACACAACATGCAATGACAATCTTGCACACTATTTGCGGGCCGTACAGGAGTCTTCCACCTGTGATGTCCAGGCACCTGAAACGTGACTTCAACACGCCAAATGAGCGCTCCACAATGCCCCTGGTGCGTTTGTGGGCCGCATTGTACTGCCTCTGGGCCTGGGTGTTCGGGGCTCGGAGGGGTGTCATCATCCACGGGCAGAGTGCATATCCTTGATCACCTGTGACAGGGGAGAGAGATGTGTCAATCGGTGGTTCTGCATTCTGTGTTGGCAGGCTTATTAGTATATTGGTGTGTGATGTGTGGAACTTTGGGATTCATGTTTGACATGTCTTGCATGTGGCAAATGAGCGGCATCCATGTGTATTACGTTGCCTCACAGCTGCTCCTCACTCCCCCCGAGCCTATTTACTTGTGTGCGCTGCGCGGGTGCATCACTTGCACTCCTGGGACACACCATTGTCATGACTGTCTGCGCATGTCCATAAGCCTGACAACGACACTGTGATATGGGCCGTTGAAGGTGGTCGGCCACGTGTGTGTAAGCCTATGGTGAGGATATGGCGGACACAGAGACACACGCAGTAGTTGCCTTGGTGGCCATCCTGGAAGTGGACCACGCCCTGAGCCCCGGGCTATTGATTCCCACTCCTACGCTGGCCCAGCACACTCCGCTTATGCTTACAGGGGGGGACGACATAGCTACATGTCCAAGGTCTACCCCACTGCCTGAGGTAACATGGTTGCGCCCACTGTCTACGACACTACAAACACCAGCAGTATATGTCCACATGGACATGTCTGTGCTCTGCATACTTAAGTCTGCCCAGCACATACCCGCCACACTTGGCATTGTGCACATTCTGATTCATGGGTCACTTGCCTCCCTCGCACATACTTGGTTCCCACCTCTCACCACATCATGCTATTGTGTGGCAGAGGTGCCATGACGTGGATGGCTTGTCTACGTGTCTGGCCCCTGTTACCACAGTTCCATGTGTTGTCGTGTCTGGTAGGTGGGCATGTTGTTTGGCATGTTGTATGTGATGTTGTAACATGTGCATTCCCACAGTTGTGGGTTGCATGATTGTGGAGTTGAGGCGTGTGGTGTGTTCCGTTGGTACTTACCAATGAGCAGTGCATTTCCGTAGGTGCCATCCTCGAAGCGCTAGTTGATGATGGATTGTCAGAAGATGTAGGAATCATGCACACTGCCTGGGTAGTTGGCGACGACGTTGGTGAAGTGTCCCCGGTGGTCCACTATTGCCTGCACATTGATGGAATGCGTGTGCTTCCTGTTGCGGTAATTGTGTGCAGTGTCGACAGGGGGCACAAGTAGGACATATGTGCAGTCAATTGCCCCAACACGTGCGGGAAGCCAGCTACGGCGTAGAAGCCTTACTTGGTCTCCAGCTGTTCCTGCGCAGTGTTGGGGAAGTGCAGGTGCTGGGGTACCAAGCTGATGATGGCATCCAAGACAGGTGTGAGGAACTTTGATAGGGCTGGCTGTGAGACTCCTCCGACTCTGGCAGTTGTTGGTTGGACGGTACCAGAGGCCAACAGGTGCAGCACAGCCAGCAGCTTTGTCTGCGGAGGGATGTTGGTTGTCCGCTGTGTTGGTACCGTCAGCCTGTGGGGAATGTGGGTCAGGATGCGGAGGATGGTTGTCCTTTTGAGCCTGTAGTGGGCAATGACTTCCTCTGGCGTTAAGTCTCCGAGGCTGGTGCGTTTTCGGAAGGACCGCTGTCTTATTCTGCGCTGCCTCGGAGGTAGTCCGGGAGGGGGTGGTCCGGGCGGGGTGGGGGCCTGGGGGGGGGGGGGTGGCGGTGGGTGTTGTGGCCCTCTTGGGTCTCCGAGCTGCATGATCAGTAGCTCCATGACATGTGTTGGTCTGCCGATGTGGCTCTTGGCTGGGCTCCCTTTTATATTGCAGTTTGTCGTCCTGCTTAACACCAGTAAAAGGCAGGTGTTAAATCCCTGCTGCTAACGCGCCTTATCGCCTGATTTTGGTTCGCATCGCAGATCTGGCTGGAAGTTGAGAATATCGCGAAGTGATGTTTTCGTGTGTTTTTGCACGGGAACGCCTACTCTGCATATCATTAGTGTTAGTAGTCGCTCTCATCCGTGGCGATGTTTTTTGCGGCAGCTATCGCTGGAAAACTGGCGATATGGGCAGTTTGCACCAGCTTGAGAATGGGGCGATAATTCTTTCGCCACTTTTGCTGCGCTGTAGTGCCGATAACTTGGCGATAAGTCCTTGAGAATATGCCCCTGAGTGTAGAACCAATTAGCCCACAATTTCTGTTCCCAGTAGGAGAACTACAAGCATGTCGACACTTTGGCTGACAGCACTGTGGGTGAAAAAATGCATCTCTCCTCAACTGTATGGGAGCACTTTGAAAAACACAGGTGTATGAAAAGATAGATAGGTATATTATAGACATTTCTGGAAAGGATTCAGAGTAGAAACGGGAATAATGTACACATTGTAGTAATACTGTTTCACCTCTGGGAAATTTCCGCAGATGCTTGAAACGGTCCAGAGCAGTTACGGTACATGTTTGTCGCTCCTCGCCATTGCCACCGGGTTTGAAATGACTAGGGGTGGGCATAACTCACATAATTCCATGTAGCGTAATCACTCAGAATTACCTTAACATTCAGCAAGATTACATGGTATTACATGAGAAAAGTAATTCTGTATTTAGTGCTATTTTCTTAGTGCACAAATGCCCCTAGCGTTCAAAATGGACACAAGGGTACATTTTGCACTAAGAAATAGCCCTACTCACATCAGCACATGAATAGCAGTACGAGCAGCCGCTCACACTCGCTAAATGTGCTCTGAGGGTAGGATTTATCCCCACCTTACTCCCGGCATTTAGCACTAGTTTCTTGGCACAAAATACACTCTTCCATCCACAATGGACGCAAGCAGGGCCGGACTGGCTACCGGGTGTTTTGGAATGCTGCCGAGCTAGGGGCTGATGTCACTGCGGTGGGGGCTAATTTCGTTGATGGAGACCTGCGTGTGCTTCGAAATCAACAAAGCAAAACGAATTTCGTTCAGCACACGCAGGTCCCCATCAACGAAATCAGCCCCCATCTCGGCAGCATGCCAAAACGCCCGGTAGCCAGTCCGGCCCTGGACGCAAGGATGCATTCTGCGCTAAGAGCGTAGCGTAAAATGCAAAATAACATGAACAGCAGCACGAGCAGCTGCTAGCGCGCGCTAAATTAATTGTTCCCCCCAAATTACTCTTAATTACAACAGTAGGTCTCATTGAGGAATTATTGGTAAATCTGTGTCAAAGAGTAAAGCAGAATTACCGAAATGACTCCGACATAATTACAATTTCGCCCGGGCCCAGTAATGGCCCTGGAGCTCTCACAACTATAGAGGGTTTAGCGGGACCCCGCTTTCAAAAGAAGGTGGCTGTCAGCGCTGCGTGTTGGGGGGGGCAGCTTCTAGGTGCCATAGACCCCCAGGCGGCGCCGATGATGAGCAAACACCGTCATTTAACCACTGCTCCCCCAAAGCTGATTGCAGCACCTGGGCGCCCACCAGAGGACTGCTCAGGGCCCTTCCACTCAGAGGACCTTCAGGTCAAACTTCAGCATCATTGTGCCATGCAGGTCACCCACAAATTCCACCTCCCGACCAGGAGGTAAGAGGGGCTATCAGGGAGAGAGATTCAGCTCTAGGTCAAAATTCACTCAATCACGATGCTAACTCTGCCCACTATGACTGTCATAATACCACTTTGTTTGGGCATCTTTACAGTGCCTCTTAGCGCCCAAAAGTGGTCGTATGGCGATATGTTGAAGCCATAAAACATTCACACACAAAAACACTCTTGTGTAGGGCAGCACCGTGACCTGAAGACGCTTTTTGACTAGAAATGAGAAGGCACGAGGAGGAAAGTGGGCATTTTCATCTTCGTGGTGAAGTGAAAGGCTGTGTCAGTGGACATCAGCTGGAGCTTGTTGCCAAGTCTGGGACTCCCGTGGGCCACCGCGGGCTCAGGGGGATACGGAGCACACGGCAATGGCGAAGCAAGAGAGAAGGCACTCTGAAGGGTAACGCTTTACCGTAATACTTATCTTTATACAGGGCTTCATCCTTTCTACGTTTAGCCATGAATGGAATTTACTCTTTCCATTGGCAGGAGTAAATATCCAGCCTTTTCCAGCACTAGAGAGGGTCAGAGATGAGAATGTCAATGTCCACAAATGTGTAAGTTTGAAGGTACTCACAAACACCCAGTGCCCAGCTAGAGACCACTCCTGCTTGTAGACCTACTCACACAACAATCTTTGCAAGACAGCTTTTCTGAATTAGAGAAGCGATTTTTGCACTCTTAAACCAGACAGTGGAGTAAGTCAGACTTGCTGCACACAGTGCTTAATTTGTAAAACATGAAGTGCGGGGGCTAGAAGCAAAACTGCAGCCAAATTGGTCCGGAATAAAAACTTACACATAGGCCTTTAATTGGGACTTGTATGTCTGCAGAGTGCTGGAAAGGTAAATGTTGCAGTTGCTGCTTTGCTTTTAGCCCAAACAGTTCATGTTTTACAAATTAAGCACTGGCTGCACACAGGGCTCTGAGGATCAGGGTCAATCGCTGTCCATGATTATCAGTCTCGACTGAGAGCTTCCCCTTCAGATGGGGCAGTCTGTCAGTGTCAGCTCTAGCAGGATGCGTTGCCACATAACTATAATGCAAAGGAAGCAGAGTCATCACAAGAAAAGAGGGAAGTTTAACCAGGACTGTGATGAAACAGAGAAGGAGGGGACAAGTGTGAGGCAAGTTTCTATTCTAGGGCGCTTAGCACACAAGACAGCATCATGGCAGCATGTGTTACGCAAGCTCTGTGAGGCACAATATCTTTCGGTGATCCGCGGAGGCTTGGGTTACAGCACCACTGCATAGCTCGCGTCAAGGCCTAGCTCTCACGTGGTTCTCAAGTCTGATATCCCCCCAAGTGATGCTAGCCTCCTTCCTGATCCACTCCAGTGACCTCTGGGGTTCCGCAAGGTCAATCTCTGTTGTTGTCCCTTTTCACTCCCTACATGTTAACTCTGCCCTACATCCCTGACAGTTTCATTGAGGGCTATCACATATGTCATTGACACCCAGGTACATATCACTGAGTATAGCAAAAGGTGACGCGTGTAATGTTTGAATTGATCTCATCCGCTGGTCATTTCTCTGGCCTGCATTCCAGTGCATTGTTGTTTTGCTCAGTGTGTCAAGACAACTAGGCACCAACCATTTGGAAACTGGTCTTACCCCAACTAAAAAGGGCCAGACAAGCCTAAACAGCAATGCCACTCCGCCCTGTCCCGGTCACAAATAACATTATGCTGTTGTGGACTTGCTGGTTGGTATCACTGAGGCACAGCTCAAGCCCTAGAGCACATTCTCCCTGTACTTAGAGTTACTCACTGAGAAAACTAAAAGTGATGGATAGAATGCTTTAATTAATCTCAGCCACTGGCAATTACTCTTGTGTCTCAGTGTCCTGTCAGTTGCAGGCTGCAGCACAGCCGCATATCAAAGGCTGTTGAGGTTTGATTGCTGCTAACAAGTATTAAAACACATTTCTGCATGGTCAGGCCAAATCATAGGGTGATACAGTAGGAGGAACAACCAAGCCTGGTGTGGGACAGAACCTAAATACAAAGTACAGTCCGCACAGTTTGTTGTTCCGGAAACCATCTGCAGATAGTTCCAGGGCATCATTTAGACTTCAGTGAGCTCGCCTCCTTACGGCTGGTGTGGTGAACACACCCCTGCCAAGTTTGGAGTTGTCCATTCTGTCGGTGTACATTTTCCCTGAAAGTTTTGGAGAAAAAATAAATGGTCCTGGCAGGTTCCATCGCCACTGATCCACTTCTGTTTTTTTCCGCAAACAGACCCACAAAGTAGGGGGAGGCCATAGTCAGAAAAAATATAAGATGGTAGTTTCCTCTTAGGGGACATTTCTGGGCTTTTTTTCTGTCCAGGACTAACATGGTTGATGTGATGGTTCTGGCCGGAACACTTGCTGGCAGGAATAGTATCGTAGAGGCCAACCTTTGCGGAGCGGCCCTTCTGACGTCATACCATCCTGTACTGAGTTTGTCACAAGAGTTTTTCTGACTTTAAGTCTGGGGGCAGCTTCGCCATCAGGAAAACCGCATTTCTCAACCACAAAATGAAGCAGGAAAACACAAGTGGACTAACACCCAACTCCTAACCAAACTCAAACTGGGGCTTTATCGAGCTTCAAGTTATTCCATTTTAGAGCCGATCTCTGGATTTCAAAGCGCAATGAGACATGCGACCATTTGAGATTGTGAGGACGACATGGGGGTGAATGTCAGGTCACTCACATGTGATCTGCACTTCAGGGATCATGGAGGCTCTCTTCCCCAGTGGAGTGGGAGACAATCGGTGGACACAACTCTCCATCAGTGAGGGGCCACTGTAAGAACAAGCATTGGTAAAGTAGCATCCGCAGTAGTAGAAGGCAGACATCTCAGTATAGGGTCTCCTTCGTTGGGAGCAAGAGAAGGGACTAAAGCCAAAGTATAAAGGCTGAAGCACCAGCTGCAACTTTGGGATTGTGTCAATTCAGAGTGGATAATCATGTATAAAAGCAATATGTGTCTAAGCGTTCACTGAGGGCACTACTGTAACTTCTCCAAATTCTGGGGGTGGAATTGGAAATTTCGGCTGATATTAATTACTGATAGCTGCATTTATCCACAGTGGTTGCTTATACCAGGAATACTATCTGTTAGCAACTGATTGAAAATCTCACTTTTAGTCAGTTGCTGTGAGTGAAGAGAATCGTATTAGATCTGCTTATGGCCTGCCATCACCACTGTCGAAATCGCTGCTGCTGTGAAGAAAATCCGTTTGGGGGCTCAGTCTGACCCTTGCCCCACCACACCTTCACCAAAGGACTCCCACTGATCAGTGAAGCACTAACGCCCACCTTTAACACCTCCTTCGAATCAGCCATATTCCCGGGACCTGGAAACATGCACCTGGAAACATGCCACTGTCATGCCTCTGCTCAAGAAACCATCCTCTGACCCAGTCATGCTTTCCAACTGTAGACCCATCTCCCTTCTACCAAAGGTCTTAGAGAAATGAATCAACCAGCGACTCACTGGCCACCTCAGCAACCACCAGCTCCCCGATGCCACGCAGTCCAGATTCAAGGCCTAACCACAGTACAGATTAAGAACTCATTGCTGGCACAGATGACATCCGCATGATTCTTGACAGAGGAGACATGGCAGCACTCATTCTCTTGGACCTCTCTACAGTATTTGACACTGTCTCACGCCCCATCCTATGCTTACATGAGATTGGCATTCAAGAACCAGCTCTCGGCAATAAGATGGGCTCGGGGGGGTTCTCCCCCGTGAAGATTTTTTTTTTAAATTTGCATCTTTTTGGTGCGATTTTCAACACTATTTCTGTGATAAATGGACTAAAAATTCAGGTCTTCTAGGCATTCATAAAAGAAAAGTCATACATTATTTCAGAGAATTTCTGGATTGCCAAGCAAGTCTCACTTCTGAAGAGGGCTAGGGTACTAAGCAAGACTGCTTTGGCTCTACCCTTTCCAATAGAAAACACTAGTTAGCGATGTGAACAAGTTCAATGGACAAATCTGGGGTCTAGGGAGAGTCCCTCTCCTGAGAAAGAAATTAAAAAAAGATTGGCATATGGTGCATTTTAAAGCAAATGAATGCAGCGATCAAGCAAGGCTTATTAAGCAGTGGGAATGTATAGTCTTGAAATATTAAACATTAAAAACTGCCCCGTATCTTCTTGCATTAATTTGTTCAACAGTTACTGTAATATGTAAATTGTTCTGCATGACAACTTTAGCCCTTTAAAATGTTTGCTTGCCCAGTGTCTTGCACTGCATGCAGCATTAACTTTGGAAAAATATGTTCTAACCAGACTTCGGGAAGCACCCACAGCTGCTGGCTGTAACCAGTCATATAGAAATATGTGCAGACAGGTCTTTAAGTGAGATGAAAAAGTGGGTGCTCCCTATAAAGGAACATGCCAAATACATTTCTGTGATTCCCATAGTGTGCCATCAGACCGGTATTTTGGTTTCTCTCTGAGATGTAATTTTATCCAGATAAATGGCGCAGCAACTGACATACGCCTAAAGCCTGTCAGTATGATTGGCTTTGTCACTGGGTGTTAGCTGTTTAAGATAAATGAGTAACAACAATGATTTCTTATAAATAATTAACATTGAAAATGTTTAAATTCTGAAATAGTGAGTCTGTGAATTAAATAGCATTGAGGCCTGTGGAAGGAGTTTTGGCCTTCAATTATGTGTGCTTTATGTTAGATATGTATCCTCTTTTTCTTTGCATATCTTGTCCATCTGCACATCTTCAACCCCCTCTCTTTCCTCTTCAGCATCCTCTTTTCACTGTTCCCAGAATGCCCTTCCTCACTGGTCAACAGCCTTGTACTGCAAGAACACAAGGGTATAACGGAGTGCAGGCATGCGCCGATTGCTAACTCCTTAGATAAGACAAGCAGGAGTTCTGTCAGCTGCTCTAAACTGCAATTGACACTGAACAAGGCTTAAACCCAGAGCACTGTGTTATGGACTGCACAAGTCGAAGATGAAGACTGCAGAAAATATCCAAATAAGAGGCAGAGATGGACCCAGAGTTACAGAACAGCTTAGCACGAAAGAAGCCAGAATAGACACGTGTTGGGAGTGGGTGAAAAACAAGATGAGTATAGACCAGCCAGACACACACTCTAGGTTGCATAGAATTTACATTATGCACAAGTGTAACATTTTGCCCTCCCAGACCCATATGTCGTACTACTCAGTCACACCTTGTACGCAACCTAGTCCATTATTCTGTGCTGTGGTCCCATGCTCTGTGCAGCCCATCGTTCTGTACTACAATGTGCAATGCAATGTGCTGCATAGTGAAGTCCCACTTGTTTCTTTGTGCAGTGCCGTGCCCTGCAAGGCACAGTTCCCTCTCTCTCTCTGACCTGCGTAGACTCGTATTCTGCATTGAGCGTTCATGTTCACGCTGTTCTGTCCCATTTTCCAAACATGCTTATCCTACATTCTACACAGGGCTATTTTCAATTCCATGCTGCATTCTTCACATCTACACATAGCACGTGGTGTAATCACCCAAAATCAAGTTTTTTAAAGGAGTCTGGTCTCTCTCGGGTGCTGACCAGCCCTATGCTCTACCCTGCACTGTCCAACAGTCTAGTCTGTGCTTTTAAGTCCAACCCTCTGGACTGGACTATACCATGTTTAGCGCCGCACATCCCTTCATGCTGCACTATTGAATGCCACTTTTTGCACAGCGCAGGTTCATGTTCCGCACCGCCCAGTACCCATTCCACATCAGCCTTTCCGCACAGTCCACGCTGTACAAACGCTCAATCCACGCTGCACAGTAACACATCCTTCAACATTTAGTCAAACACTTAAAATTCACCTTGCTGCAATGCAACTGAATTTGCACAAAATCACTCCGTGTAATATTTCCCTAAAACAACCCTCCCTCTAAGTGCACAAAAATGCTGAAGGTAAAACACAACAAGCCTGCTGGCTGCCGAAAAGTGCCCGAAGACACAACAAAATCAGCTCCGAGGGACATAATTCTACACCCACGTCACTTACTAATTGGCACCAAGAAACAGATGCAACTTGCAGCGGTTTTCTGTTGTTTGCTGTTATATATATATAAAAAAATTTTTTAAACTCTGCGCTTAAGTTTTTGCAGTCAGGTGATGGGTTCAGTCAGCAACGCCGGTTCTAGACATCATGCACAGCACAGTTGCATGCACGCGGTTTATAGAGGTTTTTCAATGCCCCACCACACTTGCATATTTACTGCCCGCTTTTATTGCTAGTGAGCCAACAGGTCAGAGTGCTTGATAAAAATATTGCTAAAAAACAAAAAACAGTTTATAGAGCAGTTCGTTGACAGGGAATGAGAATCAGCGGGGTGGGGGAGGGGTGAATGAGAGAGCAAGCAGGTGAGGTGAACTGAAGGGTGTCTGGGGGTGCAATGGGGAGACTGAGGAATACAGAGTGAGGGAAAGAAATAGTTGAGTAAAAGAGGTGCGTGGAGGTGAGAGTGAACACAGGAGCGTGAGAACTCTAAGGAGGGCCATGAAGAAGGGAGAGAATGAAGAGCAGCCGGCTAACTGGACAGTGTGGGGAGTTCAGAGACTGATGTGAGGAGGCGAGGGGGGGACACGAAAGGCGAATACGGATTATAGAAAGAAAGGTGAAGATGGGGGAGGAGTCCGGGGGTGATGTGGAAGAGAGAAGGAAGCAGTAGTGCACTGAGCGAGGTTCAGAAAGGAACGTGAGGAGTTTCCGTAATAGTACTAATAGCCAGTGGCGACTCGCAATACTCGCGGGTGGGGGCCGGGGGAGTTGGTTTAAAATTGAAATAAAAACGTACTTGACCCGGGTCCGTGCCGCTTTGGCGCCTTCTGCGTTCTGCCTCAACTTCGGAACTGGAACAGCCGCGTCACAACCCCTCTCAGCCAATACTGACGCTGCTCCAGCAGCGCCAGGATTGGCTTGAGCAGGGATACTCCCCACCCGGGGGCTGCGGCAACAAGCAACCCTCGCTCTCCTAAGGGGAAGGCTAGTGCGCATGTTGGGGCTGGTCATAAAAATGACCAGCCCAAAGCCGAACATGCGCACTAGTGCGCTCACCCGCTGTCAGTCTGAGTCAAACCCTCAGTGCTGCCGCAGTCCCACCCCCTTCAGCGTGACAGCGTCCTGATTGGAACTAGCGTCAGAACAAGTTCTGACGCTGTAGAACGAAGAATTTGATATCTTTAATTATAATGATTAATGGGGCCATGCCGGCATTAGTGGGGCAACGCCCCAGCGCCCCAATGGATGCACCGCCACTGGCCTCAAGGTTCATCACTCTGCCTAACCCTCTTGTGCACATACATGATCCTTCTGGCCAAAGTCATTCGCACACACAACATCAATATCCTCTCCTATGCAGACGACACGGTACCCCTCTCAGACAAGACCCCCAACACAAGAAACAAGTTCACTGCATGCATGACTGGATGAAAGACAACTATATTAAGCTCAACACCAACAAGACAGAAGTAGTGATCTTTGGTAAGAACATCTCACCATGGAACTCCAACTGGTGGACGATCGAACACGAACACACACCCATACCCAGATCTCACACCAGGAGCCTCTGAATAATTGTCAACAGCAAACTGGACATGATCGCTCAAGTCAACACCGTCACTACATCCTGCTTCCACACCCTGAAGATGCTGAGGAAGATCTTAAAATGGGTTCTATGCCAGGAACACCAAGCAACTCATTAGAAGACTACAAATCATCCAGAACTTGGCAGCCAGACTCATCCTCAATATCCCACACAGAACTCACATCACACCACATCTCCGGGAACTACACTGGCTCCTGATACACAAACGTGCTCAATGCAAACTCCTCACACACACATTCAAGCGCTCTTTTACATCTCTCCTAAATCGCGGAGCGACCTTCCTTCGCACAACATCCTTTGCCTCTCTTCCTGAATTTCGCAAGAAGCTGAACACCTGGCTTTTCAATTAAGTAACCCACCGTAGGCAAGGCAAGACACACACACCTGCTCAGCGCCAGGATATCCTTGCGGATGATAGTGGGTTTTACAAATACACATAACATAACATAACAATATAATGCACAGGGGAAAGTGATGCTCATTTCCGAACAGAGGTTACCGCAAGGATACTCTTGATAAGGCTAAGCATGTGTGAGTAAAGTTGAAAGAACAACAATATAAAACATTCAGGACAAGAATAAGCCAAAGAGGCGGCTGGTATTTGCAGACAAATATTCAAAGCTGAGAAAATCAAAATAACAATATTTTAAACATTGGATATTGAGTGAAAATGATTACAATCTGAAAGAGTTGTTTATTGAGAAACCCATTTTTGCACACTCGAGAAATAGAAATGTAAGGGATATAGTTTTTACGACAGCCAAAGATAGAAGTGAGCCAGACAAAAACTTCCAAAAGAGGGACTTACCATTTTATGAACTGCATACATTGTAATACTATCAAACAATGTAGCTTTGTAAGTCACTCACGGAATGGAGAACAGATATATTTGAAACAGCGTATGAAACAATGGGTTATATTTGCATCATAAAATGTCCATGTGGGAGGGGTCTGTGTGAAACACCACACTTTATGCCAAAATCCGATTTTCTGAAGTTAAGAACAATATAATAAATAATGATACCAGAAGCCAGACATTGGAATGATATGGGACATAATTTGAGTCAAATTAGGTTTCAGATTTTGGAACAAGTGGCACATTCAGATGGAGGAGGAGATATGGAGAATTTACTATCCTGAAGGGTGAATTTACAGATAAAGAATTTGAACACTGTAATGCCAATTGGCTTAAATGATAAAAAAGATTTGAAATGTTACATTTAAATGAGTCTTGTACACATTGAGAATATTGATATATATACTCTATGGTAAGAAATATTTTTCACCAGTTGAAATGTACATGTTTTGATACCTCTGAATAAATAGTGTAGAGATTAGGATAATATTGAACAATCTTGATTATCATCAAGACCATATTAACAGCTATGAAAAGTGTACCCCCCATCACCCTCACCGGGTAACCCTCCCATTTATCTCCTGGTGACCTTGAGATGGGCCCCCTATAGTATTTGAGCTCTCTCACCATTTTGGGGTTTACAAAAAAAAAAAAAAAAAGATTTATTTTTGGTGTGCTTTAATCTGTTGAATCTCTTCAACCTCTCTTGGGTCTTTAATGTTATGCATTTTGTTGTTCCACATTATCTTGAGAGTGGCTGGGAAGCGCATTTGGACGGTAGCCCCTAAAGATCTCAGCTCTTGCATGTGGTTTCCCAGCTCCCATTGCCTTTCCTGAGTCGTTCTGGAGATGTCTGATCTGATCCTGAAAGACCAGTCTCCTCTTTTATATGATCCTGCTTTAATGGCCTCCAGTAATATTTTTTCCTTCAGTAGATATGTTTTGAAATTTACTAGGATTTCCCTCTGGGTTTTTCTAACTGTTGATTTGCGGAAAGGCTCACGATGAATACGTTGTATATCTTCTTCCAAATTGCTATTTTCAAGATCAGGTATAAATTCCTTTAATAAGGCTATTATTGCTATTTTTATGTTGTCCCCTTCAAAGCCTTCTGGGATATTTAAAATCCTTATATTGTTCCGTCGCGCATTATTTTCAAGAGTCTCGATCTTATCTTTTAAGTCTTTTTCCCCTACCTTTAAGGAAAAGATTTCTTTTTTATTTGTCTCCACCTCTTTCCTTAATTTCTCTATGGCGGATTCCGTGTTTCCCAGTCTTTCCACTATTAAGTTCATTTTACATTCTAAACTCTAGCACATTTCATGTATTCTTCCTTGATTTTTTTCGAATGTGTCAAATCGTTCTTTAATTTCACCAAAAAGTGATGTTATCATTCTTTCCATCTCTTGATGAATCTCGTTCCCTGTTTGCGTATGGTAAATAGCCTGTACTGTACGCTCGGGGGGAGGAAGTGGCCTTTTTTCTTGTAGAGACTCTTCTTCTTTATCCGCCAAGACTTGATATCTATTTGGAGACTCTAAAGTACCCGCCAAAGTACTGGTGATTTTGTCTTTGACGAATTCCGCCATTCCAGGGCGTAGTTCGCCCCTATTAGATTTGCTGGGTAAGTCTGTTATAGGTGTCTGGCTCAACTGCCCCTTTCCCTGAGCTTGAACTTTAAAATAGGATCTTAGGGACTGTGTTATTTTAACTCGAGCAGAGAGTTTTGTCTCTTTTCTCCCTCCTGCTCCTGCTCCTTTTGCCGTTTTATGACCTGCGAGTGGACTTTCCTGAACTTCTTGAAACTGCGGGGAGGTATAAGTAGCGACAGGTATCTGTGTAGCTGGGGCTAATATTCTTTGCACAGGGTGGGGAGCATGTGGGATAAAATCCCAAAAAAGAGAGTCCTTATGTAGTAAAAATATGCTTGAATCTAATAGAGATAAAAACTTTACCCCCGATCAGAAATAAATCTTAGGAAATGACCGAAGAATTTAAAAAAAAAAACGCTGAATGTTTTAAGTTGGAATGTCAATGGGCTTAGGGTAGCCAGTAGACGGAGAAAAATCTTGGAGTATTGGAAGCTATCACAGAGTGAAATACTTATAATACAAGAAACACATCTGCTGAAAGATGAATGGAGTAAATTACTAAAATACGAAAAAATCAAAGATGGATAGAACATTATGTCTGTACAGATCAGGAATGTTGCATAAAAGGGGTGACTATACTCTTTAAACAATCCATTAAGGTCTGCCTGGGGGACTGTATTGTAGATAAAAAGGGAAGATGGATCATAGTTAAGGTTAAATTGTATGACAATTGGTATGCAATCATAGGGTATTATGGTCCTAATACTGACGATACGGGCCCACTTCAGGACTTATATAATGCCCTTTTGGACATAAATGTCCCCATTATAATGGGGGGATTTTAATCTTTTGATTGATCCAACTCTAGATAAATCATCTACCAGGAACATAGTTAGCACCCCAAAAATGACAACCTTCCTGAAATATATGATGGCAGATCTAGGCCTAATAGACATCTGGAGGGAAAAAGGATGTAAGAGTAATAGATATACATTTAAAAACAAAAAGTACGGGCACTCCTCAAGGATCAACTTTATTTTAGTAAACAACAGAATAAGTAATAAAGTTGTAAGTGTAGAACATAATGTAGAACATCTATCAGACCATTCAGCTGTTAGCCTAGTACTTGCATTTAACCAACCACGAACACAAACAAGATGGACTTTAAATCGGGTACTTCTAATGAATGTTAATTTGGTTGAAATCTGAAAAAAAGAGACAAATGAGTTTTTTCAAATTAATAGGTACACAGCGCCAATGCACATATTATGGGACATATACAAAGCTTACATGAGGGGAAGATTAACGAGCCTCTCGATTAATCAATATAGGGAGCGGAAGGCCAAAATCAGGGAACTGGAAGGTAACATAATTAAATCATCTAAGGAACTAGAGAATCCTCTGAACACACAAATACAGAAACAAAAAACAAGATGATTGGCAGGAGGCAAAGTATAGATTATCGAGTTTCTTGGAAGAAGAAATTAAAAAGAAATGGAAAGTAAGCAAACTTTCTCATTACGAATATGGGGAAGGCTGCAGGAAGTTCCTGGGGTGGAAAACTAAAGTAGAAGTAAACAAGAATAATATTTCAGAAATTTTAGACGTTAAAACAGGTCGGTCTTATAAAGAGGATAAAGAAATAAGGGGGGTGTTTGCTCTGTTCTTCGAAGATCTATACAAAGAAGATCTGTGGCAATAGAAGAGCAAATACAAAGATACTTAAAGGAAATAAATTCTACTTGTTTGAACCCTACATCACAGAATCTCCTTTGTGCAAAGATTAGCTTAGAGGAAGTGATATTAGGAATGGGAAGAACGAAAAAGGGGAAAGCCGCAGGCCCAGATGGCCTCCCAAATGAGCTATATAAAGCTCTTTAAAAAGAACTGGCCCCATGGCTTACAGAACTTATAAATGGCATCTTGTTAGAAGGGGAGGACTTACCGCGCTCATGGGAAGAGGCAACGATTAGCATCATATTAAAACCAAATAAGAACCCTAAACTATGTGAGTCATACAGACCGATTTCTCTTTTAAATTCAGACTACAAAATATATACTCAGATTTTGACAAAACGTTTAGAGAAGGTGATCGACCAATTAATACATATAGACCAAAAGAGTTTTATGAAGGGGAGACAATTGCATGATTTAACCCAGGAGTTGATTGGTACAACAGATTTAGCAACAACCAACAATATGCCCCTGACAATCCTTACTTTTGATGCTGCTAAAGCTTTCGATCGGGTTAGCTGGCCTTTCTTACAGCAGCTAATCTGGGGGAGAATTTCCTAAGAACAGTTTCAAGGATATATAAAAACCCGACAACGAGAGTCTAAGTAAATGGGAACTTTACAGACCAGATACAAATCAAGCGAGGGACACGTCAGGGATGTCCGCTCTCCCCTTTACTTTTTAACATATATATCGAACCCCTGGCAGAGAAAATTAGAGCAAACTCCAATATTATTCCTTTCAAATATAAATATTGGGAAAAAAAGGTGGGACTCTACGCAGACGATCTGATGATCTTTACTAGTGAAATGAAGACATCTTACCCTGAGATTGTTAAAACGCTTGAAGATTATGGTAAAGTTTCCGGATATTTAGTTAATCAACAAAAAACTGAAATAATGGAGTGGAATATGAAATGTGATAGCCCCTTGGTGAAAAAAGAGATCAGGTATTTGGGGATACAGGTGGTCCATAACCTAAATGACCTGGCTCATACAAATTTCATAAAGGTTAAAAAGGAATCGGAAAACTTTTGAAGGTCTGGAATTGTCTCCCATTATCTTTCTTAGGAAGATCAAATCTACTGAAAATGTCCATTCTGCCAAAGTTCACGTTTATTTTCGATACAATCCCGCTGGGGTTCGACCTGGGTGCACTTAAAAAATTACAAGGAACACTGAGCAGTTTTATTTGGGCAAATAAAGGGGTTAGGATTGCATGGAAAAAGCTTCGTAGGAGGAATATCTATGGGGGAATTGCTAGTCCTGACCTGATAGTTTACTGCTGAGCCTTCCAATTTAAAACTTTTAGATCCCTACTTCTGGAAAATGCGAATTATACCCCGTTTTTAAAAGTACTAACAACGGAGGAGGAAAACATGGCAAACTTCTTCCTATATAAATTTGGCCATCCCAAATACTACAAAAAAGTGAGACTAAAAGTCTTGAAAGCTGCAAGTACTACATGGTACCAGTTCAGACGCTCACTGGGGATACCCTACTATTGTGCCTCTGCCCCAGTTTGGGACTCTCCGGGGACTCCTCTATTTCTTAAAGACAAATTGGCTATTCCATTAAAGCAAGCCGGAATCAATAAATGGGATCAACTTTTCCAAGACAACGGAGTAGTTCCATGGGAGGTACTAGAAAGGGTCACAGATGGACACCTATCTAAATTCAAGTACTATCAATTACTGAGTTGGGTGAACAGCTTGAAGAAAACAAGAGAATATAATGTAGACTCTGAAAAAGAACACCAATTAATACCCCCTCAGAAAAAGGAGGTTGAAAAATGGTACTGGGTAATGATTGAGGCAGGAGAAGAACCCTACTTAAAGCTGGAAAGGATCTGGAAGAGGGACCTCCCAAATTCGAAGCTAGAAGATATATGGCAAGTATCAATGACTACATCCTGGTCCACTGTGAAATCTGCACCTCACAAGAAAAACCATCTCTTTACAGTGCATAGGGCTTACTGGAAACCACGAAAGTTGTCCAAACTTGGGAAACAAGAGCCGAAGAAGTGCCCGAAGTGCGGAGAAGAAAGGGCGGATGATGTTCATATGTTCTGGCGGTGCCATCTGGTAGCGCCCTTCTGGCTGGAAGTGGGTAAGATGATTAAAGAGGTTATAAGTCAAGAAATTAAGGTAAGCCTCCAAATGATTATATTTGGGGTGGAAGAAGAGGGAAGTAAACTATCCAGAAATCAAAAATCCTTGTTATTTATACTTATCTTACTGGAGAGGAGAGAGATCTGTATTAAATGGGTGTCGCCTATAGCACCAACCAAACCAGAATGGGTATCATTAATTCAGAGAACAAGGTTGCTGGACCGTAAGAGCTCGATGGGAGGAAGTAGAAAGGCCAAATTTTGGGAGATCTGGGAGAAATGGGAAGGTTTCAAATTTTAGGAACTATTATTGATATATAATGTGGTCTGGATAAAATTGGTCCTATGATTCAAAATATCAATAGCTAAGTCAAAAGAGTGAAGGCCTCACTCTAAGAAAGTTGGTTGCGGAGCTGGAAAAGGAGTGTATTTTGCGATTCTCTTACCATGGCGGGGGAGAAGGCCAGCGGAATTACCTACCTACTCTGCTAGATTCAAGCTTCCAAATACCTATATTGATGTTATATGAGGACTTAAAATAAAAAAAGACCATATTAACAGCACCGGAATTAATGTAACATTAAGGTTTACATATACCGATACCACGAGGACTGCAGAGAGAACAGTGAAAGACTCGCTATATGCAGTCTCACTGACTAAGTGAGTGAGTCTGAGCAAATGTTTGTTATGGGATGAGAGAGACCGCTGGTAGGCAGTTTAATTTCAGTCTAATCTTGGCAATCGATTAAGTGAGTCTGATGGTGGCTTTTACAAGGGATTGGTGGGTTTAATATTTAAGACATAGGTTTGTTTAAGGAATCTTCTTAATAATAATCTTTTTTCACATTTTTCAGTTGTAAATGAGCCCTGAGCAAACTTGCAAAGAATTTGCAATTTGATGAAAATAATTTGAAAACATAATTGTGTGTTATAAGAGGAGGATAAATTGCCATTACAACACCGGGTGCGTAGTCCGAATTTAGAGAAGAGAGTCATTCAGCAGGTTTTCTACCTGTTGACATGAAATATTCAGGTTGGTATTTCACCCGGGCTTCACATAACGCATTGGGAAGTCAGCGCTGTGGATATAACAAGTTTGTAATAGCAGTATTATGAACGGTTTGGTTGGATTAATATTATATGATCATGTAGTTGTTTTCATTTAAGAGTTTATCCCTAAGGGTATTGTTACAGTGGAAGTTATGACTTGTTTGAAGGAGTGTTGGTTATAGATGCAAAGTCATAAATTGAGTAATCTGGTTCCACAGGCCAATACTTTTTTTTTTAAATTTAGTTTAAATCTTTTTTTATTGGTTATTTGCATAATCAAACACATGAGAGCGCATGATAAACAAAAAAATGAACAGTTTGTGCATTAACATTGAGTCAGCAGTGTAACTGGGTTCAGTGAGGACAACAGAACAGGAGAAAAGGAAAGAAGGGAAACGAGGGAGAGGAAGAAAAGAAGTAGTCAGAAAGCGAGAACGAAGAAGTAGAAATAGACTGTGCTACAGGTACATCATATGCATTTCATCTTTACAGTGCATAGTTGAATATAACAGTGAGCAGTTCACTTCTCAAATAAACAAATGCAAATAAGCTAATTATCTGTTCCCTTTGAGTTGCATTGTTCGGTGACCGATAAGATAGTAAGGATGGAGTGAGTATCACAGAGTATTGTTGCAGCAAACTGAAGTGGGTGTGCTGCCAAACTAGGGTGGTTCGTGTATAGAATAGTAGTATTGAGCGAGTGTGAGCTGTAAGGAGATATTGTCTGCTCCTCTGAGGAACGAAAGCCATTCGTGCCACATGTGGAAGGACACTATACTAGAATTCTCCCAATTAGGGAGAATCCATTTAAAGGCTAATTGCTTCAAGTCTAAGAGATTCTTATCTGTTTCCTTAGATAGATGTGGATCAAGCTGTCCAAGTATTATATAAAAGAATTCAGGTGTGGGGGTAATGCCCAGAGTATTTTTAATGAAATCAAAGATATTCTTACAGTACGTTTGAAGTGTGGGGCAGTAGAAGAGCATGTGTTCTAGGTCACCGTTATGTTCACTGCTATTCCGGCAGTTAGGGTCTTGTCTTAGTATGAGTTTGTTTATTTTTTTGAGAGTCCAAAAGGTTCTATGGATGAGCATGAACTTAGTCTAGGACAGCATAGGTGTTATTTTATTCATGAAAGGAGATTTGTAGATGTCATTCCAGTCAAAGTCTATGTTGCTGTTGTGTACTACTGACTCCCATTTTCGTTCATTATGCAAGTTTAGTATAGTTGATTTAGGTGAGAGCTGGTTGCGGACATTAGAGACTAATTGGCCAGATTTACAAAAGTTGGAAAGAAGGGTGGGTAGAAATGAGTCCATATTCAAGTCTCAGTACTTAGATAGTTGAACCTTTAGTTTTAGAAACTTGTAGAAGTCTAGGTTATTTAATAAATAGCGTTCTTGGAAGCTAGAGAAGGGGAGTGGGGCAGTGTCAGTATGTAAACTATCTCCTTGCTCAAAGACTCAGCAGCTGCGGGATTGTAGGCCCAGCACTCCGTTGGATATGCTCATACCTACACGAACGGAGTTTCCAGGTTTCCCAAAAACCTTTCCTTTTGGAAAGTGGGCCTCTAGCACAAGGTATGCCACAGGGATCCATTTTAATCCCAACTTTATTCAATCTCTACATGGGCCCACTGGCAGAAATCGTGGAACATCACAAGGTGACTATTGTGTCATATGCGTATGACACGCTACTTATAGTCACACTCTCTCAAGACTCAGAAGCCACGGACACCGCTTCTCTGCCTGCTTGGAAGAGCTAGCAACATGGATGGCCAATCATTGCCTCAAGTTAAATGGCAATAAGACCGAGGTACTGGTTGTAGGAAAGGCCCCATCTCTATGGTCATCAGCATGGTGGCCCAATGCACTGGGTCAGGTCCCCACGCCCAAAAATACAACAAAAAATCTCGGAATTTGGTTTGATTCAAATCTCTCCTTCGATCATCAGATAAGAGTAGTTGTTGGAAAGTGCTTCGGCATTCTTAAAATGCTAAGGAAATTGATTGATCTCCTGCCGATACCTACCAGAAAGGCCATTGTGCACGCCCTGGTCACAGCACATTTGGACTAGGGGAATGTCCTTTATTTAGGCACCAATAAAGGAAGCCTGACGGGACTCCAGCGTATTCAGAACGCTGCAGCTCGTCTGGTTTTAGGGCTTCCCAAGAGATCGTCTGCCTCAAAAGCTCTGGCCAACTTACATTGGCTTCCAGTGGAAAAGAGAGTTATTTTTAAGGCAATGTGTTACTGCCACAAAATTTGGTGGAACAAGGGACCCAGCTACCTGAGAGCTCTCATTACACCTTACTGCCCTGCTTGTACTTATGATCATGTGGAACCCTGCAGGCAAGAGTCCCCAGAGTCTGCAGGGCTAGAATAGGCGCTCACTCGTTCAGCTACCTAGATGCAAAAACATGGAATTTTCTTCCGCTCTCCCCAAGGCTTGCTGTACTGAAGGAGCCTTCCGCAAAGATCTGAAAACATGGCTTTTCAGGTCCCTCTCTTAATCCGTCCACTCTTGCTAAGTTCCCCTCGCCTCCCGTTTGTCTTGTTTCAGCACGGGGACACAACGTTTGGTGCAACCATGCGCTCTACAAATGACGATGATGACGATGATAAATGGTTAACCAGATGAATTCCTTTCTTTGACCAGTCGACCCATAGGATTGTTTTTCCGTCAATTTTAAATTTTGTGTTGAGCCAGAGGGAGTCCAAATTGGAATTTTGGATTGATACTTTTGAGTAATAGGCATTTTTAGTGTTATTCATGATATATTTAGAGGGAGGTGGGTGAAAGTTTTTATCGTCAGATATGTAATAATGGGTTTATCTTCTGGCAAAGATGTTTTCAAGTCAATCCATACTGATGTGTAGCCTACCTCATTCAAGAACCATTTAATGCCTTGTTTTAACAAGAATGCAGTTAGGTCATTCTTAAAGTTAGGAAGGCCAATACCACCCATGCCTTATGTAGTCGGACGTTTTTGAGTGAAATTCTTGGCTTTGTATTTTGTTATAAGAAATTATTGAATATAGTGTCAATTTTGTGCAGGAAGTCTTCAGAAATTGCCAGTGGGAGCATACAAATTAGGCAATTGAATATTGGGGTGATCATCATTTTCAGGGTTTCAGCTGTTCCCCACCATGTAAGGAATTTGGGTGACCAGTCGTCTAGTACCAGATTAATCTTTTTAAAGGTGAGCAATTCATTGTGTTTGATGGAGGCAATGAGGTTATCGGTAAATTCTATCTCTAAATATTTGATATAGTTAGGTTGCCATGCAAGACCAGAGACTCCTAATATTTCTTCAGATCCATGGTTATTTAAAAGTTAACCTCATTTGTTTCTTTATTGCGTGACTAGCCCAAGACCAAGGAGAATTCTTTGATTGATGACATTAAGGCAGTAATAGAAGAGGGAGCGTCTTCAGTGGCAATTAACATGTTGTCTGCATAGGCAGTCGTATTTATAGCAGTTCCTCCAAATTTGACACCCACTACTTCTATTGTTTTCCTCAGGCTGTAAAGAAAGGGCTCTAGTGCTAAGAGAAAGAGGGAAGAGAATAGTGGGCAGCCTTGCCTAGTCCCTTGTTCTCGCAAGAATGGGTTGGAAATAGTGCCCCCAGCTCTAATCCTAGCAACCAGATTGTAGTATAATGCCATTATGATTCTTATAAGTTGTTCACCCAAGTTGAATTTCTTGAGGACCAAGTTTAGATAATACCAATCTACCTTATCAAACTCTTTTCCTGTGTCTAATGTAACAGGTACTGTGGAGGTGTAGAGAGTTTTGGCTTTCTCTGTGACTTGGCAAAGTATTCTTGTATTGTTGTTGGATAATCTATTTTTTAAGAATCCAACTTGTGATGGATGTATGAGTTTAGAGGTGATAACCTCAGCTGGTGTACCTGAGACTTGGCCAGTACTAGAAAAATGTGTGAATAGATTTAATTAGGGGGAGATAATAGTAGAGGAAAATGTATTTAAAATGTGTGCCTGTCAGGGCCCGGGCTTTACCTATTTTAAGCTTTTTAATTGTGTTTGATAATCTCTCCTTCGAGATGGAACCATTATTCAATTTCATCTCCTTGTATGATAATTTAGGCAATTTAGCATCATGGGGATATATGTCACATTTTCTTTTACCTACTGAGGTATTAATTAGTAGCATATAGTTCTTGATAAAACGCTTTAAGAATGTCAGCAATTTTATTTGGGCTGAGTGTGGACAAGTCAGTTTTTACCTTTCATTTACGTTTATAGTCTGTTTTTGTACTCTATATTTTAAGTATGCCACCAGTGTTTTGCCAGCTTTATTAGATTCACACAGTTCAATACTTTTCTGTTTATTGACCCAAATGCCTTCACTAGTGCTAAGGATTTTGTTGTATTCATATTTTTTCCTGACAATCTTGTTTAGAGTGTGTTTAGATCTAGTGGAGATATGATGTTTTTCTAAGTCTATGATTTGTTTTTCAGTTCCAATAGTTTGCCATTTGTTTATTTGTTCATTCTAGATCTGAGTTTGATCATTACGCCTCTTGTTGCTTCCCATCTAGTTAAGTCGGAGCAGTTGTTTTTGTCATTTTCAAGTAGGATGTTTTGTATGGCTTTCTCTATTATTTTTATGTTATTATGGTGATTGAAGATTTTATTATTTAATCTCCATGTAGCCTGCTTTGTATCTTTGGAAGTACCTGTTGATGGAGCAAGGACTCACAAATGAGACTTGCTCGGATGCAATCTTCTCAAAAGTATTAATGTATTAAACTTGTATTGTTCATATTAACAACTGCATACACAATATGAGTAGCAAGGAAGCTTGCTTATTTGTTTTAACTAACAAGTAACGCTTGTCTATTCTAAAATGGCCGCTAAAGCGCGGTAACTTTACTGCGCATGTCTCAACCATATCACGTGGTGTGACGTCTTTCTTTGCTTGGTGGGAAACTCTTGCTTCTGCGCAGTGTACATTAAAATGGCTGCTACATGTTTTCACGTGCTACAGCTTGCTCTTGTGTTACAATTAAACTGTGGTATTCTAACGCTGCTAATGCGGGATAGAATTTATAAATAAATGGGAATAGAGTAGAAAGAGTGGGTATTCAGCTAAACATTTTATTTGTGATTTTAATATTCTCTTCTTTGACTTTTATTAGTTTGTAAATTGGGCCTGGGGTTGGAGAACTGAAAACTCATGTGACCATGGTTCCGCGCATGCTCCCTGAAGGCTGCCCAGAGAGAGAAAAGGATGAAGTCAACCTGGACGTCGTCCAAGGCCATGACCTGATGGCCAATATTGCTGTACATATAAATGTTCTCACTAATGTGCAACAATGTACATGAAGAATTAATAAACTTTGTCATGAGACGGGTGGGAAATAAAGCAAATGTATTAAAATTGATGGGCGGTATTTTAAAACAAAGGGCTTAAGAAAAATGAATTAAATCAATATGGTGTGAGGATCAACCCCTTGTCCCTGTCCAATCAGAAATAGTGGTCCCATAATTCTGCAACATTTAGGGGAGGTACATGGGCGTAGAAGGGTATAACAGATATAGAATTAGCTAATTAGTTAGCATTGGCGTTGGCATTCGCATTAGCACAAGACGAGACTAGACGCTGTCAGGTATAGGCTCCAGACGTACAAGCTGATCGGTTGCAGACTGAACCGCTGTCCAGAGAGGTCCTGAGGAGGGGCGGCGGAGTCCATTAGAAGGAAGTGTCGGGAGAATTCGAGGAGAAGCGAAGTACCAGAGAGGGGAACGACGCAGGCGTCGTTGATAGAGAGGTCACCGGTCCTGTCCTGATCCGGGAGGAGGTCTTGGCTCTTCATCCTTCCAGGGTTCTATCTTATCCAACTCCTTGGCCAAGGGGTTTGGTTCTCACACTTTAGGTAAATATATGCAACCTTTAGTTGCGCTGCTGTTTCTATCTTCTCCTTTCTGAGGGACCGTCATTAATCGATAATTGAGTTCTTGTGCTTCACCCTTGATATGCGATTAAGTATCATGTGGTTCTGTATTTTACTCTGCTAAAACTTTAGATAAATATTTTTTTTTAAACTTCTTGACTCAGTGATTATTTCAGAAATTATGAATTGTATAGAACGTCACTCATTTTAAACTTCCCAATTGGCAAAGGATTCATTGGTAAGTCATTACTCTTCAATCGGAAAAGTAATTGGTAGCAGGGATTTTGATAAAGAGTACCAACTGACCCACCAGCGGAAATTGCTTGCGTAGTATGAATGTATGGACCCAAGTGAGTATTTTGTGTATGAATGCTTGTAGCTAGTAACCCGCTGGATCAGTTTTCTGGTTATCAGAGGATGGTTTCACTTTGTTAATTGGGTAATGAGAATTTTATTTTTATGAACTAACATCCGTTATTGTTTAAAGTTTGTTTTATGTTGTCCAGAAATCCCCGGGGAAAATTGAATAGCGGATGGTAAGTGGAAGCCATACTGCAGTGAGGTTATCTGTCAGGCAGAAATAGTACTGAAAAGTTAAGTAGGGCTATCAGTACTTGTTAGGGACTCTATGCGTGTGAGTAATAGCAAAGGAATATACTAGTGAAATTTTGATGTTATATCACCTAGAAAGGGTAACATTGAAGAAGTAGCAGGTATTTCTGAAACTTGTGTGAAGAGTAAACGGAAAGGTTTTACTCGTAGTGTATGTATAGTAAACGGAAAGGTTTTATTAAGGGTGAGAGAAACTATCTTTTTCAAAATAGAGAAACTGGCACGATAGCAAATGTTTCATGTTGTTACTGAATTTTGATAAGAAGCGTAGAGAAAATAAAGTTTTGCGTACGATTTTGTAAAGGGAGGGTCAGCTACCGGAGAGGAAGCTGACGTCACAAAATGCCGCGCTGGGATTGGTCGAAACTGCGGGCGTACAATGACTCTTGTAAAGGAGGGGTCAGTAGTCAGGAGTACTACTGACGTCACAGGTGTCGCGCTAGGATTGGTCAAAACAGCGAAGGACAGAGAAGCGCAGATTGTAAAGGAGGGGTTGGCAGATAAACATCACAAAAAGGCCGTGCTAGGATTAGTGCAAAGACTAAAGTTAGCTGGAATTTGATTGGTTGTTACCATAGAAGCCGAAATCCTAGTGGATAGTGGCGATTGTATGTTAAAACGTGATCCGACTTTAATAGGAATTCGTCCGGATAGGAGATTCCTAGGCTTTGCCGAAAATAATTTCATACATCGACATTTACCCAAAATGTACGGAGAGAAGAGGAAAATGTCAGTCCTACAAAAGATTAAGAATTATTTTAAAAAGGATAAACCAATCAAAACTAGGGAAGGAATTATCATTCCACCAGCAAAGACGCCCGCTTCATTCATGATGATGGAGAGAGGTTATCATACTTGTGTATGGATAGAGAATTGGATGGAATATACCAAAAATGATGGAATATTAGCTTTTCCCGATAATGGTACTTTCAATGGGAGGATTCTTCAAAATTTGAGATTAAGAATGAATGACTTAGAACCCAGACCTAGATTAACTCAATACGAAGCCTTAGAGGAATGGGAAACCGAGGCATTCGAACGTGATCGATCCAGAAGTAATAGGGGTTATCGGGGATTTTTCCCTAGATACCAAAATGAGTCGAGGGACGGTCAGATGAAACAGTGGAGAAGAGCAATGCTTACAGAGGGTTTGTATCCGATATTAATGGCAGAAGAATCATTAGGGAGTAAATGCACAGAAAAGAAAAAAAATTTGACTAGATTTGGAGATTCTGAAGATGAATTTATGGAGGATATATTAAAGAATCCGCCACCATATCAGGAAGGGACAAGTGGATGCACCCCAAGTGCACCCTTGTTAAGGACACCATTGGTACCACAAGTATTGCATGACTCCCCAGTTAGTAGAGTACTTCACGATAAAGAAAAGGAAGCGATAGATAAAAACAGAGCAGAATTAATTCAGAAAGTAACACAATTGAGTATTCATCCTGATTCATTGACCATACCTGTAACGATTGGTCCAGTGGTTCCCTTATATGGTGACAAAGTAACTTATCCCAAACCTCTAGTTATGCCTACACCTGTGAACGTTACTAAACCTGAAGCGGTAGCAATGGTTGAGGATCACTTTAGTGATTGCGAGTCTATGATTTCATTAATGGACTTACCCATTCGAGATTCTGTAAATAGTACTCCAAGAAAAGTAACACCTGGTTGCTCCAAAGAGGTAAACATAATAACATCATCAGGAACGAAAAATGCCACAGTAGTTACACCAGAAGACTTAGAAAGATGGGCACAAGGAACAGACAAACAGAATTCACCCCCAAAGATCATGGACATTTATAAATTAAAAGTTGAGTTAGAAGAAATGATAGCAGGAAATATAGGAGTGGATCGCCTAAATACTTACGATGAAGAAGAATTATTGTTCGTATGCAGAAGCATCACAAGAAATGCAAAAATATTTTATGAGAAATTATCAGATTTAGCTCAACAGATGGGAATTGAAATAGGGAAGTCAAAAGTATTACAAAAACCCTATAGAGCAGATTTTTCAGATAAAGATTTGGAAAACATGAATGCATCTGGAAGAAAATTTCAAGTAAAAGAATTAATGACAGTTTTGCAGAAATGGGGAGAGCTAGATAAATGGAAAGTTAGGTGGACAAAGAAAAAGGAAGAGGCACGATACAGTAGAACAACTTCTGAATATTTGATGAAGGAAACAGGGAAAGGAGATCAAATGTACCCGATGCGAGAAGTTCCAGGAGGGGGATATGTACATGTCCCATGGAGCAGACAGGATATTTTGTCACTTACGAACGATTTCCCAAAATTGAGAGAAAAGCCAATTGAATGGTACAAGCAGGTTGAGAGGTTTGTGAAGGTGTCAAAGGTATTGTTGAAAGACTTGGATGGTTTGTTCGACATAGTGGTACCTGCCGATTTGTGGACAGATTGCAAAATCACAGTTGATTGGCCCAGTGAAGAGTATCCTAGAGATCCAAAGACAGGTGCCCCGTCAAATGATGTAATGAAAAAGTATCAACAGGTGATAACTTACCTGAAAGGGAAAATACCGCCAAAAGAAACAGACTGGGTGAAAATAGACAGAACTACCCAAGAAGCCAGTGAATCGGTACATGCCTACTATGAACGTTTATTGCAGGTATTTAAGCAGTATAGTGGATTTGAGGACATTGGAGATAAAAACATGAGTCAGTTTGTTTACCGATTTGTTTACGGTATGAAACCAGAGATTTGTCAGATGATTAAACAGCACATGTTGTGCTGGCAAGGGAAACCGATTGACGAGATTCTGAAATATGCGAAATATTGTGGAGATGACATTGAGGATAGGCACAAGAAATTGCAAGAAAAAGTGATGTGGGCTCAGGTAAAGATGGCTGAGAAACAGGGAATTAATTTGGATAATCCAAGTGATAATCAGGGAAAAGATTCTGGAATGAATGGTGACACTGGGAATGGAGGAAAAGTGAGAGGACGAATGAGCAGGGAAGAGGCTAAAAAGAAGTTTCCTTGTCATGGGTGCGGAAAATTGGGGCATTGGAAGGATGAATGTAAAAAGATTTGGAATAATAATGGCCCAAATCAAAATCTAAATCCACAGACGCAGAATGACTCACAGCAGGGTGTAAATCCTCAGAGTCAGTTGCCACCTGCACCTATACAGGGTAATGTAAGCAGAGCAAAGCACGGTACAGACGTCGGATATCAAGGAGGAAGTGGTAAGAATGATTATGTAACATCACAATTTCTTTTACAGGACGACTTCTGTCCCTATAGTTCATGACGGTGCCTGGGAGAGGGGGAGAAGGAGTGCATACTTGGTGCGTCCTTACCAGTAGATCAGTCAGGTCCATATGTTGAAGGGAATGTGAAAGGTAATGAGATTACTTTTCTTTTGGACACTGGTGCTACTAGGTCTACTGTGAGAACAGCAGACATCCCAGACCTTCCTCTCTCTGGAGAAGCTATCCAAGTTGTGGGGGTGGCTAATCAGAAGATTAGAACACCTCTTACCGAACCAATGGAAGTAAAAATCAGAAATTTTAGAGAAATGCATCAATTTGTAGTGTGTGATTCCAGTCCAGTAAATTTATTGGGCCGGGATTTGCTATGCAAAATGAATTGTACAATTTTCTGCACGCCGGATGGTGTGGCAGTTCAGACCCCAGATGAAGACCATGTATATAAATTTAAGATTGCAAAGCAAGGTACAGAAGTAGATGAGATGTTTTCATTGATAACCAAAGATGAGTTACCAGAAGAACTGAAAACTACAGTGAATTTCATGGTATGGGATTTCACGGGAAAAGAAGTAGGACTTATGGCCAAAATAGACCCAGTTAATATTATTGTAAAAGAAGGTGCGATTTTCCCAAACACCCGACAGTATAAAATGAGTGCAGAAGTAAAAGCAGGAGTCATCGAAGAAATTAACAGAATTGAAAAACAAGGAATATTAAAAGAAGTAATGAGTAGCCCTTGTAACTCACCAATCATGGGTCTAAAGAAACCTAGTGGAAAATATAGGATTGTTCAGGATTTACGCAAAATAAATAAGATTGTGGAAGTCTGTTGTCCTATAGTACCAAATCCTGCAGTAATTCTGTACCAGATTCCTTGGAGTGCAGGCTGGTTTACTGTGATTGATTTATGCCAAGCATTCTTTTTCATACCATTGCATCCAGATAGCCAGTATCTATTTTCATTTAAATTTGAGAACAAGGTCTATGTATGGAATCGTGTTCCTCAGGGGTACACGGAAAGTCCTTCCATCTTCAATCAGATATTGAAAAAGTGCCTAGAGAAACTAGTGATGCCAGGAAGCTCAGTTTTAGTGCAGTATATAGATGACTTACTGGTGGCATCTAACACCAGAGAGGACTGTGTTGTTGACACCATTGCATTATTAAATCATTTAGCTGAAGAAGGGCATAAAGTTTCACCTGAAAAATTGCAGTTCTGTACAACAGCAGTGAAGTAGCTAGGACACCAGATTGAGAGGGGCAAAAGGAGAATAACAACTGAAAGAATAAAATTAATAAAGAAAATGCAAATGCCTATCTCTCAACGAGAAGTAAGAATGTTTCTTGGAATAGTAGGGTATTGTCGACAATGGATACTAGGATTTTCACTGTTAGCAAAGTCATTAATACAAATGACGAAAAAGAAGGCAAAGGACCCAGTTGAGTGGGATGATGAAGGCGTAGGAGCTTTTGTAAAATTAAGAAATGCTTTATGTGCAGCACCTGCACTAGGCATGCCTGATTATAAAAGAAAATTCGCATTATTTTGCCACGAGAGAGAAAATTGTGCCCTTTCAGTCTTAACCCAGAGACATGGTTTAGACAGACGTCCTATAGCATATTTTTCTGCTACATTGGACCCAGTGGCAGCCGCATTGCCAGGCTGCTTAAAAGCAGTAGCGGCTACCTGTTTGAGCATTGAACAAAGTGAGTCAATTGTAATGGGACACCCTGTAAAAGTGTTTGTACCACATGCGGTTGTGATTCTGTTGACAAGAACCCGAACTCAGCATCTTACTCCTAGTCGGCTGACTAAATATGAAAGAATAATACTGGGTGCTGAAAATGTGACCATTGTAAGGTGCACAATAGTAAATCCAGCTACCTTATTACCAGACCCATGTCATGAAGAAGTTAAAGATGACGAAGAGGAACATGATTGTTTACAAGTCACAGAGTTGTGTACGAAACCACGTTCTGATATTCAGAAACTACCCCTCAGGAACCCAGACAGGGAGCTGTTTGTTGATGGATCATGCCTAAGACATGAAGATGGAAAACTAACTGCAGCATATGCAGTATGTGAACTAACTGGAATAGTCGAAGCATCCTATTTACCGGGAGTCAAATCTGCACAAATAGCTGAATTGATCGCATTAATAAAAGCTTGCAAAATTGGGAGGAATCAAAGAGTAACTATATTTACAGATAGCCAATATGGTTACGGGGTTGTGCATGATTTTGGCCAACTATGGATGCAGAGGGATTTTATGACTTCTTCAGGATCCCCCATTATAAATGGACAGTTCGTAAAAGAACTACTGGAGGCAATACAATCACCAAAAGAATTGGCTGTGGTGAAATGTGCCGCACACCAGTCAGGAGATGACTGGGTGGTAGTCGGCAACAGATACGCAGATATTGTGGCTCAACATTGTGCCAAAAACAGATTGTCAGTAAATAAAAGGGTGGAAAGAATGGAAATCAGCTGCCAACTTATGCTGTATGCACCTCCTGAAACATGGAATGATGTGAAACGATTGCAAGATGATGCTGATGAGAGTGAAAGAAGTACATGGATTAAAATGGGATGTTCTCAAAAGGCAGACGATGATGTATGGATTTGTGCCGACGGCAGACCAGTCATGCCTGACTGTCTGCTTTCACAAATGGCTAGGATGTATCATGGAGACACACATGTAGGGAGAGATGCAAGGATTAGGCTCTTTAGACAAAATTGGTACAATCCAAGGTTTAGGGCAGTAGCAGAGAGTCTTTGCCAGAGATGTTTAACTTGCCAAATGCATAACCCAGGAAGAAAAACAGTAATTGGGTTTGGGAAAATTGGAAAGGCGGAGGGTCCCTTTATGAGATTGCAACTTGATTTCATACAGTTACCACCATGTAGAGGGCTGAAATATGTACTAGTCATAGTATGTCTGTTTTCAAAGTGGGTGGAGGCATATCCTACCAGAAGGAATGACAGTATTACAGTCGCAAAGTTGTTGCTACGCGAACTCATTCCGAGATTTGGTTTTCCAGTAACTTTGGAATCAGATAGAGGAAAGCATTTTAACAGTGAAGTGATTAAGATAATCTGTGAAGCATTCCAAATTGAGCAAAAACTGCACTGTGCATATCGTCCAGAGGCTTCTGGAGTGGTAGAACAAATGAATGGCACGATAAAATCCAGACTGGGAAAAATGTGTGCATCAACATCATTAGATTGGCCAGATGCATTGCCAATTGTTTTAATGGGACTCAGAAGCATTCCTGATAGGAACACCGGATTGAGTCCGCATGAAATAATGATGGGAAGAGCAATGAGACAAGCACATGTTCCCACAAATAAACTGCTGAATATATCTGATGATATGGTTCTGGATTATTGCAAAGGATTGGCTGACCTAGTGCGTTCTGTCTCTCACCAGGTTGGAGAAGACGCAGTTTCCAGGCAGCCTGAACAAGAACATGATCTGAGTCCCGGAGACTGGGTGGTAGTGAAGAATCACACCAGAGAAACGTGTCTATCACCTAGGTGGGGCGAACCTTGTCAGGTCATACTGGTCACAAACACAGCAGTGAAGTGTGCCGGATTTCCTAATTGGATTCATGTAAGCCACACCAAAAGAGTACCCGACCCTGAAGAAGAAAATCCCCAGACAGCATCAATAACTGAGGAAGCTGAAGGTTGCCCAGCTGAAGAATCTCAGGTCCGAGATTCAGAGGAAGCCATGGAAGAACAACCGAGCACAAGTCAGGACTGGATACCAGTGGTGGAAATACCTGAAGTCTACAACAGAACAAGAAGTCAAGTGAATTTAGAAGAAATTAAAGAAGATCAGATAGGTGAAGAAGAAGCAGCTCAGGAAGAAGAAGAAGAAATAATAAGAGAACCTGAGCAGGAACAGATAGGGAGAGGAAACTGGGCTCAAATTAAAGAAGAACCAACAGATTTTGAGCAGGGAGAGACAGGTCTAGAAGAATGCGGTCAGGCTGCAGAAGCACAAAGTGCAATAAGCCCTGATCAGAACCAGTTAGATCAAGAACAGTACACGGAAAAAGAAGATCCTGAGAATATCGAGCAGGAAAACGTAAAAACAAGATCAGTTACTAGAAACTCACAGTGAAGCAACTGAAGGGAAAACAATAACACCTGAAAAAGTACAAGTAAAAGATACTAAAATCGAAGAAAACCAAATTGTGCCACAACTTGAAAATAAAAGAATTTCTAAAGAAGAAATAAGAAGTGAAGAAACAGTACAAACAAAGAAGATCAGAAAAGGTGATCATTGGCCTAGTGTCATTAAAAGAGTAAAATACCACATAACAACCAGAAGTGAAGACCCAGAACAAGTGAATGAAGTAACAAGCCAAACATGACGAGAAAATAAAAGTGAGAAACGAAGAAGCAAAAGACTGAAACTTGTGAACAACAAATTTAAAGGTCCTGATTGGACTTATATTATTCTCGAAGATTACGAAAGCTCAGAGTCAAGTGAAAGTGGTGACGAAGGAACATGTGCGGAACTGACCTATGAAAAAGAAATAGAACCACCTTGAGAAAGTAAAGAAATTTGAAGAATACGATAAGAAGAGCAATCTTCCTTGTCAAAATGCCTGACGATAGAGTTACTGGGAAACCAAAGCAGAAAGGTTGTAAAAGATGCTGTGCTCTATGCATATGCAATCTGGTAGTGATGCTTATAGTATGGTTAGTTGTGATCGTAGCAATTCCTTACCTTATGATAATAGATGAAAAGATTAACAACGAAACAAAGGAAAGGACAGATAACTTGAAAAGTAATAGAGTAGAACTAAAGGCAGAAGATGAACCAGAATTGCATCATGAAGTAACAGATAACGACACTAGTTTGAATGTTTTCACAAAGTTATTATTCCAGTATGTAGATACCATGGAAGTTAATAATTGTTATGTCATTATGAAACTACCTGAATCAGTAGCAGAAGGGTTAACGTATCATCACTTGCCATTAACTTATGGCATATCATGTAGTATACTGACTAGTTTATTTTATAGAACAGGGCAACTTCAGTATTATTATTCAAATATAGATGTGATATTTTCTGAGGTTCCGATTCGAAAGAATATGAATCCAGTGCTTAGTAGCAAAGATGCTCAGTTTATGGGAGAATTTTTCTTAACAATGAAATCAATAAACATAACACATGCACATAGAAGCAATCTAACATGTTCAGTACATGAAGAAGAAAAGATATTTTTGAATTTAGTGGAGGGTAGAAGACAAGATTTCCAAAAGAAAGCTTTTGAGCATAAGGCTCATTTGCCACCTTGGGCTGAGAAAGAAGGTAGTTACACACCTGGCAAGGCTCAAGCTGCTATGGCTCTGGATTTTGTAAAGACAGGGAAAATTTGTCTACATAGGTTAAAGACTGAGTATAACAATGTTTTCATCGGTACCAGTGAATGTGAACACAATTTCTTAATTCTTGGAGGTTGGGGACTTAAAGGAGGAACAGATTCAGTTTTTCCTGGAATCTATTATGTGTGTGGGAATAAGGCTTACTTTAGGCTTCCTGCACGGTGGTATGGAAGTTGTTATTTTGGAATAGTATTTCCAAAAATATACCACGTAAAAAGAAACACTGGCAGCAATGAAAATACTAGTGAATTAACACGTAGAAAAAGAGCTAGTTTTTCAGAAATTATAGGTGATATATTTGGTGCATTGATACCTTCAGTGGGAATAATTCTGAACTCAAGGAAAATATGTAAATTATCTACAGTGGTTGATCGTTTATCAACTGACACTGCGGGAGGATTTCTAATGATTAATGCAGAAATGGTTGCGATTAGATCTATGGTTATGCAAAATCGACTTGCTCTTGATATTATATTGGCAAAAGAGGGCGGAGTCTGTAAATTATTGAAGACAAAACACTGTAGCACTTATATACCTGATAAAAGTGCAGAAATTGGAACGTATACACAGAATATAACTAAACTTGAGAAGGAACTAAAACCACTGGAAGTTGATAGTGTATGGGAAAGATTGACAAATAGTATTAGGTCAATTGGTACCTGGTTTGCTAATATAGGGAAAGGACTTATAGGTCAAATATTAGTACCCTTAGCAGGAATAGCAATAATAGTATTGTCAATAACCATATGGTGCAAATGTTGTAGAAAGAATGAATCGTATAATGTGACAGAAAAAGGAAAGAAGAGAAAGTTCGATGAAATTGAACTTGAAGATTTAAGAAGCGAATTATACAAGAAAATGAAAGGAGATGTGAAAAATAGAAAGTGTAAAATTGAAAGAGAAACTATATTAGGCTAAAAGTTGGCATCTGATTGTGGGTAGTATTTGATGGCTCAGAAACGCCATCAGAGAGGGGATTGATGGAGCAAGGACTCACAAATGAGACTTGCTCGGATGCAATCTTCTCAAAAGTATTAATGTATTAAACTTGTATTGTTCATATTAACAACTGCATACACAATATGAGTAGCAAGGAAGCTTGCTTATGTGTTTTAACTAACAAGTAACGCTTGTCTATTCTAAAATGGCCGCTAAAGCGCGGGAACTTTACTGCGCATGTCTCAACCATATCACGTGGTGTGACGTCTTTCTTTGCTTGGTGGGAAACTCTTGCTTCTGTGCAGTGTACATTAAAGGCTGCTACATGTTTTCACGTGCTACAGCTTGCAATTAAACTGTGGTATTCTAACGCTACTAATGCGGGATAGAATTTATAAATAAATGGGAATAGAGTAGAAAGAGTGGGTATTCAGCGAAACATTTTATTTGTGATTTTAATATTCTCTTCTTTGACTTTTATTAGTTCGTAAATTGGGCCTGGGGTTGGTGAACTGAAAACTCATGTGACCATGGTTCTGCGCATGCTCCCTGAAGGCTGCCCAGAGAGAGAAAAGGATGAAGTCAACCTGGACGTCGTCCAAGGCCATGACCTGATGGCCAATATTGCTGTACATATAAATGTTCTCACTAATGTGCAACAATGTACATGAAGAATGAATAAACTTTGTCATGAGACGGGTGGGAAATAAAGCAAATGTATTAAAATTGATGGGCGGTATTTTAAAACAAAGGGCTTAAGAAAAATGAATTAAATCAATATGGTGTGAGGATCAACCCCCTGTCCCTGTCCAATCAGAAATAGTGGTCCCATAATTCTGCAACATTTAGGGGAGGTACATGGGCGTAGAAGGGTATAACAGATATAGAATTAGCTAATTAGTTAGCATTGGCGTTGGCATTCGCATTAGCACAAGACGAGACTAGACGCTGTCAGGTATAGGCTCCAGACGTACAAGCTGATCGGTTGCAGACTGAACCGCTGTCCAGAGAGGTCCTGAGGAGGGGGCGGCGGAGTCCATTAGAAGGAAGTGTCGGGAGAATTCGAGGAGAAGCGAAGTACCAGAGAGGGGAACGACGCAGGCGTCGTTGATAGAGAGGTCACCGGTCCTGTCCTGATCCGGGAGGAGGTCTTGGCTCTTCATCCTTCCAGGGTTCTATCTTATCCAACTCCTTGGCCAAGGGGTTTGGTTCTCACACTTTAGGTAAATATATGCAACCTTTAGTTGCGCTGCTGTCTCTATCTTCTCCTTTCTGAGGGACCGTCATTAATCGATAATTGAGTTCTTGTGCTTCACCCTTGATATGCGATTAAGTATCATGTGGTTCTGTATTTTACTCTGCTAAAACTTTAGATAAATATTTTTTTTTAAACTTCTTGACTCAGTGATTATTTCAGAAATTATGAATTGTATAGAACGTCACTCATTTTAAACTTCCCAATTGGCAAAGGATTCATTGGTAAGTCATTACTCTTCAATCGGAAAAGTAATTGGTAGCAGGGATTTTGATAAAGAGTACCAACTGACCCACCAGCGGAAATTGCTAGCGTAGTATGAATGTATGGGCCCAAGTGAGTATTTTGTGTATGAATGCTTGTTGCTAGTAACCCGCTGGATCAGTTTTCAAATTGCTAATGTGATGCATGAGTGGTCAGAAACTAACCTTGGTTCGATGGACATTTAGGGCCATATGTAGGTGGGCTAATACCGGTCGGTAACGGCCGAAAATCAGTAAATTTCCCGTTACCGACCGGTATTTAGCCCTTTGCGATGTAGGAGGCCGGATTTAAGGAGTCGGTAATTTACCGATTCGTTATTTTAAGGAATCGGTAAATTACCGATTCCTTAAATCCTATGTAGGGAGCACTCAAGTGAGTGCATTTTTGGTTTAAGGATTCGTTATTTACCACCATCTACAAGTTGGTGGTAAATACCGAATACCTTTAAAAAGCAATTTTGTGCTTTTCTAAAAGTGCCATGTGGCAGACATACATGCCCTTAGGGCATGTATGTGCGCCACATGTGCACACATGCACGATTCAGGGTGCAACAGGGTGTCAATTTGACACCCTGCCACCCTTGAATATGCTCCCCTATTACCAATTCGGTATTTACCGAATCGGTAATAGTGAATGGCTTCCCATTCATTCCTATGGGCCTCCAGGCCCATAGGAATGAATGGGAAGGTATTCCTTATTACCGATTCGGTAAATACCGAATAGGTAATAACGAATATTACCGAATCGGTAAAATTTACCGAATGTTTACCTACATTCTATTTACCGATTCTTAAATACCGAATCGGTAAAATTCGGTATTTAGGAATCGGTAAATAGAAATTACCTACATATGGCCCTTAGTGAACATTACTAATTGAGTGTCCTGATATTAACAAATAATCAATTCAGGAGTATGAGCTGTGTGGGGCCGAGCAGAAAGTGTAGTCTCTTGCGTCTGGGTTTTGGATTTTCCATGTGTCAATGAGATTGAATCTGGAGCAAAGGTTCTTTAAAGATTTATGGGCCATTGTGGGTCGATAGCTGAAGTGCGAATTTCTGTCAAGAGTAGAGTCGAGCTTGAGATTAAAGTCACCTGCAAAGATAATCATGGCGTTGTGAGGGATTAGACTTAGTTGAGTGGATACATTTCTCCAGAAAGCATGGTCGTCAGTTGTGGGTGCATAGACAGTAACCACGAAAAACTCAGCATTGTTTTGTTAAATTTTGATATGATCCATCTTCCTTGATTTTCATATAGGTTGGAAACCAATTCTATACCTGATTTCCTTGATATCAGAATCAGTACTCCATTTTTCTTCTCAACAGTTGGGGGGCAGGCCACATCGCTAAATTGTTTGTTTCTAAGTGATGAGATATGTGTGGTATCAACCTTGGTTTCCTGAAGTAGGATAATATTACCATGTAATGTATGTAAATAGCCATTGACTTTTTCTCTTTGTAATTGAGTGGTTAATACCTTTAACATTTAAAGATACAATCTTTTGTTTTGCTTAGTGGATGTCATTTATGTGTATCAAAGCAAATGTAGCCTCTGTGTAGACTGAATTGGCTTGGCCGATTAGATGCTCCATATGATTATATGGACGAAAGTGTGGTTGTGATTTGAGGCACTGATAGGTCTCTATACTTGAGGAGTGGTCATAAAGGCAGTTAATTCATATAGAATAATGCATGAGATCGTTAGAGGTGGTAATGAAGGAAGTGGCCCGTTTAGGGTCATTCGGGTCACTCCCGACCACCTCTCAGCCTTCCATACAAATGAAGAGTCGGTCAGACAGTAGAGAATACAAACCAAAGGTATTTATTATAAGTACACTCGAGTGGAGTCCAGTCTGACCAGCCTCCTTAGATTGCTGCAGAGGGACTGACCTCTGCCAACATGGTAACACATAATGTACACCTTCAGAACCACTAAAGACACGCCCAGACTGGAATTTTCCAGTTGGTAGCTGGTGAAAAAAGGAGATACAGAAAGATGAGCTGCAATCCTGGGACCGGGTACATGCTATCTCAGCGTCAAGATTACCCTGCCTGCGCCCGCCGCTCTAAGGGTGGGAGCAGGCCTATCTAGTGAGAAAGGTATGTGATGACAAAAACAGTCTATTCATTAGTACAGCGAAACTCAACCTTGGAGAAATACAAAAAAAATATCGCAGCTGCTTTCTGCTGAGGCAGACAGAGTGAGACAGAAATTAGTTTCGATCATGGCTCAAAATGGCGGCTCAACTTAAAATGGTGCCGCGAATGCTAACTTTACATAGAGCAATATGCAAGCAAAACGAGTGCATAACATTTACATTTCAACAGACCCTCCTTTTAGCAGAAGCTAACCATTGAAAGTTGAGAGAATATGGAGTGTAGCATGGCATGTATATAACAAATGATTTTCAGAATTCAGAGCAATCCATATATTCAGCATCAAGGGAAGATGAGTCCTCAAATACACCCTCATCTATCTGCATAAAACTATCTATTTCTTTCTGAGTCATAATCACAGCATGGGCATCATGGATGGGCGTCTTCTGCTTTGGGGTGAGAAGTGTAACACAATAAGAGCAACAGGCCGGGAGACATTGTATACAGATTCAACATGTGAGGAAAATATGAGCGACTACAGCCAGGAAAGCAAGGATCTTCCAACCCCAGGACGTAAACAGACCCCAAAACCACCCAGGTAGGGTCAAAGTACCATTTTCCTGGTGGATGTCAGAGGAGAGACTGTGTAACTTCTGTATGGCGGCATATACATTGGGGGCACGGTCAGGTATGTATACGCAACAGCTACTACCAATGACGCGACAGGCCCCTCCCCGATCAGCAAGAATGACGTCTAACACCATCCTGTTTTGTAAGGTAACGAGTCTGGTAGCCTGAAGCTCAGCAATGATATTGGTCAGAATTCCTGCTGTTGTATTAATGACCCCTTCCACAACTCTTGTGAGCCGACGAATGTTAAGGCTATTGGACATGGGGCAAAAGACACACAATTGATGGACGGAATGCAGAACAAATCAAAACATTCACCCCCAGTCAAGAGATCTGGGTTAAATCCATCATTCTTTTGCTCACCATGCCACCCCAGTTTAGACCTGGCCATATGCAAATCAGTCTTGACCCTGTGCCTCATGGGAACAGTCCAGCCCGAACTGCCAAGCCAGGTCCTCCCTGGACCGGAAACAAGCATCCTAGGACTGGTTTCGGGGTTTCACCCCTCTTCAGCCAGGATAGCTTGATTCCAGTGGCACAGTGAGGCCAGGACCCACGTCCATATGGCTGGGTCCAAACTGGAATGGCATGGTGAGCAAAGAAACAATGGATTTAGGCCCAGATCTCTGTACTGGGGTGAATGTATGACATTGTTCTGCATTCTGTCCATCTATTGTTCTTTTTGCATTTGTCACCCCGAGCGGGACAGGTATGCCCAGACGTGGGTCCCGTGCTCTCCGTGCCACTGGAGTCAAGCTATCCTGGCTGAAGAGGGGTGAAACCCCGAAACCGGTCCTAGGATGCTTGTTTCCAGTCCAGGGAGGACCTGGCCTGGCAGTTCGGGCTGGACTGTTCCCATTGGGTGCAGGGTCAAGACTGATTTGCATATGGCTGGGTCCAAACTGGAATGGCATGGTGAGCAAAAAAACGATGGATTTAGGCCCATATCTCTGTACTGGGGTGAATGTATGACATTGTTCTGCATTCTGTCCATCTATTGTTCTTTTTGCATTTGTCACCCCGAGTGGGACGGGTATGCCCAGATGTGGGTCATGTGCTCTCCATGCCACTGGAGTCAAGCTATCCTGGCTGAAGAGGGGTGAAACCCTGAAACCGGTCCTAGGATGCTTGTTTCCAGTCCAGGGAGGACCTGGCCTGGCAGTTCGGGCTGGACTGTTCCCATTGGGTGCAGGGTCAAGACTGATTTGCATATGGCGGGGTCCAAACTGGAATGGCATGGTGAGCAAAAAAATGATGAATTTAGGCCCAGATCTCTGTACTGGGGTGAATGTATGACATTGTTCTGCATTCTGTCCATCTATTGTTCTTTTTGCATTTGTCACCCCGAGTGGGACGGGTATGCCCAGACGTGGGTCCCGTGCTCTCCATGCCACTGGAGTCAAGCTATCCTGGCTGATGAGGGGTGAAACCCCGAAACCGGTCCTATGATGCTTGTTTCCAGTCCAGGGAGGACCTGGCCTGGCAGTTCGGGCTGGACTGTTCCCATTGGGTGCAGGGTCAAGACTGGAATGGCATGGTGAGCAAAAAAACGATGGATTTAGGCCCAGATCTCTGTACTTGGGTGAATGTATGACATTGTTCTGCATTCTGTCCATCAATTGTTCTTTTTGCATTTGTCACCCCGAGTGGGACGGGTATGCCCAGACGTGGTTCCCGTGCTCTCCATGCCACTGGAGTCAAGCTATCCTGGCTGAAGAGGGGTGAAACCCCGAAACCAGTCCTAGGATTCTTGTTTCCAGTCCATGGAGGACCTGGCCTGGCAGTTCGGGCTGGACTGTTCCCATTGGGTGCAGGGTCAAGACTGATTTGCATATGGCTGGGTCCAAACTGGAATGGCATGGTGAGCAAAGAAATGATGGATTTAGGCCCAGATCTCTGTACTGGGGTGAATGTATGACATTGTTCTGCATTCTGTCCATCAATTGTTCTTTTTGTATTGGACATGGGGCCCCAAAAAGGTACAATACCCTTCATGGCATCCTCAAACTGTTGCAAAGTGGTATCTGTCTGATCTACATCTTTTGTGTCAATAACCCTTCTCACTCTGGACAAGTATACACTTCTGTGCTGTAGCCTATGGTCTTTATGGTAATTGGGTGGAGCAACATACACTGGGGGAAGAAGAAAAGAGAGCGTACACCTACCAGACCATCCCCTAGGAAGCCAGACATAAGCTTGGGATCCACAAACGAAGTAGGCATTAGGGGGCAAAACCAAAGGTGGACTATTAACCGTGCTAAGTGGGAAGGTAAAATTACATTTGCTGTCCCCCACCTCTACCTCCCCCCTTCCCTGAACACAGAAAGCAGCTGTGGAGCTGACCACAAACACCAGTATTGGCTTATCCCTAGTCACATTACGGTCCTGGAAGGAACGGAAGTACTCAGATGTATTGAATGTCTGGAAATCAGCCATTTCCATCTGAAGCCATGTGCTATTCTTCACCTTGTCGTATTTGAGCATGCAGGAGTTTCAGGACAAAGTACCAGAGATGTTTAGTCCTGCCTTACCTATGGGAATAAACCCATGATGGAAACGTATGTAATCAGTCACAGTGTTAGAATCAGCAGGGGTCATAACATGACGGGAGTGGTGGTGGAAATGGTGGTGTACCATTACAAGCAATTCGAACCAGCCTTCACAACTTTTAAGGTATGACAAAGGCATAGACAATAAATTATCTCTCTTATGAGTAACTGAGGGGAGCAGCCCACAAACCCAACAATTCGTCGTGTTAGATACATTGTGAGCTTGATGCAGCATTTGTATAAAAACATTATCAGGTGTTCTCCTTTGTGGGGGGCCAAAGTGATAAACATGTGTTCAGGGGGAACGGGTGTTGTACCAACCAGGGAATGCACAGGATACTTCTCATCCAGGAAGTAGGATATCCCTAATACAATTATTAATGCAATAACAACTATTGATGCAAAAACTATTTTACTTTTCGTGGACCAACCCCTGTCGTGTAGCTCCTATAGTACCCCTGCAGGACCTGCGCGTTTGGATAACATATACTGCGGGCTTGGTGGCAGACTGACTCTGTGCACCCCCACCGTATATGTTAGCCTGGTTTGCATTAGCTAGCTCGCAGTGCCAGTAGAGTCTCCTCTTATCGGGGAGAGATTCGTTTCTGGCAACCTTAGAACATGACAACCCTGATTCCCTCAGAATCGTGGAAACAATGTACTACCTTTCACTCAGTCATTCGTGCTCACTTATTCGGTTTGTCTCAGAGAGTTACACAGAATAAACAGTCGGGCGTTTCAATAAGTATTATTGTACAGTTGTTATTCTAGTGTAAAATATATGTCCTGCAGAGACCAGCAGGCAATAGCAGAGATATATTATCAGCAGTACGAGAAAAGCAAAGGGATAGAACAGTTCTACCATATTGCGATAATCATGGATACATACATGAATATAAAAGCATTTATGCAAAGTGTGTGTACTCCTACGATGCCTGCCTAGATGTACCTGTATGTACCTAGCATATGTGTGTAGGTCTTAGAAGCTAAGAGCCAAGAATCCTCCTAGGATTTAGTCGAACCCCCATACCTGAATAGAGAGAGTGTGGGACCCCGTCCTGGTCTCGAGTTGGACACCCCGTCCGGGTTGTGTCAGACCACTGTTAGCTTGAGCGACTGCATGCAGGAGCCTCAGCGTTGCATGCAGGAGCCTCAGCATCTCTGGTCAGTGTGTCAGCATGGAAGTCTCGGTTCCTTCTACCTTACCGGGGCAAGATGTGGTGTATTTATACCCTAAAGAGTCTCGGTCCTCAGTATGGGTTGTAATGGACATGAGGAAGAAGTCAGGGGTGAACTTTGTACATACATATTATGCCGGTGGTGTATTCTTAGAAAGCCATGCATAATTAATGAGTACAGTGTGGGCCTGTGTTTGGAAGAACCCTGCTGCATTCAAAACCACAGGATAGATAACGTTCAGCCCTTAGAGCTCGTTGTGTACTAGCTGGGACCAATGTAGGTGCAAGATCATGCCTAGATAAGGAATCATACTATAATAGGACATGTACAGTTGTGACCATAATTGGGCATATGCGGCCATGACCATAATTGGGTAAGTACGAATATGACCAAATTAGGGTAAATATGAATACGTCCATTTTAGGGCATGTACGAACGGATCTACATTAGGGCATCTATGCGGGATATAACACCCACTCCTCTTCCGAACTGGATAATAAATGACCATACTTAAAATCTGGACAATTTAAAAATATTTTTAAAAGCAAGTAAAGACATGGTTCTAAAAAATCGTTAAAAAAAACATTTTTGGTGCTTAAAAAAAAAAAATGTTTAAAGTCAGCTTTTTCTAGTTGCCACTTAAAAGTCAATATCGTCTCTCTATAGAAGTTGTATTACCATAAGCAGGAGAAGGCCATGCTTTTCTCAAGCGAAAGTGTCAATGTAAGAAAATGTTCCAAATTTAGATCGTTTATTTTGAAACGAGTGAAGAAGCCGAATTCTTTGCCAGGACACGATGAGCCAATTCAAGATTACGCGTCCTGGCTGGGAAGCTCAATATTATCGGTGTCAGCTGCTGTAGATGACAAATCCAACGCCTCACAGAGAACGTCAATCGCACATAGATGGAATGTAGTACTGCTAACAGTCGGTGCTGCGGCAGTTTGTGCGGCAGTTGTAACCTGGGTGCCTGTGGAGGAGTCACCTAACCCAGCAGGAGCAAATGGCACCTGTGGATTCTCCAGGAATGCATTCATCAGAATCGGAAGCCGTTGAGGACAACGCAGAGCGTGGGCCTTTACGGGGTCCAGCATTGCATCTGTGTCCGGAGGCGCATCTGATGGAAAAGTTAGACAAAGATCCAACGTGCATTCTTCTCTGCAGAACAGGCATCGAAGCACAGGTAAGATGCAGTCTATCCAGACTGGTCTAAATGATAGAAACCAGGAGGCATTGAGTTCTCGCAGGCAAGAAATGCCCAGAAGTTGTACCATGCGTTCACGGTATTTCCGCTCCAGGAGCGTGTTCACCATTCCCTCGGGAAGTGGGCCGTCCATTGCGTAGCAGCAATATGACAATCAGGACCATACGGAGAGGCAACAGAACACAAGGCATACGGGGAGGCCTAGATACAAAACCCGCAGAGGGAAAAGAGGGAGACAAAGAGGAATACAGGAAGAAATTGAGGTCAGGCAACGGGAGGAACAAATAAATACTAAAGAATTGGAAGTGCAGGTAGTTAATCTTTCATCCAAAACCCTCTCACATGATATGGTTTCGCTTTTAAGCAAGGGATTGAGTTTCAACCCACGCGAACCAGGGGACATCTGTAAATTGAAAATAGATCTTTTCAAATTTATTAGAGGTCTTAAGTTAAAGAAGCATTTCTCTTGTAACCCATTGGCTAATAAAAGTGTTAAAAACATTTCATGTGGTAATGTGTCAAATATTCCTAGCATACAAGACTTGCAAGTAACACAACTACTTCTTTCATTGACTGATTTAGAAGAATCACCTTACACCATGGAGAGATTGCTTGAAGAATTAAACATTGAGACTGACTACAGTACAGCAAGTGGTTTGAAATCTAGATCGAAATGGACGCCCACCCTTCCTGGTGGGAATCCTATTGATTTATTTTACAAACGGGTACTTGATGATATAGACAAACATGACTTGAAGAGAACAAAGTCAAGACATAAATTTTATGACAACTTGCGACATGGAGAACGCTCAGCCATGAAAGAATTAAGCAATGATAATGACATCTTGATCAGGGAAGCAGACAAGGGCGGTAATGTTGTTGTCATGAATCGTGATGATTATATACACGAGATCATGACACAACTCAATGACAACACGTGCTATGAACCACTCGCGCATAACCCAATAGCATCGCTCACCAACACCATCAACAAACATTTAGCTGAGTGGCACAGAACTGGTCTTCTTGATGAAGATGAGTACATCTATATGAAGGTGTTTAGACCCACCTTTCCATGTCTATACACTTTACCCAAGATACATAAACATCTACCTTTCCCACCCGGCAGACCCATTGTCTCCGGTATTGGAGGCCCCACAGAGAAACTGGCAGAATATGTTGATTGTTTTTTGGGTCCCATTGTACGTAATCTACCTTCTTACATACAGGACACCAAACATATACTGAGCACACTTGCAGATGTACAGTGGCAACCTGGCATGATTTTGGCCACTTTAGATGTGGTATCACTATACACCAGCATCAAACCAGAATGGGGCTTACAAGCGGTTACTCGACTTCTCAACAACAGACCGGCAACACTTTGGCAACACACTAAAATGCTAATTACCATGATGGACCTGATCTTACACAATAATTTCTTTTTATTTGATATGAAGTGGTTTAAACAAATCAAAGGTGTAGCCATGGGGTCGAAATTTTCTCCTTCTTTCGCAAATCTCTACATGGGATGTCTCGAATCAGATTGGATCTGGGGCACCATGGATAGATTTTATCGTCTTCTGGGGTCGCTACATAGACGACTGCCTTTTATTATGGTCAGGCACTCAAACAGAACTGGAGCAATTTAATGCCTACCTTAACACCAATGATTATGATATGAAATTCACGATGGAGCACAGTAGTGTCAGCATCACTTTTCTAGATACTGAACTTTATGTCAGTAATGGGGGACTTCACAGTCGTTTGTTTCGTAAAGAAACGTCTTGCAATGCGGTAGCCCTGAAGAAGTCGTGGGAGTATCCTCCTAGACGAAACACGTGTTGGCTGGTTGTTGGTATTTTTTGCTGGTTGTTCTCCTACGGTACATGAATAAAAGAAACAAGAAACAACTCTTCTGCGAACTTTAATGTGATTGATTCTCTAATGGACTTACGCTTTTGTGATCATATATGTTTATAATTATGCACGTGTGCCCAGGATTTGGATGTACTATTGTGTTGTAGGAGTTTTCCTACACGTATATAGGGGTTACAGGGGTCTCCCCTACCTGGTTTAGCACCGTATTTACTTGAGTTATTTTCTTATCACGTACGCAAATTTAGCTGAGCGCCACTCCTTCCTACTTACTTAAAACCCTCTCTTTTGATTGCAATATGACAATCAGGATTCCTGAAATTAGGAACAGGATGAGCGGGAATCCTCCAAATACGCTTCCCAATACGGAGTGTATAAAATTTGGGATTACTCCGAGGACTGTCTGAAAGGTGCTTAACAGTCCGGACCCTATGGTCTTAAATAGGTGTACAATTCCGCTCGTATCAGACATATTGAAGATACGTCCCACCATTTCTGCGAAATGAATGGGGCAGTTTGTACGTATGAGTGCCTGTATCTCAGCCGAGGTCCTTGCAACTTGAAGTTCATAGGTTTCTCGAGTGGAGGTTAAGGGCACGGTTTGCTGTAAAAGCATGGCTTTCAATCTGCTCAGAGTATCAAACTGTATAAAAGAAACATTCAGCGAAGGCCATAGCGGCGCCTCCCGGACTGTGTTCAGTGGCGGAAACAATACCTGCATACAGCAAGTAACCCTGGAGTTAACAGTTACTAGATATGCGACGCCCGGAAGCATCCCACAACAACCTTGATCATTTAGCATTAAGTAACTCCCATTCGAGAGCAGCTGGAAAATCGGCGTGATCCTGGCCGCTGGGGTCCCTGACATGTGACAAGATAAGTTCGCCACTGAACCATTGCAGGCTCCATGTAGAGAAATATCCTGACACATGAGAGAACCGCTCAAAGCGTTCTTGCAGTTTGTACCACTCAGATACACTTCTCGATCCCCATTCCGGCATCGGTATCTATATGGTAACTCCCAAGTTTCCTTGATGTATCCCTTACCCATTTTCACATATTTGCCTGCCTGCCTTTGCTCAAGGCAGTATTGAAACTGAAATGTAGTGACCGGCAGAGTGATTTGGTCATGAATTAGCTATTCAGTTGATGGTAATTCGGCTACAGTGAATGGTAACCTTTCCAGTTTCTCAATACGCAGCATTGTATATTTGGCTCCCCTTTGTGCCATTTCTGTCTGTTTATCAGTTAGATTGTATTCTGAGAACAGAGACGTTGTGTTTATAAAACGCCATGGCACATAGCCTGCACGCAAAGATTGTAGCGTCCAGCTTAACATCATAATAGAACGTAGCTGAGATTGCCCGTGTTGTAACAAGGCCAGATCTTGTTCTAATATGTCGATTGCCGAGGACACAATGTTGCCTAAGGAGTAAATCCTGGAGGTCAAAGTAGTTAACCCATTATCCACCACTACCAATGCTTTTTCTAAGTTAATATGGTCTATCTCTCGTATTCTGGGTGTTGTCTTTGTACATAGCGTGGATCTGGCCTATGGATACTAAACCCTTTGGTTGTATTCATAAATCTCTGTTGACATTTGTTTGTGTCAATGGGCCAAACCAGCCATTCTGTCCAATCAGGATCTGATCTGTTGTACTGGAAAATGTCATCTAATCCTACCCCTTGTGTAGTTGAATTCTGCCCCCCATCCATCTGCAATGGTGTTGGAAACCCCGGTGTGTTCATTTCCTTGCCTTTGGCTAATCTAAGACAGGATGTCTGTTGCACAGTTTCATTCAGAAATAAAATCTGTTGAGGAATGATGCATGCTCTAAAAAGTGCTTCTATTCCCTGGACTTGCCAGTCCCTCGAACCCCAGATTGATTTGGAATCTATTGTGTCTTTCCATAGATTGAAACCCTGTTTAGACAACTGGTTCAGAAAGGATGCAGAGTAAATATGTTTGGTGTTTGTTAACATAATTTTCTGAGCTGAATTTTTCGCCACTTTATAATAAAATGACTCTGGATTGGATGTGTTAAACCCTGAGAAGTATATAAATTTCTGTGCAAATGCTTGTGAACTACCTTTTGGAGGTGTTGGGCAGTGTTCCCACTGGTGGTACTCAAATACATTTCTAGGTGTTATAGATTTGTGCAAAGAAATGATGACGATATTGCTGGTAACAGTACAATGTATCATAGTCTGAAGTACCTTCTAACATTTCATTATTCGGAAATGCTGCAGTTTTTTCTAAATCAGACATCATAGCATTTACTGTTTCAGTGTCCCAATCATCAGAAAATGTACTGGGGGTAATGATATCACTTAAAGAAATTTTAAATACATGTTTTAGCCTTAAAAGTTCAGTCGGACCGAATACATCATAATCAATCTTGTCCCATACTATACCGTCCGGTATAGGAACTGCTGTACTGTTCACTGAAGACAAGTCTCTTGGTTCACGATGTGAAGACTGGTGTGGTTTCAAAATCAAATTGACTCTTTGGGCTGTAAAGCTTGGTTGGAGGTATCGTCCATTAATAAGCATACTAAAAGTTATTATTAAACCTAGCCAGAAAATGAAAAATAAAATCCCAGTGATATACCATAGTTCAATCCAAGGTGACACCAGGTAAGTCTTTCTAAAAAAGTGCAAAAAGTCATTGAGTTTCTGTTGGAGTGATTTTTTGGCTGGTGTCGTTTCCGGTTCGCTTGGGTCCAGTGTAAACGTATCAAAGTTCATGAAATAGCCAGAACTAGTTCGATCAATTGTTGGAATTGCATCGGGATTTGTTGAAATCGCTGTGTTCTCTTGTCGAGGCATATTGACATAGATGTCTGTATTAGGTCTGATTACAACTTGGTTGTTAAGTTGATTTTCATTTTGAAGATGAATTTCTTGTTGAAGTGGAACGAGTTCCATAGCATTGTTGCTTAGTCCTTCATTCCGTACAGGTGGCTCTTCAAACGTGATGAGTCTTTCTGTTTGGACTTCTTGGATTGTAGCGAGAGGAGGGCGTCTGCTACTGTGGAGTCCACAAGGCCTTCTGTTTAGTATCGGCCACATAGTGTGGTTTGATTAAGTCGATTGAGACAAATCTTTTCTCCTTTTTTCCGGGAAGAGGCGGCAGAAGTACAGTTCTTGTGCCGTGGATTGCTAGGACCGGTATAGGCTTTCTGTAGGATGGCCCAGATTCTTTCTTGTCAGCAATCTTTTCTCTGACTAGATCCCCGAGTTTTGGGATCCAGATAGGTCTTACCGTTACTGCCATGACTTCCTCAGTGGCGGCCTGTTTCTGGAGCACGTTACTTTGTTGTCTTCTGGATTCATTTAGATCCTGTAAAACAGCCAAACGATCATGGATATCAAATGGTTTTTCATCCACCACTGTGCCTTCACAATCAAGATCAGGTACCCACATTCTTGTCCCAAATAGGACCTCGTAAGGAGTGACACCTGCTAGAGAGCTTCTTGGCTGATTATTGAGCACGCACTGTACCCCATAAAGGTGATCGACCCATCTACCGCCCTTGCCTAATACCCTAGCTGTTAAAGATTGCTTTAAGTCTCGGTTTTTCCTCTCCACAACAGAATTTCCCTCGGGATGATATGGAGAGGAGTACCGCAATGCTACGCCCATTCCTTCCATGGCCTCTTTGTAAGCCCGAGAGCTAAACGCCGGACCACGGTCAGAATGTAACGTGCCAACTGCGTATGTGCCGATAAAGACTCGCAAATCTTTTATAACAGTTCGAGCGTCATCCGAGCGCTGAGGTCAAACCCATAGGAAACGTGAGCAGGAATCCACTGCAACCATGATATATTTCTTGGACCCATCAGATTGTAGGGGTCCTCAGTGGTCCAAATACACACATGCGAGAGGTTTGTCTGATTTCAGCAATGGTGTCTGCGCCGGGCGTGTTACGGTGGAGCCTTTTATCTGCTGACAGATGTCGCATTTCAAGACATAGGGGCCGATTCCGATCTCGGCCGGTAGGGCTCCGAATCAGATTCGGCTTTACCGGATCCGATTCGGAGCCCTATTTCCCGACCGAATCGTACGTGCGTCCGGGCGAGCTAATACGATGCGTGAGCTCGCGAAATCTCCAACCAACTCGTATGCAGGACCCGACCGCTCCGACCGACTCGCACGGGGACGACTCGCACCGCGCTATGGAGACATTCCCCGGCCGGGTAAGTACGATGCGCATCGCGACCGCTCCGACCGACTCACGCAGTCCGGCTCCAAGGAGCTGTCGGAGCCGCACTTTGGGGGTCCGTGTCGGACCCCCCTGGAAGCGTAGGCGTGCGAGTCGCACACAGGGGGGACCCATGGGTCCCCCTACACGTGCATGTACGGTGCGACCCGCATCGACGCGAACACGCTGTAGGGGGCGCCCTTGTTCGCGTCGTGCCCATTGAGTCAATGGGAGCCCGTGTACGCGTCGTACGACTGGCTCCCATTGACTTCAATGGGAATCCGACCGAATCGAGTCCGATAGCATACGTGCGCATCGTACTCGTTCGGTCGGACTGCTAGAGTCCGATTCGGTCGGAAATCTCTCCGGGTCCGGCTCGGTCGGAGAGATTTCCGGCCCGAATCGGAATCGGCCCCATAGTCTTTAGTCTGCTTTGTTAATCCTGGCCACCAGTAGCGCTGTTTCAGCAAAGAAATAGTCGCTGTAACGCCTGTATGCGCAGAACCCAAACCCTCGTGTGCCGCTAAAATCAAGCCTAGCCTACGATCCATAGTTGGTATTACTCTATCCCCCACTCCAGGAATCTAAGCATATGGAATGTTTTGTGCATCTAACTTGTAGGAGTACTTGAGTGGAAATTTTTTAGGTACTGCTGTGCTGCTTTTGCGTGAAGCATTGACAGCTACCATTATCTCGCCGTCTACCCTCGTCTTTGAACGAGTAACTGCAGCTACGGCGGCTGTGCGAACAGCCCCCTTCGCGGCTTCATCAGCCAATGAATTCCCTTCAACGTGAACGCCATCACTCTGATGACTCAGTGTATGTATCACGTGAGCCCTTGGTAGTTCGTTTCTCAACTCCACTACCTGTTCCCATAGCATTTTATGCTTAATTGTGCCACCTTTTGCATCTTTGAACCCGTTTTGTTCCCAATGATGGAGATATTCATTGTACGAGTGTACACAGTAAAAGGAATCACACACAATAAGTGTGGGGAATTCGTGATCCGTATTTATAAGTGCCAATATTAGTGCTTTGAGTTCTGCCAACTGAGCCGTGCAGTCTCCTAGAGATTGCGTTTTTGTGCAACTCGGATGGAACTTGCCATCGTGCATGCGACCTTTAACAATCTCACACACTGCGCTGTAAGCTTGCTTACTCCCTGTGGTGGGTTGAGCAGAACCGTCAGTGTAAATAATGTATTGATACTGATCTAGAGGCAACATGTCATTTGGTAGAGGATATTCTTGTTCGTATTGCAGGAATCTCTAAAAAAGAGAGAGGAGTCCAACACACCAAAGGGACAGGACACCACTAAGACACTAGGTCTAAAATAAACTCCCTTTGGGTTATTTATTCAGCATTTCAATCAAACTCTCATACCACAAAACACATTGAATTGTCCCCAGATAACTTTCACAATTGCCAGAAAATCAGATTTTTAGAAAAAAATATTTATTAGGTTGGTTCAAAAAAGATATATTCATATATTGCATTAATAAGAATCTTCCATACTCATTAAAATACATAAAAAATGCACATAAATGCAGAAAGGTTAAAATCACATGTATAACACAAATAGCTGAATATTCATGGCAAAAACAATTGCATTACAGTCAATTAGTGTCTCATCTCATAGTCCTTTACAAATATTACACATTAGCCTATGAGCATTCTAGGAACTTTTTTTCCAACAAGTAAGCCAAAAGCGTACGCGTTTCGGAGGCATCCACAGGACCAACCTCCTTCTTCAGGCTTGCTAGTAATCTGTTCCAACACTGTTATCAAGGTATACACAGGTCAGTGTTCCATAATAGGAAATCTCCTTTTCTGATACACAAAGAGATTTAAACAAAACCCACAATTATAGTGATGTTGGGCCTACTTGTTGGAAAAAAAAGTTCCTAGAATGCTCATAGGCATTTTTTATGTATTTTAATGAGTATGGAAGATTCTTATTAATGCAATATATGAATATTTCTTTTTTGAAACAACCTAATAAATATTTTTTTCTAAAAATCTGATTTTCTGGCAATTGTGAAAGTTATCTGGGGACAATTCAATGTGTTTTGTGGTATGAGAGTTTGATTGAAATGCTGAATAAATAACCCAAAGGGAGTTTATTTTAGACCTAGCGTATTGCAGGAATGCCTGTGTTTTCAAACTAGGATCAAATCTGTATTCAACATCCGTTGCAGTAAGAGAATTAGCCCATTGTATCCATCTCGGATGTAAGGCTTTCGCATTTGGAATGCTAGCTTTCATAACAGCTTCTAAAGCTGGTACTGGGGTCACGACAATTATGCGTTTTCCCTGAGCCAGAGCTCTTTCTCTTGCTACAGCGGTCTGCACTGCTGTCAGAATTTTTTCTGTTGAAGTGAAACGCATTTCTGCGTTTGTATACAGGTGTGATTTGTATGCGATTGGTACTGTTTCACCTTCATTAAAAGTTAAATAAGTGTACCCGCATTGACCTGCTATTACTCGGATCACTAAGTTCTGTGCGTTTACGCGTGTCTGTAAATGTTTAGAAGCTATCATGTCTTCTTGTAGGGAACGCAGGATATTTGTGTGTTCCTGTGTCCATTGTCTAACTGAAAAGTCAGGTTTTATTAAGTCGTAGAAAGGTTTTACCCTTTCTGCGTAATCCAAAATGTATGTTCGACTAAAATTTAGGAATCCCAGAATTGATTGTAAATTCTTTAATGATTTTGGAGGTTGGAGCAGCGCACACTTTTCTAAAAAGTTAGCTGCTAGGCTTTTTCCTTCACTTGACAGCTCGTATCCTAAAAACAGGACATTGAGGTGGGCAATTTTTTATTTTTTGAAATTAAATTTATAGCCCTCAGAGGCGAATCCCATAATAATGGTACTCAGCCTGGTCAAGTGCCTCCTTAAGTCATCGTCCGTCAGATAAATATCATCCACATAGGACAATGCTTCTTCATCCAAATTTTGGAGTAACTCTGTTACCCTCGCTGAAAACAACCCTGGGCTATTCTTGTACCCTTGGGGGAGTCGGCAAAATTGCCGATGGGACCCTAACGCACTGAATGCGGTTAGATACCTGCTTTCAGGCGCTATATTTTGGCAGAAAAATCCATCCGAGATATCCAGTGTTGTTTTGTATTTTTTCCGCACAATGTTATTCATTAATGCGGCACTGTGTGCATTTTGAACTGCAAATGTCTTTGTGCAAGTGTTTAAATGTCTGTAATCTAAAACTAGACGATATGTATTGTCAGGTTTGGCTACGGGGAACAAAGGATTGTTCATAGGTGAAGTGCAATTTTCTACCACCCCCTGGTATTCAAGTTGGTCTAGAATCTCCCTGACTTGTTTTTTAGCTTCCTGCTTTAAAGGGTATTGCCTTTGAGCATTTGGGGAAACTTTTAACGGGATCACGTGGTGGGTTGACTCCTCATCCCAACCAGCATGATTTTTGTACAATGCTGGAGCGCCCACTCCTGCGCATATGCATGTTTTAGGTGAATGGGAACGAGGTCGGAAAAGGCTGGAAAAATTATCGTTTCTCCCCTAGGGCACTCCATGACGAATGCTGGCGGCCAGTCTTGTTCTGCTAATAGAATGTCATAACCAGATGTCAGATTTTTCCAAAAGAGAGCTTTAACTTTCCTGGGTTTATCCCCCTCCATCCGGAGTGTTATCTCATGTAACTTATGTGGGACACTTACCCGAGTATCAGATGTTTCCACTGTGATATACTCACTCAACTCCGCTGTCACCAGAAATTCCTTCAGGTTCTGGCGAGCTATCGTTACTTCTGCCACGCTGTCTAGCATCGTCAGAGCCCACTCCTTGTTCAGAAGCTGGGTCCTCAGAATTCTGGGCATGTCTGATCTTGAGACCTGCTATCTTCTTCTTTTTGAACTGAGGTTTTGATTTTTGTTTATCCTCTTTTTTAGGTGCGTAGTCCGCAGCGCGTTGCGTGTCTCTGGACTTTGTACGCTCCTCTTGTCTGTGTTCTGACTGTCCTTCCCTCTCGGAGTTTCTTGATGAACCCTAAAAGGAACGAGAGGAACGAGTATCAGTATCCTGATACCTGTCAGGTTTTTTAATATTATCCCTATTCCTGAGGTTATACCTCCTTTCAGAGGGCTCCTGTTGAGGAGACCTACCTCTGGATTGAGATCTGCTGTCTTTAGACTTTTGTTGTTTTTTATTTTCCCACTTCTTTTTAGAAGAAGTAGGCGTCTGCTTTGTAGTATCTTTTTCAGGACTGCCCACTAGTTGTGGTTTTAATGCTTTCCCACCTAGACTGTCTCTGCCTAATTCTGCATATGCAGTTTCAATTATTTTGGGTAGTTCATGTTGTTGATCGTCTGGACTGAACTCCCTTAGGCGTTGGCGGATCGCCACTGAAGCTGCCTCCCCCTTAATGTGGCTATGTCTGAACTGGGGTGGCGTGGTGAAGCAAAATAACGATGGATTAAACCCAGATCTGTGACTGGGGGTGAATGTTTGCCAATGTGCAACATTCCGTCCATCATCTTGTGTGTTTTGCATTTCGCCCTATGTGGGAAGGGTATGCCCAGACGTGGGTCCCGTGCTCACTGCGCCACTGGAGTCAAGCTATCCTGGCTGATGACGGCTGATAGCCAGAAACCGGTCCTAGGATGCTTGATTCCGGTCCAGGGAAGACATGAAATGGCAGTTCGGGCTGGACTGTTCCCATGAGGCACAGGGTCAAGACTGATTTGCATATGGCTATGTCTGAACTGGGGTGGCGTGGTGAAGCAAAATAAAGATGGATTAAACCCAGATCTGTGACTGGGGGTGAATGTTTGCCAATGTGCAACATTCCGTCCATCATCTTGTGTGTTTTGCATTTCGCCCTATGTGGGAAGGGTATGCCCAGACGTGGGTCCCGTGCTCACTGCGCCACTGGAGTCAAGCTATCCTGGCTGATGACGGCTGATAGCCAGAAACCGGTCCTAGGATGCTTGATTCCGGTCCAGGGAAGACATGGCTTGGCAGTTCGGGCTGGACTGTTCCCATGAGGCACAGGGTCAAGACTGATTTGCATATGGCTATGTCTGAACTGGGGTGGCGTGGTGAAGCAAAATAACGATGGATTAAACCCAGATCTGTGACTGGGGGTGAATGTTTGCCAATGTGCAACATTCCGTCCATCATCTTGTGTGTTTTGCATTTCGCCCTATGTGGGAAGGGTATGCCCAGACGTGGGTCCCGTGCTCACTGCGCCACTGGAGTCAAGCTATCCTGGCTGATGACGGCTGATAGCCAGAAACCGGTCCTAGGATGCTTGATTCCGGTCCAGGGAAGACATGGCTTGGCAGTTCGGGCTGGACTGTTCCCATGAGGCACAGGGTCAAGACTGATTTGCATATGGCTATGTCTGAACTGGGGTGGCGTGGTGAAGCAAAATAACGATGGATTAAACCCAGATCTGTGACTGGGGGTGAATGTTTGCCAATGTGCAACATTCCGTCCATCATCTTGTGTGTTTTGCATTTCGCCCTATGTGGGAAGGGTATGCCCAGACGTGGGTCCCGTGCTCACTGCGCCACTGGAGTCAAGCTATCCTGGCTGATGACGGCTGATAGCCAGAAACCGGTCCTAGGATGCTTGATTCCGGTCCAGGGAAGACATGGCTTGGCAGTTCGGGCTGGACTGTTCCCATGAGGCACAGGGTCAAGACTGATTTGCATATGGCTATGTCTGAACTGGGGTGGCGTGGTGAAGCAAAATAACGATGGATTAAACCCAGATCTGTGACTGGGGGTGAATGTTTGCCAATGTGCAACATTCCGTCCATCATCTTGTGTGTTTTGCATTTCGCCCTATGTGGGAAGGGTATGCCCAGACGTGGGTCCCGTGCTCACTGCGCCACTGGAGTCAAGCTATCCTGGCTGATAGCCAGAAACCGGTCCTAGGATGCTTGATTCCGGTCCAGGGAAGACATGGCTTGGCAGTTCGGGCTGGACTGTTCCCATGAGGCACAGGGTCAAGACTGATTTGCATATGGCTATGTCTGAACTGGGGTGGCGTGGTGAAGCAAAATAACGATGGATTAAACCCAGATCTGTGACTGGGGGTGAATGTTTGCCAATGTGCAACATTCCGTCCATCATCTTGTGTGTTTTGCATTTCGCCCTATGTGGGAAGGGTATGCCCAGACGTGGGTCCCGTGCTCACTGCGCCACTGGAATCAAGCTATCCTGGCTGATGACGGCTGATAGCCAGAAACCGGTCCTAGGATGCTTGATTCCGGTCCAGGGAAGACATGGCTTGGCAGTTCGGGCTGGACTGTTCCCATGAGGCACAGGGTCAAGACTGATTTGCATATGGCTATGTCTGAACTGGGGTGGCGTGGTGAAGCAAAATAACGATGGATTAAACCCAGATCTGTGACTGGGGGTGAATGTTTGCCAATGTGCAACATTCCGTCCATCATCTTGTGTGTTTTGCATTTCACCCTATGTGGGAAGGGTATGCCCAGACGTGGGTCCCGTGCTCACTGCGCCACTGGAGTCAAGCTATCCTGGCTGATGACGGCTGATAGCCAGAAACCGGTCCTAGGATGCTTGATTCCGGTCCAGGGAAGACATGGCTTGGCAGTTCGGGCTGGACTGTTCCCATGAGGCACAGGGTCAAGACTGATTTGCATATGGCTATGTCTGAACTGGGGTGGCGTGGTGAAGCAAAATAACGATGGATTAAACCCAGATCTGTGACTGGGGGTGAATGTTTGCCAATGTGCAACATTCCGTCCATCATCTTGTGTGTTTTGCATTTCGCCCTATGTGGGAAGGGTATGCCCAGACGTGGGTCCCGTGCTCACTGCGCCACTGGAGTCAAGCTATCCTGGCTGATGACGGCTGATAGCCAGAAACCGGTCCTAGGATGCTTGATTCCGGTCCAGGGAAGACATGGCTTGGCAGTTCGGGCTGGACTGTTCCCATGAGGCACAGGGTCAAGACTGATTTGCATATGGCTATGTCTGAACTGGGGTGGCGTGGTGAAGCAAAATAACGATGGATTAAACCCAGATCTGTGACTGGGGGTGAATGTTTGCCAATGTGCAACATTCCGTCCATCATCTTGTGTGTTTTGTATTTCGCCCTATGTGGGAAGGGTATGCCCAGACGTGGGTCCCGTGCTCACTGCGCCACTGGAGTCAAGCTATCCTGGCTGATGACGGCTGATAGCCAGAAACCGGTCCTAGGATGCTTGATTCCGGTCCAGGGAAGACATGGCTTGGCAGTTCGGGCTGGACTGTTCCCATGAGGCACAGGGTCAAGACTGATTTGCATATGGCTATGTCTGAACTGGGGTGGCGTGGTGAAGCAAAATAACGATGGATTAAACCCAGATCTGTGACTGGGGGTGAATGTTTGCCAATGTGCAACATTCCGTCCATCATCTTGTGTGTTTTGCATTTCGCCCTATGTGGGAAGGGTATGCCCAGACGTGGGTCCCGTGCTCACTGCGCCACTGGAGTCAAGCTATCCTGGCTGATGACGGCTGATAGCCAGAAACCGGTCCTAGGATGCTTGATTCCGGTCCAGGGAAGACATGGCTTGGCAGTTCGGGCTGGACTGTTCCCATGAGGCACAGGGTCAAGACTGATTTGCATATGGCTATGTCTGAACTGGGGTGGCGTGGTGAAGCAAAATAACGATGGATTAAACCCAGATCTGTGACTGGGGGTGAATGTTTGCCAATGTGCAACATTCCGTCCATCATCTTGTGTGTTTTGCATTTCGCCCTATGTGGGAAGGGTATGCCCAGACGTGGGTCCCGTGCTCACTGCGCCACTGGAGTCAAGCTATCCTGGCTGATGACGGCTGATAGCCAGAAACCGGTCCTAGGATGCTTGATTCCGGTCCAGGGAAGACATGGCTTGGCAGTTCGGGCTGGACTGTTCCCATGAGGCACAGGGTCAAGACTGATTTGCATATGGCTATGTCTGAACTGGGGTGGCGTGGTGAAGCAAAATAACGATGGATTAAACCCAGATCTGTGACTGGGGGTGAATGTTTGCCAATGTGCAACATTCCGTCCATCATCTTGTGTGTTTTGCATTTCCCCCTTAATGTTAGCCAGTATTATGGCTGAGACCTGTTCAAAGTTGTTTAGCAACTTCATCCCTAAGTTAAGGGCAGGCTCTGCTCCGTACTCATTTTGTATCTGTTTTAATACGTCAGGTAGTACTGCTAAGGACGGGATACCATGTGTTCTGGTATATATGGCAGCAAAGACTGAACCCCAAGAGGAGCAGTCCTCTACTTGTGGTGTGAGACCCATAGGCAAGCAGACTGTTAGAATTCTGTGTTTATCACTGGTTGTAGTATTCGGGAATACTGCTTGAAGCTGAGTTATTTTCTGAGCTATCCAGAATGGGATTTGTTCGCGTTTTGCTGGCATTTTGCCCATTATCGCGTGTAATGTTTGGGGAGTTATTTTATTAACTATACCTTGGACTGGAGTGTCTTTTGCTGCAGCTGGTGCAGGCTGAACTGTTAAAGTCCTCATCACGAATTGTGTAAGGTTTCTGTAGATTTTAATTAAATCTCTGTGTTGTACGAGCAAGTCTGGCTGTGGCATTGTGTTAATGTCAGGATGCGGTGTGTATGCCGCAGCTCCTCCGAGCGGGCCTAATCTTGCTCTTCCTCGTACGTGGGGTAGGGCGCCTTTAAACCAGTAATTATGCTCCTGGTAGGTGAGCGGGACCTCTACTTCCTCAAAAGGAGTATAGTCCGTTGGTGTTTCACCTTCTAGGTAGTAGTGAAATACATTAGTAATGGCATTCGCTGCTGGGAATGTAACACAAGAATAGAACACCTGTTTTATTGGATTCGTGTGCCTCAATCACAAAAATTACATTACCACCCCTGGCTCTTAAGCCATGTTCTAGAAGTTTTATGGTGACTGCCCTTCTGAAATTTGGTACAATTTGTATTGCATCTTCAGGGTCTTCTTCTAAACCTAAGAGGTTTGTTGTAACTCTTCCTGTTGCGCTTGTTTCTTCCACCATTTTTAATTGGAAGAAGGGAGATTAAAGAGTTCTTAAAATAAGGTGTAAGTGCACAATTGTAGGAACTAAATATCCTTCAAGCTTGAGTAACCACCAGCCAATAAATAGTATTCTCGTACTACTCAGCTGCGGCGGATTTTGTGCCCACCCACTCCAGACGTCTCTGGGGTTTTGTGAGTAGGTTCTCTGAGAATAGCACGACTGAACTACTCAGATTCTACTGTTAAATAAGTACCCAACCAACGTTGGTGGCGCCATGTCGTGTAGCTCCTATAGTACCCCTGCAGGACCTGCGCGTTTGGATAACATATACTGCGGGCTTGGTGGCAGACTGACTCTGTGCACCCCCACCGTATATGTTAGCCTGGTTTGCATTAGCTAGCTCGCAGTGCCAGTAGAGTCTCCTCTTATCGGGGAGAGATTAGTTTCTGGCAACCTTAGAACATGACAACCCTGATTCCCTCAGAATCGTGGAAACAATGTACTACCTTTCGCTCAGTCATTCGTGCTCACTTATTAGGTTTGTCTCAGAGAGTTACACAGAATAAACAGTCGGGAGTTTTAATAAGTATTTATTGAACAGTTGTTATTCTAGTGTAAAATATATGTGCTGCAGAGACCAGCAGGCAATAGCAGCGATATATTATCAGCAGTACGATAAAAGCAAAGGGATAGAACAGTTCTACCATATTGCGATAATCATGGATACATACATGAATATAAATGCATTTATGCAAAGTGTGCGTACTCCTACGATGCCTGCCTAGATGTACCTGTATGTACCTAGCATATGTGTGTAGGTCTTAGAAGCTAAGAGCCAAGAATCCTCCTAGGATTTAGTCGAAACCCCATACCTGAATAGAGAGAGTGTGGGACCCCGTCCTGGTCTCGAGTTGGACACCCCGTCCGGGTTGTGTCAGACCACTGTTAGCTTGAGCGACTGCATGCAGGAGCCTCAGCGTCTCTGGTCAGTGTGTCAGCATGGAAGTCTCGGTTCCCTCCACCTTACCGGGGCAAGATGTGGTGTATTTAACCCTAAAGAGTCTCGGTCCTCAGTATGGGTTGTATTGGACATGAGGAAGACGTCAGGGGTGAACTTTGTACATACATATTATGCCAGTGGTGTATTCTTAGAAAGCCATGCATAATTAATGAGTACAGTGTGGGCCTGTGTTTGGAAGAACGCTGCTGCATTCAAAACCACAGGATAGATAACATTCAGCCCTTAGAGCTCGTTGTGTACTAGCTGGGACCAATGTAGGTGAAAGATCATGCCTATATAAGGATTCATACTATAATAGGACATGTACAGTTGTGACCATAATTGGGCATATGCGGCCATGACCATAATTGGGCAAGTACGAATATGACCATATTAGGGTAAATATGAATAGGTCCATTTTAGGGCATGTATGAACGGATCTACATTAGGGCATCTATGCGGGATATAACACCCCGCTCTGGACGCGGAGGTGCAAAGGGCTGTTCTTCCTCAGTAATGGGCCGCCCAAACAGATACATCGTAAAGCAAGGGAAAGGGAATGCAATGGAACTGATGACAAAAGGGGGCAAGTGTTCCCATAGTCCGTCTGAGCCTTACTGGTAGACTCTTATTGTTCATCGTTGGCGCTCTTGAGCACCGGCGGTGGAGCTGCACAGTCCTAGCTCGGATCCGTATCCCACGTTGTAGGGTAATGTACTCCCCTCCTGGAGAGCACACTCAACTTGCCCTGTACAATGTCCAGAACAGTGCACCAGTCTCGTCCCTGTCTAAACTAACACCGTTGGTACTGCAGCAGAGTACGCCCTAACTTGCAGAGTCCATCCCTAACTAATCTGACTTCTCCTTTAGTGCACCGTTCCTCCATCGGGGCGTAAATTGTACCTGGCTACTCCAAGCACAGAGGGGTCAGTAAAGAGGGGTTCAGACACAGAGAGGCCAGTGGAAAAGGGCTCTTGAATAGCCTTGATCTCTGGGGGCACTGCTGCATTTAGTACCTCATTGTTCTCTGCCTCCGTTTGGGTCCATGTGAGCTTGGCATCCGAAAAGGGGACAAATCGTGGGACTTGCTCCCACTCCGAGTCCCCAATTCCTTCCTTGACCCACTGATCATAAGGCAAAGGCAGAGGCACTCTGCGGCAGTGTTGACTATGAATCCAGTTCTTTCAGCCGGTGACCTTCACTGCAGTGCAGGTGGCAAGGAGGACCTGGACTGGTCCCTTCCACCTCGGCTCCAAGCTTTTCTTCCTCTGAAAATTCCGGATTAGAATAAAGTCACCAGGCCGAATATCATGTCCTGGCCCCTCGGGTACTGGCGGGAGAGAGTCCTGGATCTGTTGGTGAATAGAACCCAGACTTTTAATTAACTCATACAGATAGTCCACTAACAGAGGATATTCAATTTCAGAGAATCTACGAGGACGCGGGACGCCCCAGACATTTGCCGGGCGTCCGAATACGACCTCGTAGGGTGACAGTCCTGTCCTAGAATGCGCTGTAGTTCTTGTGGACAAAAAGGCTAATGGTAAAGCATCTGGTCACTGCAACCCTGTGCTCTCCTGAATCTTTGCTAATTTCAGTTTGAGAGTACCATTGTACTTCTCAACCAAACCTGCAGACTGGGGGTGATTTGCAGCATGAAATTTTTGTCTGATATGTAGTCCCTCACAAACTAACTGGATGACTTTTGCATTAAAGTGGCTTCCGTTATCACTCCAAATCAAACGGGGCAAGCCGAAGCAAGGAAGGAACTCCTTCAGGAGTACTTTTGCAGTCGCTATGGCTGTGTTTTCTTTCGTGGGATAGGCCTCAACCCATTTACTGAATGCACAAACCACCACTAATACATATTTCAAATTGTTGACACAATCCATCTCTATATAATCTATCTGGAGGACCTCAAAAGGGAAAGTGGGAGGTGCAAAATTTCCAGGTGACGTAGGGGTACCTTTTCCAGGATTGTGCATCATGCACACCATACAATATTTGACCAAATGAGCGGCAGTCTTTGGGATATTATCATTTTGCCATACAGGATCTAGCAACTTACAAATACCTTTAGCACTGATATGAGCTGGCCCATGCGCCATGGTGACTATGGGAAGAACATATGCATCTGATAGCATCCATCTCTGTTTCCCTGACTTATCAGTTCAACACCTCTCCTCATCCAAACGTGCTGTGCTTTTCTGCCATATTGCTAATTCCTCAATCGTTGGCTCACTTTGTATCTCCTTGACACTTTGCAGCGTATCCTCAAACATGGTGACCTCGGGCACCCACCTAGCGGGACCTGCTACAAACATCCTTTTCATCTTCGTCAGGGCTGTCTCCTTAGCTGTCTGGTCTGCAAAAGCATTCCCCTTACCCACATTGTCAGTAATTGTCTGGTGGGTGCTGCACTTTACTATCGCTAATTTCCTTGGGAGTGTTAAAGCCGACAAAAGCCTATGTATAAGGGGGCCGTGCTGGATCTTCATCCCATGGGAAGTGAGAAACCTTCTCTCTGCCCAGAGCCGCCCAAAATTATGGGCGACTCCGAAGGCATACTGACTGTCAGTATAGATATTGACAGCCAGTCCCTCACTCTACTCGCATGCTCAAAGAAGGGCAACAAGCTCTGCAGCTTGGGCCGACTGATAGGGAACTTGTGACGTCTCAACTACCGTGGACAGTGTCGTGATTGCATATGCGGCTGTTGTAGTGCCATCTGGTAGCTTAAAGCAAGAGCCATCGACATATAGTTCCCCTTGGGGTCAGATAAGTGAACATCAGTCAATTCTACCCGTCCTTTCGTCTCTTCCTCCGTCCAGAAGATACAATCATATATGTCAATTTCCTCACTCTCAGAAGGGAGGGGTAGTAACGTGGCTGGGTTCAGAGTGGCACATCTTTTAATCGTGACATGTGGTGCAAAGAGAGTTAGCTCTTAACCGGTCAGACGTGCACTGGTGAGATGCTGTGTCTTAGTCTTATTCAAAAGAGTATCCACAGCATGGGGCACCTTGACTGTGAGGTCAGTATCAAGTACGAGCCCAGCCGATTGCCTTATAGAGACGGCCACAGCCGCGATTGCTCTTAGACAGCTCAGGAGGGCTCTTGCGACAGGTTCAAGAAGGGCAGAAAAATAAGCACACAGCCGTTGCTTACCTCCAAAGGCCTGTGTTAAAACAGAAAGCGCACAACCAGCCGTCTCGTGTACATACAGCACAAACGGCTTTGCATAATCAGGCGTACCAAGCACAGGCGCAGAGCAAAGCGCAACTTTTAGTTGCTCAAAAGACTGCTGACATTCAGGCGTCCAAGGCAAGGGTTCAGGCACATCTTTAGTGGTTAGTGCGAGCAGGGCTTTTTTAATAACGAATAGTTAGGGATCCACTGACGACAATAGGAAATAATGCCAATAAAAGCACGCACATCCCTTTGAGTGGTAGGGTTAGGCATTTTAACAATGGTGCTAATGCGCTCAGGGGTCAATCACTCTACCCTCCTTCGACAGTAGGTGACCCAAGTAGGTGACCTCCTGTCGACAATATTGAAATTTGGAAAGGGGCACTTTGTGTCCGTGTTGTGCCAAATGCAACAACAATTTAACTGTACTGTCTTTGCAACCCTTTTCAGTGTCAGAAGCGATGAGAAGGTTATCTACATATTGGAGCAATACATTACCTGGAGGAAGCGTAAGGGAGTCCAATTGGGCTTTTGAAGCTTCACTATATATACTAGGACTCTCAGTATAGCCCTGAGGAGCTCGACAGAATCTAAAACTTCTGCCAGCTAGGGTAAAACCGAACAAGTACCGGGTATCTGGATGGATCGGAATACTAAAGAATGCATTTTTTAGGTCAATGACAGAAAAGAATTTAGCAGTAGAAGGAATCATCGTCAAAAGGGCAGTAATGTCAGGGACCACCGGGAACTGTGGAACTACTATTTTATTTATTGCGCGCAAGTCAATCACAAAACGATAAACATCTAGATGATCATCAGAGGAGCCCGAATGTGCCCTCTTAAGAGTGGGAAGAATAGGGCTATTGCACACATTAGCAGTCATCTCCTCAACGATTCCTGACTTAATCAAGTCCTGTATAATTTGTAACAAGGCTCGCTCCCCTGCTTGCGGTATTTTGTACTGAGGAATACGAGGCAAAATGGCACTGTCTTTGATTTTAATAGAAACTGAGGGTATCTGCAATAGTCCTACGTCCGTGTCACCCGTTGCCCACAATGTGGGTGGCACATCCTTAAATTCAACAGGGAGGGGCGCATCTTTGGACAGACACTGCTTAGTGCTGACCACATTCGGGCCCATCGTCATGCAAACACCTTCCGGGGAACAATAAATAGTAGCATGCAATTAGATGTCAACAAAAATGGTGAATCCACAGTAAAAGGACCTATATTCAGTGTAAGAGGTTTGGAAATGGGGCTCACAACCGTTGCACCATAAAATCCTACCGAAACATTATTATGGCCAGACAGAGCTGTCCCGGGGACCAGTGAACAAGAAATAGAGCTATTCATTGCACCTGTATCCACCAAAAATTCCTTAGCAGAGCCATGGAAATCTGCAGTAACGTAAGGACAGCGCTGATCTACAGGTATCTGAACTGGTCCCTCACTCTGTCCCTGGCTGTCCTAGCTGTGAGACATACCTGTCACCTCGTCTATATCATAGTCATCATGATAATATTGGCCGCCCCTACTGTCATGAAAGTAGTTACTCTCCGGGCGATCCTGTAACGTTGCAGTATGCTGAGCTCTGTCCTGTCCACTAACTCCACGACCCCGGCCACGAGAACCTCACCTCTAGGGGCCGCGACTTTCTGCAACAGCACCGGACACTCGCTACGCCAATGTCCCTCCTCCTTACAATACGCACACTGATTCGGCCCTACAGGCTTAGTATTCCGGCTAGTACGAGGAAGCTATCGGGCCGTACCACCACGTCCTCTACCATTCCCTCGAGAAGCCTGCTGCAACAATACCTTCGTCTTCAATTCCTTATGCTTTTTCTCCACCTTCTCCTTCTCCTCATTTCCCCTGTGCTTATAATACTGTGCCATACTCAATATTACAGAAGGGGAGGAGGTAGTCCAAGTGCTCTCCGAGGCCTGTAACCGAGTCGCGATCTCAGGAAGCAGGTTCGTAACGAATCTATTAATGAACAATCGGACACCTCCCTCCACCGACAAATCCTGTCCGCTAAAATCCCAAAACACACCTTCAAACAAAGTGAAAAAATCAGACACACTCTCATCTTTCTTCTGACGATATGCCGTTAACTTGTCCCAATTTACCCGTCTCGGTGGAATAAGAGAATGCATATACGTACTAATTCGGCCAGGCAAAGCGAGTACGCAGTAGGAGGAGGAATCGCCATCGTCCACAAGAACACCATCAGGGTCTCGACCAGCACCGACGACACTCTCAGCACCGCCGAACACATGCACTTCCAGATCCACACGGACCCCAACACCTCCCTTAGAGGCACCCTTGTCTACAGACCGCCTGGGCCCCGACCCCAGTTCAGCGACTCCATCGCCGACTTCATCAGCACGCACGCCCTGACCTCTACCGACTACATCCTCCTCGGAGACCTGAACTTTCACCTGGAGAACAACAACGACAGCAACTCCACCACCCTGATCGACAGCCTCGCCAACCTCGGTCTGAGCCAGCTCGTCACAACACCGACCCATTCCGCCGGCCACACGCTTGACCCCATCTTCTCCTCAAGCTCCCACGTCTCCTTCAGCCACACCACGGAACTCCTCTGGACCGACCACCGCTGCATCCATTTCACCTTCCAGAAACCCACCACACACCACCGCACCTTACAGATCCCACGCCGCTGCTGGAGCAAAGTCACCGAAGACGAACTCGGGCAACCCTCGCTCTCAGCCCTCCCTCCGACCCATCCAACACCGACGACGCTGCCTGCAACCTCAGACGATGGATGGACGACTGTGCCAACACCCTCGCCCCGCTGAAAAAGCTCACCTACAGTGAGACCACCAAAAGAGCCAGCTGGTTCACCTCGGAACTCCTAGCTTCCAAGCGTACCTGCCGGAAACTAGAGAAGAAATGGCACAGTGATAAGACACCGGACAGCCACACAGCCCACAAAGACGCCATCCATAACCACCACCACCTCATCAGGTCCGCCAAGAGAATCTCCTTCAAAGACCGCCTCGACAACAACGCACACAACAGCAAGGAGCTTTTCAACATAGTGAAGGAACTCTCCAACCCCAGCTCCAACACCAACGACATCCCGCCGTCGCAACCCCTGTGCGACTCCCTCGCCACCTTCTTTCACCGCAAGATCGCCGACATCCACGACAGCTTCAACACCCAGACAGCCCCAACTAAGATCGATGCACCAGACCCGCCGCACACCATCGACCACGACCCCCTGCCATCCTGGGCCAGCGTGAACATCGAGGACACCATCAAGACCATGAGCACAATACACTCCGGCTCCCCGTCAGACCCTTTCCCGCACCACATCTTCAACAAAGCCAGCAGCTCCATCGCACCCCACCTGTGCAACGTCATGAATCTCTCCTTCGAGACCGCGACCTTCCCAGAGAGCTGGAAACACGCAGAGATCAACGCCCTACTCAAAAACCCAAGGCGGACCCGAGAGACCTCAAGAACTTCCGGCCCATCTCCCTGCTTCCGTTCCCAGCCAAGGTCATCGAGAAGATCGTCAACAAACAGCTAACCCGATACCTCGAAGAAAACAGCATCCTGGACCCATCCCAATCGGGGTTCCGCAGCAACCACAGCACTGAGACTGCCCTCATCGCCGCCACCGACGACATCAGGATCCTGCTGGACAATGGTGAGACCGCAGCCCTCATCCTGCTGGACCTCTCCGCCGCCTTCGACACTGTCTGCCACCGCACTCTACGCACACGCCTCCACGACGCAGGGATCCGAGACAAGGCCCTGGAATGGGCCACCTCCTTCCTCGCCGGCAGAACCCAGAGAGTCCGCCTCCCACCATTCCGATCCGAAGCCTCCGAGATCATCTGCGGCGTACCCCAGGGATCGTCTCTCAGCCCAACATTGTTCAACATCTACATGACCCCGCTCGCACGCATCGCCAGACAACACGACCTCAACATAATCTCCTACGCCGACGACACTCAACTGATCCTCTCCCTCACCAAGGACCCCCTCGCCGCCAAATCCAACCTCCATGAAGGAATGAAGGCCGTCGCCGATTGGATGAAGATCAGCCGACTAAAACTGAACACGGAGAAGACAGAGGTCCTCATCCTCGGCTCCAACCCCTCAGCCTGGGACGACTCCTGGTGGCCAACGACGCTGGGAGCAGCCCCGACACCCACCGACCACGCACGCAACCTGGGAGTCATCCTCGACTCAACGCTCTCCATGGACAAGCAAGTCAACGCAGTCTCATCCTCCTGCTTCAACACCCTCCGCATGCTTCGCAAGATCTACAGGTGGATCCCGACAGACACAAGAAGAACAGTCACCCAGGCCCTCGTCAGTAGCAGACTTGACTATGGGAACGCCCTCACGCGGGAGCCCCGGCCAAGCTCATCAAGCGGCTGCAACGCATACAAAATGCCTCCGCACGCCTGATCCTCGATGTACCACGCCACAGCCACATCACCCCCCACCTGAGGAACCTGCACTGGCTCCCCGTCGACAGGAGAATCTCCTTCAAACTCCTCATCCACGCACACAAGGCACTCCACAAGACTGGCCCAGCCTACCTCAACAGACGACTCCTCTTCTACGTCCCCAACCGCCAACTCCGCTCCGCCGACCTCTCCCTCGCCACCGTCCCTCGCATTCGAAGAACTACCACCGGCGGCAGATCCTTCTCCCACCTCGCCGCCAAGACCTGGAATACCCTTCCACTAAGCCTACGACAGACCCAAGACCTGTTGACCTTCAGGAGGCTACTCAAGACCTGGTTGTTCGACCAGTAGCAGCACCCCCTTTTCTTTTTCCCTAGCGCCTTGAGACCTTCACGGGTAAGTAGTGCGCTTTACAAATTCTGTGATTGATTGATTGATTGATTGAGTATCTCGGCCTTGGGCTTCTCACCAGGCTTCCTCTCCTGGTCCCATGCTTTAATCTGATCCCAGGTACCACCCAATTCCACAACATGATCCTGGGTGTGCACCTGCCTCCAAATGTCAACGGACACCGGTAAACCAAAGAAAATCTCAATATCCGCAAGCGTCATTGAAGAGGCCTCTGTCAACTCCTTATAATATGCAGTAGGATTTTTCCTAGGGTCGGGTAACTGAGTCTTAAGGGACAAAACCTCACTCCTTTTCCATGGGGTATAAACCCATTGTTCTTGGAAATGGGCCTCTATCTTTGGTCTAATAACAGTATTCTGCTGATCCCGCAGCTCCGGAAGTTCAGGGTGATGTATGGGATGGACTTCTCTCATCGGAAACTGGGATACTGTCTTCGGGCTTTTCTCAAGCAGCCTACTTCGATAAGCGACCAGCGTCACGACATTACTAAAAACCTCACCAGGTGCCATATCGGCAGCATATACATGATCCCTAATATCATAAATAATCTGCAGTGCTACCTCATTGAAACACTGTTCCCACAGTCCAATCAAAGTAGCCGACATGTGCTTAAGCGCATGCTGCTGCACAAATGGCTCATAATCTTTCATCACACTCCACACATCTTCCACACTGTAAATTGGGTTACGAGCCCACTGGGCGGCCTGATTGGCTACCACCCTTTTTTCTTCATCTCCCACATCAAATCGTATCAATATCCGCCCAGTCACTCCCTAGCAGTTGCCCAGTATCCGTCCCTTAGTCCACGTACCGGGGTTCCGCTGCTCAATAATGTCGGGGATGTAGGAACAGGGAAGGAGTAGCGACAGACGTAACAGGCACCAACGTCGCTGCCGGCTGCAATGTAGGTGTAAGGGCTGTAGAGAGAGATGCCAAAACAATAGGCGTAGCAGGGAGACTGGCAGTCATCGTAGCCGCAGAAGGCGAAGCCAAAGAAAGAGCAGGAGGCGCTGTGGCTGAAGCAGCTTGATCAATAGCAGAAGAAACAGAAACAGCCAAGACAGAGGGAACGGATGACTGAGGCTGAGGCATGGCAGGGTATATTCTCTGCGGGGCATATGGGGGTGGAGGTCGAGTATCTAACAATTCCTCCACAAATGTATCATTTTCTTCTCGGGCAACATAAGACTTTTCACATTGCAATCGAAATTTCCTATCAGCACACTCTATTCCTTTTTCTATTTTCTCTCTATCATGCGCTACAGCTTTTTGGGTCAATGTCTGCATTCTCCCCTTCCGGGCCTCTTTCTCTGCTTTCATTCGTCTCTGGTTAGCCTCCTTTTGCCATGTTCTGAGGGAATCAAACATCGACTGCCTACTCCTTTTCACAAACAATTTGTCCTGCGGGAAATTAATTTTCTGTTAATCAAAAGTGCCTGTCAACGGCCACTGCAACTCAGCATTGTCCCTCGTATATTTGTGCCATAACGTAAAATTAAAAAAAAAAAATACTTACTAACGTACTAAACATAATAGGGCCAAGGCCATGTTTTACGTACATGTCGAAATTCGGAGTACCTTCTGGAGGCGCCGGCTGACTTTCTTCCAATTGAGCATCAGTAGAACAACAACGACAGCCCAAACAAAACAACTTACTCAAACAAGGCATTGAGTAAGTTGACTTGAGGAGCGGTCATAAAGGCAGTTAATTCATATGGAATAATGCATGAGATCGTTAGAGGTGGTAATGAAGGAAGTGGCCCGTTTAGGGTCACTTGGGTCACTCACGACCACCTCTCAGCCTTCCATACAAATGAAGAGTCGGTCAGACAGTAGAGAATACAAACCAAAGGAATTTATTATAAGTACACTCGAGTGGAATCCAGTCTGACCAGCCTGCTTAGATTGCTGCAGAGGGACTGACCTCTGCCAACATGGTAACACATAATGTACACCTTCAGAACCACTAAAGACACGCCCAGACTGGAATTTTCCAATTGGTAGCTGGTGAACAAAGGAGATACAGAAAGATGAGCTGCAATCCTGGGACCGGGTACATGCTATCTCAGCGTCAAGGTTACCCTGCCTGTGCCCGCCGCTCTAAGGGTGGGAGCAGGCCTATCTAGTGAGAAAGGTATGTGATGACAAAAACAGTCTATTCATTAGTACAGCAAAGCTCAACCTTGGAGAAATACAAAAACAATATCGCAGCTGCTTTCTGCTGAGGCAGACAGAGTGAGACAGAAATTAGTTTCGATCATGGCTCAAAATGGCGGCTCAACTTAAAATGGTGCCGCGAATGCTAACTTTACATTGAGCAATATGCAAGCAAAACGAGTGCATAACATTTAAATTTCAACAGTACTACGCCATTAACAATGAAGAGTAGAGGGCTAACTCGTGAAAAATAGAGAATTCTTCCTGATGTAGAAATATGTGGCAACAATAAAAAGTTGAAAAAGAGAATTAAGGAAACTATAGGTTTAATAAACTCTCCTCCACTTCTCAGTCCCGCCTATCCCCTACTGTAAAAGGAGGAAAACTACTCCCCCAAGGGCAGAAGGTTTGTCAGAGAAATAACAGCCATCTATACGGTATATATAGGTGCAGAAATAAACATGGCATTCAACGTACAATAGTTCCGGTTAGGAGGGTAAGAGAGTTGGCTAGTCACAATAAGCCTGCAGAATAGGTAGTGATGTAGCAATTCTTATATAGCTCATAAGGTGATAATGAGCAGAACGTAGGTAACCTGACGGTAGCAACAAACCACAGAGAATATTTTGCCATTTTAAAGAGGACAGTGTCAAAACATTTTGAGGAAGGACAGTGTAAAATCGTGAGCAATTTGTTTAAAGGTAACATATCAAGAAGTGGAATCTAATAGGACAGAGCGTTCATAGATTCAATGTAAACTGCTGTTGTGTTTGCTTGAGATTTAAAAGACCAGGCTGTGATTTAGTCATATGTATATACTCTACTGTATATATAAGTATATTTAGTTACCAGTTATGGGTATAGCCTGCAGCTATGCCTCTGAGGAGTTGAATATTCAATACATTAGTGTTAGCAAAGCAGTACAAGCATTATCGGTTACCATGACAGGAGATATAAAGCAGGTTTGAAGTTGGTAGGTAGTCACTTAACGTTTGTTGAACTTGGTTGTATTGTTTTGCAAGGAAGTATCAATGCCAGTCTTGGCTCTTTTGTTGAGAAACTTTGAGAGTACATTATGGTCAGTAAAGTCTGAGACGCTGGGGCTGCCCCTCTGACTGTCTTCACTTACCTATGACTGCGGCTGGCGATAAAACAGAGATACCCGTCATTTCCTCGAGAGCCACCAACGCTCCAGACACTGATTACTGCAGGCACCCACGTGTGCCCGCCTTGTCACGAGGCTCAATGCCGCAGCACACCACAAGCAACATAGACAAGCTGAAAAGGCGATGGATAAGTGGAGTGCCCTGTTGAGCAAACCGTTATCAACTGCAGAGTGGACACTCTGCTGCTCCTTATCTGAAAAGCTCACCCCAACTGCAACTTGCGCATTATTCATTTGAAATTTCTGCAGCAAACATACTACACTCCAATGCAATTGCACAGATATGGTCTCCGTGAGCATGATACGTGCACGCGCTGTGCAGCTGCACAGTCAGATTTTTCACATGTAGCTTGGGCATGCCCTACCGTAAAGGAATATTGGGATGGGGTGCTGCAGGTCTTGCGTGACATGACATCAGAACCATTAACCAACACCCCACAACTCTGTTTACTAGGGCTGTTAAAGGTGAAGTCAGTGATAACTCGCAGACTGATATCTATTGCTCTTTTGCTGGCTGAGCGACGGTTTGCGATGAAGTGGGGTAGTAGGAAAGCTCCCGTTGTTAAAGACTGGATAACAGACTTGGTCTATTGCAAAGAACAATTGACGACTTATGCGGAAGAACTACCATCAGCCTCCAGACCAAAAGACATTTTGAAACCTCTGGGTCGATACCTGCGGACACAAGGAGCAGGTTAGGGTGGACAGGGCCTGATTGCAAACCCCTCATTGATAAGATATGTATTATGCATATGACTAGGTTATATATGGAAATTACTGTCAACAGCTCTTGGTTACAATATACTGTACCGTGCATGTGACGATGTTGCAAAGATATTAATAACTTGAACAGTGTTAATTATTTGGAAAATCATAAATAAAAAAATAAAAAATAAAAAATAAAAACATTATGGTCAGTAAAGATGTGTGAAGTGCCATGGATTGTCACAAGACATCTAGCCGGTCCTGCAAAAGAGAAAGTTAATTGCTTTTAGCCGTGGTCACAGGGCTAAAAATCCTTTCCTAGTTTCTACTGTAGATTTAAAACAGTCCTGTGGGAGAGGTGTGGCGCAGCGGTCAGGACAGCTGACTCGGGAGTACTGGGCTCACGGTTCGATCCCCGGCTCCGGCGGCAGCTCAGCCCAGCACCATGTTACTCTGGGCAATAGATCGCTTAATCTTCCTGACGGCCCCCAGCGCCTTGAGACCCTTAGGGGTGATTTGTTCGCGCTTTACAAAATACCGGGTTATTCCCATTCCATTGGATGTGGTTGTGTTTCTTTATGAACATTAAGATTTTTCCCAGATGCTGGTAGTGTAATGACTTGCATACAATTGGTCATGGGTGAGCTTGGTTGGGAGGTTTTATTGACGGTACCCTATGAGCTCTTTCAAATTTCATTTCTTTTTCAGACACAATGTCAGTCTTTAGGGGTATCCATTTCTCTGAAAACAGTACATGAGGCAGCTGGATCCTCTGCACTCTCAGGGATGCCAAAAAGCAAAGGTTTCCTCTTATGTTTCTGTCTTCTAGGGCGGCCAAATCTTTGCTGAGTGATAAAGTTGTGATGTTTAACGTTTGATGACTTTGTTCAATTTCACTTCAAAATCTTCCAGATTACGAATTCTCTCCTCGGTTTTAGCAATTCAACTATTCATTTGTTTTATGTCGGCTCTGGTTGCACATATTTCATTCTGCATTGAGTCCGTGTTTTCTTTTGTCGATTTTGCAAGGCCGTGAACATCTGCTAATTTCTTGAGAATCATGTCCATTGTTACGCTAATGTCATTTTTGTTACTTATCAGGTGAGTCAAGATCGGGTTTATCTGTTTTAATTCTTTTCAGGTTTGCTTTGGGTTCTTTCCCTGTCATTTTGTAGCAGGCACCACATGCTCTTAGGTGTATGATGGGTGGTTTAGTAGGCGGAAGTGTGTTGGTGGGTAGCTGGTGAAATTGTTCTCTTTTACTGGGCTTATTTGACCTGAAGAAGAATGTATGGGTATGGGTTTTTTCTATCCGCTCATTACTTCTCAGGTGCCAATACAAGTCAAGTGAGACCACTGATTGATGACGTTCTTTGAGTCATATCACTTAGCTCTGATTATTGCCTTGGAAGCGTGTATGGATATGCTAGAAGATTTATTTCCAAACTTATCTGTTTCTGTTTGTCGTTAAGCAAGTAATGATTGCAAAGTTGTGGGGACAGCGTGCAGCAGGGCTATAGAGGACTCTAGAGAGCATCTGCAGGACGCAAAAGGCTGAAGGCAGTTCAAACATTTGAGCACGTGGTAATTTTCATAATCCTTCTTGTCAAAAAAGTGTTCACAGGATTCGCTCTTTTTTGCAACAGTGTTCACTTGCATGGCTTAATGAGTGGCAAAAAATTACCTTTTGGGGCCTCAAGTTTGATAAGATGATCACTATCATTAAAGTTGAGCCATGGTGGTCCGCTCTGCTCGTGTTATGGTGCTCGTTTGACAGCACTGTGCTGCTACTCCACCGAGCGGCAGCCAAAAGCAAAAAAGAGTTTTCTGTCTACACGGTGTAAAGGTAGGAAGGGTCTTTTCTTACTTGTGTTTGTTTGCTTATTATAGCCATTACTGGTGGACTGATTAGCAGCGTAGCATCAGGACAATCCACCCACACGGTGCCGCCATGTTGTTTTCGAGTTGGATCGCCAAAGAAAATCCTGTACGATTTTGGTGGCTGGTAGCAATTGCTGTAGAAAGAACCTGTACAGATTTTTCAGCCGTTGATTCTTAGAGCCCTCAGTGCACACAGGGGCAAACTGCTCCTCCATGCGAGTCAGAGGCATGACTTAATGTGAGGCAAATAAACGTGGTAAAATTACCACGATGGCGGACTGCTCCTCTTGTATTATGAAATCGGGTGACAGCGCCGTTTTGCTACTGCACCAAGCAGTGTCCAATAACACTTCCCAATATTTGGGGGTGTGAAGTAGGGAAGGCCTCTGCTTACTTGTATTTATTTGTGTATCGTAGCCGTTGCCTGCGGGCTGATTAGTGGTCTGGCATCGGAGTGATACGCCTGTACAGTGGGGCCATTTTGTTTCTGAGTTGGATCGCCATAGAAAAACCAGTACGGATTTTTCAGCAGTTGGTTGTTCTAGAGCTGGTTTGTAGAGCCCTCGGTGTGTACGAGGTCAAACTGCACCTCCGATGTCAGTGGTAGGCATAGTGTGAGGCTGTAATACCCATGGTATTATTGATTGTGTGTTCCCCTCAGGGCAGAGGTGCAGGCTCACACCGCCATCTTCTTCCTCATCCAAGCAATGCCCCATAGGCCAGTACTTTGATTTCTGTTACGTACACAGGTGGTCTGATATACCAACCACTATTGCTTGAAAGATGTGCAAAAGGTCACAGCAGAAATGTTATTGTGCAAACTTAGGACAATGTAAGAAAATGTGCAGCTTCGTTACTTGTGCCTACCCCGGGCACATAACACCCACTCCTCATACTAAGGGTCGATATATAAAAGCCATCTAAAAAGCCAACAGGCCATAATAAAAATTCAAACTAAAAAGGTCTAAAACCATTTTTAAAACCATCGAAAAGCAAGCTTCCCTTTAAAACATTCATAAAAATCCCTTAAAAAGACATTATACTGTTTGAAATCCCAAGCACTCAGAAAGCCATGGTACCTAGAAAAGCAGAAAAATTATTGTTTTGATGCAGTTTTGTTTTCAAAATAGGCCAAATATATCCCACCACACAGAAAAGCCAATTGTTTATGTTTTCCGAGTGGTAGTCGCAACATTGCTGCTGCCCAGAACCGCAGACGATGTTCCCAGCGGCTCATATTGAAGCAGGTTTATCGAGGAAAGGTGATTCCATCCAGTTCCCACAGCAGCCGCTGAAGGAGGTACTGCATCCTGTAAGCATGCTTAGAGCCAGTATCCAGTTCACTAGGAGCCAAAGCATCCCAGGGTGGCTCGAACAATGCATTCATCAGCAATGGAATATACTGGGGGACAACAATACCCATGGGCCTTTAATTGGTAATACAAAGTCAAGTGGCGCAACCAATTGTGATCTGAGACATAAATCCAATATGCATTCATGGCTGCACATCAGGCAGCGGAATACAAGTTGTATGCAGTGTGCCAAACATGCCTGAAGTACAAGGACCAGTGCTCATTCAGTTCTCGAAGCTGAGGTGTGCCGAAGCAGTGTATTATGCGCTCACGGTATCGCAGCACAGACAGTGCCGTCTCCATTCTGGGTTGAACTGAGCCATCCATTGTGGAGCAGAAAAATTAAAATCAGGATTCCGCCACAAGTAGCAGGACAACTGGGAGACCTCTAAAAACGCTTCCCAACACGGAGTGTATGAAAGATGGTATAACTCTGAAAATCGTCTGAAAGATGCTAACCAGTCCAGAGCCAATACATTTTAAAAAGTGCGCTATTCCCTTCGTATCGGACATATTAAAGATACAGTGGACTAGCTCCCCAAAATGCAGCAGGAAGTTAGTATGGAGTAGCGTCTGGATCTTGGACAAGGACATTGCAACCTGGAGATCAAACGTCTCTCTGGCTGATGTTAAGGCCACATCTTTTTGAAAAATCATGGCTTTCAGTTTGCTCAGAGAATCAAAGCGTATGTTGGAAACATTTATCGAAGGCCAAAGCGTTACCTCCCTAACTGTGCAGGCAGGTGGAAACAGTACTTGTGTGCAACAAGTGACTATGGAATTAACAGTTACCAGATAAGCGATGACTGGTTCCATTTCGCAGCAACCTTGATCCTTCAGCATCAAATAGCTCCCATTAGAGAGCAGCTTGAAAACCGGATGAATCACGACCGCCGGAGAACCCTTCAGATAACAGGATAAGTTTGCAACTGAAGCATTGCATGCCCCATAAAGTGAAATGTCCTTGCATACTAAGGACCCGCTCAAAGCATTCTCACAGTCGGAACCGCTAAGAAAAACTTCTGTGTCCACATTCCTGCATCTAAAACTGAATGGTAACTCCCAGTATTCATGCACATAACCTTCCCCTAGCGCTTCATATCTGCCTAATTGGTAGTATTGCAGACAGTATGGAATTGGAAAGTCGTGACCGGCAGGGTGATGTAACCATGGATTATCCGGTCTATGGATGGTGTCTTAGCCAGAGTGAAAGGTAATTAGTCTAACTTTTCAATGTGCAACATAGTATGTTTTGCATCTCTACGTACCATTAAAATCTATCTTTCAGTCAGTTCGTATGCAGAAAACAGACTTGTGCTGTTGATATTACGGCACGTGGCCAGAACGTGATGCTTGCAACGTCCAGCTTAATAATACAATGGACCGTAGTTGTGATTGTCTATGCTGTAGAATAGACATGTCTGGCTGCATTATGTCAATTGCAGAAGATACTATGTTGCCAAGTAAATATATTCTGGATGTTAATGTGGTCAGACCGTTGTCAACCACAGCCAAAGTCTTTTCTAAATTAACCCTATCAATCTCGCGCAGTCTCTCAGCAGCTTCCTGCTGAGAAACTTTCCACAGCCCGTTGTATATTGCATACAAGAAGCGATTTTGACAGGGGTTCCAGGGACTTAACAAGAAATCCCTGAGATCCATGTCATCAGAAAGAAGGGACAAGTGTTGCTTCACCTGAGAAAGTGTTGAGGTTTTTCAGCCAATCAAGGCATAATTTCTCACACTATATGATGTCACCACCACGAGTGTTCCGATTGTACATATTGCTGATCCTAAACCCTTCGGTGTTGCACAGAAATCTAGATTGACACCCATTTGTGTCCACAGGCCAAACCAACCATCCCTTCCAACTGGGGTCTGAAGAATTGTAAGAACCGTTTCGTATCTTGGTATCTAATGTATCCTCACTGTTTTGTGTAAAATGCTGCCAGTTCTCAAAACATGAGAATGTGAGAATACGAGGTGTGTTCAAATTCCTTCATCTTGTCTATTCCATGACAGGAAGTCTGTTGCACTGTTTTATTCAGGAAAATAATTTGATGTGGTATGAGGCATGCTCTGAATAAGGCCTCAGCTCCCTGAACCTGCTAGTCTTTTGTCCTCCAGACAGACTTGGTGTCTAAATTGTCTTTCGAAAAGTCGAACCCCTGTACAGACAGTTGGGAAATAAAGGAAGCAGAGTATATTAGCATGATGTTTGTTAGCATATTTTTCTTTGCAGGTGTAGGTGCAAGCCTATAGTAGTAAGAGGCTGGGTCTAACGTGTCAAAACCAGAAAAATAGGCAAACCTTTGTGCAAAAGTTTTCAAACTACCTTTCGGTGTTGTTGGGCAGTGTTCCCATTCAGTGTAAATATAAACAGCACGTGGGATACTAGCTTTGTGCAAAAAATGGTGACCATAATGTTGATAACAGAACATATCACCGAAATCAGATGTACCGTCATACGATTCTTCAGAAGAAAACACAGTAGATTGCTCTAGATCTTCTGGCATATTATGTACTGTATCAATTTCCCAATCATCAGAGAAAGTACTAGAGGTAATGATATAATTTAAGGAAATTTTAAACAAATATGGTATTTGTAAGACTTCAGTAGGACCATATATATCATATGATACGCTGTCCCACACTACTTATTCCGGAACTGGAACTGCTGCAATGTTCACCAGGGACAGGTCCCTAAGTTCATGGTGCGATGATGCATGTGGTTTCAGTGCCAAGTTCACAAGTTGTACTGCAGAGCGTTCTGGGAGATAGTGTCCATTCAAATGTAGGAAAACGAGAGGACCTGGAAAAGTAATCAAATTGTAATCCACAGATGTAATTAAGGAGTAACAAAGTATGTCTTTTTCTGCCTAAGATAGAGCGCACGCACTTGTAGCTTGAAAGGGAGAGGCGGTGGTACCTCAGATTCACTTAAATCCGATGAGAAGTCGTTATAATGCACAAAGTAGCCAGATGCCGTACTGTCTATTTTTGGCAGCTCAGCAGGTTTTGTAGAACTGGGAGATGACTCAGTCTGTGGCATGTTCAAATAGACATCGTCAATTTTCCGAATTGAAATTTGTGTTTCTGTACTTGTTGACTGTACAGTTATAGTTGTTTCAACAGGAAGAAGTAATACTTCCTTGTTGTTTACAGTTTCTCTTTGGAGAGGGGAATCTTCTGTAGTTATTAAAGCTTCCATCTGAACTTCCTGTATGGTAGCAAGAGGAGTGCGGCGGCTACCCAGGAGCCCAAGGGGCCTACTGTTCAGAATCAGCCACATAGTGTGGTTTGATCAGATCAATTGAGACAAACATTTTGTCTCGGTGGCCGGCAAGAGGCGGAAGTAGTACAGTTCTGGTACCTTCGACAGCCAGGACAGGTACAGGCACTCTGTACGATGGGCCAAATTCTTTCTTGTCCACAATTATTCCCCTGACCAGATTCCCAATCTTCGGGACGGAGCCGGGTCTTGCCAGTACAACCTTCATTTCCCCAGTGGCAGTGCGTTTTACTTGGACATTGCTTTGTGCGCCCCGGAATTCATTGAGTTCCTGAATTCTAGCCAAAAGTTCATTGATGTCAAACAGTTATTCCGCCGCCACTGCACTGACATTATCGAGGTCTGGTACCCACATTCTCACACCAAACAGGATTTCATGTGGAGTACTACCACCCAGAAATTGTTTTGGCATGTTATTAAGTGCCCTCTGGACCCCATATAGGTGATTGACCCAACTGCGACCCTAGCCTAATACCCTTGCTGTTAAGGACTGCTTTAAGTCATGATTTGCCCTCTCAACTATCTAATTTCCCTCGGTATGATAGGGGAGGCTTACCGCAAGGCCTAAACTTCCCATGGCTTCTTTGTAAGCCTGAGAGTTAAATGTAGGGCCCTGGTTAGAATATAGTGTGCCAATTGCATATGTCCCGATAGACTCACAAATCCTTTATAACAGTTCGAGCGTCAGCCAACCACTGTGGCCAAACACACAGGAATCTGGAGCATGAATCCACTGCCACCAAGATGTACTTGTAAGCCCTATCTGAGTGTAGGGGGCCGCAGTGATCCAAATAAACCAGAGGCTTGTCTGAGGTCAATAGAGGTTTCTGAGGTGGACGTGGTATGGTTGAGCCTTTCATCTGCTGGCAGATGTCACATTTGAGGACAAAGTCCTTGGTCTGTTTAGTTAGATGTGGCCACCAATAGCACTGCTTCAGGAGCGAGAATATAGCAGTAACCCCTGTTTGTGCTGACCCCAGACCTTCGTGTGCAACTAGTATTAATCCTAATTTGCGATCAGTGTTTGGTATTACTCTACCCCCTACTCCTGGAATGTGAGCATACAGAATATTTTGTGCATCTTGTTCTTGAGTGGAAATCCTTTCGGCAGGAGTGTGTCATTGCGAGCAGCATTGACAGCCACCATGATGTCCTGTCTAATCTCGTACTAGAATGACTTAGCATCTTTATCAGCCATGGAATTCCCTACAATGTGAACGCCAACACGTTGATGACTCAATGTGTGAATAACATTAGCCCGTTGCAAGCATTCTTTCACCTTTTCCACTTGTTCCCAAAGCAGCTTGTGTTTGATTGTGCAATACTTGAAATCTCGAAATCCATTCTGGCCCCAATAGCGAAGGTATTCATTATAGGACTAGACACAGTAATATGAATCGCACACTATAAGTGTGTGGAATCCGTGATCTGTATTTTGTAGTGTCAGAATAAGGGCCTTGAGTTCTGTCAGCTGCGCTATACAATCCCCAAGGGACTGTGTGTGTGTTTTTTCAGGACGGAACTTTCATGCATGTACCCTTTTACAATTGTGCACGCTGTGGAATATTGATGTCTTGTCCCTAACACAGGTTGAGCAGATCCATCAGTGTAAATGATATAATCATATCAATCTAGAGGCGTTATTTCATTCGGCAGAGGGTATTCTTGTTCATGCTGCAGGAATGCTTGTGTTTGTAATGTAGAATCAAATCTGTAATCTACATCTGTTGCAGTGAAAGAGTTAGCCCATTGTATCCATCATGGATGTAATGCTTTGACATTTGGAACGCTTGCTTTTGTAATGGCCTCTAAGGTCGGTACTGGGCTAACGACAATTATGTGTTTTCCCTGAGCTAGTGCTCTCTCTCTCACTACAGCAGTCTGTATGGCTGTGAAAATTTATTCAGTGGGTGCAAAACGCATTTCAGCCTTTGTGTATAAATGTGATTTGTATGCAATAGGTACTGTATCACCTTCATTTAAAGTGATATAGGTGTACCTGGTTGGTGCAGTAACTACACGGATCGCCAGATTGGTTGTGTTTACACATGTGTGTAAATGTTTGGAAGCTATCATGTCAGCTTGTACGGAAAGTAAAGTGTTTGTATGTTCCTGTGTCCAATGACTGATTGAAAAATCAGGTCTAATTAAATCATAGAACAGTTTCACCTGTTATGCGTAATCCAAAATGTAAGTGTGAAATAATTTTATGTGAGCATCCGCAGCCGGGAATGTCACCCAAGAATAAAAAAACTCTGGGGCAGATTTACAAACCCCTTGCGCCACTTTTGCGTCATTTTTCCCATGTTAAAAGTGACGCAAAAGTGGCGCAAGGGGCTTGTAAATCTGCCCCTCTGTTCTGAATGCTTAGGTGCCCCGTCCACGAAGGTAACATCTCCATCCGTTGCCGGGAGACCATATTGGAGTAATTCCATAGTAACTGCATGTCTGCAATTTTCTGTAATATTTAGAGTTGCTACTTCCTCATCACCGGCTTCTCCGTTTACGGATATTGTGTCACATTTTGTAAATGAATTTATGGAGATAGGGTTTACACAATGTGGGAAATTTTCATCCTACATGCTTGAATAACCTACAGCCAATACATAGGTTATACCTACTCAACTGAGGCGTATTTCCCTTCCCACCACGGACATCTCCAGTTTGGAGGTGAGTAGGGGTCTCTGAGAAAAGCACAACTGAACTACTCAGATAGACCATTAAATAGGAACCCAACCAACTTTGGCGCCGCCATGTCGTGTAGTTCCCACTAATCCCTAGGATCTGTGCATTTGTTGGCCAACATAAACTTTGGGTGAGGTGCCTACACTGATTCTGGGGACCCCGTAGGCTATGTTGGCCTAGAGACCAGCTAGCTCACAGTGCCACCATAAGCCCCCCAACCCTACCAGGGTTTCTGGCAACCACTGAACATGACTACCCTGACCCCACAGGAATCGTGGTACAGATCAGAACTGTTTGCTCAGTCACTCACGCTCTTCGCTTCTCAGAGAAATATACAGAGAATATACACTGGGACGTTTTCAATATATTTATTGAACTAACGTTATTCTTGTATAAAATACATGTGCTACGATAGTCAGTAGACAGAAGCAGATGAAAGTAATAACAAGCACCAAAAGAGTAAATAGTAGATACAGTCCTACCATGGTGCTAAAACCGTGTATATATACAGGCAGTAATCTGCCGCACTCCTACTATCCAAACCCTACTCTGCGTGTACCTAGACTGTGTGTAGGTGTGAAGCCAAGAAGCCCCGCAAGGGACGATATATCCCCATTACCTGGTGGGAGAGAATGTAGGAGCCCGTCTTGGTCACAAACTGGACAGGACACCCACTCATGGAGATGTCAGACCACTACTTGGAGAAGTGTTGGCATGCATGGACCCTCGGAGTCAGCTGAAGTACCTCCTCTGCTACTCTTTGGGATGCTCATTATTTATAATAGAAAGCATCTTTGTGATGTACGTTTAGATTTGCAATGTTATGGATATGTGGATAGCCCTGTCACCCCGTGAATGAAGATAGAAAGACATTTGTACATTGTGCATAAAAAAGCCTTGTACATGGTGTTCGAGGCATTGTGATAATGTTATGCGAAGCTAGATGTGATAACAGAAGTAGTTTCAGAGAAGCTAATCCAACATTGTCACGCACGTGAATATGTGCAAAAGGTCAAAGCAGAAATGTTATTGTGCAAACTTAGTACAATATAAGAAAATAAGCAGCTTCGTTACTTGGGCCTAACCCGGGCACATAACAGAGAGTCAGGGTACTCTCTGCTGCTCCGACATTGAAGGATTACCACATCGAATTGTTTTCTTCAATTGGCAATAAAGCATTCTAACAAGAACTTTAATACACGAGCATTGCAAAGAAGGGTATCAAGAGTATAAAAAAGAGTGCTACTAGCAGGACTGGGCAAGCTCTTATTCCACTGGCCATTTTCCCAGTTGGCTGGAGCCTTTGGAGGAGGGTTTTGAAAGCCTAGGGCTGCTCATGGTGCCTGTGTCACTTTCCTCAGCTCCCAGAGGTTAACTGCAGCAGACACGGGGAGTCTTTAAGAGAGAGAAGAAGGTTGACGGTAGAGAGAAAGCAATCAGAGAGAGGGAGAAGAGAGAGAGGGGAGAAGAGAGAGGGAATGGTTGGATGGAAAGAGAGAGATAACTGTGAGGATACCGACAGAGTGGACTGGTTTGAGAATTTTTGCCAGTCTGCTTTTGGTCATAACAATAGCTATCGGAAGAGCTCACAAGTTTAGAATTTACAGTTTGAAGCCAAATAATTTGACCTAGAAAGATGCAAGAAAACATGGGCAAACCCCATTACACGGTATCCTTGTTGAGATGTAGTTCAATTGGAGACAGTGCTGATGGAAAAGACATAGACTCTCATCAGGAGTGGCCCGTCAATTTCGATGTGTCTAGTAATAGCAATTACCCGACCCATCCAAAATGAAAATTGTTGTGTTTCACACAAATATTTTGTCTGCTTTTGTGTGAAATACTGAGAAAAACAACAGAAATTCCTGCTTGTTATTCCTGAAACACCTGTGATCCAGCAGGCATTGTGTGGTCATAAAGGAAGATGCTAACTGCAGGAAAGTGGGTTATTGGTTGAGGGGGTGTAAACCTCTCTCAAGCAACAACCACAATCCTTGTCAGGGTAAACCTCAAAAGTCACTAAATTAACACATTGCTCCCTTTCTCGACCACGAACCACAATTCCCTCATTGGTCCACTGTACACTGTCTCTGTCATTGATTTATTCTTACAGCCAACCAGGTATTGAGATTTTTAACAATGGCCAATCCGCTTTATTCCTGGCATTTCTATTCACTCATTCTGTTGTTTCACATCACTCCCTTTCTTGGCCACCAACTACAGTTCCCTCATCAGTCCGCTGTGTACCCCTCTGTCAGCACATCTACAAGACTCTGTCATTGATTCGTTCTTACAGCCAACCAGGTATCGAAATTTTCAACAATTGCCAATCCACTTTATCCCTGGCAAAACCCGTCCAATCCAACACCCTGCCTTCCACAGACAAATCTCTGACAGTGGCAGCCACTCCCATGCTTCACTGCATTACCCTTGACATCTGCATCAGTTCCCAAATCAATCCGCTCATCCACATCCATAAACTTGTCTCCACTCATATAACTGATCAGCCATGTCTGCTTAAGTAACAGTACCTCCAATATTTAATGGCTTTCCTTTGATACCTATCATGCCCAGCTCCCAGATAGGTTTGTGCTCTACCCCATTATTCAATACTTCCATACACCTCCTCCATTAGTCAGTCTTCACGGCTAACCGGGAATCTAGATTTAGAATATCAGCCAATCCATGCCATTTCCAACAATAGTGACGAAATCTAGTCAAACCTTCATCCGCTTCATCCCCGGCAATAGCAATCCAATCTAATTTTGCCTTCCATCATCACACATCATTTTAACTGACATCTGTCCGCATCCACCAACAAATTCGTCAACAACCTTCCAAGCACTTCACCACTACGCATCCTTTGGTTTAATTCTACAACCAATCAGCAAAATCTCAGAACAATAGCATTAATTCTATTTGATGCCTATTATGCCCAGTTCCTAAATCAGTCCGCACAATAGCCCGTTATTCATTATATGTATACACCTCCTCCATCTGTCAAACCACACAGCCCACAGAGTATCTAGATTTTTAAATATCAGCCAACCAGCTCAATATCCACAAGTGCAAATGTATTCAATCCTTCAAATATCTCCTAAGATTGTTTTACGGGTCAAATAGACTGTGTTCTCTAATTAGCCCGCTATTTGCCACACTTGTGAGTGCAAATGCATAACTACATCACTAGGTCTGGTTCTGCAGCCAATTATAAGCTTAAAAACTCAACCAATGGACGTAATCTTAGAAATAATTATTTTTACACTATCTCGCTTCATTTCCTATAATGTTCACTTTGATGTCAGCCAGTCAACCTAAAAATTGAGTAATCAACAATCCACTTCATTTTAGGAAAAACCAAAAACAGTATTAATTCAACTTATCAATCATAAAGGTTCATATATCCAAACAACCCTTGATAATCAGACATTAAATCAAATGAACATACGTAATTAAAATTTTCTCCAACCTGTGTCCAATTCTCTCCTAGTTTTACAATCTGACAAAAAGAATTCACTTCAAACCACAATCAATCAGTCATACCCTTTAAGTCATAAAAAATTAAACATACTAAGGAAACCCAATATCACAAAGAATCCTGGAGCTCATAATCTAAGTAGAATCCTCTCTCCAGAGACCTCAACATACCAATCCATTACGCCTGCAAATGAACCGACGTGATTAAAGTTATCCCCAACCTGTTTCCAAGTCTCACAATAATGGGCATACAGTAATATCTCCTCATAGTTATTGTACAGTCTGGCATAAAATTCACCTCCAGTCTCATTTCATTAACAAAGAATAAGAAAAACAGAGAATCATAAATTATATATATATATATATATATATATATATATATATATATATATATATATATATATATATATATATATATATACATATACATACACACACACACACACATATATATTGTTTACATTTTGCTACAAGATTATAAAATTATCCCCTCTGTCCTTTAGATCCCTCCTTCCTCTGACTCATCCCAAACCTTTCTGATTACTATGAACTCCCAGACGTGCTTCTCAAACTTTCACCCCCCTTTTTAGCCATGCCACCCAACTAGCAAGCACACACGACCACTACTTACAAAAAAAAACTACTATTTCCCCTTTTTAAGTCCATTCCTATCAGTCTGTCCCTACTCCAAACTTCCCTTTTCAAATGCATTTCTATCATTCTATCCCTACTCCAAACTCTACTAAACACACAAGAAAACAAGAGCACAATCCTAACACAGCCAATGCAAAAAAACAAATTCAATTAATCTTCTATCTACTAATCTTGGGTTCCGGGGTAGCGTGCTACTCACCGAAAAAGCACTTCAATGCCAGGTCAGAGGTCGTAAGCGCCACATAATACATTTGCAATTACAATTACTACACTCCTGTGTACTTGAGACAAGTTGTTGTTGCGTGCATTACGTGGGGTTAATGGGAGATTGGATGAAAGCTTGGATGGAGCAGTAAGTACATGGGTGGAATGAAATTAGTTACCAAATACATGAATAATAATTGGGTGAGCGAGTGTGTGGGTAAGTGGTTCGACGATAATGTAAATTAGGTCATCTTGAGCCACAGGAATGAGATTTTCTTAAATCGTACACAATTATCATTAATAAACTGCAAGGATATTTTCCTCAGAATATATCCATCTGGAAAAATGTGCTATCTTGATCAACATATGAAATACGTTAGCATATCAGTGAATGTCGCAAAATCTATTTACACATTTTGGGAAACCGGCTGCGAATACCCAATTTCTGAAACTGTTAGCAGGTCCAAACACTTCCAGCACTGTCTTCGGCTGCACAGTGTGCTGTGTTGTCTGCTCAGTAAAGATGCTACCCCCGAGGAATCCTAGAGAAAAGATTCAGGCATGACACTTTTCTAGCAACATTCATCCTTGTATTAAAGTGAAAACAAAGGCATGCTTTGATGAATCAGGATCCTGACATGTCACGCAATACCAGAGCTAAAGTACAGCATCACCATAAATTGCAGGTAATCCCATCTTCCATATCGGATTACCAGCGCCGAGAGGCCCGTTGGGTACCCGTGGGCTCTATAAATTCCGAAGAATACAATGGAATAGAATGCAGTCTTCAACTACACACAAAGAGCGATGGGAAACTTGGCAACACCAGACTTATTGGCTCGGGCAACACTTGTTTGTCTATCGGTTTGATGGTACACTAAAAGCCGATGGTGTAAAAACCAATGGCTAAAACAATTTATCACAACAGGCACATACTCCACAATTTGCTTCATAATATTCATAATTGCAACAAATACGTTTTGTTTCAAGCTGCAGTGGAGAACAAGGTACTAAAAGAGCACCAGACATGGTGACACACAAAATGGCAGACCCCTTCCAAATGTTGACTGGTCATCTTTCAGTTGATGATGGCTGTATTCAGGTAGTACATTGGTAAGAACGGAATTAAATATGTGCAGAGGAAGTATTATAGTGCTAAAATAGTAAAATAGCGAAATATTGCCGCCACAGAGCATTTGACATTGAGCTGCATAATTTGTATTTTCTTCCCACATAATTTAGTCACCCTGGCCAAATAATTTGGTCCTTATTACAATACAAGTTCAGGAGCCCCACTATAATTCACATCCAGCCAGGAAGATCCCGTCACCCAACACTGGATAAAGAACCTACCAGAGTGATTCATCCATGTCCAAGAAGGGGCGGTGTACATTTCGCCAATATGACACCAAAGGATGGAGAGCAGTGACGAGCTATAGATACATCTAAAGGGTATTGGAGTCTAAATAGCTGCTCTCCAGGAAAGACAGAAAGTACATCTGTTGCTTTTGCTTTTTTCCAAGTTTTGTTGTCTGTTTTTGACCAGTTAACTGGTGCCGTCTGTGGGTGCCATGAGTGGTGTTGCATCTGAAGGGGAGGACCTGGCTTGGCCTTCCGTTATGGGAGCGGCAGTGCATGTGGAAGAGACATTGCTGTCACTTCATTCACCTTTTACTTCTATTCTTCATGTTATTCCTACTTTTCTGCCATCCTCCTCTACCATAATAAACCAGCTGGCACTGCTTGGACCTGTAGGAGGCAGTGGTTGCTGGCTTGCATGTGGGTGCTCAGCTGTTGTGCCCTTGTGAATGCTTTCACACTCAGTGGCTGTCCATGGCATATGCCACCAAACAAAGCCCACCTATGTTTATACAACCAAATATGCCTGTGTTCATATAACACATTCCAAAACCCCTGCCACACATATGCATTTGTAGTTACTATTCCTCCTAAGAAATGGCATTATTAGTTTAAACTTTTGGAATTGCATGGTGGATTTATTTTATCTAACAATTAGAATTTGGACGACTTGTAATATGCATAGTAAGGGATTATCATAACTGCACAGCAGAAATGCATCTATAACAAAAGGGTCACTGGCGCTCAGAAAAGAAGGAGAGAACAGAGAGAAGGATGAAGAGAGAGAAAGAGAACTGTGAGATATGATAGGGGAGGAGCTGAAGATGGGAAGGTTAAGAGGAGTGAGAAAAAGCAAGGGAAATTGATGGAGTAGAGTAGCGGAAGGGTGGATGAAGAGAAGTGCAAGAATCAGAATAGGCAGGGCTTCAAGTGGGATGAAAAACTGGGGGGGGGGGTTCTCTTAAAGAGGCGTGAGCTATTCAATTAAGGGCGTGGCTTAAAAACACCTAAGCTAAAAACCTGTGCTTAGCAAATTGTGCCACGCGACTGGTATTTTGCTGTTTTTATCATTGCATCCAGATATATAATACAACATGTAACATTACACCTACAGCAAGGCAGAACTATTGGCTTTGTCACTGGTTGTTAGTTGCATAAGATAAAGAAGCAACAACTACGACTTCGTTGTATATAACATTGAAAATGCTTCAGTTCTGAAATGATGAGACTGTGAAAGAACTATAACGAGTCTCTTTGAAGTTACCTCAAAGGCAGCGAAGGGTAGTCACTGCTACAGAGTGTAGATTATGTTTTCACCCTGAGGGTGAGGGCTAAAATGGAGAGCCCGATAGGGATCCGTCTCAGCCCCTGCTTTTTAGAACTGCCAGTGCTGAGCCTGGCAGGGTCCGGCCCACTTAAAGCCCTGAGTATAGGATACATAAAGAAGAAAAAGAACGGCGGGGACAGTGAGGGAGAGTTGAGTGGAAGAGAGTGGAAAATGTGAATAAAGGGAAGAAGGGAGAATATTAGTAGTAGAGTAGCGATATAAAGGGTAAAAGAAGAAAATAGATAAAAGTGAAGGAAAAGTTTGAGTGGAGGATGAAAAGGAAAATGGTTGTAGAGGGCAGAAAGAAGGTAGCAAAGAGGGCAAAGGTGAAGAGACCAAAGGGAAAGCGAGGAGAAAGAAAGAGAAATGGTGAGTGGGGAGTGAAACTTGCATTTGCAATGTGGAGAAGGAAAGGAGCTTCAGAGAGTGGAGACAGGTGAGAGAAAGAACGAGTGACGTGCTGGCCCTCTTAGTGAGGGCTTCTAGGTGAAGTAGGAATGGGGCCCTCAATGAATCTGGGGAGGGCGTTGTCAATAACTCCTGCAATAGCTTTGCTCTTATTTGCTGCGTTCCTGGTTTAGAGCTTCTGCTGGGGCACGCTGGACACTTTGTAACCAACACGGATGGCACAGCAGCAGAACGCCACTGAAGCACACCGTGCAGTGTGCTGCTCGCCTTCTGCATCCAGCGCCTGGATACCCTCACAGGTGACAAGTAGCGCTCTACAAATCTACTGATTGATTGATTGATTGATTGATTGACTGAGTGATTGATGGATAGGCACACTCTCAGCCTGGGAAAGCCTTCTTAAACATTTGGACAGATGCCCTGGAGTCATGCTGAGACAGTTCAAACTAAAGATTTCTTCAAGCTAGAAACTCTCTGCTCTCTGAGTGAATATACATCTCAGAGCATTACACCACAAACAAGGCCTAGAAAATGACTGCTCAAACCCTTCTCTACAGTGGAGTATAAGCAATTAACCCACTCTTAGAAAGTGAGACGAGAAATGTTGCAATGTGTATCTTGACTCCCAGACTTCGATTTCTAATGAAGTTCTAGAAACAGTAAAACAAAACAATAGCCTCTAACATATATGATGCTTCCTTTCCTTTTAGTGAAACTGTTTATTGAAACTGTTAGATCGAGGCACCATGGATTTAAACAAGCATTTGCAATGCAATAGGTCTCGCATTTGTGAGAGTTTAAGCTATTGGCATTGTAAATGACAATGCCTTTTATTTATATGTTTTGATATTTAACACATAAATAAAATGCGAGACCTATGCAAAGAAGCGGCCACCATTGTCCCGGGCTGCTTGGAAAGTGAAAACGCGCATGGCGCGCTGAATGTTGCAGGAAAGCATTTCGTGCCTGCAGTAGGAGAAACTAAAGAAAATAGTGCTTACAGACTAAAAAAGACCCACCGAGTAACAACTAAAGTAAGAGGGTCAGTCCTCATGGGAGGTTACGAATGTAGACAAGGCAGTACTAAAGAGGGACTAACAAGCCCATTAACAAATCAGAAGCCAGCATTTACAAAGGACAATGACAAATATGGGCGGAGAGTGGACGGGGTTTCTATTCCATACTCCAATACAACATGGCTCGCAGAGCAGCGCATGCGCTGCCGAGGCTTGACCTAAAAATGAAAAAAAGTTGACAACAGGCCATTTCTATCTAAGCAGCCAGGCTCTGGAACAACATGCCCGCATTCATCAGCAATATCCCACTGGTGCTCCACTAAAAGAAAGAGTTGAAGACACACCTCTTTCAAGAACACTACATCACAATTCACTTGCCATCCACAACCCAGCTTCTTCTCCTATTGCTTACTGACTTTAAGCTTGCCTTTAACCATGTTCAGCGCTGTGCTGCCTTTGGCTGGGTTCAAGCTATAGAAATACCATATATATATATATATACATACATGCAATAGGTGAGTGGCCCAAAACATACATGTTTCCTACTTTTGCTTTGATAGATACTTCTTTCTCAAACGAAGGATCTAAAAAGTCAACCCTTATGGAACAAAGTGACTCAAACACTTTACTGCTTGCAGTATTGTTTAAAAATCAATCACAGTGGTGACCTGCACCCACCAGCCATGGAGATTTTCACTACATTCAGTTGATCTAACAAACACTACTACAAACACTGTTAACCCCAGTCCAATGTTCGCACATACTACCAACAAGCTATGACCTAATCTGCACACACCCTCCCCACGTACATACCACCAAGCAAATAATGTGGTTGTTTGTCAGAATACCATGTAAAAATAAAAATAAAACATTGTCGCGAGAATATTGAGAACCGAAATATGGTGAAAGTAAGTACCCATTGGGAAGTATAAATTTACTATGCTTAAATCCCCATCAGTTTACTTTGAAGATAGGTATATCTTCAAAAAGGCAATTATTGATTTAAGAACAGTTAGACTGTACTTACCTGGGAATTCTTACCTTCACAATATTTTGGTAGTCTATTTCCACGCAATGTCACTTTTTGCAGGAAAATATTTAAAAACCCAATATTAAGGTAGGATACCAAAAACCTGCCACTTCTTAAATACTCAAACACTACATGTAGAAGCCATTTGCTCTTTTCACACTTCATGAAAACACCTCTACAGACCCGGTCAAAGTTTACCCAAAAATCATATTGATATCAGCTGCGGCTCCTGTCTTGATTACTAACATTTGTGGTCATTGCAGTTATTGAACATCAGAAATCGAATTTAGCAATCATGCCAGCCCCTGCCCTATGTCCATAGATCTAAGTTGGTTATTATGTCTGTCCAGCAAGTGACCATAACAGCGCTAGCCGTCAGTATGCGCAATATTACGCATCAGCCGGCTTCTCTATAGTTGTAGTTACTTTATATATTTTTGCTATTTTAGGCATTAATGTCCTCCATTGTTGCACATGTCACTTTATCTGCTCCATTAAAGGGTAAGTTATGGCGCTCATCAGAGCACTTCACTTTTGCATGTTGCTCTCTCCTGCTTTATTTAAGGATCAGCTTCTATTATGTGAATTTATTGTGACCATTTGTTATTTATGAATTGTTGCACTTTACCCCTGCACATGGCACTTTACTTGCCCCTGTGAAGGATTAGTTATCATCTGGTCAATTTATGGCGAATACTGGTGCGCGTTTTCTCCTGTGCATGGTTTTTACTTGCGCCAATTATGTGAAAATATGGTGAATATTTATTTTTCGCTATAAATTGTGACTCAATGCACTTTATACCATCTATGCAGCTAAATTTCAGACTTGTTCATGCTGATCTATTATGACTATTAATGCATCTCATATACTACCCTTTCCAGTCTAGGCTTAGTGGATTATGCTAATTTAAGGTGATTATTGTTGTATTTTATCCTTGCATACAGTCAGGTTTTATTAAATGAAGCTTGATAAAAACAGTCACTGACTGTATGGTTTTAAATTAGGAGGCAATAACAGCATATATATCGAGTAGTTTTTTTTATCTTGATTCATCATCTAATTGTTTTTATGTTTGGTGTTTTTAGATTGTGAATTTACTATTGTACTGGTTTTTAATAACCAACCAATAAAATTTAGAAGACGGTAGTAATATCAACCCTGGACCAAATTTCCTGGCACAATTTAGCAATTGGCACACAATACTGCATCCAGCTACATTGGCCCTGTGCCAATCCAATGTCTTGACTACACACTGTCCAGTCACCTCCACACATATCCTATTGCACATGACAGCAATGTGTGTCCATGTCCCATGGGCTATAGGTCTACAATAAACAAGTAGTGGCACCCTAATTTGGTGCCTGGTCTGGCATACGAAAAGTTTTAATTTAGTAAACAGGCTTTCCCACTGCATGCCCTTCATTGGTCGTGCACTGCAAAGGAAAAAATGATAATTCCTAAATAAATTACCATGCACAACAAAAAGCAAGCAAAGGCACTGATGAAAAACCGTGCAAGCCAGTGTTGGCAAATGAGCACATATACAACTGCTGCCAGAAACAGCGTGTGCCAAAGGATATGTTAAGTTAATGTACCCGGTGGGTAGGCGAAAACAAAGACTGTTATCATTGTCTGCACACGCAGAAAACTAAGGGGCAGATTTACAAGCCCCTTGCGACACTTTTGCGCCGCAGTTGTATTACTTTTGTGACGCAGCGGTGGCGTAACCAATGCGCCACATTGCGACACATTTACAACGTGATGCATCTAGGGAGATGCATCACGTTGTAAAGCCCTTGGTCATATTATACCTGCATCAGGTATAATGTATGCAGGGTGGGCGTTCCGACGCAGGAAAGCCTCGTAAAAGTGACGCAGTGAAATCTACAAGATTTCACTGCGCCACTTCCAGTATGCCACTGTGTCAAAACCTTACGCCTGCTTGAAGCAGGCGTAAGGAGTGACGCAGCACAATAGGTATAGGCCTTCCTGAGCATCGCTGGAGTTGCGTCGTGCTTGCGACACGATTCCAGCAATGCGTGGCCTTTGCGCTAACAGATGCGTGACGCATCTGTCAATCCTTGCGCCATAGTGCGCCGCATTGTAAATGCGACGCATCCATGGTGGCGCAAGGTTTTTTTGTGTGACGCAAGTAAACTGACATATCTCTGCTATAATGCAGAGATGCGTCAGTTTCTTGTAAATCTGCCCCTAAATCTGGACAGAGGAGCACGGATTCAGGACCAGCTGTCTGGATTCTCTATTAGTGGAAGACATTCCCGAAGACAGCAATGCTTCGCCGCAAAACAAATATATCCGAGCCACACACCTGTCGGTGAAGCTCCAGAAAAACGGTGTGCACAAAAAAAGAGAGGTGGCAGCTCTGGGCAACGCGAAAGTTCTATTTCACGGAACCAGAAAGAAAGCAGTATATAGGAAGATAGAAACATGTAGCTCAGATTAGTCACTTATTTTTACGTTTGCATTTTAATTTTTTTAATGTAGCGCAAACTCGACCCGAAGATATGGCAGTGCTCTACACGAGCACCAGTTACATTACACAATAATACATTATTTTTAAGGCACGGGGGGGATTAAGTCATTTGGTCAGAATCACAGAATGTTGATCCCACACCGAGACTGGAAGCTGGTTCCACGAATCGAAACTGGGCGGCTCTGAACGTAACCTTAGGTGCAGTGCAACAAGTTTTCATTCAATCTTTTACCTTTACTTAGACGCAGGAAAAAAATCCGCCTGCCAAAGTTCCAAGCAGTGAATGATCCAGTTCCACTGGGAGTTTTATGCTCTGTAATCCCAGCTGGGCGCGGCCTGTGAACAAGGCTTGTGAGCGAAACTAGGCTGGACTGGAATTTCTCAAAAGGCTTTGAAAACTAATACAGCAACATTCATTTGTGATCCTTAAACTAGCCACCAAAGCCATTAAGGATGCTGTGGCTGAAACTAAAAAAAAACGAGGAGAGAAAGAGGGTTGCATAGGGTGAGGTATGAGAGATGGAGTGAGAAAGGAGACTGTGTCGAGATAACAAAAGGAATGACCAGAGGAGAGTACAGGAGACAGACACTGTGACACAAGACAGAGACAGCATGGAAGGGGATCAGGGGAATAAGACGGCGTTAGAGAGGTATTATAGGGGGTGGTAACATTCCCTGCGAGTACCTGTAGCGGGCATTGCCATGGGGGGAGGAGGCTGTGAGACAAGGACCTGAGGAGCTGGTAGTGCGTGTGGCAGCCACGGCGCCATCCTTATCTCCTCATCCAGTGTCGCCCAGGGCTGCTCGGGGGCTCGCTGCTTTTATGGTGCTCCTGCGGTCATAAATGCAGAGAGCGGGCAGCTCCCCCGGGAGGCTCCTGGCAGCTCTGCATCCTGCCATGCACCTCCTGCCCTCCCCTACATGCAAGAAGCTCTGCTGCCGCGTCTGCCCCTCGGAGGGCACACTCGGTGCGGGGAGCCAGGGGCTGAAGGAAGCCAGTCTCTCCCACTCACCGGGCTCTGGCTGCTTCTGTGAACGCAGTCTCCAGCTCGAGTGCTGTGCTGAGAGGGCACCTCGGTTACATGACTGCTCCCTGGATACAGGCGCGAAGCTGCCTTGCATGGGGGACCACAGCTGCTCACCAGTGAGGACTGCAAAAGAAAACAAAAAAAATATTTGCAATGCTATAGGTCTCGCATTTAAATGCGAGACCTATAGCATTGCAAACAAAGGGCCAGGCTGTTTCGAAAGTGAAAGCAGGCGTGGTCCACTGAATGTAAGCAAAGCACGTCGTGTCGTCGTGTCCTAAGGTAGGAAAAACTCAATAAATAAATAGTACACCTACCGTGTAACAACCAAGTAAAGGGGCCATTAGCCATGAGAGGCTACAAATGATGACATGGCTGTACTAAGGAGGGACTAACAAGCCTATTTAGGAATCAGAAGAAAGCATTTATGAAGGACAAAGACACAAGCCAACCAAAAATATGGGCGGGGGAGTGGGCGGGGCTTCTCTCCCGTACTGAACTACAACAGATCATCCCCAGAGCGCGCTGGCTCGGGCACGACCTAAAAAGGATGGCACTGCTCATGTTTTGCATACAGTGACAAGCATTATAGTAGTCTTCTGAGACAAAAAAAATTGTAACTTAATCCTTCTAGCCAATGCTTACACTGCAAATCTTACATGTAAACGCGAGACAGCCTTCGGTTCTGGCATCCTCTCTCATACATAAGGGAAAGCTGAACCTGTCTGCAGGAGCCCCCCTGTCAGGGTTTGTGAACCGAGGAAAAGAGCCAGAAGCCAAGCACTGTCGAAGCGCTCTCAAAGAAGCCGCTGAAAAGTCAAACTACTTTGAAAAAGAAAGCTTGAGTTCCATAGACTTGAATTTGGAAGAATACGGGCACACTTTTTCATTGAGAGCTTTGTGATGAAACAAATGATGGCCTGTAAGCAGCACAGTCTGGTGAGCTTGAGAGCTTCTTTTTAGTACATGTGCAGATTGTGCACAGGAAAAATGCTGTCACTCAAAGTGAGTGGATAGAGTGGCAGAAGTGCGCTGGCCCATTGCTACATGCTGTGGTGGGCGGTAGTAAAATGTGAATGATATTTGACCAGACCAATGGATGAATATGGTTGATTAAATATATACATATCATGCTGTCTTCCTGCTGTCGTACGATCTCCTCCACCTCACGGAGTCGGTGTGTGATAGTGGGAGCAGGACCCACTGTATATAAAGCAAGAGACCCTGTTTGCAGTGTAAAACACAGGAAACAAACTTGCACTCCCAAGGATCGTTGCCATGAAAAGTTTAATCAAAAGGCTGATGCGTTTCGACCAACACAGACTTTGTCAAAAGCCATAAACAAGATTAGTGTTCGTGCTCCCTTTAAACATAATGTTATCATAAACATGAAAAGACATACTTCCAACACAGATTTGAAAAATACAACATAGCGTATTTCAGGTAAAAGAATTCATACCTGCGACATTCACAATATGCCACACAATGTGAAATAATCAGTAGCGGTAGAGAAATTGCATTCGATAGTATAACTGATATGGGCAGCCAAGTGAAAATCCCTCTGGGAGGCGGGGCCACGTGCATTTACCCAACGGCATGGTACGCCCCTAATAACATGGCAAAAAACAAAAATATAGGAAACAGCCCTACGCCTCCAAAGGAATAAAAGTAACTATATACAGCGACATTTGCAAATTTCATACATTGAAACGCCAAGTGGCTTACTATTTAAACAAAAGTGCACCAGGTTAAATGCCTGCGCCGAAGGCTATAAAATACCCTGCAATAAAATTTAAAAATGTGTATGTTGCTACATACTCCCTTGCAGAAAGTTAATTACAAACTAATATATAGAAACACAGAAGATGAGAGGCAGGACATGAGCAAGGTAGATCAATTTGACACCAAATCAACTATTAAAGTCATTTCCAATATAATTCAAAGAGTCCAGTTTTGCTTGAATGATTCTTTTATATTTTCTCTTTTCCAGTCTTGAAAATGCAACAAACAAACGCAACTAACGTGTTTCGCCCCAAACAGGTGCTTCTTCAGGGCTGCAAGCACAATTAAAAAGGACAATCATACATACAAAAACTAGGACACATTCCGTATGAAACACACAAAGACATAAACACAGTTTAGTACAATACTAATACACATCTTATACATAAACAGACTTAAGTTAAAAACCATAAATACATCTCACCCTCATTAAACCCAACAGTGGCATCCAATCACTGAATATATACCATTCTTCTAGAGATTTCCATACTAAGACGCCAGCTTGCACATCAGAGTCTATGGTACATATAATTCATAAACACACCCAAACGTGTTACACATAGTTTTATCAAAACAGCCAAAGCTTCTTATTATAAATTATATCAAACAGATAAACAGATAAAAACATATAAGCAAACCAAAACACTTAGAAAAAACACATAAGAGAAGACACATAATGTTGCATAACCGGACCAATGGCCACGGAATAATGATATCTCATAGCAGCTACAAAACGAAGGTTACTAGACCGTACATTTATTCACCTCATTACCTCCAAGCTCATTCAAGCATCTTACAGTTAAAGACTAAAAGGGCCTACAAAAAGCGCTTATCAAAAAAAGTCTTGTATTGGTAACAATAACGTTTGTGAGCAGCAAACTCATGTCAGAGTCCCAGATCCAGCGCTACCCACTACAAACAGCAATAAGCTCGAGATCAGCCAGTTGGCCAAAGTTTTGTCCACAATATCAGAAACATCAAATGGCAGATACAAATTCAAAAGCAAAAAAAAGAAAAGCAAAAACTACAACATACAGTGTGATCATCTCATGCATTCCTTAGTCCGTACCCAGAAACACATTTTGTAACACGACGCTTCACACCCAAGAGAACCAGTGATCCAGTGACAAGGTAGTGCGCAAAGAACAGTCTAGTGTCTCCCAATATTTACTCATTCAAGGACAAGTTTCAGAAAGTCCCAAAGTGACAACCAACATAATAAACACCCGTCTCCATGCGATCAGTGCAGTTTCCACTAAACCCAAAAGACAAAATGAAGTGTCTTCTTACATCCACGTCAATAATATGTATGGTCAACATATGGCGAACCAGCGTGTGTCCTCATTTGCACAACCGAGTAATAGATTCCGGAAGCAATAGTCCCAGCCTGAGAAGTACTTCAGAAGAGAGGAAACATATCTTATAGCGTAAGTACGAAAAGGCATGCCTTCATAAACAGAAAATTAAAAACAAATAGGTTTCAATGCGTATGGTGTAGGTCCAAAAATACATAAACTCATAAGGCAAATCCACCCGGCCCGCTGCATGTGTGTAAACTACACGGTACACCACAAGCATACCTAACCGTTAGTATAAAGATTTATTCAAAAAAAGAGGGAAGTTAAAGGAGCACAGCGTAACCACAAAAGCAAAGAATTAGGAACAAATAGGGTTTATAGCGTTATGGTGTAAGCCCAAAGAATGCATAAACTTGTAGGGCGGAACCAACCAGTTCACCACAACTGTGTGTGGTGTCTGTTGTAAACTACATGATACATCAAAGACACATTAAATCGTAAGTGTAAAACGTTATCATAAAAAAGGGGGTAAGTTGGAAAATCACTGCGAACTACAGTCCGAGGTTAAGTGTGGGGAAACACACCATATGCGGTGCAATATAATATTGCAAAGCATAACAATATTTGGTATGTATGACGAAAATGGTGTTGCAAGGTGTAACAATATTTAGTAAGCAGAACGGAGATGAGTAAAACCGTCATAGTTAGAGTGGCAGACTCATACCTTGGTTCGGCAACGCCGTCCGGCCCGCCGCGTCTTAATCTATGCATGTTAAACCCCTTCCGATCGCTAAATAGTGAGCGGCAATGGTCGTCATGCAACACTAAACCGCAACCTTATCGATAACATGCAAATGCGCTAAAACATGAGCTGGCACACTCCAGGCCTGCTGCGTCATTAACTAGGTATGTCCAACCTCATCGTATCCCGGAAAACACAGTAACACTGCAGATAAACATGCTCGAGAATGTCTACGAAAAAATAAAAAAATGAAAAGATAACATTCCAAATGCCACATAGACATTGAACTATGTGGTGAGCAGTTGCCCCAAATGGCACAACATGTCAGTCGAATGTGACACAAATTAATTGAATACGCAGCCAGAATGTCTACAACCATTTGCTGTCCTCACTCTAACCAAGCACAGCTAGAATACAGCCTCAAGTGGTAAAGCGACAGGGAATAACTACAGATTGTACAGCAGAAAAACAACTACATCCAGAGAAATAAACCTGCTATAAAAAATAGTGTAATTTGTGGTCAGCATTTAGTCCCAGCTTCACCGTGCGTAATGTGAAAATCCACCTTGCCTAGAGTTGTATAAGATGTAGTTTTCTGTCCTCACCCATTTAGTCAGGTAAAGATAAGTCAATGCCATGGAATCTGAAATGTGACCTATTCGACTGGTTTTGTTACAGCCCAAATGGCATATATTACACTCACCACACGTATAAAATCCCAACTCATATATATAAATTGCCAAGTGGCAGAAAATCACAAACACTGTCTAAAACATGATCACGATACATGTGTATCTGAAAATGTAACACTACATACAATAACACCTTATGTCTTAACCGTGCAGAACCCCTAAAGAAACAAATAGTGAGACAAAAAGAAAACAGATATAAACAATCCATACGATAATCGATCAGAGTGGTGGTGAGTCCAGAATCTGAAAATCAATTAATTAAAGGCTGGAATATTCAAGAATGAGTTTCATAATACATTTGTCTTTTACAGAGACTCAAAACAGAATGCAGAAATTATTAGAGAAACATCAAAATAAAGCAGAGACGTCCCCTTTATGAACATGGAGTTCTTCATCATGGTTGAGCCTGCCAGGATATCTACTGTTGAGTCTGATAATATATTCGGACTCCATCTTCCTCAAAATATGCTCCCTGTCACCTCTTGCATTCATCAGGGCCCTGTCAATGCCAAAAAAGGAAATCTTTTCAGTGTCATCGGAATGGAACTGATGCCAATGTCTCGCCACAGGGTAGCTTGAGTCATTGTTCTTTATTGCTTGCATATGTTCAAGAATTCTTATCTTCACAGGGAAGATGGTACTCCCTACATACTGAAGCTGGCAAGAACAGACTAACACATACACAACAAAATCCATACTACAAGTCATGAATCTCCTGATTTTACCCTTTCCACCAGTGGGCAACGTATATAATTTCTTATTGGTGCTGTGTGTGCATGCAGTGCACTTCCCTGCATTTATAGAACTTCTATTGTTCGCTAAGCCACGAGCCCGCGGCTCCTTGTTTTTTTGTGGGATAACTATGGACTAGTATATCCCTCAGGGATCTGCTCTTCCCATATGACATGTGGGGAAATGGACTGGCCATTTTGCCAATCACTTGGTCTGCTTTGACCAAACCCCAGTGCTTCCTCGACACCCTACTGATGGTTCCTGATTCATGATTGTAGATGGTGATAAATCTGTTTTACCTGAAATATGCTATGGTGCATTTTCAATTCTGTGTAACTAGCGATATGTTAGAAGTTAGTTGTGTTTAAAGGGAACATGTACACTAATCTTGTTTATGGCTTTTGACAAAGACTGTGTTGGTCAAAACGCGTCAGCCTTTTTTAAACTTTTCACGGCAACAACACCAATGCAAGAGCTATTGACTTTGTCAATATGTTTTAGCCATATTGTACTCCACAACAATGTGAGAGGTGCCCTTATTATCCGAGAGGGACAGGGTCAATATTAATCTACACAAAAAGAGAGGGGGGTTCTCTTTTTGTGTAGATTAGCCATATTGTACACCAGGGTGGATGCTGTTCAGCATGGCTAAAAGTTAGTGGGGTAAAGGAGAGTGGAGTGGAATGTCATAAAGTGGAGTAGAGCGTAGCATTATAGAGTCGCGAAGAGAGTCATGGACTGGAGTAGAGTGGTGTAGAATTGAGTCGGGTAGAGTGGAGTAAAGTGGAGTATCATGGAGTTGCATAGAGTGGAGAGCTGTAGAGTGTTGTGGAGTGTCGTGGAGGGAGTAGAGCATCGTAGAGTGCAAGGGTGTAGAGTGGAGTAGAGTTGAGTGGAGTAGAGTGTTAGAGTGGAATAGATTGTTGTAGAGTGGAGTGGAGTGGTAAAGAGTATTGTGGAGTGGTGTAAGCAGAGTAGAGTGGTGTAGAGGGTATTGCATACAGTAGAGTAGAGTGTTGTAGAGTACAGTGACTTAGAGTGGAGTTGATTGTTGTAGAGTGGACTGGTATGGGGGAGTAGAGTAGGAAAGTGGAATTTCAGAGACTGGAGTAGAGATTTGTAAAGTCGAGTGGCATAGAGAGGGTGACATAGAGTGTCAGAGTGGAGTGGATTAGAGTGGAGGGGTGTAGAGTGCAGCAGTGGAGAGAAGTAGAGTGGAGTAGTGTGTCATAGAATAGAGTGGAGTAAACTGGCATGAGTGGTGTAGAGAGAGTTGCATAGAGTGGAGTAGTTTTGTTGAGTGGAGTGTTGTAAAGTGGAATGTCATAGAGTGGAGTAGAGTGTCATAGTGTGGAATATTCTGGATTGTCGTAGAGTGGTGTAGAGTGGACTAGAGTGAAGTGGCGTACAGTACAGTGGTGCAGAATAGATTGGAGTAGAATACGTTGGTTTTGAGTAAAGTGATGTTGACTCCATTGGCGTAGAGTGCAGTTACGTAGAGTAGAGTGATACAGAGTGAATTGCAGTGGTGTAGAGTGCAGTGGCATAGAGTGGAGTGGTGCAGAGTGGACTAGAGTGCAGTGCCACAGAGTGCAGTGGCATAGAGTAGATTTTTTAAAGTAAAGCGGCGTAGACTGGAGAGGTCCAAGGTAGAGTGGAGTGGTGTAGGGTAGATTGGACTGGTGCAGGGTAGAGTCCAGAGGTGTAGAGTAGAGTGGCATAGAGTGCAATGGCATAGAGCAGAGTGCTGTAGAGTGCAGTGGCAAGGAGTGCAGTGGTGCAGAACAGATTAGAGTGGTGTAGAGTAGAGCAACACAGAGTAGAGTGACATAGAGTGTAGTGGTGTAGAGTGCAATGGAGTAGAGTGCAGTAAAGTGGAGCAGTGATGTAGGAAACTTGAGGGGGCCCCCTTGCAAAGCTCATTTAGGCCCCCCTGGACCCAGTCAGGAGCTCTCAGGCCAGGGGCCTGCCGTCCGTGCAAAGTGCCGGAGGGGGCTCCCTGGTGCTTGGGCCCCCTCCTGAACCACAGGGGCTGCGGGGGATAATGTTACACCACTAGAATGGAGTAGAGTTGAGTGGTGCAGAGTAGAGTGCAGTGGCATAGAGTACAGTAGTGTGGAGTGGACTGGACTGGCGGTAAGTTCAGTGGTGGAGAGGGTAAGTTCAGTGGTGGAGAGTGCAGTGTCGTAGAGTGCAGTGGCATAGAGTGCATTGCTGTAGAGTGCATTGGCATCAAGTGGTGCAGAGGCAAAGAGTGCAGTGGTTCACAATATATTAGAGTGGTGTAGAGTGTAGTGGCGAACAGTGGAATGGCACACAGTGGAATAGAGAGGCATAGAGTGCAGTGGCATAGAGTAGATTACGTCAGAGTAGAGTGAAGTGGCATAAAGTGCAGTACCGTAGAGTGCAGTGGTGCAGAGTAGATCTGAGTGACTCAGAGTGGAGTGGCTTAGAATGCAGTGGTGAAGAGTGCAGTGGTGCATAGTAGAGTAGTGTGGGGCAGAGTGCATTGGCACAGAGTAGAGCGGTTTCAAGTAGAGAGACGTTGAGTGAGGTAGCGTGGAGTGGTGCAGAGTAGAGCGCAGTGACGCAGTGTGGAGTGGCATAGTATGAAGTGGGTGCAGAGTATAGCGCACTGATGCAGTGTGGAGTAGCGTGGAGTTGAGTGGCGTGATGTGGAGAGGTGCAGAGTAGAGTGCAGTGGCGTGGAGGGGTGCAGGTTAAAGTGTCATAATGTAGAGTATGCATGGTGTGGTAGCGCACTGCTATTACAGACAACATTGAAATGGCCATAACATTTGCACAGATACAGTTTTACTGATCAAAGTATACAGCGCACAAATGATAATACTTGGAAATGTCATATATAAAATATTTGTTTCCACCACACTTCAGAATTACAAAAAAATGTGCTTCATTTGTGCTTTCCATACTCCGAAATATTTGCACAGTTGATTTAAAGACATTTAAATTTTGTTTTGTGCTAAAAAGAAAAACAACATTGTACAGGACATGAGTAGCCAGCATGATTGTCTCTCATTTTGAAGTCGGAGAAAGAAAATAAACACCAAGCTCCCTGGAAGACAGAGCCTGACATTTGACTTCTGTCTTTGACTGCACAGCATATGTGACAAGGTAAAAACAAGATTTAACAAGCATTTGCAATGCAATCTATCTCGCCTTTGGGACCTTATAAGTGTTTAGCCATGCATTACATCAGGGAGTCACTGGAAAGCCTAGTTTGGAAAAACAGCGTTAGTGAGTACATGGATCGAGACGACTACCCTAACCAAAGCATACAGCTCCTCGACCCCAGGAGTTCCCCCTTAAAGGCACAGCATGTAATCATTTTCAGATGCTGGTAACATTTCTACTCCCACGGGTCCCGCTGCTCCTGTTCCGTTTACCCCACTGCAAGACCCCCCCTGCCTCACAACACAGGGGTTTGATCAACCGCATCGCAGGTACACACATCTGCAAATTTCTTTTTGCACTGCCATGTTGAAAGGCACTGAAACGCTCTACCATAAAAAATGTATTGCAGCGGGAACATCTTGGGTATGGGGTGCGGTAACTACAACAGAGTGATGTGTGCTGAGAAGGATCAATGGAAGAGACGCGGTAACATGTGCTTGGTATATAATTAGGCACGTAACTCAAAGCACATCAACATATACATTTACAGTTCTATGCACATTGAGATAGATATGCCCAAAAATCACACAATGTCAAAATGGAATCTGAACCCATGTCTTGCTCAAGCCAGCAGCTTTGTAGTCGCATCAGGTCGGGGCAATGCCACGACCTGGAAGTCCATGCCCTCGCACCGGGTATTAGCGTTGCGAAAATTCTGCAGCTATTTGACAACTCTAAGCCACCTGTTAGCAGCACATCTGTTAGGGTCAGCTGTTTTCATTTGGCCGCTTTAATAGGGTTTGATTAAACGTTGACCTGTAGCAGCAGACACCAGGACTCGCGCGAATGGCTATTGAGGGGACCATGTGGTTTTCACCTTTAAGGAGGTGAAGCATGCCTACAGCATGGTGGCTTAATCACATGGTGTAAAAGGAAAGTGCTTTGAGGCATTCGGACCCAAGCCATTTTTGTAAATGTATCGTCTGTGTATGTGCAAAATGCCAGCTTTTATCTATGAGCAGACAGAATCAATTACTCTTTAAAGTTGAATGAATATGTTTTCACTCCCCTGAGATGTTGGTCATATTGTAAACATGGACATCCCGCAGTGTAGAAGAAACCTATTTTTCAGTGTAATAACCATAAATTCCTTTTTATAAAGCGCTTCATACCACCCTTGTGCTGTTTCTTTTTTTTTTTTAAGTTTAGAAAGCTTTATTGAAAATAGTAGAACATAGTAAAACATCATTACAGAGGCAAATGGGTAACATACCAGAATGGAATGAACTTATAAACTAATATTTGTAAATCTGGTCCCGTAATGGGAAGTAAAACTGTACAAAGGAAAAAAGCTTTTTTTGGATTTTAAAAAGGAGGAGGGAGAGAGAGAAGAAAGAAGAGAGATAGAAAGAGAGGAGGGAAGGGGTAACATATAGGAAAAGCCTATGCAATAAATACAATGTCTGTAAAAAGTTAAAAAAAAAAAAAAACAAAAGATAAAGAAAGAAGAGGGTACTTAGAACAGGAATAAAAAATAGATCAGGGAGCAAGTTTGGATAGATAAGCTGTGAGCGGTGACCATAACAGATCTTTTTTAATTAATGCATTGAAGTGGCAAAAGCACGATCAAGCCTGTGGTGGTGGCATAACAAGTTCCACCAAGCCTGATAGGAGATTTTGGAGGTATCTTTCCAATTGGTTGTGATGATTTGAAGGGTAATGCCTATAAATAAGTCTATAAATCTTAGCACATGACAGTGGGCATTCCATATTGGTGAGGATCCTCCCAAGAATACATGTATAATCTCAAAAGGGAAATGTGTGGATAGAATATCATTTAACTTGGACCAAATGCGAAGCCATAGAGATTTAACCAACGGGCAGTGGAAGAACATATGAAAGAAGTCACTGTCTTCACATGGGCATGACCAACATTTTTTAGATTCAAGTAGTTTGAATTTGTGCAAGTGAGAAGGGGTAATAAAGAGTCTGTTATAAAAGAAAAAAAGAGTTTGTGTAGTGCTAGCAGAGCGAGAAGAGGTGTGTATTTTGGACCAAAGAGATTTCCAAAGTTGAGGTGTGAATTCCTGGGATAAGTCTTTTCCCATAAAAGTTCTATAGGCAGCTTGGATCTGACTACAGAGGGGCGGGAGAGTAGTTTGTAAATGGCGGCAGCTCTAAGTGGGATAGAGAAATTGAGTGTGAAAGAGGGGACTTGAGAAGGAGTGACTGTAGGGAAGTGCTGAGAGAAAACTCGAATAAGAGAGGCCTTCAGGAGGGGGTAGTGGAAAGAATGAGAGTCAGAGATATCAAATGATTCGCGAATATCAGAGAATTCCCTCGGTGAATTGTCCTTCATAAGATGCGCAAGAGTAATAATACCTTTATCAATCCATTCTTTCCAGAAGAGTGCTCTATTATTGATCTTTAAAAATGTATTGTACCATATTGGCGATTGAGAGAGAAGGTCCTCAGGAGAAAAATGGGAACGTAAAAGAGAAAGGGCAAGGGCCTTAGAGTGATTAAAAATGGGAGTAGAGAAACGTTTCGGGGGTTGAGATAAACGAGTAGCTGCAGAAAATGAGAAGGGTAAGAGCTGGGCGAGTTCGATTGAACTCCAAGCTGTTAAGGGAGAGCAGGAAGAATCCATTAAAAAAGGCCAAATTTGCTTTAGTATGAACGCAGAGTGATATCGATTGATGTTAGGAAAATTGACTCCACCTAGATCTTTAGGTTGCTGGAGACGAGAAAGAGAGATCCTGGCTTTGCGGTTATTCCATAAGAATTTCATTAAGGAACGATTAATAGTACTAAAGAAATAAAGCGGAAGGGAAACAGGAAGCATGGAAAGGTAGAAGTTAATAATGGGAAGGAGCATCATTTTAATAGAGGCTAATCTGCCCCACCAGGATAAAAAAAGAGGAGACCAGCTCTCTATAAGAGCAGAAAGTTTATTAAGTATGTCGGTGTGGTTGATCTTAATGGTTTCCTTAATAGAGCTGGTATACAGAATGCCTAAACATTTGATGCGCTTGGGATTCCATTCAAAACCGGATCCATGAAACATGTGAGACAAACAGAATTTGTTTAAAGGTAAGACTTCAGTTTTGTCGGTATTCAACTTATAGCCAGAGACTAAAGAGTATTCTTGTAATAAGGAAAAAAGGGCCGGTAAAGAAGTAGAAGTGTTAGAGATGTAAAGCAAAATGTCGTCGGCATAAGCAGTGAACTTGATATCACTATCTTGAAATTGAAGACCTGTGTACAAAGGTGAGCGCCTAATTTTTTCCAGAAAAGGTTCTAAAGCCAGAATGAAGAGAAGTGGAGAAAGGGGGCAACCTTGTCTAGTTCCTCTAGGAAGAGAGAAGTAGTTAGATTGACAGCCGTTTGCCCATATAGAGGTAGAAGGGTTAGAATAGAGTAAATGAACATATCTAATAAAATGGGGACTAAAGCCGTGCCATCTCAACGCTCCAAACATAAAGTCCCAGCTCACCCTATCAAATGCTTTTTCAGCATCAAGTGTGATGGCTGCGACAGGTGCGTCCATTTTAGATGCGAGATGGATGATATTGAGAAGAGTTCTTGAATTGTCGGTTATAGACCTTCCTTTAACAAATCCGGATTGATAAATGTTAATAAAATCCAGAATCACTTTGTTAAGTCTGATGGCTAATATCTTAGCAAAGATTTTACAGTCAGTGTTAATTAAAGAAATGGGCCTGTAATTTCTACAGAGGGAGGGGTCTTTGTCTTTTTTGGGGATTAGACATAGCATTGCTTGGGTAAAGGATCCCTTTGACTCTCCTACGCCAAGAAAGTAGTTTATCAGTGAGAGTAGATGAGGTATGAGAGATGTTTTAAACTGGAGATAAAATCGAACGGTGAAGCCATCTGGACCAGGTGTTTTGTCTTTAGGTAGGAGATTAATAGCATTAATGATTTCCTTATCCAAGATAGGAGTATCTAGTGGAGTAAGATCAGGCGAAGCAACCGGAGATTTGGGGATGGATTGAAAGAAAGAGTCAATTTGGTCGGAGGAGGGAGTGAACTCTGGAGTGTAAAGAGAGGTATAATATTGGACAAAACAGTCAAGAATTTTAACGTCAGTAGTATGACGAACTCCGGAGCAATCAGTAATAGCAATAATTTTAGATTTCTGTTTCTTAATTTTGAGGTAGTTGGCCAGGGATTTGCCAGCTTTATTCCGTCCGCCATACATTTTTGCATTAAATTTAAGGAGATTGTTGCATGCGGAGTCCCAGGAATGTTTATTGAATTGCATTTTAGCTTTGACAAGAGAGGGAAGAATATCAGTAGAATTAGTGGTGAAGTATTGATGTTCGAGGGCTTTAATTTGTTTAAGGATAAGAGAAGAGTCTGAGAAGGCTTTTTTCTTCTTCCGAGATACAAAATCAATGATAAAGCCTCTGGCAGTAGCCTTAAAGGCATCCCAAATAGAATGAAAATGAGAAGTAGAGGACAGATTGTTAAGGAAAAATTCGTCCATAAAAAGTGTAAATTGTTGAACAAACTGAGTATCTAATAGAAGAGAGTTATTGAAGCGCCATCTGCGAGAAGTAGGAGGAGGTGACGGGAAGTCCATATCTAAAATGACTGGAGCGTGATCTGAAATGAGGATAGAACCAATTTCTGAGTTGGTCATAAACTGCAGGGCATGTTGAGTGAGAAAAATGTAGTCAATGCGGGAATGAGAGTTATGGACGGGGGAGAAAAAGGAAAATTCCAGTGCATCCGGGTGAGAGATTCTCCATGTGTCAATAAGACCTCTAGAGGAAATTGCTTTATAAAAAGTTTTCTGCATTTTGTTGGGGACATATTTGGTTTGTGATTTACGATCCAGGAAGGGATCCATAAGTTGATTACAGTCTCCGCCCATGATCAGATCATCCACAGCATGGGAAGAAAGAAGGGTAGAAAAATCATTCCAAAATTGAAAATCTACACCATTCGGACCATAAATATTACAGAAAGAAAGTCGAGTGTTATTAACAGTGGCATTTAAAAGCAACCATCTACCATTATCATCATGCAACTCATTTTGTAATTGAACACTTAAAGATTTGTGAAATAATATAATGACACCATTTTTGTTATTAACTGCCAGAGAGCAAAAAACCTCTCCTACCCATTGTTTACGTAATGAGGACAAGTCTTGCAGCTTTAAGTGTGTCTCTTGTAACATTGCAACAGAACATTTTAACCTCGCTAAGTGAGATAAGACACGTTGCTTCTTAACAGGATTACGAATGCCTTTGACATTCCAAGATATAACACGTAAACCTTTCATCTACAGAATGTAAATGTAGATAAGCATGAAAATAGAGACAAGTCAAAGGGAGGGAGAAGAGAATGATAAGAGGACAGAAGTAAATTAAAGAATGGTGATATAAAAGAGGCATAAAAGAAAGAAAAACTCATGAAAGCTGGCCACATAGAGATAAGAAACGGAAAACAATAAAGTACCGTGATTTGAGAGCAACAGGAAGAAGATAAAAAAGGAAAAAAGACTAGAGGAAAGTACAAAAGAGAAGTGAAGTATAGGGAAGGGAAAGGGAATAAGAATGAGAGGAGCAGAGGACAAAGCTGCCCAAAAAAAGTTAGGGAAGAAGAGATGACGGAAAGCCAGAAGGCTTTAGCCATGTTGACCAAGAAACAAAAAACAAGAAACATTATTGGGGGAGGGGGGACGACAAGAACCGAAACAGCCACACCACTGGAGGGAGCACCGAGAACAGAGGTCGACTGTATGTCATCAGACAAAAAGGAAGGGAGAAATATTCTAGAAAAAAGGGAACAATAAACAAATGAGACAGGGAAAAAGGGAGCTTACCAGACGCTAGGGGGCAACGCAGTTGGATACATCAAACAGAGTAGACAAAACGGATGATGTGAGACGGGATCTTTAACCACAGCGCAGGAAGGACCTAAAAACGAACGGAGAGGAAAAAAGGAAAAACACCAACAATTAACAATGACATAGAACAAATGTGAGACCTGAAAAAGAAATAAGGAAGCATTAACAAGACAAACAATGTTTGCCAAGTTCCATATGTTCTTCTCGGTGCGTGTGAATAAACTTCCGAAGATCAGCTGGATCGTCAAATGAAAATGTTCTGTCTTTGTAGGTTACTTTGAAGTAACAGGGGTGTATGAGGCCATAGCGGGCGTTCATGGATTTTAAGGCTGGTCTAAGATCTAGGAATTCTTTGCGTCTGCTGGCAGTTGGTTTGGATACATCCTGACTGAAAAAAACTTTATGGCCAGACCAAAACATTTGTTTATGTTGTTTGGCAGCTGTGAGAATTGCCATAAGGTCAGAGTATAGCAAGAAATAGGCGATGATGCCTCTCGGTTTGATGACGGAGGGTGGACCTTGGGGCCCAAGTCTATGTGCTCTTTGGATATTAAAGTCTACTGCTTTTGGAAGGCCAACAATTGGTAAGACTTGAGATTTTAAGAAGGAAATCATGTCAGAGCCTTCAGAGCCCTCCGGAATTCCATAAATACGCAGGTTGTTACGCCGGTTACGATTTTCCAAATCCTCTGTAGACTTTTTAAGTTGGTTAACTTCCTTGGTGAGAATTTCCACTCTGTCAATAACATCCTGCGCGTCGCTTACCTTCTGTTCAACATCAGAAAGTCTCAAATCAAGGCCAGACCATTTCTCCTCTAATCTTTGGAGGGTGGTGGTGGTATCCAACATAAAGGGTCGAAACAAGCGCAGTTCATCCATAATGTCCTCTAACGTGACAGGAAGAGGTGATTTGGTTGGAGATGAGTCTTTCTTAAGGCGCTTGCTGTTGCTGACTGTAGAGTCTTCACGACCACCAGAAGAGGTCCCAGCGGCACCATGAGATTTGTTAGACTGTGCAAGATCCATGCTGAGATAGTAAGTCAGAAGATAAGATGAAAACAGGACCAAAATTGTAAAAGCAGGGTAAAGAATAGATTACTGAATCGCAAGAAGTAAAGTCATTAAGGAGCACAATCAGGAGAGCACGTAGCAGTAACCAGAGTAGGCAGTATGGTCAGAAGGTAGTGAAAAGCCTCTGATGTATTGGGATACTGCTCAGGAGGAAATAGCCCTGCCGCGATGAATATAAAAGTTTCCAAACTGCTATCTGAGAGGAATTGATGGAAGGATAACTGCAGCCATTACAGTGAGATGTGTTTCAATTTCCAAATGAAGGCACCCAGGTGAAAGAAAGAAAAAATGAGTGTGCGCGTAGAGGTTATATTGTGTTAGACATAATGAACATAGGAGAAAGGCTGATGTGGGGGATTCAGCGCACAGGTGTTGAAAAGAACTGCATTTCAACCATAGGCAGGTCGTCACAAGCGTACTTACAGGAACGACCGCAATGCAGGGAGAGCTGAAGCAGTATATGAGCGCACTATCTCAAGCGCATACAAAATACAAAATGGCGGCCACGTAGTGAGAGGAGCTGAGGTGATCTCGGAAGCGCTGTCCCAGGGGTACTCACAGTAGCACAGTAGCAGATGCGCTGCAATAAGAACTAGGGCAGTCCAAAGCATGCTATCACAAGCGCACAGCCCAAGGCAATTAGAATGCGGGGCAAGTTGAGGGAAAGATCGATTGCATCGATGCAGGCGCACACAAAATGGCGGTCGCAATGTTAGGGAACCTGAGGCGAAGTCAACTGTGCGGTAAAAGAGGGTCCAAACATACTCAACGTTGGTCAAGGACAGTCCACCGCATTCCCGGCATGTTCCGACGCACTCACATCCATTTGTGAGCAGAAGCGTTGCCGGCACAAGGTCCCTTCAGTCGGAAAAGAAGCTCGGTGCTGCGGAGCTCCCTCAAGGGCGCGGCCATCTTGTCACCGCTGCCGCGCGCTCCTCTCCCCTTGTGCTGTTTCTAAACGCTGTAAATACCAGCTTTTGCCATTACCCAGTTTAGTAATACATCGAACGGGTGGAAGGCTGAGTCAGCCTTGCAGGTTTGAAATCATGCCCTCCAAATCATCTCATCTCAGCAGCAGTCTTTTATTCTCCAAGCAGTCCTGACAGCTCAGGCCGTGTACAAGCATTGTTTCATCTTTCTGGAGAATGACACCTTCAGAAGACACTAGTTAAAGCTGCGTGTCCCCACCTGACTTCAGAAAGCTGGAAAGGCGTCTGTTCTGTTTACAGTTTACTCAATCAATAATAAAACATTGTTGTACAGAAGCTGCAGATTTCGTTGCATTTAAGTGGGATGATCCTTGAGGCACCGTTCCACGACAAGAAACCAGCTAAGAATTTAAATTGATTTTTTTTTTGGGTTGGTTTTCGACAAGTTTGTGTGGATTCTGCTTTCACTGTGAAGAGTGGATTTGAATATTGTTTTCACTTTGTTTGGATAAAGATTTTTTGATTATTAACCAGTGAAAAAGTAACCTGGAAAAATATTTTTATAGTAAGTACATAAGAGCGTCACTTGTACTGCTTTTGAATCGAATGAAGACCAGTACAAGTGATGCTCTTACATGGTAACTATAAAAACATAAAATAAATGTGTTCTTGCATCTTGTTTTTCAGAATGATAAGATGCCTTGAGAACACCGTAATCTCTATCACAATACTACTTTCTGCTGCAATAGTGACGAAGACTTCATTTGTTCCGGCTTCTTGAAGGGTGGAGGGGTAATAGAAGAGCAGGGCGTGTCCCAGAAAGGGAAACAAAGAGGGAGTTGTAGGGTTGAACACGAGACGTGCACACGCAGAAGAGTGGACCCCACGCTGGGTTTGATAAGCCCATGCTCCCCTCACACACAGAGCGGCCTTTTGCAGGAAGCCAGTGCGGGGCAGATACCAATGTCCGTCACGCAGAATGTTCTGGATCGCTGTGATTATCAATGGATCCTGTGACCAGCCTTGGACGGAAGGAGAGATCACAAACCTACCTGTGGTATTTAATCCTCGGACGGGGTGTCTTCAACAAATCAGTACTAACGAGCATTGGCGAAGCCAGTGCTTGTTTGCGATGCCAGATGCTATCGGCTGAAAGGAAACAACGCTTGTTGCCAGTGCTGTTCACCAGCGCAAAAGTGCATGACTACTGCAGCGGGGTGGTGTCGGTGCCAACTAGTACTAAATGAAGTAGCCGCCATTGTCCCGGCTGCTTGAAACAGAAAGCGGGCATGGCGCGCTGAGTGCAAGCAAAGCACGTTGTGCCTGCAGTAAGAGAAACCTATTAAAGAAAAGAGTGCTTACAGAATAAATAACACGTACCGTGTAACAACCGAAGTAAAGGAGCCAGTAGCCATGGGAGGTTACAAAAGAAGTCAAGGCAGTATCAAGGAGGGACTAACAAGCCAATTACTGAATCAGAAGCCAGCATTTAGGAAGGACAAAGACACAAGCCAATGAAAAATATGGGCGGAGAGTGGGCGGGCTTCCATACTCCACTACAGCAAGTCTCGCAGAGCAGCGCATGTGCGCAGACTCAGGCTCGACCTAAAAACCTGTTTACAGAAATCCAGTACTGGTGGAAAAATATAGTAAATAGTGTTTGCGTAACGGAAGGGACGAACTCAAGCTGGACAACCTAAAACAATTAAAGGTAGCAAATAGAAAGCAAGCAAATGTGAATTGCAAACCACAAAAGCCAATGGTAAGCAATGGACGGAATGCATCCCCAGGGAAACTTTCGGAATGACCCAAGATGTTGTTAGCAGACTAGACAACTGTGCTTTCTCGTAGGCTTTGACCTAAAAAGGGCTAGGCTGTTTGACCTTACCATCCTTCCATCGAAGAGGCTGCAAGTTTGGCAAATATTTGAAACACTAATGGGGAGAGGATGTTGCGCAACCTCCAGACCTGCTGAGTATCTGCTTTGGCTCAACATCCTGTGATTGTGGGGAAATCACTTACTCTCCCCGTGCCTACCAAAAATGAATGTATACTTGTGTAATGTAACTGGTGCGCGTGTGAAGAGCTCCAATGCCTTTGGGTCGAGTTCATGCTATATAAAACTGCAAAAACAAAAAATTCCAATAAAGGGGTCTATGTCTGAAAGAGTGAGAGTTCCATTTGACTTTAGGCAGCGGTGGTTGCTTCACTTGGGTGGGAGAGCGTTGCCCCCCCCTCCCTTCAGCCCGCTGTGAGCCTTGCAGGAAAGATAAAATGGCAATGAAAAGATTTAATTGCCATTTTATTTTTTCGATGTGCACGCTGCAGCTGCCAGCCTATCTCAGAGACTTGTGGGGCGTGTCCTCTGCTGCCGATTGGCAGCAGAGGACAGTAGAATCAGCAGCAGAGGACAGTAGCAGTGGCTGGCTGGATGCTCCAAAGTGACATGCACACTTTGAAGCTCTCTACCAAGCTGTCTTACACAGCTTTTTGGAGACCAAGCGCAGGCCTACATGGCCCGAAGGAGCATCGAGCCAGCCCACTCCATCCAATCCTAGCACTTCTCTCATGCTGGTTAACAGCACGAGAAGAGCCAGGATTGGTTAAGGGAGATGGCTGGGCCCATGCTGGAGTGGAGACGAAGATCGGGATGAGCGAGGACGTTAAAGCCAGGTAAGTGGCTTATTTTTCTATTTTTTAAGTATTTTGCTTCTTTGACTGGGAAAGATTTGCTGTTACTATCTCCTGTGAATCTACAGTAGTGTTTAAGGATGCAGTTTACAAATTGATACAGCAACCCTGCTGCAGGATTCATACATGTGCACCAACCTATTTTATCACTGTAAACAGAAAGCAATGTAGATGCAGGACTCTATCTCTTCCTGAATCGCCTCCCTAATTGTTATGCATGTATGTGTTAATAAAGAGGTTGTGACAGCTATTTGTAGATTTGTATAACTAACTCCACAGAAGTGTCTGCTGCTGGCATTGGGGAAGGAAAGCAGAAACTCTGTCAACTGCAGGTAGGCCAATAACTGTTAACTAGGCAAAACTAGGCTATCGTACTAAAATTTTTATATACCCTTAAATTCCACCATTTCTCAACCTTAGAAGGATGAAAGGTGGAGTCAGTCTTGCCTGATGTCACCCTCTATCTGCGGATGCACATCGGTGTCGGCAGCAGGTGCATAGACCCCTCGGTTGTCTTACCATCTGCTTTACTTTGATCATGAATTCATCTAACAAGTTTATTGGCTACATATATTAGGTTGAACCCTTGAAATTGGTTCCTAATTTGTTATTAGGCTGCACCCTCATCTTTCATGAAGTTTTACACCCCTCCCTCCTTTTCATTAGGGCTAAAGCACTGTACCGCCCACTGACTGTGCTCAGTTTATTGGCTGGGAAAGCAGGTAGGCCAGGGACACCTGGCGGGAATCGAACTTATGTTAAGCAAAGTTCTCTGAGGTGGCTGCTTTAACCCACTGAGCCATTTTACTGCCCGTTAAGATGATTAGGGAGTCAAGAATCGTGTGTCCAACAGACAACACAGGTTACATACTCAAAGCGCCGAAGGCCGACACCTGCCAACTGGTAGGCAGTAGAATGTTCAATAAATGGCTCATGGGTAATTAACAACGTCTGTTTCAATCTTAATTTGTGACCAACCCCAGAGATCTAGGTGCAGATGGGCTTTTAAAAGTTCTAATATTGCAAGTCAACCCCATGCGAATATTCTCTCTCATCTGTCTCGCTGTCACCCTCCCTTTCTCACCCGAGTCTTACACATGTTCTTTCCCACCCTTCTCATTTCCAGCCTTTCTGACCCGCCTACTCCCTCTCTTACTTCCTCCTGCCCTCTACTTCCATCCCTCCCCCTCTTCACTAGGAGGCCAGGGCACAGATGTTGCCAACCAGGGAGGAGGGGTATCTGGCACCCCCTGCAGGTGACACCTAGCCCTCCACCAGGTACCACACACCTTCCTCTCTCTCCCACCTTCCTCTTCTCAGTCGAATGCTCCACACACCCTGTTCCTCACCTCGCTCTTGTAGACTCGCTGTCCTCTCTCTGCTACATCACACCCTCTTCTTTTGCCCTCCTGCTCCCTCCATCACTCTCCTACAGCTCTCCTCTAGTTCACCTCTTAGACATCTCACCCGCCTCCCCCATGACTTCCTAACAAACTGGGACTGGTATACTGGGCTACATGCCTCCTGCATCCCTAACAGGCCGGCACAGCTGTGGCAGCCATTCGCTTGCCAGGCTATGACTGGCTGTTCCCCGCCCCTATCATCATTTCAGAGGCTGTGTGCAGGTGGTACATCTCTCCATTGGCCAGTCCAGGATTGCTACCGCACACTTTCTAGTTCACTTTCTCAACAGTGCAGAGAAGCCATTGTATTGCTGAGTGATCGTGAAGCATGCTAAGGTTCACCTGTATGTTGTGAGAAGTTGGCCTGGCATATGCTGTCCACTAGTTATAGTGGGCACCTTGCACCAGTCCAAACGACCCTTATTGATGATAGGTTTAAAGACAACCTTTATTGAAAGCTATCCTAGTGGTAGCTATGGAGAGCAGCCTTCAGGCTAAGTCTTGAAGGAATGTAAAGCAGCTTGTTTTACCAGTCTATAATCTCTTGAGTGACCAAATGAAAGGAGAACCACACAAGGTATATATATAAAATATATGTATTTATTTCTAAACACTAACTACTAATCTCTTTATGAGATTAGAGTCCAAGATACACAATATCACAATATTAAAACGACAGTAAATAGCACAATATACAATGGGCCCCAGGGGGGGACCAAACCATATATTAAGAAAGTGGTATAAGAACCACGACTTGACTAGACACAGTGCCTAGAGCACGTAGAATCGCTGGGACCCCAAGGAACCACCCAAGGTAGTGACACAGGAGACCCACGGGGGACGTGTGCAGTGTGAGAACACAGCCGCGAGCGCCGTAGGATTCTATGAGGAAAGTCGCGGTTGGAATTTTAAAGCATAAGGACACTTAGAAGAGGACTTTGAGCAAACCCCTATAGACTTAAGGGGTTCTAGGGCCAACACCCACGTGAGCACCGGAGTACTCGAGTTACCTCACCCAGGGAAGCCGGGTGCATAGGTGTCAAAGGGTGTCGGGAATCGTCGTTGATTTCAATGGCGATCTGCTGCAAATTGCTGCTGCCGTGAAGAAGGAAAGTGTCCGGGGTGATCCAAGCCTGGATCGAAATGTGAAGAACCTGAAAGCAGAGGGGACAGAGTCTGGGTCACTAGCCAGTGACCAGGAGCGGAGCAATCGAATGCCCACCGATGTCGGGTGCTTCAGGTGCGAAGAGGTGAAGCTTGACTCTGCAGCCACGGGGTCCCGGAGACGTCAAGGATGACCAGGAGCCGGATTCGAGCTGTCCCACGAAGGATGTCGAGTGCTGGGGTGTCGGTGCTCGGATTGAACACAACAAGCCTTGGCAACAGCAACCCACGCAGGAAGAGAAAAGATGCTTCTGTGCGGACCAGCAAGGTCCTGGGGACTCCCCAAGTGATGGAGAGACAGGACACGTCTCGAGCAACTAGGGAAGCCCAATCAAAGTTAGAGTTGCCTTCTCGGGGACCCACAGGTCAACGGACCAGGGATCGCGAAGGGACCTCGAGAGGAATCACGAAATGGTGGCCCACGGAACACTCGTTGAGTGTAAGCCAGTAATCTTCGGTGTAATAACTGCTCGGGGTCAGGGCTACAAGGAAACCAAAGCTCAGCCTCAGGGGTCACCGGAAAGCTGATGCTTCTGCAAATGGACGCGGTGCCCAGGGGTTCGGGTTGCACGGTCACCACGAGGGATACAGGCCTCAGACTTGCTGTGGGCACAGACCAACCTCTAAGACCTCGGAAAACCCACCTCCTGTGTGGCAATATTCTTCGGAGTCCGTCGGAGCTTCGGAGATGCCAACTGGTCAGTTGCGTTAAAGGTGCCTGCATTGCAGGGGAGTAACTCCTTTACTCCAAGGGAGATTCTTCAGTCATCCAGCGTAGTGTAGATCGTCGAAGTACTTGGTTTCTGTGTCAGAGTTTAGTCCAGGTGTAATCTAAAGTCCTGTAGTCAGGGGTTCCTACTTTATACCCAAGGAAGGGGTGGGACAAACTCTGGGGACCCACCTATGGGAGGGTCAGGAAAGAGGGGTGGCTACACCCATTTCCTTTGTCCAGTTTCGCACCAGAGCAGGGGCTGTTAGCCCCTGCAACCGGTTTGAGCTGGACTATGCACAGGGACACCAAATGTGCCCCCAGTGCAGACTTCAAAGCACTCTTGGAGTGCACCCACCCAGCCCCAATACACTAAAGCCTGTCTGGGAGGTGGTCACACCTCCCTGTGACAGGAAACCTATTGTCCAGGCCTCCCCTGCTGGAGTTTCGTCCAGCAGCAGGAGGGCAGACTCGTGTCTGTGGCTGCAGCATCCATTTTGTGATGCCATGGTCTGTTAAGCTGGTACCGGGTGTACCGGTGGTGCCATGTTTCTCCCTCTAGTAGGGTGGATTCATACCTCCCACCCAAGTTACTGGGGTGGAGGTATGATTCCAAGGTGTTTGACACCAAACACGACATGTTTCCATGCAGCCATTCTCGAGTTAGCATTTACCGCGAGGTTATAATGCACTTAAGAGTATATGGTCTGGCTGCATCACAAACAACCCCGGAATGAAGATTCCGAAAGCTGCAGAGGGGCTCTGCTCATGCATGAGCACCCTCTCACATGAAACCCAGCACCCTGCTTTCAGGATTGTTAAGGCCTGTCATAGGGGTGACTGATAGGTTTACATGTGCAGTGATATGGAGAGATATAGGGAACCTATATCTCAGTAAGGGGTGCATATACCACCTTACACAGGCTGCTGTAGCAGACCTGTTGTGTCATTTTAAAAGGCTTCCCAGGGGTGGCACAATACATGCTGCAGCCCCAGGTAGGCCTCTGGGGTACCTATGCCCTGGGTATATAGTATACCATATACTAGGGACTTATAAGGGTACCCCAGAATCCAATCTGGAGGGTACCTAAAGTACCTACAATCAATTTAGAGTAGAAAGCAGATAGACTGGGGTCCTGATTAGCAGGGCCTCAGTCTGGCTAAGTCGAAAAACAGTGAAACATCAGCAAAAAGTGGGGGTAACTATAAGACGCAGATCCTACTCTCCTACACAACCCCCCCCCCAAACGTCAGGACATTAAACTAACCTTGACCAGTTGAGTCTTCATGTTCTAAGTGGAAATATCTGGAGAATCCATCTGCATTGGCATGGTTACTCCCAGGTCTATGTTCCACTGTATATTCCATCCACTGTAGAGAAATGGACCACCTCAAAAGTTTGGGGTTTTCACCCTTCATCTGTTTTAGCCATAAGAGGGGCTTGTGGTCTGTCTGAACAATGAAGTGAGTGCCAAACAAGTATGGCCTCAGCTTCTTCAAGGCCCAAACCACAGCAAAGGCCTCCCTCTCAATGGCTGACCAACGTTTCTCTCTGGGGGTCAACCTTCTGCTAATAAAAGCTACTGGCTGATCCTGACCTTCATCATTCAATTGTGATAACACAGCCCCTACCCCCAACTCAGATGCATCTGTTTGGACAATGAATTGCTTGGAGTAATCAGGACTTTGCAGAATGGGAGCAGTGCACATGGCCTGCTTCAGGTCATCAAATGCCTTTTGACAGCTAACTGTCCACTGAACTTTCTTGGGCATTCTTTTAGAAGTCAAGTCATTCAAAGGGGTCACTATGGATCCATACCCTTTGACAAATCTTCTATAGTACCCAGTCAGGCCCAAGAAAGCTCTGACCTGAGTCTGGGTAGTTGGAGCAACCCAGTCCATGATGGTCTGGATTTTGCTCTGCAATGGTTGAACCTGGCCTCCACCCACAAGGTGGCCCAGGTACACAACCTGACTCTGCCCTATCTGGCACTTGGTGGCCTTGATAGTTAGGCCTGCTTTCTGCAGGGCCTCCAAAACATTTCGCAGGTGGACCAGGTGATCCTCCCAGGTGGAGCTAAAGACAGCAATATCATCTAGATATGCTGCACTATAGGCTTCCAGGCCTGTAAGGACTTTGTTCACCAACCTTTGAAAAGTGGCAGGTGCATTTTTCAAACCAAAGGGCATCACCACAAATTGGTAGTGCCCACTAGGGGTAGAAAATGCTGTTTTGGCTTTTGCATCCTCAGCTAGTCTGATTTGCCAGTAGCCAGCTGTCAGGTCAAATGTGCTGAGAAACTTGGCTGAGGCCAAAGTGTCTATGAGCTCATCTGCCCTAGGGATTGGATGGGCATCAGTCCTAGTGACTGCATTGAGACCTCTGTAGTCTACACAAAACCTCATCTCTCTCTTACCACCCTGGGTGTGAGGTTTAGGCACTAAGACTACTGGACTAGCCCAAGGGCTATCTGAGGGTTCAATCACACCCAAATCCAACATCTTCTGGACTTCAGTCCTGATGCAGTCCCTGACATGGTCAGGTTGCCTGTAATATCTTATTTTTAACAGGCAGACTGTCCCCAGTGTCCACTTCATGAGTGCACCAGGTAGTCTGACTTGGAGTCAGAGAGAACATATGTCTGAACTGATTGAGAACTTTTCTGCAATCAGTTTGCTGCTGGTCAGTGAGGCTGCCTGCCAAGGCTACACCATCTACTGATCCATCATCAGGGTTCTGAGAGAGCAGGTCAGGGAGTGGATCACTCTCTTCCTCCTGTCCCTCATCAGTAGCCATGAGCAAGCCCATGTCTGCCCTGTCAACATATGGTTTCAGTCTGTTGACATGGAGCACCCTGTGGGGGCTCCTGGGAGTTCCAAGGTCCACCAGATAGGTAACCTCTCCCTTCTGTTCAACAATGGTATGGGGGCCACTCCACTTGTCTTGGAGGGCTGCTGGGGCCAAAGGCTCCAACACCCATACTTTCTGTCCTGGCTGATAAACAGTCAACACAGCCTTTTGGTCATGCCAGGCCTTTTGTAATTCCTGGCTAGCCTCAAGGTTTTTAGTTGCCTTCTTCATGTACTCAGCCATCCGGGAGCGGAGACCAAGTACATAGTCCACAATATCCTGTTTAGGTGGTTTGAGAGGTAACTACCATCCCTCCTTCACTAGACACAATGGACCCCTAACTGGATGTCCAAACAGAAGCTCAAATGGGCTGTAAGCAACCCCCTTCTGTGGAACCTCTCTGTAGGCAAAGAGAAGGCAGGGCAAAAGTATGTCCCATCTGCGCCTAAGCTTTTCTGGGAGACCTTTAATCATGCCCTTCAAGGTTTTGTTGAACCTTTCAACTAAACCATTGCATTGTGGGTGATAGGGGGTGGTAAATTTATAATTTACTCCACACTCCTTCCACATAGCAGTCAAGTAACTAGACATGAAGTTTGCAACTCTGTCTGATACTACCTCCTTAGGAAAACCCACCCTGGAAAAGATTCCCAGGAGGGCCCTTGCCACCACAGGAGCTGTGGTGGTCCTGAGGGGAATTGCTTCTGGGTACCTAGTGGCATGGTCCACCACCACTAGGATAAATCTGTGCCCAGATGCTGTTTGAGGATCTAGGGGACCAACAATGTCAATCCCTACCCTCTCAAAGGGAACCCCCACCACAGGTAGTGGTATCAGGGGGCCTTTGTAGTGCTACCTGCCTTACCACTGGCTTGACAGGTGACACAGGAGCGACAAAACTCCTTGGTGTCCTCAGACATATGAGGCCAATGAAAGTGAGGGACAATTCTGTCCCAAGTCTTGTTTTGGCCTAGGTGTCCTGCCAATGGGATATCATGTGCTAGGGTCAATAGGAAGCTCCTAAACTTCAGAGGTATAACCAACCTCCTGGTGGCTCCAGGCTTGGGGTCTCTACACTCTGAGTAAAGGAGTCCATCATCCCAGTAGATCCTATGGGTACCACTAGCACTCCTAGCAGCCTCAGCAGCAGCTTGCTGTCTGAGGGGTTCAAGAGAGGGGCAGCTCAGTTGCTCCTGGCTCAGATCTGCCCTGGAAGGGCCCCCTGTCCCCAAGAACTCAACCTGATCAGGTTCAAGCTCCTCTGGGACCATTCCTTCTTCAGGACTGAGATCATCTCCCTCAAGAGACTGATCTGCATTCTGAGGCAGGGGGGAAGACACTGCCTTAACCCTACTGCTCCTCCTCTTGGGAGGCACCTGGTCCATTCTTCCAGAATCCAGGGCCTGTTCAGTTTTAGACATTTTTGCCTGTGACCTGGTCATAGCAAACACATCTGCAGGGATGCCCAACATTTCTGCATGGGTCCTGAGCTCAACTTCAGCCCAAGCTGAACTTTCCAAATCATTTCCAAGCAAGCATTCAACAGAGAGGTCTGCACTTACCACAACCTTCTTAGGGCGAGTTACCCCTGCCCAGGAGAAATTAACAACTGCCAGGGAATGGTCTCTCCTGACATTGCTAGCGTTGGTCACTTGGTGCATTTCACCAAGTATGATCTGCTCAGGGGCTACAAGATCTTTTGTCATTATTGTTTCACTTGCTCCTGTGTCCCTGAATGCCAAAGCCTCTCTTCCATTAATTAAGGGCTGCTGTCTGTATTTGCCCAGATTACTGGGACTCACCTAGGAGGACATATCCATGCCTCCATCACAGATCAGTACAGCCTGAGTTGGAACTCTGACTAGGCCAGAGTCCATCTCAGATCCCAGGGTTAACCCTACTACACCCTTATTTGGAACACCACCACTTGGAGCTGAACTAGGGGGAACAGTTGCCTTAGGGGCAATGGTGGCTGGAGTTGAGTCTTTGGTCTTGGTACAATCACTAGTCCAATGGGTTTTCTGCTTACAGATTTTACACCATGGTTTCTTTTGGCCTTTTCCTTTGTTAGATTGGGACTCCCCACCAGATGCAGATTTTTGGGGCCCTTGAGAAGACTTCTGGTCTTTACCCTTCTCCCCACCCTTATCAGAGTTCTTAGAATCTTGCTTCTTAGAGTCACCACCTTGGTTCTGAACCTTCTGCCTCACCCTGGTTCTGACCCACTTGTCTGCCTTCTGACCCAATTCTTGGGGAGAGGTCAGATCAGAGTCCACCAGGTACTGATGCAACAGTTGATTTTGACAGTTGTTAAGGATCTGCTCTCTCATGATTAAATTATACAATCCTTTGAAATCACACACCTTACTGCCAAGTAACCAGCCTTCCAGAGCCTTAGTAGCACAATCAACAAAGTCAACCCAGTCCTGAGTCTGTGCCTTTTGGGTATCTCTGAACTTTAACCTGTATTGTTCAGTGGTTAGGCCAAACCTTCAATCAGAGCACTCTTCAGGACTTTGTAATTGTCAGCATCCTCTTCTCTTACAGTGAGGAGCTTGTCTCTACCTTTGTCTGCAAAGGAGAGCCACAAGATTGCTGCCCACTGCTCCTGGGGGACCCTCTGTACTTTACAGGCCCTCTCCAGTGCAGTTATCCAATTGTAGATGTCATCCCCACTCTGGTAGGGAGGGACAATCTTGTTCAGGTTCCTATGGCCATGAGGATGATCTCTACCTCTAGGGACACTGCTGCTGCCACCATGGGACCCTAGTCCCAATTTCTGTGATGCTCTCTGAAGCTCCAGGGATTCCCTGTCTAAGGCCAATTGCTCTCTCTTGATTCTGAGCTTAGCTCTCTCAAACTCAAGCAGTTGGCATTTCTTCTCATAAGAGGATGCCCTTTTATGAGAAGCAGAGGACCCTATAGACGTACCAGAATGATTAGATTCCTGAGAAGGAGATCTAGTTCTTCTGGGTAGACTATTAACCCTTCCAGGTGGGGTAAAGAGAGCCCCACTGGGGTCTCCTTCCTCACCTTCCGGAAGAATTGGATTTTCCAGGTTGGAATCATCTTGATCCCCATGGCCAGCATCAGAGTCTGGGTCATAGTAGTTTTCACTACCTGGCCTTTCCTCTTCTGCTGCCCCACCCCCTTTGCCAACTTCATCAGACCCTGGGGTCTTTCTGAGGTCATCTTCAAGCAACATCTTTATGAGATGTTGGGCGGTTGGGCTTTTCCCTGTCTTTAATTTTCTAGAGGCACACATAGTCCTCAACTCTTGGTATGAGGCATGGTCATACTTAGTTGGGAGAGACCCACTGGTTTCTGCCCTTGAAGACATGACTAGTGTGGTGTGGTGTATGCACCTACCTACTCTAGTGGGGCCTACTAAACTCTCTTGAGTTGTAGAAAGGGTGTGCTAAGCCCTTGACACACAACTCTAAGTTCAGTAGAACTTACTGTATTCTAAACTTGATTTATATGTACCTATGTACCTATAGTGGTTTTCAGTTAGTCACTCAAAGAGATTATCTGGTAAAGCAATAGCAAGCTTGAATCCCACACGCTGCACACCAATGTGAGAAGTTGGCCTGGCATATGCTGTCCACTAGTTATAGTGGGCACCTTGCACCAGTCCAAACGACCCTTATTGATGATAGGTTTAAAGACAACCTTTATTGAAAGCTATCCTAGTGGTAGCTATGGAGAGCAGCCTTCAGGCTAAGTCTTGAAGGAATGTAAAGCAGCTTGGTTTACCAGATTATAACCTCTAGAATGACCAAATGAAAGGAGAACCACACAAGGTAAATATATAAAATATATGTATTTATTTCTAAACACTAACTACTAATCTCTTTATGAGATTAGAGTCCAAGATACACAATATCACAGTATTAAAACGACAGTAAATAGCACAATATACAATGGGCCCCAGGGGGGACCAAACCATATATTAAGAAAGTGGTATAAGAACCACGACTTGACTAGACACAGTGCCTAGAGCACGTAGAATCGCTGGGACCCCAAGGAACCACCCAAGGTAGTGACACAGGAGACCCACGGGGGACGTGTGCAGTGTGAGAACACAGCTGCGAGCGCCGTAGGATTCTATGAGGAAAGTCGCGGTTGGAATTTTAAAGCAAAAGGACACTTAGGAGAGGACTTTGAGCAAACCCCTTTAGACTTAAGGGGTTCTAGGGCCAACACCCATGGGAGCACCGTAGTACTCGAGTTACCTCACCCAGGGAAGCCGGGTGCATAGGTGTCAAAGGGTGTCGGGAATCGTCGTTGATTTCAATGGCGATCTGCTGCAAAGTGCTGCTGCCGTGAAGAAGGAAAGTGTCCGGGGTGATCCAAGCCTGGATCGAAGATGTGAAGAACCTGAAAGCAGAGGGGACAGAGTCTGGGTCACTAGCCAGTGACCAGGAGCGGAGCAATCGAATGCCCACCGATGTCGGGTGCTTCAGGTGTGAAGAGGTGAAGCTTGACTCTGCAGCCACGTGGTCCCGGAGATGTCAAGGATGACCAAGAGCTGGATTCGAGCTGTCCCACGAAGGATGTCGAGTGCTGGGGTATTGGTACTCGAATTGAACACAACAAGCCTTGGCAACAGCAACCCACGCAGGAAGAGAAAAGATGCTTCTGTGCGGACCAGCAAGGTCCTGGGGACTCCCCAAGCAATGGAGAGTCAGGGCACGTCTGGAGCAACCAGGGAAGCCCAATCAAAGTTAGAGTTGCCTTCTTGGGGACCCACAGGTCAACGGACCAGGGATCGCGAAGGGAGCTCGAGAGGAATCACGAAATGGCGGCCCACGGAACACTCGTTTAGTGTAGGCCAGCAATCTTCGGTGCAATCACTGCTCGGGGTCAGGGCTACAAGTAACCCAAAGCTCAGCCTCAGGGGTCACCGGAATGCTGATGCTTCTGCAAATGGACGCGGTGCCCAGGAGTTCAGGTTGCACGGTCCCCACGAGGGATACGGGCCTCAGACTTGCTGTGGGCACAGATCGACCTCTAAGACCTCGGAAAACCCACCTCCTGTGTGGCAATATTCTTCGGAGTCCATCGGAGCTTCGGAGATGCCAACCGGTCAGTTGCGTTAAAGGTGCCTGCCTTGCAGGGGAGTAACTCCTTTACTCCAAGGGAGATTCTTCAGTCATCCAGCGTAGTGCAGATCGTCGAAGTACTTGGTTTCTGTGTCAGAGTTTAGTCCAGGTGTAATCTAAAGTCCTGTAGTCAGGGGTTCCTACTTTATACCCAAGGAAGGGGTGGGACAAACTCTGGGGACCCACCTATGGGAGGGTCAGGAAAGAGGGGTGGCTACACCCATTTCCTTTGTCCAGTTTCGCGCCAGAGCAGGGGCTGGTAGCCCCTGCAACCGGTTTGAGCTGGACTATGCACAGGGACACCAAATGTGCCCCCAGTGCAGACTTCAAAGCACTCTTGGAGTGCACCCACCCAGCCCCAATACACTAAAGCCTGTCTGGGAGGTGGTCACACCTCCCTGTGACAGGAAACCTATTGTCCAGGCCTCCCCTGCCGGAGTTTCGTCCAGCAGCAGGAGGGCAGACTCGTGTCTGTGGCTGCAGCATCCATTTTGTGATGCCAGGGTTCTGTTAAGCTGGTACCGGGTGTACCGGTGGTGCCATGTTTCTCCCTCTAGTAGGGTGGAATCATACCTCCCACCCCAGTTACTGGAGTGGAGGTATGATTCCAAGGTGTTTGACACCAAACACGACATGTTTCCATGCAGCCATTCTCGAGTTAGCATTTACCGCGAGGTTATAATGCACTTAAGAGTATATGGTCTGGCTGCATCACAAACAACCCCGGAATGAAGATTCCGAAAGCTGCAGAGGGGCTCTGCTCATGCATGAGCACCCTCTCACATGAAACCCAGCACCCTGCCTTCAGGATTGTTAAGGCCTGCCATAGGGGTGACTGATAGGTTTACATGTGCAGTGATATGGAGAGATATAGGGAACCTATATCTCAGTAAGGGGTGCATATACCACCTTACACAGGCTGCTGTAGCAGACCTGTTGTGTCATTTTAAAAGGCTTCCCAGGGGTGGCACAATACATGCTGCAGCCCCTGGTAGGCCTCTGGGGTACCTATGCCCTGGGTATATAGTATACCATATACTAGGGACTTATAAGGGTACCCCAGAATCCAATCTGGAGGGTACCTAAAGTACACTACAATCAATTTAGAGTAGAAAGCAGATAGACTGGGGTCCTGATTAGCAGGGCCTCAGTCTGGCTAAGTCGAAAAACAGTGAAACATCAGCAAAAAGTGGGGGTAACTATAAGAAGCAGATCCTACTCTCCTACACAACCCCCCCCCAAACGTCAGGACATTAAACTAACCTTGACCAGTTGAGTCTTCATGTTCTAAGTGGAAATATCTGGAGAGTCCATCTGCATTGGCATGGTTACTCCCAGGTCTATGTTCCACTGTATAGTCCATCCCCTGTAGGGAAATGGACCACCTCAAAAGTTTGGGGTTTTCACCCTTCATCTGTTTTAGCCATAAGAGGGGCTTGTGGTCTGTCTGAACAATGAAGTGAGTGCCAAACAAGTATGGCCTCAGCTTCTTCAAGGCCCAAACCACAGCAAAGGCCTCCCTCTCAATGGCTGACCAACGTTTCTCTCTGGGGGTCAACCTTCTGCTAATAAAAGCTACTGGCTGATCCTGACCTTCATCATTCAATTGTGATAACACAGCCCCTACCCCCAACTCAGATGCATCTGTTTGGACAATGAATTGCTTGGAGTAATCAGGACTTTGCAGAATGGGAGCAGTGCACATGGCCTGCTTCAGGTCATCAAATGCCTTTTGACAGCTAACTGTCCACTGAACTTTCTTGGGCATTCTTTTAGAAGTCAAGTCATTCAAAGGGGTCACTATGGATCCATACCCTTTGACAAATCTTCTATAGTACCCAGTCAGGCCCAAGAAAGCTCTGACCTGAGTCTGGGTAGTTGGAGCAACCCAGTCCATGATGGTCTGGATTTTGCTCTGCAATGGTTGAACCTGGCCTCCACCCACAAGGTGGCCCAGGTACACAACCTGACTCTGCCCTATCTGGCACTTGGTGGCCTTGATAGTTAGGCCTGCTTTCTGCAGGGCCTCCAAAACATTTCGCAGGTGGACCAGGTGATCCTCCCAGGTGGAGCTAAAGACAGCAATATCATCTAGATATGCTGCACTATAGGCTTCCAGGCCTGTAAGGACTTTGTTCACCAACCTTTGAAAAGTGGCAGGTGCATTTTTCAAACCAAAGGGCATCACCACAAATTGGTAGTGCCCACTAGGGGTAGAAAATGCTGTTTTGGCTTTTGCATCCTCAGCTAGTCTGATTTGCCAGTAGCCAGCTGTCAGGTCAAATGTGCTGAGAAACTTGGCTGAGGCCAAAGTGTCTATGAGCTCATCTGCCCTAGGGATTGGATGGGCATCAGTCCTAGTGACTGCATTGAGACCTCTGTAGTCTACACAAAACCTCATCTCTCTCTTACCACCCTGGGTGTGAGGTTTAGGCACTAAGACTACTGGACTAGCCCAAGGGCTATCTGAGGGTTCAATCACACCCAAATCCAACATCTTCTGGACTTCAGTCCTGATGCAGTCCCTGACATGGTCAGGTTGCCTGTAATATCTTATTTTTAACAGGCAGACTGTCCCCAGTGTCCACTTCATGAGTGCACCAGGTAGTCTGACTTGGAGTCAGAGAGAACATATGTCTGAACTGATTGAGAACTTTTCTGCAATCAGTTTGCTGCTGGTCAGTGAGGCTGCCTGCCAAGGCTACACCATCTACTGATCCATCATCAGGGTTCTGAGAGAGCAGGTCAGGGAGTGGATCACTCTCTTCCTCCTGTCCCTCATCAGTAGCCATGAGCAAGCCCATGTCTGCCCTGTCAACATATGGTTTCAGTCTGTTGACATGGAGCACCCTGTGGGGGCTCCTGGGAGTTCCAAGGTCCACCAGATAGGTAACCTCTCCCTTCTGTTCAACAATGGTATGGGGGCCACTCCACTTGTCTTGGAGGGCTGCTGGGGCCACAGGCTCCAACACCCATACTTTCTGTCCTGGCTGATAAACAGTCAACACAGCCTTTTGGTCATGCCAGGCCTTTTGTAATTCCTGGCTAGCCTCAAGGTTTTTAGTTGCCTTCTTCATGTACTCAGCCATCCGGGAGCGGAGACCAAGTACATAGTCCACAATATCCTGTTTAGGTGGTTTGAGAGGTAACTCCCATCCCTCCTTCACTAGACACAATGGACCCCTAACTGGATGTCCAAACAGAAGCTCAAATGGGCTGTAACCAACCCCCTTCTGTGGAACCTCTCTGTAGGCAAAGAGAAGGCAGGGCAAAAGTATGTCCCATTTGCGCCTAAGCTTTTCTGGGAGACCTTTAATCATGTCATTCAAGGTTTTGTTGAACCTTTCAACTAAACCATTGCATTGTGGGTGATAGGGGGTGGTAAATTTATAATTTACTCCACACTCCTTCCACATAGCAGTCAAGTAACTAGACATGAAGTTTGCAACTCTGTCTGATACTACCTCCTTAGGAAAACCCACCCTTAAAAAGATTCCCAGGAGGGCCCTTGTCACCAAAGGAGCTGTGGTGGTCCTGAGGGGAATTGCTTCTGGGTACCTAGTGGCATGGTCCACCAGCACTAGGATACATTTGTGCCCAGATGCTGTTGGGGGATCTAGGGGACCAACAATGTCAATCCCTACCCTCTCAAAGGGAACCCCCACCACAGGTAGTGGTATCAGGGGGGCCTTTGTAGTGCTACCTGCCTTACCACTGGCTTGACAGGTGACACAGGAGCGACAAACCTCCTTGGTGTCCTCAGACATAGGAGGCCAATGAAAGTGAGGGACAATTCTGTCCCAAGTCTTATTTTGGCCTAGGTGTCCTGCCAATGGGATATCATGTGCTAGGGTCAATAGGAAGCTCCTAAACTTCAGAGGTATAACCAACCTCCTGGTGGCTCCAGGCTTGGGGTCTCTACACTCTGAGTAAAGGAGTCCATCATCCCAGTAGATCCTATGGGTACCACTAGCACTCCTAGCAGCCTCAGCAGCAGCTTGCTGTCTGAGGGGTTCAAGAGAGGGGCAGCTCAGTTGCTCCTGGCTCAGATCTGCCCTGGAAGGGCCCCCTGTCCCCAAGAACTCAACCTGATCAGGTTCAAGCTCCTCTGGGACTGTTCCTTCTTCAGGACTGAGATCATCTCCCTCAAGAGACTGATCTGCATTCTGAGGCAGGGGGAAGACACTGCCTTAACCCTACTGCTCCTCCTCTTGGGAGGCACCTGGTCCATTCTTCCAGAATCCAGGGCCTGTTCAGTTTTAGACATTTTTGCCTGTGACCTGGTCATAGCAAACACATCTGCAGGGATGCCCAACATTTCTGCATGGGTCCTGAGCTCAACTTCAGCCCAAGCTGAACTTTCCAAATCATTTCCAAGCAGGCATTCAACAGGGAGGTCTGCACTTACCACAACCTTCTTAGGGCCAGTTACCCCTGCCCAGGAGAAATTAACAACTGCCAGGGAATGGTCTGTCCTGACATTGCTAGCGTTGGTCACTTGCTACATTTCACCAAGTATGATCTGCTCAGGGGCTACAAGATCTTTTGTCACCATTGTGACACTTGCTCCTGTGTCCCTGAATGCCAAAGCCTCTCTTCCATTAATTAAGGGCTGCTGTCTGTATTTGCCCAGATTACTGGGACTCACCTAGGAGGACATATCCATGCCTCCATCACACATCAGTACAGCCTGAGTTGGAACTCTGACTAGGCCAGAGTCCATCTCAGATCCCAGGGTTAACCCTACTACACCCTTATTTGGAACACCACCACTTGGAGCTGAACTAGGGGGAACAGTTGCCTTAGGGGCAATGGTGGCTGGAGTTGAGTCTTTGGTCTTTGTACAATCACTAGTCCAATGGGTTTTCTGCTTACAGATTTTACACCATGGTTTCTTTTGGCCTTTTCCTTTGTTAGATTGGGACGCCCCACCAGATGAAGATTTTTGGGGCCCTTGAGAAGACTTCTGGTCTTTACCCTTCTCCCCACCCTTATCAGAGTTCTTAGAATCTTGCTTCTTAGAGTCACCACCTTGGTTCTGAACCTTCTGCCTCACCCTGGTTCTGACCCACTTGTCTGCCTTCTGACCCAATTCTTGGGGAGAGGTCAGATCAGAGTCCACCAGGTACTGATGCAACAGTTGATTTTGACAGTTGTTAAGGATCTGCTCTCTCATGATTAAATTATACAATCCTTTGAAATCACACACCTTACTGCCAAGTAACCAGCCTTCCAGAGCCTTAGTAGCACAATCAACAAAGTCAACCCAGTCCTGAGTCTGTGCCTTTTGGGTATCTCTGAACTTTAACCTGTATTGTTCAGTGGTTAGGCCAAACCCTTCAATCAGAGCACTCTTCAGGACTTTGTAATTGTCAGCATCCTCTTCTCTTACAGTGAGGAGCTTGTCTCTACCTTTGTCTGCAAAGGAGAGCCACAAGATTGCTGCCCACTGCTCCTGGGGGACCCTCTGTACTTTACAGGCCCTCTCCAGTGCAGTTATCCAATTGTAGATGTCATCCCCACTCTGGTAGGGAGGGACAATCTTATTCAGGTTCCTATGGTCATGAGGATGATCTCTACCTCTAGGGACACTGCTGCTGCCACCATGGGACCCTAGTCCCAATTTCTGTGATGCTCTCTGAAGCTCCAGGGATTCCCTGTCTAAGGCCAATTGCTCTCTCTTGATTCTGAGCTTAGCTCTCTCAAACTCAAGCAGTTAGCATTTCTTCTCATAAGAGGATGCCCTTTTATGAGAAGCAGAGGACCCTATAGACGTACCAGAATGATTAGATTCCTGAGAAGGAGATCTAGATCTTCTGGGTAGACTATTAACCCTTCCAGGTGGGGTAAAGAGAGCCCCACTGGGGTCTCCTTCCTCACCTTCAGGAAGAATTGGATTTTCCAGGTTGGAATCATCTTGATCCCCATGGCCAGCATCAGAGTCTGGGTCATAGTAGTTTTCACTACCTGGCCTTTCCTCTTCTGCTGCCCCACCCCCTTTGCCAACTTCATCAGAACCTGGGGTCTTTCTGAGGTCATCTTCAAGCAACATCTTTATGAGATGTTGGGCGGTTGGGCTTTTCCCTGTCTTTAATTTTCTAGAGGCACACATAGTCCTCAACTCTTGGTATGAGGCATGGTCATACTTAGTTGGGAGAGAACCACTGGTTTCTGACCTTGAAGACATGACTAGTGTGGTGTGGTGTATACACCTACCTACTCTAGTGGGGCCTACTAAACTCTCTTGAGTTGTAGAAAGGGTGTGCTAAGCCCTTGACACACAACTCTAAGTTCAGTAGAACTTACTGTATTCTAAACTTGATTTATATGTACCTATGTACCTATAGTGGTTTTCATTTAGTCACTCAAAGAGATTATCTGGTAAAGCAATAGCAAGCTTGAATCCGACACGCTGCACACCAATGTGAGAAGTTGGCCTGGCATATGCTGTCCACTAGTTATAGTGGGCAACTTGCACCAGTCCAAACGACCCTTATTGATGATAGGTTTAAAGACAACCTTTATTGAAAGCTATCCTAGTGGTAGCTATGGAGAGCAGCCTTCAGGTTAAGTCTTGAAGGAATGTAAAGCAGCTTGGTTTACCAGATTATAACCTCTTGAATGACCAAATGAAAGTAGAACCACACAAGGTAAATATATAAAATATATGTATTTATTTCTAAACACTAACTACTAATCTCTTTATGAGATTAGAGTCCAAGATACACAATATCACAGTATTAAAACGACAGTAAATAGCACAATATACAATGGGCCCCAGGGGGGACTAAACCATATATTAAGAAAGTGGTGTAAGAACCACGACTTGACTAGACACAGTGCCTAAAGCACGTAGAATCGCTGGGACCCCAAGGAACCACCCAAGGTAGTGACACAGGAGACCCACGGGGGACGTGTGCAGTGTGAGAACACAGCTGCGAGCGCCGTAGGATTCTATGAGGAAAGTCGCGGTTGGAATTTTAAAGCAAAAGGACACTTAGGAGAGGACTGTGAGCAAACCCCTTTAGACTTAAGGGGTTCTAGGGCCAACACCCATGGGAGCACCGGAGTACTCGAGTTACCTCACCCATGGAAGCCGGGTGCATAGGTGTCAAAGGGTGTCGGGAATCGTCGTTGATTTCAATGGCGATCTGCTGCAAAGTGCTGCTGCCGTGAAGAAGGAAAGTGTCCGGGGTGATCCAAGCCTGGATCGAAGATGTGAAGAACCTGAAAGCAGAGGGGACAGAGTCTGGGTCACTAGCCAGTGACCAGGAGCGGAGCAATCGAATGCCCACCGATGTCGGGTGCTTCAGGTGTGAAGAGGTGAAGCTTGACTCTGCAGCCACGGGGTCCCGGAGACGTCAAGGATGACCAGGAGCCGGATTCGAGCTGTCCCACGAAGGATGTCGAGTGCTGGGGTGTCGGTGCTCGGATTGAACACAACAAGCCTTGGCAACAGCAACCCATGCAGGAAGAGAAAAGATGCTTCTGTGCGGACCAGCAAGGTCCTGGGGACTCCCCAAGCAATGGAGAGTCAGGGCACGTCTGGAGCAACAAGGGAAGCCCAATCAAAGTTAGAGTTGCCTTCTTGGGGACCCACAGGTCAACGGACCAGGGATCGCGAAGGGAGCTCGAGAGGAATCACGAAATGGCGGCCCACAAAACACTCGTTTAGTGTAGGCCACCAATCTTCGGTGCAATAACTGCTCGGGGTCAGGGATACAAGTAACCCAAAGCTCATCCTCAGGGGTCGCCGGAAAGCTGATGCTTCTGCAAATGGACACGGTGCCCAGGGGTTCAGGTTGCACGGTCACCACGAGGGATACAGGCCTCAGACTTGCTGTGGGCACAGATCGACCTCTAAGACCTCGGAAAACCTACCTCCAGTGTGGCAATATTCTTCGGAGTCCATCGGAGCTTCGGAGATGCCAACCGGTCAGTTGCGTTAAAGGTGCCTGCCATGCAGGGGAGTAACTCCTTTACTCTAAGGGAGATTCTTCAGTCATCCAGCGTAGTGTAGATCGTCGAAGTACTTGGTTTCTGTGTCAGAGTTTAGTCCAGGTGTAATCTAAAGTCCTGTAGTCAGGGGTTCCTACTTTATACCCAAGGAAGGGGTGGGACAAACTCTGGGGACCCACCTATGGGAGGGTCAGGAAAGAGGAGTGGCTACACCCATTTCCTTTGTCCAGTTTCGCGCCAGAGCAGGGGCTGGTAGCCCCTGCAACCGGTTTGAGCTGGACTATGCACAGGGACACCAAATGTGCCCCCAGTGCAGACTTCAAAGCACTCTTGGAGTGCACCCACCCAGCCCCAATACACTAAAGCCTGTCTGGGAGGTGGTCACACCTCCCTGTGACAGGAAACCTATTGTCCAGGCCTCCCCTGCCGGAGTTTCGTCCAGCAGCAGGAGGGCAGACTCGTGTCTGTGGCTGCAGCATCCATTTTGTGATGCCAGGGTTCTGTTAAGCTGGTACCGGGTGTACCGGTGGTGCCATGTTTCTCCCTCTAGTAGGGTGGAATCATACCTTCCACCCCAGTTACTGGAGTGGAGGTATGATTCCAAGGTGTTTGACACCAAACACGACATGTTTCCATGCAGCCATTCTCGAGTTAGCATTTACCGCGAGGTTATAATGCACTTAAGAGTATATGGTCTGGCTGCATCACAAACAACCCCGGAATGAAGATTCCGAAAGCTGCAGAGGGGCTCTGCTCATGCATGAGCACCCTCTCACATGAAACCCAGCACCCTGCCTTCAGGATTGTTAAGGCCTGCCATAGGGGTGACTGATAGGTTTACATGTGCAGTGATATGGAGAGATATAGGGAACCTATATCTCAGTAAGCGTTGCATATACCACCTTACACAGGCTGCTGTAGCAGACCTGTTGTGTCATTTTAAAAGGCTTCCCAGGGGTGGCACAATACATGCTGCAGCCCCTGGTAGGCCTCTGGGGTACCTATGCCCTGGGTATATAGAATACCATATACTAGGGACTTATAAGTGTACCCCAGAATCCAATCTGGGGGTACCTAAAGTACCTACAATCAATTTAGAGTAGAAAGCAGATAGACTGGGGTCCTGATTAGCAGGGCCTCAGTCTGGCTAAGTCGAAAAACAGTGAAACATCAGCAAAAAGTGGGGGTAACTATAAGAAGCAGATCCTACTCTCCTACACATGTGATCTTCTGGAATCAGCAGGTCATTAACGCAGGTTAATGGTCTGCGCCTCAGGCAACATTAACCTGATTTAAGAGTTCTTGCACCACATATGAAAGCACACAACAGCACACGGAGAGCATGTAATCGCACATCTACAGCCTTTTGTTCTGTAGTCTTTAATAATCTATTGACACAAAGGGAAGGCTTTCCTTTCACCTCCATGAACTGGTTCTCCATTGTATTTATCGAGATATTCTCTGACCAACTTTTATCTCACGAAAATCAATTTATAGTTTAGTGTTAGTCCAAGTCTCCCTGCCAGTGGTGACCGCTGCCTATCTAAAGTGGTAGGGCGGCCGTGGGGGGAGGGTGGGAGTTTAAGGAGGAGGGGAGAAATAATATTTTTTTTAAATAATAAAAGACTTACCGGCTGCTCTGGTCCAATCCGGCTGATGGCTGCCTCGCTACTCCTCTTGTTGGGCCGGAAGGGGATGGGCCCTCAGGGCACAGGCTCCACACCCAATCCAGATGCTGATCTCATAGCATGAGAGCAGCACCAGGATTGGTCTGAGCGGCCTTGTTTGCTGCTCAGACAGTGAATTGGAGCCTGTGGCTTTTCTCCAGCCCGGCTGTTTAATGCAGCTGGGTTGGAGAAACATAAGTACACATGTGCGCCCTTATAAGTGCACACTACTCCTCCTCCTTGACATGCCCGACCTGGACCTGTCCTATACTTATTGCGGGGCTCAGACAGACAGCATAAATAGAATGATAACATTGTGTTAAAATCATTTTATTTATCATCTGCTGGCGTGGGCTGTGGGGTGACGCTTCACTGCAATTACGGAGGAGCCGCCCCTGCTCCCTGCACACAAGAGTCTCTCAGTCTGAGTTGATCTCTCCTCAGTGGTGACAAGGTTCTCCAGAACCAGCCAGATAATTATGAACTAACAACACCAAGGATTTTGAGGACACTAATATTTAAGCTTATTTTTAAAAAGTAGAGGCTCGCTGGCTGCGGACGGTTTATATGGCAACACGGAAAACCGTGCTGTACAATTTGTAATGTGCAACTCCTCGAAACAAGGGTGGCATGGCACTTACGACTTTCTCCTTGTATTACTTGGTCTCATTTATTTATAGACTCTCTGCTGTAATGGGACTTCAGGAATGCCATTACCTTCGTTGATAAGCTAACCCCCCGACTGCCCCTCCCCGACTGACTCCACCCACTTCAAACACACCAGAATTAAATCACTTTTAGTCTCATCATAAAGTGTTGCAGAGTCTCCGCACCAACTTTCATGTTCCAAGGTCCATTGCTCTGGTTTAACACAAATCCGCCCTCCCTCGCCAATTGCACTCCCTCCGGAACCCATCGATCCTCCCAACATTCCATGCTCAGCCCTACTCTCTTTAGAAAACAAACTAGGATTTCTCATCTCCTCTATCTACCAGCTTGAAGCCACCATCTCACTCCTAAGTACTAAAATTTCCACCTTTCCCAACAACCCATTTCCCCTGGCAAGCACCCACTTCCCCAAAGTCCTGAGGAATACCTTGTTCCCGCGCCCCAAAAAAGCCACACATAATCTGTCATCTGCAGACATCGCTAATTTACTGGCTAGTTACAAGACTTCTAACGCCATCCCCCGTCCCCTCTCCTCTCCAATTACGTCTACTCCGTGCACTATCCCGACCATCTCCTCTGCCAGAACTAAACATCAGCCTTAATCTACCCTGGCACCTTCATACAGGAACATTATCCCTATCACCCCTATATGCCCAAACGCCCCTTCACCAAAACAGTCCTGTCAGAGTTGCGCTGTTTGCTCCACAACTGCAGATCTGCAATTAAACACAAGCTGGAAATCTCTGACATCATCATTCTTCACAATCTTGACATTCTTTTCCTCACTGAGACCTGGTTCAACGACATCTCTCATACTATTTTTGATCTTCTGCTACCCGTCGACTACTCCATCGTTAGAAACGATAGAACAGATAAAGTTGGGGGAGGTATTGCAATCATCTTCAGAAACTCCCTTCAATTCAAGGTTTTTCTTAACAGCCCCTTCCATACTTTTGAATGCCTTTCTCTGGAGCTTCAAGTGCCACACTGCTCCCCTTTCAGATTTCATGCCATTTATCACCCGCCCGGTGACTGCTCCTCTTTCTTGGAGGAACTCACCGACTTCGCCAGCGACCAATACTCTCAAAGTGACAGACAGATTTTTCTGGGAGACTTTAATCTCCACTGGGGCTCCTTGGAAGACTCAGCTGCCAATAGGCTTGCCACTTTTCTCTCAGTTAATGATCTTATCCAACACTGCACGGAACCAACACACTCAAAGGGCTCAATTCTTGACCTTGTTATATCCAAAGCAGATTTGCTAACTATTGCTGTCCCTATTCCAGTTGACTGGTCCGACCACTTCCTCATCCCCTTCGCTCTTCACCTTTCTCACTCTGTAACTCTTGCCCAACCTAAAAGGACAACTACCTGGTTCCGAAACACCAAAAACATTGACCTTGACATTCTTTGCGAATCTGCTATGCTATCACTCCCAATGTTAGACCCTAATTCGGATGTCAACGATTTTACCTCCCAATGCCTCTCCAGCCTTGCAGTCGAAATTGATAATGTTGCTCCACTTCAAAGCAAAAAGAAAAGGCCTATTCCTTCTGCTCCATGGTTCAATAAATACCTTTATGCAGAAAGGAAGAACCTGAGACTCCTGGAGAAACAATGAAGACAATCACCATCCACCACTAATCTCTCTATTCTGCTCTCAGCAAGATCAAAATACCACAAACACATCTTCCATGAAAAAGCATCACACTTCAGAACCCCCCTCGACTCAGCCAAAAACAGACCCAAAAACTATTTGACCTCCTCAAGAATACAAACCTCTCTCCCTCAACCTTCAAGCCTGACGATCCTCCAAAGAAAGCAGCAGAATTCGCTATATTCTATGATGAAAAAGTGAAATCACTGGTGGATCAGGTCATTCACCCTACCCCCCTAGAGGAGCGCAAATCCTTAGTCACTTGGCAGAACTTTGACATCATCTCTGAAGATGCCCTCCTCAAATGCATTCTTGAAATGAAACCCTCTAACCATTCTTCCGAGCCCATCCCTAGTGACATCGCCATTGACTTCTACACCCACACTCTTCCCTATTGGACCAGTCTGGTTAATCTCTTCCTCAGCCAAGGCTCCCTTCCTGTTGCCCTTAAAACAGGACAGGTTACCCCACTTCTTAAAAAACCCTCCGCTGATGCGAATGACCTCAACAACTTCCACCCCATCACCAACCTCCCTTTTCTTGCGAAAATCACAGAAAGATGTGTAGCAAAACAACCTTCCCTACATATTAAGGATAACAATCTTCTCGACGAATTCCAATCTGGTTTCAGGCAAGACTGCAGCACTGAAACAGCCCTGCTGCAAGTGATCGACGATGCCCTGCGTGTGCTTGACTCAGGGGAGTCTTGTCTTCTGATTCTTCTAGACCTTTCTGCAGCCTTTGACACTGTTAATCACAACACTCTCCTAAACACTTTAAAACAGAGAATGGGCTTGGAAGGCACAGTGCTTAAATGGTTTGCTTCTTTCCTCTCGGACAGATCTTAAGTGATTAAAATAGTGAACAGCCTTTCGTCTTCAATGGCGGTAGGTCAAGGCGCCCTCAAGGATCTATACTCGCACCCACTTTGTTCAATCTTTATTTGGAACCATTGGGAAATCTCTTAAGGAAATCTGGGATACTTTACCACCTCTATGCTGATGACACCCAAATCTACCTTAAGGTGTCTTCCTCACGCAACATCTCAATCCTCAACTCTACTCTCAACTCTATTCAGAACTGGATGTTAGCTCAACAACTCATTCTGAATCCTTCCAAAACTGAATTCCTCCTCCTCTCTACCTCACTCTCTCCTCCTGTTCAATCTTGGATGAATAAACTAAACTTACTGAACAACAAACCTATCGTTGTCGACAGCGCTAAATCCCTTGGTGTCATACTTGACAAAAGGCTCAATCTACACTCCCACATCAATTCCATTGCAAAGAATGCACGTTACCAACTGCGCCTTCTCTGGGGGATTTGACGTTTCTTTCCTGAGCAAGACCTAAAAACCTTGGTCCAATCTCTGGTACTCTCTAGATTGGACTATTTTAATTCTCTGCTAGCTGGCCTCCCCAAATCCCACCTTTCCCCTCTCAAATTCGTACTCCATTCAGCGGCTCGTTTTGTCTTCAGGGCCAAAAGAAGTGACCACATCACACCCATACTGTTTTCTCTTCGATGGCTTCCCATCGAAGCAAGATTAATCTACAAGACTGCCTGTATCACCCACAAAGCCTTGCACACTTCCTCCCCTCGATACCTGGCAAATAAACTTAAAATCTCTGGAGGCTCTAGACCTTCACGTAATGCGGAAAAATTACTGCTTGAGCCCCCCACCTTCAAAAGGGAAAGATCGATGGCTCAATCCTTCTCAGGCAATGCAGTCAGAATCTGGAACTCGCCTCCTCCACTACTCCGTACCACCACCTCTACCCAGACTTTCAAAACTGAACTCAAATCTCTTCTCCTCCAAAGACACTTCCAGAATTAATACATCCCTTTTCACATCCCTCAAGGAAGTTCTTACAATGTTGTAAATAAGTAATCTATGACTGTACGATCCTAATCCTATTGTGTTTTTAGGTCTCGCCCTGAGCCAGCGCTTGCGTTGGTCTGGGCGAGACATTTAGTCAGTGGGCTTTCAGAAATGCGACCACAGCTTTTTGTGTGGCATTCTACGGGCAGTTACGCGCACAGGCACGAGCGCCATCGGGCTTTCCTCTCGCTCTCCCGCGCGCGCCTCGCTCTGCCTCTCTGTCTTGCTCGCCCCTCCCCCTCCCCCACCAGAGCTGCCATCTGGCTTTATCTGCACGCACCACTCGCGTGCTTGTTTTCTTTCACTTTCGCGGCCGCGCGGCCAATGCTTGTTTTTCTAATTTGCAAAGCCAGTGGATCTTGGTTTAATGCGCTCAAAGGCATTTGTCCGTGCACCACAAGCAAACAACATTTGAGCGTGCCTGGTAATCCATATGCTTTGCCAGTGCATGTTTGGAATAGTCAGTCACTGACTCTCGCCCATAATCATTCCCTTACTTTTGAACTCCCGGTTCGGGAATCTTCCGCTAACCTCCACCCGTCCCCCCTTTCCTGTCCACACATCAGTTCTCACAGTTTTACTGCTGCCACTTCTTTGCTTTGTCTTTATTTGCTACTGCCCCCTGTCTGTCCCTCGTCTCCCCTTGTCGTCCATCTTTCTTTCAGTCACCAGGCCTCTTCACCCCTCCCTCTTCTCCCTCGGAGCCAGTTTGGCAAACCTTGGCATCACCAAGTCTCTCTATCCTTGTACTTTCTCCAGCAGCCTCGGGCTCTGCTCGTTCCTTCCACCCCTTGTCTCACCTAATTACTCTCTGCAGAGTCTGAGAAACTTCCATGCGCTGCATTTGCATAAGTAGAGGCAAGCCTGCTAGTGCCACCCGTTCCTCCCTCCCCCTACAGTGAGCATAAGAAGTCATTGTTTGACTCCCAAAAACAATGCCGTACATCGTTACCATAGAAACCGATCACTTCATATCAAGTGACAGCAGAAATATCGTGCCGGGCCCACAGCCTGCCACTTCCCTTACCCGTGGCTGCCCTTAAGAGTTCAGATTTCGTTTTCCTAACTCTGCCAACTCTGTTCTCAAATAAGTCTCTTTATTGATAGTCGTGGGGTTTTCTTTGGTCCACTTGTTTCCTTAAAACTCATTCACACTGACACGTAAAACAACAGATACATCCAAGTGAGACTTGTCTCAGTGAAAAACATAAAGTGCACTAAATGGCCCAGTAATAACGTTTGGAAAGAATCAAAAGCTTAATTTGTAAAACAATAAACACCACTGCCGCACAAATTTCTTCATAAACTCACAGCCGGCGCTGTCAAGGTCGGGGCGCCATATAACAAGTGCCTGGTCTTGCTTCCACCTCAGGCTTCTTTAATCCACCACCGGCTGCCCCTGCCTCCTCATCTCACTCTTTCCTGTTCTTTTCATCCCTGATTTCCCCTTTTGTAAATGTATACGCCAAGTGGACTTAAAACATGCACGGGATCATCACAGAAGAGCAACAGGGTAACCTAAAAATAAAGTTAGAAACCAGGCAGTGTCTGTTTGTTATGTTACATCCACAGAGCTTTTATAGTTCTATGTTTCCATTCATACGGAGTCAATGCGCTAAAACCTTGTGTGAACATTACCAGCGTCACACAAATAAGGGGGCCACGGGTCCAAATTATCAGGAGGTAATCTAGCTGTATGAATTTACTCTGCCGTGCAAAAACAGGGGATTTCCCTTTTCAGGACGGTTCCCCTCACACACCAAAGGTGTCATGCTTCATCATAGGGGTGCCTCCTCACGTGATAGACCTAGTCTACACGTGGGCTACAACCCCCCTCTCTACGAGGTAGGAGCTCAGGGATGTTTTTAGTGAGTCAGGCGGGATATACTAAACCCCCATGTAAATCTGGTGTGTGGGTAAAAAAGTGCAGTGCTGTAATGTGACAATTTAAAACTGGCTACAAGGTTAGCTATATGCAGATTTATTCAGCTACCCGGTGTCAGGATTAAAAACAGTGAAAAGCTGATAACACAAGTGTCGTCATTAGAGACAGTTGTGTAGATCACTCGACCAACATGTTTCAGCCAAAAAACCTAGATAGTGTCACAGCCTTCTTCAGGGTCAGTTATTCAGCTACTGCAATAAATACGTGGAAAAAAACATGAAAAAACACGTGAATAAATGGAGTATAATACTGAACCAGTATAATTGACTGTTCAGTATGTACTGCATACAACCTATGATGGAGACAAAAAGACATGTTGTCACCAATTGCATACATAGTGTACCAAAAGTCAGAGCCTGGCTGATGACGGCTGTAAGCCAGAAACCGGTCCCAGGATGCTTGTTTCCGGTCCAGGGAAGACTTGGCTTGGCAGTTCGGGCTGGACTGTTCCCATGAGGCACAGGGTCAGACTGATTTGCATATGGCCATGTCTGAACTGGGGTGGCGGAGTGAGCTAAAGAATGATGATGGATTAAACCCAGATCAGTTGACTGGGGGTGAGTGCTTGCAATGTTCAACACTCCGTCCATCATCCCCTTTGGTTTTGCTATGTTCGCCCTAAGTTGGCAGGGTATGCCCAGACGTGGGTCCCTTGCTCACTTTGCCACTGGATTCAAGATAGCCTGGCTGATGACGGCTGTAAGCCAGAAACCGGTCCCAGGATGCTTGTTTCCGGTCCAGGGAAGACATGGCTTGGCAGTTCGGGCTGGACTGTTCCCATGAGGCACAGTGTCAGACTGATTTGCATATGGCCATGTCTGAACTGGGGTGGCGGAGTGAGCTAAAGAATGATGATGGATTAAACCCAGATCAGTTGACTGGGGGTGAGTGCTTGCAATGTTCAACACTCAGTCCATCATCCCCTTTGGTTTTGCAAAGTCAGAGTCAAGCATACAGTTTTGACACCTCCTAAATGATAAATTTCTATAACACATGTACATATTAGATCAATGTGTAGTCATAAAAGACGTGTGACTCACCACTATCGGTTGTTGAATTCACCACGTCTGTCCCGGCATATTAGCCATATGGTACGTGCACCAAAACCTGCCAAAAGGAGGCATATGGTATTAAAAACAAGAGATCCCCAGAGAGGGATTCAAAGAAAAAGAAAAAGAAAAAGAAAAAGCATGAGTACGACTCGGATGTCAAATGGCACAGGTTAGGACTCTACAAAAGATATTGCTGATAATTTGCTGTCAAGTGGAAAGTACTAGTGTGTGCAGACACATATCCAAGCTGGGTACCCCGGGCGTGCGCCATCAACGAACAAGATTCTACTGATGACTATTGGTTGGCTTGCAAAACAATAACAAAATGGTACGTTAAATTAATGACAGTCAGCGCCAAAAGAAACTGTGTGGGACTGGGCGGCAAACCACTAATAAAAGGGCTGGAAAGGACGTGGATATACCTGATTAAAGGCCTATGTAATCGCCAAATAGCTGGCAAAACATGACCATTGGCGCTGATTCTGCTGGTGGCTGTTGGGCCTGGCATGCAGAACAAAAGCGGAAGAGGGGAATTGAATAATGACAGACAGCGCAAGGTAAGACTGGGTGAAACTGGGCAGGAAGCCACTTGTATAGGGGCTGGAAGGGGCGTGAATGCACCCGGATGAAGGCTATCTGGCTGGCAGATCATACCGGTGGCGCTAAGGACAACAGGAGGAAACACGGCCAAGGGAGTGAGCTTGTGACTTGAAAACCGAAGCTCACTCTTAAGGGAGCATAAATGCGTTTAACTCGGCAGCAAGAGGGCACTCAGTAAAGTACTGAAGACCCAGAATGACATGTGCGCCGGGCATAGCACAGCTGTCTGCCAGCAAGCCAAAAGGGAGGGCGTACGCAGAGGCTACGCTAAAAGGAAATACCAGGGGAAGAACCGAGTCCATATTGGACAAGGTTGATACTGTCGGGATTAACAAAGAGGGAGAACAAGGGAGGAGCACAAGCGCTCGAAGAAAAGGGGTAAGACATGGGTAATGAAAAATGCTAAAGCAGCACTTACCACAGATTCATGGAGTATTCATCTGGCGGCACACGTACAGAGACAGGAAACACGAATGCCATCGCGGCTTCGGTTTTTATGTCAAAGAGAGGGGGCGTGTGTACCTAATGCGGTACAGCTGGCTTCCGCGGCGGGAGCCCGGAAGAACCAGAGATTCATGGGAGTTGTAGTATGTGTAAGACGCCGGTGGTTTACACCTCCTTGTGAATAGAAAACGCGGCCAAAAGAGTGAGCTCGTAATTTAAAAAACGAAGCTCACTCATAAGGGAGCATAAACGCGTTTAACTTGGCAGCAAGAGGGCACTCAGTAAGATACTGAAGCCTCAAAATGACGTGTGCGCCGGGCAGCTGTCTGCCAGCAGGCCAAAAGGGGGGAGCGTGCACAAAGGCAACGCTAAAAGGAAATCCAAGGGAAAAACCGAGTCCGTATTGGACAAGGTTGATACTGTCGAGGTTAACAGGGAAAACAGGAGACGAGCACAAGCGCTCAAAGAAAGGAGTGAAACATGAATAATGAAAAATGCTGGAGCAGCACTTACCACAGATTCGTGGAATATTCATCAGGCAGCGCACGTCCAGGGACAGGAAACACAGATGCCATCGCGGCTTCGGTTTTTATATCAAGGGAGGGGGCGTGTGTACCTAATGCGGTACAGCTGGCTTCCGCAGCAGAAGCCCGGAAGAACCAGAGGTTCATGGGAGTTGTAGTATATATAAGACGCCGGTGGTCTACACCTCCTGGTGGATATAATAATAATAACGGCCAGGCCTAGGCTCATGGTAGCCGTGGGCCTGTGACTAAATGGAGTTACCCGAAGAAACGGGCAACCCATGCCGTTAGTATAGGTGGGAAAAGTGAATGCAGATCAGTCTACTTCCGCAACAGACGCCAAAGGCCCATGGGGATTCAGGTGCCAGTGGTCTAGAACAACCCGCAATCAAAGTTGCGGCCAAAGAAAAAAGAAGGGGGGAATGGGGAAGAGAAAGAAAGGGGTGAGATCACACGTGGTCTCAGGGGGTCTGAAACTGCAAAGGATAACATGCAGTGCGGAACCAGTGCTTCTGGTCAAAATTTGCATGTAAGCAGGGGAGGGAGGGGGGAAAGGGAGAGGAAAGTGTAGGGGAGGAGAAGGGGGGTTGTGGGGGTTGGGGGGTTGGGGAGAAGGGAGGGAGAGGGAGAAGGAAGAGGGAAGGAGGGAGAGTAGGGAAGGGAAAGAGGGGTGGGAAGGAAGGGGGTGGGGGGAAGGGAAAATGTTGGTGATATCGAGGACTCCAAATGCGGTGTGCCTCTGATTGAAATACAAGTGGTACATTGTGTAGAGCAAGTTGCCATAGGCAAATTGCTCATATAACTCAGGTAAAGAAAGGTGGGTATTCTTGCCCATAGGTACGGCCTGTATGAGCCGGGAGCAACTCAAGGAACACGCCGTGCTATGCTGGGCTATTTATGAAAGTGCCAACCAAGGAATCTCGTCGTTGAGGCCCATTTCAGAGGTCCCCAACCTGTACACCCATCTTTGTTCAAGTCTACGAAGCCTAGTCGTGAGATTGGGAGTATTTGCATTCAAATTAGGTTTATCTAGAACTGTCCAGCTCAAAGAATCTTGTCCGTGTTTCATATCTAAAAAATGTTTTGTCATTTTGGTGATTTGTTTAGCACACCTTATTTTGCTCTTGTGTTCTAAAATCCTGGTGCGTACTTTCCTAGTGGTCATACCAACATATGTCAAGCCACAAGGGCAAGTGATAAGGTAGACCACCCGCTCACTATTGCAGTTGGTATGTTGTTTTAAAACCCAGGGTCTAGAAGTGCCTATATCAATGCTCTTGGTCATTTTGGTTTGGGCACACACTGTGCAAGAACCGCACGGGTAATGTCCTTGAACAGGTGGCAAATTCCAGAGCGTATTAGGTTTTGGTGCTTCTAGTAGAGTTGGTCTTGTGTGGATCAATGTTTCTTTCAAATTGCGTCCTCTTTTGAATGCAAAAAGTGGTTTTTCGAGAGTCAATTGTCCTTTGTTCAAAATGTCCCAATTGTGTAGTATTGATTTTTTGACTACATTGGACAGGGAGCTGTAGGTGTTAACACAAACCAGTTTAGAAGATGTAGGTCTAGCAGACGGTTGTTCCAGGAGGGCTTCACGATTGGTATTGAGCGCCCTTTTGGCTGATTTCTTTACCAATTTAGCAGGGTAATGCCTGTCAAGTAAGTTGCTTCTGAGTTTTGCAGCATGTGTGTTGTAATTCTCAGTTGTCGAGCAATTACGACGGATTCGCAAGAACTGTCCGTATGGTAAATTGTCCCGCAATGACTTGGGATGGTGACTCTTATATTGGAGGAGTGCATTGCGGGCCATGGGCTTTTGATAAAGTTCTGTCTCGAGGACTCACTCTGCTGGATAGATATGGAGGTCCAGGAAGGCCAGTTTCTTCTTACTGTATTCGCAGGTGAAGCGAATATGTGCGTTTCTGCTGTTTAACCAGTTATGAAAATGGTTGATGGTGACCTCATCCCCTCGCCAGATGACAAAAATGTCATCTATATACCTCCTCCATAGAAGTATCTGCGCACGAAATGGATTCTGCCCGTCCAGGACAACACCTTCTTCGAACACATGCATGTAGAGGTTCGCTAGACTGGGCGCGAAGATGCTGCCCATGGAAGTGCCAGAGATTTGAAGATATAACTGGGACTCGAACTGGAAAAAGTTCTCCTTCATCGCCATTCGTGCGCAACTCATTATGAATGAGATAGGTGTAATGGTGTCGGTGGATGGTCTAACAGTAGTTGTTCGATCGTCTCAAGAGTCTGGTCCTGAGGTATACAAGTATACAACGACTCCACGTCGAAGGAAACCAGGTAGTCGGTTTGAGGGTTGAAGACCGTATCGTCCAGTAGGCGAAGTACATCAGTCGTATCTTTGAGATACGTGGGCATTTGGCTGACCAATGGGCGGAGAAAAAAGTCCACAAATTGTGACAGTGGCTCCAGGGCGGAACCTATCCCAGAGATGATAGGTCTCCCAGGTGGGGGCCTCTGTGGCTTGTGTATTTTCGGTAATACATAAAAATAAGGGGTCGTCGGTGTTTTAGTGCAGAGAAAATCCGCCTCCCTTTGTGTAATCCAGCCATTGTTAAACGCTTCATTGGTTAGGATGGAGATATTTTCCGTAATACTTTCTGTGGGGTCATAATCCAGTCGTCGGTAGGCGGTATTGTCATTTAATTGTCTAAGACATTCGGCCCTGTAGATGTCTGTATCCAATATGACAGTGGCACCGCCCTTGTCCGCAGCTTTGATGGTGATAGTTTTATCCGTGGTCAAGGACCGTAATGCTGTTAGTTCCTTTTTTGGAATGTTATTGAAGGTTCTCGGTGGCGTAGATAGTCCGGTAGTCAGATCTTTCAAGACAGCCTTCTCAAACGTTGCTACCTCTGATGGAACCATGCCAATCGATGGATTGAATTTTGATTTGGGGCGTAGATTCGTGTTGGTAGTCTGTTGGCTGTCTGTCAGGGGGTCTTTGTCTGCGAAAAAAAAGTGTAGTCTGATTTTCCTGAAGAATTGATGTATCTCTTGTTGTATTTGGAAGGGGTCACCCTTGTTGGTGGGTACAAAACCTAAACCTCGGTTTAGCACTGTCGTTTCTTCGGGAGTGAGTACTTGTTTACTCAAGTTGACAATCAAACTGGGTCCCTGCTCGGGCCTGCTTGTTGATTGGTCTTGGTCATGCTCCTCGTGTTCCGTTGGGTGACCGGGGAGCTCCAGTGTACTTGTTGTTGGGAGCGCCGGCGGCCTCTGGACCGGCCTCGGCCTTGCCCTAAAAAAAGCTGGTTATAACCTGCTTGAGGATGTTGTTGAAAGTTCAGAAGTGGAACGGGTGGACCCTGTCCAAAAAACGGAAAGGTTGGATAACTCCAGGGGTTCGGGGGCCACCATTGGTTATTCGGTGTTCCACCTCGAGAGCCACGCCAGGTTCTCTGGTTCTGATGCAGAGGTCTTTGGTTGATGTTTCCTTGGCTTGTGTCTGAGTCACTAGAGGTGTCTTCTCTATCAGAAGAGGAATAGTTGGACCCGTATCTTCTACCTGTCCTGTGAAATTCTGGAGGTTGATAGGCGGTATCAGTGTAGGGGTACACTTTCTCCATTGAGAATTTTGCCAAATCCTTCTTGAATTTCGTGATTTTGCTGGTAAGGAGAGTTTCTTTATATTCTTTAGTTGTTTTATTAGTTTCGTCGACGTTCTTTTTGAAGACTGTTGCACCAATGATGACTTTAATTTCTGCCTCCAATGTCTGGATTTGGACAAAGACCTTCTCAGCTTCTTTCTTAGCTGTGCTGATAATTAAGATGAGCCAGTCCCTCGTACATCGCCAGGCAATGAGGGACCAGTCTTTCAAGAAGGAGGGATTGTCTCGAAATAGTCTCGGGATGTTGGTTACTATGAGTCCTGTAGGGGCACAATTGCCCCGGAGGTACTCGGTCATAATGGAACCGTGAGTAGTTGTTCTAATGTAAAGTCGTTTGAGGTTTGTCACTTTCTACCAATCATCTGAGGTGGCCATGGTCTGAGTGAATTGTGTTTCTAAAATGCTTGGTGTAGTCAGAATCTCAGTAAGCACTCCCTCATCGTATGTGAGTCCAGTGCGTTCGGCCATAGTTGTTGGTCACTGGGTGACAGTTTGAAAGAGAAGAAAGAAAGAAAAAAGTAGAGAGATAAGCCCGCAGCTGAGCCGCTGCGCTAGACAATCAACACACTTAGGGGCTTGAGGAGTTTTAAGGACCTGCGTAGACCAACTCCCCACCAAATTAGTATCATACAAATAAGGGGGCTGCGGGTCCAAATTATCAGGAGGTAATCTAGCTGTATGAATTTACTCTGCCGTGCAAAAACAGGGGATTTCCCTTTTCAGGACGGTTCCCCTCACACACCAAAGGTGTCATGCTTCATCATAGGGGTGCCTCCTCACGTGATAGACCTAGTCTACACGTGGGCTACAACCCCCTCTCTACGAGGGAGGAGCTCAGGGATGTTTTTAGTGAGTCAGGCGGGATAAACTAAACCCCCATGTAAATCTGGTGTGTGGGTAAAAAAGTGCAGTGCTGTAATGTGACAATTTAAAACTGGCTACAAGGTTAGCTATATGCAGATTTATTCAGCTACCCGGTGTCAGGATTAAAAACAGTGAAAAGCTGATAACACAAGTGTCGGCATTAGAGACAGTTGTGTAGATCACTCGACCAACATGTTTCGGCCAAAAAACCTAGATAGTGTCACGGCCTTCTTCAGGGTCAGTTATTCAGCTACTGCAATAAATACGTGCAAATACGTGGAAAAAAACATGAAAAAACACGTGAATAAATGGAGTATAATACTGACCCAGTATAATTGACTGTTCAGTATGTACTGCATACAACCTATGATGGAGACAAAAAGACATGTTGTCACCGATTGCATACATAGTGTACCAAAAGTCAGAGTCAAGCATACAGTTTTGACACCTCCTAAATGATAAATTTCTATAACACATGTACATATTAGATCAATGTGTAGTCATAAAAGACGTGTGACTCACCACTATCGGTTGTTGAATTCACCACGTCTGTCCCGGCATATTAGCCATATGGTACGTGCACCAAAACCTGCCAAAAGGAGGCATATGGTATTAAAAACAAGAGATCCCCAGAGAGGGATTCAAAGAAAAAGAAAAAGAAAAAGCATGAGTACGACTCGGATGTCAAATGGCACAGGTTAGGGCTCTACAAAAGATATTGCTGATAATTCGCTGTCAAGTGGAAAGTACTAGTGTGTGCAGACACATATCCAAGCTGGGTACCCCGGGCGTGCGCCATCAATGAACAAGATTCTACTGATGACTATTGGTTGGCTTGCAAAACAATAACAAAACGGTACGTTTAAATAATGACAGTCAGCGCCAAAAGAAACTGTGTGGGACTGGGCGGCAAACCACTAATAAAGGGGCTGGAAAGGACGTGGATATACCTGATTAAAGGCCTATGTAATCGCCAAATAGCTGGCAAAACATGACCAGTGGCGCTGATTCTGCTGGTGGCTCTTGGGCCTGGCATGCAGAACAAAAGCGGACGAGGGGAATTGAATAATGACAGACAGCGCAAGGTAAGACTGGGTGAAACTGGGCAGGAAGCCACTTGTATAGGGGCTGGAAGGGGCGTGAATGCACCCGGATGAAGGCCATCTGGCTGGCAGATCATACCGGTGGCGCTAAGGACAACAGGAGGAAACACGGCCAAGGGAGTGAGCTTGTGACTTGAAAACCGAAGCTCACTCTTAAGGGAGCATAAATGCGTTTAACTCGGCAGCAAGAGGGCACTCAGTAAAGTACTGAAGACCCAGAATGACATGTGCGCCGGGCATAGCACAGCTGTCTGCCAGCAAGCCAAAAGGGAGGGCGTACGCAGAGGCTACGCTAAAAGGAAATACCAGGGGAAGAACCGAGTCCATATTGGACAAGGTTGATACTGTCTGGATTAACAAAGAGGGAGAACAAGGGACGAGCACAAGCGCTCGAAGAAAAGGGGTAAGACATGGGTAATGAAAAATGCTAAAGCAGCACTTACCACAGATTCGTGGAGTATTCATCTGGCGGCACACGTACAGAGACAGGAAACACGGATGCCATCGCGGCTTCGGTTTTTATGTCAAAGAGAGGGGGCGTGTGTACCTAATGCGGTACAGCTGGCTTCCGCGGCGGGAGCCTTGAAGAACCAGAGATTCATGGGAGTTGTAGTATGTGTAAGACGCCAGTCGTTTACACCTCCTTGTGAATAGAAAACGCGGCCAAAAGAGTGAGCTCGTAATTTAAAAAACGAAGCTCACTCATAAGGGAGCATAAACGCGTTTAACTTGGCAGCAAGAGGGCACTCAGTAAGATACTGAAGCCTCAAAATGACGTGTGCGCCGGGCAGCTGTCTGCCAGCAGGCCAAAGGGGGAGCGTGCACAAAGGCAACGCTAAAAGGAAATCCAAGGAAAAACCGAGTCCGTATTGGACAAGGTTGATACTGTCGAGGTTAACAGGGAAAACAGGAGACGAGCACAAGCGCTCGAAGAAAGGAGTGAAACATGAATAATGAAAAATGCTGGAGCAGCACTTACCACAGATTCGTGGAATATTCATCAGGCAGCGCACGTCCAGGGACAGGAAACACAGATGCCATCGCGGCTTCGGGTTTTTATATCAAGGGAGGGGGCGTGTGTACCTAATGCGGTACAGCTGGCTTCCGCAGCAGAAGCCCGGAAGAACCAGAGGTTCATGGGAGTTGTAGTATATATAAGACGCCGGTGGTCTACACCTCCTGGTGGATATAATAATAATAACGGCCAGGCCTAGGCTCATGGTAGCCGTGGGCCTGTGACTAAATGGAGTTACCCGAAGAAACGGGCAACCCATGCCGTTAGTATAGGTGGGAAAAGTGAATGCGGATCAGTCTACTTCCGCAACAGACGCCAAAGGCCCATGGGGATTCAGGTGCCAGTGGTCTAGAACAACCCGCAATCAAAGTTGCGGCCAAAGAAAAAAGAAGGGGGGAATGGGGAAGAGAAAGAAAGGGGTGAGATCACACGTGGTCTCAGGGGGTCTGAAACTGCAAAGGATAACATGCAGTGCGGAACCAGTGCTGCTGGTCAAAATTTTCATGTAAGCAGGGGAGGGAGGGGGGGAAAGGGAGAGGAAAGTGTAGGGGAGGGGAAGGGGGGAGGGAGGGGGTTGTGGGGGTTGGGGGGGTTGGGGAGAAGGGAGGGAGAGGGAGAAGGAAGAGGGAAGGAGGGAGAGTAGGGAAGGGAAAGAGGGGTGGGAAGGAAGGGGTGGGTGGGGGGAAAGGGGGGAAGGGAAAATGTTGGTGATATCGAGGACTACAAATGCGGTGTGCCTCTGATTGAAATACAAGTGGTACATTGTGTAGAGCAAGTTGCCATAGGCAAATTGCTCATATAACTCAGGTAAAGAAAGGTGGGTACTCTTGCCCATAGGTACGGTCTGTATGAGCCGGGAGCAACTCAAGGAACATGCCGTGCTATGCTGGGCTATTTATGAAAGTGCCAACCAAGGAATCTCGTCGTTGAGGCCCATTTCAGAGGTCCCCAACCTGTACACCCATTCCCCCCTTCTTTTTTCTTTGGCCGCAACTTTGATTGCGGGTTGTTCTAGACCACTGGCACCTGAATCCCCATGGGCCTTTGGCGTCTGTTGCGGAAGTAGACTGATCTGCATTCACTTTTCCCACCTATACTAACGGCATGGGTTGCCCGTTTCTTCGGGTAACTCCATTTAGTCACAGGCCCACGGCTACCATGAGCCTAGGCCTGGCCGTTATTATTATTATATCCACCAGGAGGTGTAGACCACCGGCGTCTTATATATACTACAACTCCCATGAACCTCTGGTTCTTCCGGGTTTCTGCCGCGGAAGCCAGCTGTACCGCATTAGGTACACACGCCCCTCCCTTGATATAAAAACCGAAGCCGCGATGGCATCTGTGTTTCCTGTCCCTGGACGTGCGCTGCCTGATGAATATTCCACGAATCTGTGGTAAGTGCTGCTCCAGCATTTTTCATTATTCATGTTTCACTCCTTTCTTCGAGCGCTTGTGCTCATCTCCTGTTTTCCCTGTTAACCTCGACAGTATCAACCTTGTCCAATACGGACTCGGTTTTTCCCTTGGATTTCCTTTTAGCGTTGCCTTTGTGCACGCTCCCCCCTTTTGGCCTGCTGGCAGACAGCTGCCCGGCGCACACGTCATTTTGAGGCTTCAGTATCTTACTGAGTGCCCTCTTGCTGCCAAGTTAAACGCGTTTATGCTCCCTTATGAGTGAGCTTCGTTTTTTAAATTACGAGCTCACTCTTTTGGCCGCGTTTTCTATTCACAAGGAGGTGTAAACGACCGGCGTCTTACACATACTACAACTCCCATGAATCTTTGGTTCTTCCAGGCTTCCGCCGCGGAAGCCAGCTGTACCGCATTAGGTACACACGCCCCCTCTCTTTGACATAAAAACCGAAGCCGCAATGGCATCCGTGTTTCCTGTCTCTGTACGTGTGCCGCCAGATGAATACTCCACGAATCTGTGGTAAGTGCTGCTTTAGCATTTTTCATTACCCATGTCTTACCCCTTTTCTTCGAGCGCTTGTGCTCGTCCCTTGTTCTCCCTCTTTGTTAATCCAGACAGTATCAACCTTGTCCAATATGGACTCGGTTCTTCCCCTGGTATTTCCTTTTAGCGTAGCCTCTGCGTATGCCCTCCCTTTTGGCTTGTTGGCAGACAGCTGTGCTATGCCCGGCGCACATGTCATTCTGGGTCTTCAGTACTTTACTGAGTGCCCTCTTGCTGCCGAGTTAAACGCATTTATGCTCCCTTAAGAGTGAGCTTCGGTTTTCAAGTCACAAGCTCACTCCCTTGGCCGTGTTTCCTCCTGTTGTCCTTAGCGCCACCTGTATGATCTGCCAGCCAGATGGCCTTCATCCGGGTGCATTCACGCCCCTTCCAGCCCCTATACAAGTGGCTTCCTGCCCAGTTTCACCCAGTCTTACCTTGCGCTGTCTGTCATTATTCAATTCCCCTCTTCCGCTTTTGTTCTGCATGCCAGGCCCAACAGCCACCAGCAGAATCAGCGCCACTGGTCATGTTTTACCAGCTATTTGGCGATTACATAGGCCTTTAATCAGGTATATCCACGTCCTTTCCAGCCCCTTTATTAGTGGTTTGCCGCCCAGTCCCACACAGTTTCTTTTGGCGCTGACTGTCATTATTTAAACGTACCGTTTTGTTATTGTTTTGCAAGCCAACCAATAGTCATCAGTAGAATCTTGTTCGTTGATGGCGCACGCCCGGGGTACCCAGCTTGGATATGTGTCTGCACACACTAGTACTTTCCACTTGACAGCAAATTATCAGCAATATCTTTTGTAGAGTCCTAACCTGTGCCATTTGACATCCGAGTCGTACTCATGCTTTTTCTTTTTCTTTGAATCCCTCTCTGGGGATCTCCTGTTTTTAATACCATATGCCTCCTTTTGGCAGGTTTTGGTGCACGTACCATATGGCTAATATGCCAGGACAGACGTGGTGAATTCAACAACCGATAGTGGTGAGTCACACGTCTTTTATGACTACACATTGATCTAATATGTACATGTGTTATAGAAATTTATCATTTAGGAGGTGTCAAAACTGTATGCTTGACTCTGACTTTTGGTACACTATGTATGCAATCGGTGACAACATGTCTTTTTGTCTCCATCATAGGTTGTATGCAGTACATACTGAACAGTCAATTATACTGGTTCAGTATTATACTCCATTTATTCACGTGTTTTTTCATGTTTTTTTCCACGTATTTGCACGTATTTATTGCAGTAGCTGAATAACTGACCCTGAAGAAGGCCGTGACACTATCTAGGTTTTTTGGCTGAAACATGTTGGTCGAGTGATCTACACAACTGTCTCTAATGCCGACACTTGTGTTATCAGCTTTTCACAGTTTTTAATCCTGACACCGGGTAGCTGAATAAATCTGCATATAGCTAACCTTGTAGCCAGTTTTAAATTGTCACATTACAGCACTGCACTTTTTTACCCACACACCAGATTTACATGGGGGTTTAGTATATCCCGCCTGACTCACTAAAAACATCCCTGAGCTCCTCCCTCGTAGAGAGGGGGTTGTAGCCCACGTGTAGACTAGGTCTATCACGTGAGGAGGCACCTCTATGATGAAGCATGACACCTTTGGTGTGTGAGGGGAACCGTCCTGAAAAGGGAAATCCCCTGTTTTTGCACGGCAGAGTAAATTCATACAGCTAGATTACCTCCTGATAATTTGGACCTGTGGCCCCCTTATTTGTGTGATACTAATTTGGTGGGGAGTTGGTCTACGCAGGTCCTTAAAACTCCTCAAGCCCCTAAGTGTGTTGATTGAACATTACCAGCGGCCCTCACAGGAAAAAATTCTACACCACGTGCTGCGATATTTAGCATTGCGTGTACTCGCCTTCTTTTGCCCCTCATTCTTTCTCTCTTCCTTCTCCATTTTTTCTTCACTATTTCTCTCTTTCACACTAAACTATTAATTATCCCTCTCCTTCGTTCCACAGCCTCTTTTTTCCTTTCTTTGGCTTCATCTCTGTCCTCCAAGCCAAAATAAATAACACAAAAACACCAAGTGCACTTAAAAAATACACGGGCTCATCACAAAAGAGCAACAGGGTAACCTAAAAATAAATTTAGAAACCAGGCAGTGTCTGTTTCTTATGTTACATCCACAGACCTTTCATAGCTCTGTTTCCATTCGTACGGAGTCAATGCGCTCGGTCCTTATGTGAACATTGCCAGCGGCCGTCGCAGGGAATCATCTGCAACACGTGTTGAAAAATGCGGCGTTAAAAAACCCAAAATGTTGGAACTTGCCAACATAATCAGAGGGCACACTTCACAGTTAACTAAATATACAAACGAAAAGTTTTAAAATAATCGGAGGGTACAGCACTGTACAGCGTGCATATCACATACAAATTACAACAGTGAACACTGTACTCTGTAAAATATCATACCAGCTGTATAAATAAATTACCTTATTACAAAAACTGTATGCAGAGCATTAATTACAATTACATGCGCTTTCTGTGTTTAGCTGAAACAACGTTACAAAACTTTATTTCCCCCTTATTTCTAACGTAGCATTCTAACCTCCAAACTATAACACAAATCTGTAGTGTCGCGCTCTAGTGGTTGCGCGTAGGCGCGATGACATGGAGCGCGGCCGCCATTTTGGGTGCGAGTCAACGCCCGATTTCGGAGCGGTACGGACGTGTTTCCCGGCGCTCTTCTGCAAGTAGATAACTTAGACAATAAAGAGTGTTAAGACAACCTTGGTGTGGGGCATCATTGTGGAGGAAGAAAGTAGATCATTACAGTGGCGACGAGACTGGCATAAAAAAAAAAATAAAAAAAATAAGATCTACAACAATTATAATAACGAGGACACAAGGACCCACCGAAGCACTCAAAGAGCAGACTACGAAGACCACAGGCACAGGGACGTGGCATAGCGGGAGAGCGTGGCAGAGGACGGCACTACTGCGAATCAGCACCCACGGAACAGGTAGTGGCAATCGAGTGAGAGCGCACGGCCCTATATATATATAGAAGGGTAGAAAATACAGGGGAGAAGGAAGCCACCCCTCCAGATCCTAAAGGACATCCAGGGCCCTGGCGGAAGCGGTGCAGCTCAGCGACGGGGGAGCCTCAGGGCCCCATCAAGACCACACACCTCCCAGGAGCACGGGCACACCGGGCAGTCCAAGAGGAAACGTAGAGGTACCGGAAAGAAACGCCGCAATGTGCGCGGAAGCGTCTTCGCTCACGACGCCTATACCCTTCCTACCAAAACCAGGTGAACCACTGATGAAATGGGAAGATTGGAGGGAGTACTTCATGAACTACCTAGAGGCCATAGAAGACGAAAGTGGAGAAGCATTCCCCAGCAAAAGGAAGAAAAGAATATTACTCCACAACTTAGGCCCGGAAGGAATCAGAGTCTTTCAGAACCTGGTCCCCACGCAATGGCAGGTCGCAGACGACGACGTATTCCAACACGCGATTGAAGACCTAAACAACCATTACAGACCGGCAGTGTGCACGTCCATTGACAGATACAACTTCCAACAGAGGAAACAAGCGGGAGAAGAGTCCATAGACGACTACGTGGCAGCGTTAAAGAAGTTAGCGATCACATGCAAATTTGGCGCCTTGCACGACGAATTTATCAAGGACCAGATTGTCATGCACACGAAGAACACAGCGATCCAAGACAAACTGTGGGATAATGGGGACGCCACACTGAAGGACGTCATTGCCATGGTGAAAAAGGCGGAGCTGTCGAAGAGATGTGCAGAGGCAGCGAAAAAAGAAAGCACAGAGCGGGCCATGGTCAATAGAGTCACGGATATAGAACCGCCGGATAGAGGAAAAAGAATGGCGGCGGAAGGGAGAGCCCAGAACAGATGGACTCCACGATCCACACAGGCACAGAAATCGAACAAGGAGGGCGCGACCACGTGCTACAGGTGCGGCAGTCCATCCCACGCGGCATATGACAAGCGATGTCCAGCCTTCCGAGCCAAATGCATGTACTGCGGAATTGTCGGGCACTATGAAAAAGTGTGTCGCCGCAAGGTGAAGAGGTCGACAGTCAAGTACGTAGCACACGACGGAGGTGGTGAAGAAGGAGAAGAAGAGGAAGATAATGTGTTGTGCATCGAAGGACAGGTACTAGGCATTGAAGGAAGTCGCTCCAAGAAACCACAATGTGACATGGTCGTTGGAGGTGTTCAAATCAAGATGGTGGCGGACTCCGGCTCTCCATATACCATCATTCAACGGACGGTGTGGAGCGAGAACTTCAAACCCAGCCTGGGATCACGTCCGGTCACATTCACAGGGGAACCCATCCCGATGGTGGGATATCGAGTCCTGAGATTTGAGTTCAAGAATCGCAGCGCGGAGTGCAAATTGTATGTGGCGGAAAAAGGGCCTTCGGTCCTTGGATGGATGGACTAGGGTGAGTTGGGCATACAATTGAACCCAGGAGGGGACACGCAAGTCCTGATGGCCAGCGCAGACAACCACTCGAACTTTGAAACGATGAAAAGCGAATTCCCCACAGTATTCGGAGGCAAAGTGGGAAAACTAACGAAATTCACACATAAAATTGAACTTAAGGAAAACGCCAAACCAGTATCCCACAAGGTGAGGAACATACCGCTAGCAGTCAGGGAAGCAGTGCAACATGAGCTACAAAGATTGGAAGAAGAAGGGATCATCGAACCAATAAACAGTTCGGAATGGCTGGCCCCGTTGGTGGTAGCGAGGAAACCCAACGGCAAAGTTCGGTTGTGCGTGGACCTGCGAGAATTGAACAAGTGCATAGTAGTGGAAAAATTCCCATTACCCAGAATAGACGAAATGCTGGCAAAGACGAAAGGTATAAAATGGTTTTCTACCGTAGATCTCGCCTCAGCATATCATCAAATAGCACTGCATAGCACGAGCCGGAAACTTACGTTCTTCATTACACCATTTGGATGCTACCACTTCCGCAGGATGCCTTTCGGCCTGGCATCAGCAGCGGCGGTATTCCAAAAGCTAATGCACAAACTATTCAAGGACATAGAGGGAGTACAATACTTCCAAGACGACATCTTGGTAATGGGCAAAGACCAAGCTGACCACAACACAAAGCTAGCAACGGTGTTACAAATCTTGGAAAGGAATGGCCTGACAGCAGAATGGGAGAAGTGCAGACTAGGAATGGCGTCGGTCACATACTTGGGTCACGAGATTAGTGACCAAGGCATCATGCTCAAACACGCCAATGTCAAAGCAATATGTGAAGCACCAGCACCGACAAGCAAGGATGAAGTGAGATCATTCTTAGGGATGGCCGAATATTATAGCAAATTTGTGCAACACTTCGCCACCAAGACACATCACCTGCGACTACTCGTACGAGACAAAACTGCCTTTCAGTGGACAGAGGAAGCGCAAGGAGAGTTTCAGAAAATCAAGGAGGATATCAGCAAAGCAGTCCCCCTGCAAGGATATGATCCGCATGGAGAATCTATTTTGAACACAGACGCGAGCGAAAAAGGCCTAGGGGCAGTTCTCATGCAGGAAAGGAAGAATGGAGAGCTGGTGACCATCAGCTTTGCGTCAAGAACATTGTCACCGACAGAACAGAAGTTCAGCGTGATAGAAAAAGAGATGCTGGCAGTGGTATGGGCCATGTCGAAATTCCGCCAATTTCTATGGGGCACAAGATTCCAACTCAGAACGGACCACAAACCCCTCGTCAAAGTACTAACGTCCTGCGGGCACGCGAGCGCCACACCCCGCATCGCAAAAATGACCCTGAAATTGTTAGACTACAGGTATGCTGTGGAATACATCCCAGGAGCCAAGAACAAAGTGGCAGATTACCTCAGTCGAGCTTCAGCCATGGAGGACGCTCCTGCAAGTACGGACGAGGATGAGGTCAGAGTGGCATTCACAGAAGATCACGAAAATGTGATAAGTGGTCAGGAATGGAAGCAAGCCTTTGAAAGGGACATGGACCTCAAAGACATCAAGGTATTCATACTACAAGGGTGGCCAGAGAAAAGACACCTGAAAGCGGAACAAAGGAAATTCTTCGAAGTGAGGGAGGAATTATCCGTAGGTGACCAAGGAACCTTCCTGTTTAGAGGAGAGAGAGTAGTTCCCCCCGGGTCGTTGATAACACACCTACTAGCAGTGTTGCACAAAGGGCACTTGGGCATCGTAAAAACGAAGTTGAGAACCAAACAGATGTACTGGTGGCCCGCAATGGATAGTCAAATCGAGAAGCATGTTAGAGAATGTGATCAGTGCCAAAGAGCGGATAAATCACAAACGTTACTACGCCCGTCACTAGGGAAGTTTGACAACCCAGCCAACCCTTGGGAGGAACTGTCAATAGACATTCTCGGTCCGGTGTTGGATGCGGAGGGGACCCCAAAATACGTCGTAGTTCTCATAGATCGGTATTCAAAGTGGCCCGAACTGGACATACAGGAGGTGATGGACACAGAGACAGTGCTGAAGTTTCTCACAGCTACCTTCCTCAGAGAGGGCATTCCTCGTTCCATCTTGAGTGACAATGGACCTCAATTCACATCAGATAAGTGGAGCCGTTACATGGAACGAAATGGCATCCAAATCAAGCACACTTCGGTCTACCATCCGGCGGGGAAAGGTTTAATAGAGTAATAATGGGTTCCATCCAATCAGCCATAGGAATGGGGAAGGACTGGGAGAAGGAGGTGAGAAGTATGCTGTGGGCCTACCGAATCACACCGACTGGCACAGGATACAGCCCGTTCCAAATCCTAAGGGGACGTGAACCGTTCACTAAGGACAATCTAGCGTGGAAAGAAAAGACGGTCACGAGTAAATGGTCCCCGGCAGTCGTGCACCACAACTTGGAGAGAGCCCAGAGAACATACACAGAGCAGTACAATAAGAGACGCAATGTGAAGGGAACGTCCCTGGAAAAAGGGGAATGGGTCAGAGTCAAACTTGCCCAATTAAGGAGGAAAGGAGACAGCAAATACAGCTTGCCCATGAAAGTTGAACAGGTGTACAACAGACCAGCCTTACTAAGTGACGGGAACGTCTGGTCGCAAGATCGCATGTCCAAGTGCAACAAGATACTGCAGTGGAACAGCGAGGAAAGATCAAGGACACAAGAGAAACCAAGTTCACCTGCAGGTAACGCAGCCTCAGGAGGAGATGAGAAGGACCTTGGGGTAGAAGGTAATAGGGTGGAGCAGGACGAGGAAGAAAATCTAATCGCAGAGGAATGGCAGGAGGACAAAAGCAGGACTCCGGAGAGAGAGAGCCCTAAAGGACTTGGAGAAACACTGGCAAGCCGAGCAGAGGGAAGGGGAAAAGTATCCGCCTCCACTCCGGTAAGACGTACACGGGTAGGGAGACTGGTGGTAAGGCCAGCCAAATACAGAGACTATGATTTGGGAGAAGTGAAGTAACTTCAGGCCGAGAGACTCTGGGACTATCTTCTAATGTTAATGTTTTGTGTGTTGTGTAAAGAAGGGAGATATGTAGTGTCGCGCTCTAGTGGTTGCGCGTAGGCGCGATGACGTGGAGCGCGGCCGCCATTTTGGGTGCGAGACAGCGCCCGATTTCGGAGCGGTACGAACGTGTTTCCCGGCGCTCTTCTGCAAGTAGATAACTTAGACAATACAGAGTGTTAGGACAACCTTGGTGTGGGGCATCATTGTGGAGGAAGAAAGTAGATCATTACAAAATCCTTCCTTTCTGCATTACTCTTACTGCTACCACATCCCCCCTCAAACAGCATACCTTATTTCAACCACAGGTGGGCCCTATCCTGCAGAGCGATTCCTTCAATGAAAACGCCTACAGACAAATTCACACTTAAACGTCTACATTTCACTAACATCCACCTAGCCATCTAAACGTTACTGGCGCCACCTACATTAACATACGAAACTGGATAAAAGAACGCAACAATTCACAATATCAAACAACTGACATCTAAACAGAACAAGCATTGGCATAGCCAATAGGTCTCGCTTTTGGGACCTTATAAGTATTTAGTTATGCAGCACAATCGCTAAACACTTATAAGATCCCAAACGCGAGACCTATTGGCTATGCCAATGCTTGTTGATTTTTGTGTGACTGACATCTATTGTTATTTTACTTTTTTATCTATCTGTTTGTATCTGTAACGTGTAAGTATTTTTTTTTTTTATTTATTTAAAAGGTTTTATATAGCGCTGGCTAGACCCAAGGGTATCAGAGCGCTTTACAAGGAATGAGTGAAAAAAATTACAGAGTAACATTTGTATAAAGAGATAAAAGTATGTAAATTTCCTCATGTAACGTACTCAGTTCTATTGTGAACCGCTCCGACACCTTTGGGTAGAGTCCGCGCTATATAAAATTGCATTAAATAAATAAATCAATCATGTACACATGGTGGGTACTCACGCTGGTGGCATCGCGGTGGTTTGCCCCGCCCCCCCTCACCCACCCCCAGCCCCAGTCCCCATGGCTGGCAGCCGCCACTGATTTTTGGTACATTAATAAAGGACCATTTGGAAGAAGGCGGCAGACGCGTTCAGAAATGGGAATGGTTATTTCTCTGTTCAAACGTTAACTCAGTGTTGGCGTTTGAGAGCTCTGCAGTCAGAGGAGCCCCGCACCCCCCCCCCTGCCAGCAAGTCCTCCGGATGGTCCTCTATGTCGTTTTCATCAAGAAGCTGACTCATGCTCCCTGTCACCAGGCCAGCGCTGCAGCGTCAGGGGGCGTACCCACGGGGGGAGGGGCGTGGCCTGCGTGTTTGCCACGGTCCCTGAGTCAACCCTTCAGTCTCAGGGCGGATGGAACCTGGGCCAGCGTTGCGGTGTCAGGGGGCGTGGCCACGGGTAGGGGGCGTGACCTGCGTGTTTGCCCCAGTCCCTGAGTCAACCCTTCAGTCCCAGGGCGGATGGATGAAACCTAGGCTGTGTGCGCGCGCAGTTGCCATGCTTCCTCTGTTGTTCCTCCAAAGCCTGGTGGCACTGGGCACCGTCCGAACTGGGGGAATGGACATGGGTGCGAGCAACTCCTCCCTTCCGAGTCCATCGGCTGCTGGCCTGCGCCCTGGGCAGGGGTCCTTCCTGTACTTCGCCTACGGCAGTAACCTGCTGAGGGAGAGGATCCTGCTGAGGAACCCCTCTGCCACCTTCTACAGCACAGGGAGGCTGCAGGTACACCTCCCGTGTTATCAAAGGGCTAATCCTTCTTTAGCTCTCAAAGGGGATTGGGGCTAGTAATTGGGAGAGAACGTCTAGCTTCTGCTTAACCCGTAGCATCCCTCCATCACCATAGCAGCTATCTGATCTCTTGCTACATGTAACACTGCTGTCTCTGGCTTTTAAACCAGCTGTTTTGCCTGCAGGGAGTTGTAGTTCAACCTCTAACACAAATAACATAGTCTCAATAGTACCAGCACGCAGAGTGCAGTTAGGTAAAAACCCTGGTCTGTGCGAGGTGCCATATAGTGCTTAATTTGCAAATGGAAGAGTGCCGTCCCGAAGCTCAGAAGCTCGCACAAATGCAATTAAGCGTTGCAAGCTGAATACCAAGGCATTTACTCATGCCTCTTTCATCCACCATACACACCCTGTCCCTTTATCTCACTCGTTCATGTTCCTGCTTTCTCCTGTTGTGACGGTTTTCCTTCTTTTTCGACCCCCACTTCTGCTTTATTTGTTTTTCTATCTCTTGCTCCGGTCCCCAAAATTAAGTTCTGGCGACCCCATCCTCCCCGGCAGTACCTGCTCAAATTAAGCATTAAATCCACTAGAGTTCTGTGGCATAGGGACAGTTTACGTCCGTGCCTCCCCCACCTTGTTGTAGTGCATGGATACTCGCAAACATTTCCCCAGGGGCCACAAAGTTTGGACTGCGATGTGACCGAGGGCCTCATTGATGCTAGCAGAGTGGCAGTCCGGTTGGGGCAAGAGGTTGGCAATAGGTCGGAGTAGAGGAAGCGGAGCATATACTTCTAGTGTCTGAATTGCACAATGTGAAACCAGAGTCTTGGGTCTAATCTCAGCTTATCCACTTAACCAAACTGTGTGATCCCATTCAATAGTTTTATTTCACTTTCCCTCCTTTTTCTTCATTATCACATATGAGGACCTCGAAATACATAACTTGAGAATGTTTGCTGTATAAAATCACCTTGTGTTTGATTTAGTAAACTATAATGCTGTTCACGTAAATAGAAACCAATGCCACCTAAAAAGAGCACATAACTGACTTGCCTTTTAGTTCACTTTTGGCATTGTTGTCAGGATGAGGTGAAGAATGAATGTTTCTAAATTCATGTTTGAAAACTATCCCTTAAAAAACAAGCATTGGCATAGCCAATAGGTCTCGCTTTTGGGACCTTATAAGTATTTAGTTATGCAGCACAATATCCTTGGTGCAATAACATCAACTGTTGCATGGCTAAAAACGTATAAGGTCCCAAAGGCGAGACCTATTGGCTATGCCAATGCTTGTTTTTCTAGCAACCTATCCCTCCTTGAATTTAGCACATCATAAAGGTCATTCCTTACGTTGTCCCTTTTTGCATTTTTAGAATACCCTTTCAGATGCACATGCAAAACAAATAGCCCTGCTTCTTAACATAATGCTTTATTGACCTCCTGTAATGGCTCTTTTTGCTGCGTTTTACCGTAGTCTTTTGGGGAGATCAGAGGGAAGAGGGTTTTGTGAGTAGGAATTTGAAATTTGCATTAGTCATAGCCCTCACCTTCAATCCACCCTGGGCGCTCTTTTCAACAAGCAGTCAATAAAAGCACGGTCAACTGGAGAGGGTTATTTACCATTTGTACTCCTGGAACTGTAAGGATATACAATCAGCGCTGTGAAAGGACTACACTTTTAGTAGCTTATTGTACGTCCAGCGACGTGGTGGTGGTGTGCAGTTTTGCGAGCATCTGCTGCACGTGTGTATGTTTTGCAGTGATGTAAATTCCCTGTTCCATCTAGTACGGGATTTATATACTCGTTCTGTATTAACCACTTTAGCATTTCGTGTTCTGCATGTGCGTATGAGTTTACTGCAATGGTTTAACATCGCCTCTGCCACTTGTGAGAAAATATGTATTGCAGCCGCTGAAAGCAGCGTTTTATAATCCTCTGCACTGCAGCGAGCGGTCGTCGAATGTGTGGCAAACACCTTTGAGTGTACCGGCGACAATTCGCTTGTAATCCAATGTAAAGCTATGTAAACCAGTGTGAAGTTGGGTAAGCAATTAGTATCCCTATTTTTTTTAAATTTCACTTAGTGTTTGGGCTATTCACATCAAGTGTCATAAATGTGATAATGGCGAGTTCCACTTGCGCTGTCAAGGACTGCTCGACCACGCGTGCTCAACGACCACAAACACGCCAATACACACTTGACAAAGCAAACCTATTGCAAGACTAACTGTTCTACCCAAGTATGTGGACCCAACGCATTGAGACCCTTAGGGGTGATTAGTTCGCGCTTCACAAAATACCGAATTTACTGTTACAGTGGAGCAGTCCCGTACTGGTTACCTCGTACTGCATAGAAAAGCAAGCAGAACTTCAACGACTTGGGGACGATGACAAACTTCAGTTACTTGGGAGGTACCGCACACGGGTATAATAGAATGTCTAGGAGCACACCCAAACAATACAAGTCTTACCCTTATACACCGTAGGCTCTAACCACACCCCGTTAGAAGACCACAGCATGTCACATTACAGGTCTCCAAAAGTAGTGTCACAGAAAAAGAAGTGTCAGAGAAAGGAGCTACCGTGGAATAAAGGGTGACATGACAGGCCAGCGGATGCCAGCACGAACCACAGCTCCACAGACGTGCCACTGCATCCCGAGCCAGACAGCAGAATCAGAGGCCCGGCAGCAGCGTTCAGGAAGTAGTGTCCCGTCCTGCAGTTAGGTAGTGTTGGGCGTAGGGTACACTCCATACTGACTACCGGCCTGCAGCACCACCAAGTACAAACCCAGTTCCCAACATGGCGGCGCAGCCGGCCGGCTGCTCTTTCCGCCCAGGAACTGCATCGTTCATGGAATCACAGCACCCTCAAACTCATTTGCTCGTGCACACAGAACGCGCACAATGATCTGGACTCGGCAGCCATTAATGCCACGCTGGAAACAGCGCCGATTCTCTGCTCTCCTAATCCAACAGCATCCGCGCAGTAGAGGCAGGGTACGGCCCCATTGAAGAGGCCCTGCACCCTCCCGGTTCCACTGGCGGAAGGATGGTGGCGCTTTACTAACCATTTTGCACTTTTCTGTCCCGTGTTGCCGAGGACAGGGGAGTCACGGCACCGACGTTGGGCCCCCGCAGCACTAGGAAAAGGCCGCGCCTCCTGCGCGTGCGTGGTAAGTAGGTTACAGCTTAGTTAACAAGAGTCATTGCTCATGAAAGAGGGTGCGCCGTCCGGACCGGCAGCGGAGTGAAACCAGTGGTGCGCGCGCACCACAGAGGAGCGGGGGCGAGCGAGCGCGGCAGCCTGCTCAGCTGACCAGACGCTCGTGCGTCATGGCCTTTTCCCGCACGGCCGGCATATGTTTCCAATTATCGCGCACGCGTCTGGGCACGATAATGGGAAACAGATGTCGGCCCTGCGCGCGTAACCGCCCGAAAAAGGCCACGACGCACGAGCGTGTGGTCAGCTTTCGAAACCCCCTAACATAAAGTCTTCGCCTAGCAGCGCTTGCGCGCTACTCGAGGCTCGACCTAAAAAAGACTTCTCAATGCACTGATACAATCTGATGTACTAAGGTGAAACAGTTTTGCATGTGAAGGAAATACACGTTTTGAATTTTGAACAGACTTTATCATACTTTTACACTTGTGCTGCAAGATGTCTTTTAAAATGAAGGTATTTCTAAAGTTAAGCGGTGCAGGATACCCTAGTTATTTCCTTTTTTTAACTTAAATTAACCTAAACTAAATGCTTGCCTGTTTGTTTAACATATTTTTAATGTTAGTGCAGAGTTGAGTAAACTGCAACTGAGTGCTGCTGTTGATGAGGGGGGCGCATGTAAAGGTCAGGAGGGCCGTATGCGGGCCCCGGGCCGTACTTTTGTCGCGTAGTTCCAATAAAACCTATATAGGATCTGCGCGTTTAGACAACATACACTGTAGGATTGGTGTCAGACTGATACTATACACCCCCACTGGGTATGTTGGCCTGTGTACGAGCTAGCTCACAGTGCCACTAGAAACTCCTCTTACCAGGGAGAGAATAGTTGTTGGCAACTATCGAACATGACAACCATGATCCCTCAGGACCGTGGAAACAGTGTACTACTTTTGGCTCAGTCACTCGTGCTCACTTAGTCTCAGAGAGATACACAGAATAAACGGTATGGACGTTTTTCAATAAGCATTTATTGAACAGTTGTTATTCTAGTGTAAAATAGATGCGCTGAAACAACCATTAGACAGTAACAGATATGAATGATCAGAAGCACTAAGAAAGTAAAAGGATGATAGATTTCTACCATTTTGCTATAACCATGAATACATTCAAGTATATAAAATACATGACAATAAAATGCGTACTCCTACAATGCTACCCTAACTAGATGTACCTAAGTGTACCTAGCATGTATGTAGGTGTTAAGCCAAGAATCCCTCTAGGATAAAGTCAACCCCATTACCTGAAGTGAGAGACTGTGGGACGACGTCATGGTCTCGAGTTGGACACCCCGCAAGGGATGTTAGACCACTGCGAGCTGGAGTATCTGCATGCAGGAACCTCAGCGTCTCGCGTCAGTGGGTCGGCAGGGAAATCCTGATCTCCTCTGTTTGTCTCAGCAAGATGTGATGTTTATATACCCAAAGGTCTCCTCGGAGTTCTACCTTGCTGTGCCACTTGTTGGACTTAGGATGACTTCGGGAATTAACTTTATACATAGTTATTATACAGGAGATGGTAGTCCTGCTGAGTTTCCAAGAATCCTCATGCATAATGTATGAGGCTTTTACCAGGGAAAATCCCGCGTTCGGTGTGCAGTGTCGTATCTAGGTAAAAGGTCAGTCCCCAAGAACCGTTATGTGTGTAATGCAGGGGAGAGTATAGGTGAAAGGTTACTATGTTACCTGAGCCTATATCGGGGTACCTATATGGAATATAACACTTTGAGTATCACTGTTGTAGTGTGATAAAGATTGCACTGTAGTTCAGCGCCTCTGCCTCTAAGGAATAGTTGTGTCCCTAGCTTTAAGAGTCTCCAAGCCCACAGTTTTGTTTCACAGCCTTGACTAGATCAGAGTACAGAAATTAGCAAGGTCATTTATCATAAAAAAACAACCTGAACGGCAATGCCCTACTTTCTCGAGTAGTGCCAGTCGCTAGTGGTTTTCTTCTCCAACACTGACCATGTACAGTTTACACATCACAGGTAGGACCCTGTCTGTAAAACTGTGTCGACTTGTGAACAGCTCATCATAAATATATCTGTCTCATGGTTCCTCAGCTTGGAGTGTTTCTACTACTGCAGAGCCCTGACATTTCCTGATTCAATGCACAATAGCTACTACAATCTAGTTTTTTTCCCTGTGAATTTTGACATTTGTAGTCATGTTTTTCCTGTTATAATTTCATAACTACACATACAATAGGGCAAGAAAAAGTCTTGACTGCAATAGTCACTTTTGCATGAAAGAGGGAAAGTGGAGAGCTCTACTCCTGGTTTTCATGTGTATGTTGCATAGTGTAGAGTGAGAGTATGCGATGGCAGAGAAATCGGCGTTGCTTCATTGTTAGAATTTGCCTTGTGGTGTTTGTTTAAACTGGTATTTGGAGTATTGCAAAACCATTACACTGCTCATTCATCCTACTTCAACCCCTGTAATTGTATTTATATAGCGCTCACTACCCCTGGCGAGGGGTTGAAGTGCTTTATGGCGAGTAGCACGCTACTTTAGAACCCAAGGTTAATGGTTAATCCAGTGGTAAATGTTGGTTATCGTGATTAGTCATGTGCCTTCCAAAAAAAATGACATCTGTTTACTCCAGTGACTTTGATAAATTATTTTAATACCAGTTAGGTGTTATCATTAGTGGGGGACATGTGGTTTCAGGTGAATGGTTGGTGAGATAGATCGGCTGGTGGAGAGTAGGTTACAGGGATATGGTTTTAAAGAAGAGAGGCTGTGATCTATAAAATGAGGTATCAGACAATTGCAGAATTACAATAACGTGGATCAAGGCAGACAGGCGTAGGACTGAGAGGAGGCTGTACTTGGAAATAGAAGGCATGCAGAGGATGAAAGTAAGGACAGGGTCACTCCAAAGAAAGAAAGTATGTCCAGGTCAGTTTTTCATGCAAGGTTTTAGGGGTATAATAGGAGACAGCTTTCTGAGATAGCAAGCAAAAGGAGAATGTAAGCTGTAGAAAGAAACAACATTATACATAGTGCTCCATACAGCTTAAACATGTGATTCCGAGTGTACACATCATTTAAACATTAAGAGCCATAGCCTGTTGTGTACCAAGCCTAGGACAGCTCCATTAAACACTGTCTGGACTATCCCAACCTTGGTACAGGGCATATATGCTGCACAAGGGGAGCTGGTGCAGAAAAATAAAACATCTCATTTAAAGATCTTCTCTCGCTATTCTGTAAATGTAAAGTTTTTTTCACTCACTTACTAAAAGTGGATTACTTGGCACTGGCTGTGAGTGTCTCACAAATGCACTGTCAGTTTTATATCCTGTTTTGTCACCCAATCTCATCCATGTGTATATTGTTCTTGTGTGTGTATCTTGCTATTGTAGTATATGCATTGTACTTGTAAGTGAAGAAGAGCGTTGAAGACCTACGGGTTCCATTTGGCCTGGCCCTGGCCTGTCCCTGTGCACAAGTTGGGTTTGATGTTTTTTCCCTGACAGTGGAAGTGTAAGGAGCAAGGAATAAGAAATAAGGAGCAAGCAAATTAGAGTGCAATAAAGGCAACCAATGGTAAACAACGGACAGGCTGTAAGCTCTTTCACAACCAGAGAGCTTAAGCTGCCTGATAGGCACAACCTAAAAAATATTATTTCAAGTGCCTGCACTAATTTAAAAAAGTTTACTTATTTGAGTTTTATTGAGATCCACATGTCGCCTTATGGAAAAAGCCGGGCTCTTGCATAGTCAGTTGAGAGTAGGAGAATTAGCAATGTCGTTATTTCCTGCCCTTCTCGCAGGTTTCCAGCAAAACAGTAGCCAAAAATAATCAGTGTTCCATGAATTTGAAGTAAGTGGATTCCACTTGTAAGACTGGGTACAAGCCATTCGAAAGTCTCGGCCTTTCCCAGTAATCTGCCTCCAAGTTTTTGTAGTCTAAAGACTCAATAGTAAATCAGGTGCAGATTGGCCGACCTAGAGTGTGTTGAAAATTCAAAGTTTGAAAGTAGGTTGAGCTGTTGTTACAGTAGAGCTTGTAGAGTGCCTTCCAGGCTGGATTAACATGGTCATCACATGACCGCACTGTGATAGCGCACTCTAAGAACACAAATCAGGTTTTTGCCTGCTGTTCTTTGAGAGTTCTGTAGCCCATTACCTCCTCGTCAGACCTCCCCATCACAGTCCTTAACGCATGAGCAATAGCTCCTCCCACAGAACTTCCAAGCAAAGCTCCCTTAGCCCATCCCTACCCTCCAGACCACTCCCACATCCTGTGGCTCATAACCCCTGACCCACTGTAGCACATCCTGTTGTTTTTTTCTGCGGACTGGTCCGTGCAAGACTCTCCCCTGGAGGTGATTGGTGCCTTCAGTTCATGTCTTCAGGTGAGTGTGCGGCGGCCTGCTATAGCGACCGTTGTGTGGCGTTGGGCTTCAAGCCCCTGCTATAGCGGGACTATGCTTTCTTTGTTGGGCAGCCTGTTGCCCTCATTATTGCCTGCCCGGGTCCCTTCTGGGGCGTTCCCCCCCTTCCGGGTACGGTCCCTGCTTAAGCGGGACCGCCTGGGGGTTTTTAGGGGTTTTGAGCCTCCTTGCGGGCTTGAACAGCGTTTACGGCTGCACTTTCCCGGCACGCCTGGGGCGTGGCAGGACGGCCCCTCCTCGGGGGAGGGGGTGCGCTCAGCGTTGGTGTTTTTTATGGTGGGGGCGCGGGTCCCGTCAGCTGCGTGATCGCGTTGTCTCATATTGGGGGATTGGTGTCTCGGCGGCGGTTGGCTTGGAGCCGGCTCCTTGGAGACCGTGAGCCCCCGTGTGCTGGCTTCCGTGGGGCACGGCCGACATCTAGGGGCCGGTCTGCGGGAGCAGTTGTGCAGGCTCGGGCTTGCGGGAAGGCTGAGGTTTGAGTTTCCCGCTAGCCATGTGTTAGTTGTGGGTGGAGCTGTTGCTCCTGTTGGTTGGATTCAGCGTGCCTGGTTGCTTAACGGTGGCTCCGGTCTTGCTTACGTGTGGTTCCCAGGGGTTGATGGTTGGCCGGCATGTGTGTTCCATCTGGTGCTCTGCCTCGGGCACTTGGGCCTAGGCCTGGTTCTATCATTGGTTTTACTTTGGTTTGGGCCGCTCTGGTTGGCTGTCTTCGGAGGTTAGCCCTCTGGCCTGTTGGGGTTGGATAGTCTCTGGATGGGCTGCCTCGGATTAGCTATTGCTGGCTCTGTTGTTGGTTGGTATATATTCCCCTTCCTCTGCGGCTCGGGGGTGGTGTGTGCTCCTTTGGCCATAGCTCATCATGGATGGGTGCAGGTCAGGGTTGTGTAAGACCCTGGAGAAGGAGGGGCTGGTTGCTGGGCCTTCCACAGTGCCTTCCTTGTCTGTTGTACAGAAATTGATTGTAGCTGCGGTGGCTGCAAATTTTCTGGCTAGGGTATCCAAAGGGCCTATAAGGCAAATATTGGATGCCCCAGCAGTCCCTGATCCTAATGTAGTCGGATGAGGAGGTGAAGGGTCGTTTTGTCCAAGGCTGACCTTCACAGTATACTTTGACATGTGCAGGACAATTTGGGGTTCCCTGATCCCTCGGAAGGTGTTGAGTCAGGGGACTTTTTCGCCAATTGTCGGCGACGGGAGCCAAAGTGCCTTCCTGTTCATCAGTCAGTGTGGAATGTGCTGGAGGGGGAATGGAGGATATTGACATGCATACCTTTCCCCGGTTTTTGGCTAAAGGTTCCTCTGCAGGGGTTCTCAATGGAGTTTCCTTCTGTGGTGAAGGTGAATTCCCTGCTGGCGGGACTGGCGTCTCGGGGCCTGGTGGTTGCCGAGAATGCGGTTCTCTCTGATACTGGGCACATGCATGTTGAAGGGGCTTTAAAGCGGTCCTTTGCTGCTTCAAACCTTGCAGTTCATTCTGCCGCTTACACTAGCTATCTGATGCAGTCTCTGCTGAAGGACTGTCTGGGTGTTCTGAGAGGCTGTTGCATGCGGAGGGTCCCTCTGAGTCTTTGGCAATGTTGGCACAGCAGTTGCGTTTTCTGGCTGACTTCTCCTTTGATTCACTTAGTGCCGTGGCGGCTGATGCCTCGGTGGCGAGTAGTAGACAGTTGTGGCTTATGCCTTGGACAGCGGAGGCTGCTCTCATGATGATTCCTTTTAGGGGCTCCAACCTGTTTGGGGACAAGTTGGAGGCTTTGGTTAAAAGGACGGCAGAGGACAAAAAGTTGTTGGCTCCGGTCCGCTCGTCGCAGAAGGGGAAGTTTGCTGGTTATGAACGGGCTTTTGGGCAGGCATTTCAGTCGTAGATGGCACCCCAGCCCTTTCATGGTGGGGGACGTGGCTGGGGTGTCCCTCCCTTCCACAAATCCCGGGGTCAGCGGGGTGCCTCCTGCTCTTCAGGTCCTTCCTAATCGTGGCTATGGGAGGGGTTCGGAAGGGGCTCCGGTTGGGGGTCGCCTCAGGTCTTTTTTTTCCAGTCTGGGAGGTGTTTGGGGTCAATGGGGCCTCCGGATTGTCAGACTTGGATATCAGATCGACTTTGGTGTGCCACCGGTGGACGTGTTCCGGGCTACCCTTGTTCCTAGATCTCCGGTCCAGTGTGGGCTCTTTTGGAGGGGTTTCAGGTCCTGGTTTCTAAATGGCCCGTGGTATGGGTGTCTGTGGTTCAGCTGGGTCGGGGGGGTGTACTCGGTCCTGTTTCGGATCCAAATACCCTATGGGGGCTTCGGTCCTGTTCTGGTTCTGAAGGCTGTGTATTTGTGCAATCCTCATCGGTCCTTCTAATGGCATCTCTTCGGTTGATTCTGCCCTTACTGTCCGTGGGGGATTGCCTGGCTTCTCTGACACTCATGGGCGCCTACTTTCATGTGCCAGTGCACAAGGTGTCCCAGAGGTTTCTGCGGTTTTGTGTGGGCTTCGCTCATTTCCAGTTCCAGGTATTGCCCTTTGGTCTCTCGGCCTCACCTGGGGTGTTTACTTAGGTTTGGGCTCCCTTGGTGGGGTTGTTGCATGCTCGGGGGATCCAGGTGTTTCCTTACTTGGATGACTTTTTGATCTCTTCCTCTTCTTTCCTTAAGACTCGTTCACATGCCCGGGAGGTCTGCCTGCTCCTGCAGCAGTCCGGGTAGACTCTGACCGTGGAGAAGTCCCATCTGTGCCCCACTCGGGTTTTGATGTTCATTGGCGGGGTCTTCACCGTCAAGTTGGGAAAGCTTTCCTGTCTGGACCTCGCAGACTGACCCTGGTGCTCGAGCTGAGGAGGGTGTTGGTCTCCCCTTCTTCCGCGGCTCGGCAGTAGTTACGGGTTCAGGGATTGATGTCTGCTACTGTGATGATTGTTCCTTTGGCCCAGTTGCACTTGTACCTCCTGGTGACTCATGTTCTCGGGCTTTGGAGTCCGGGGTCTCAGACATACAAACAGTTGATTCCAGGGGGTGTGGAGATTTCCCAGGAATTGTCGTGGTGGCTGGAGGATCAGACCCTCTTGCAGGGCTCTCCCTTTGTGTCCCAGGAGCGGTTGGTGCTACCTACAGATGCCGGCGAGCTGGGTTGGGGGCTGTGTTGGCCCAGGAGCCTGTTCAAGGGTTCTGGTCGGTCCGGGAGGCAGGGTTGTCTTCAACTTGGAGGGAATTGAAGGCGATTCAGTTGTCCTGGACTCATTTTCTTCCTTGGGTCCCACAGAGGGATATGCTGGTGTGGATGGACGATACAGTGGTGGTGTGTTATGTCAACCACCAGGGGACTGCGAACGTGGCCTCCCTCAACTTGTTGGGGCGTCTGATTGGCCGGTGGACAGGGTTGAACTTGTTGTCTCTGAGGCCGTTGCATCTGCCAGAGGTTTTGATCTCGGTGGCGGATCACCTGAGCAGGGTTTTTTCCCTCCCTGTCAAAAGTGTGCTTGACGCCGGAGGTGTTTGAGGGGCTGATGGTGAGGTTTGGGGTCCCTGTGGTGGACCTGTTTGCTGCCCCGGAACACACCTTGAGGGAGAGGTTTTGCTCTCTGGTTCAGTCTGACTCAGTTTGGAGAGTGGATGCGCTGTCCTTTCGGTGGGAGGTGGGGCTTGCTGTATGCCGTTCCTCCGATTGCTTTGTTTCCGTGGGTCCTGCTGAAGGTCAAGTTGGGCCGGGCTTCTGTAATCCTGGGGGCGCCTGCTTGGAGCCGGAGGACTTGGTTCCCTCTGTTGTTGAGGTTGGCGGTGGGCCCTTGCTGGCCGTTGCCAGTGGTTCCTGGTCCCCTGTCGTATCCTCCTCTGTCCATGGATTGTCTAGTCCGCTTGCTTCTGGCGGGTTGGCTGTTAAGAGGATGAACCTCGTGGCTGTGGGGTGTTCTCCTGATGTGGCTCGGTTTCTCCGGCAGTCCTGGCACCCTTCGACTCTTATGTCCTATGCTCGGCATTGGGTGTCTTTTCAGGGTTGGTGTATGGATCGGGGCTGGTCTGCTATGGAGGTGGCTCCTGTGCGTGTCTTAGATTTCCTGAAGGATGGCTTCGATTTGGGTCTGGCTGTGTCCTCCTTGCGGGCTCGGTGGGCGGCGGTGTGGGCCTTTCGGGGTCTGGCCTGTGAGCCTGTTGTTCCTTTGGTGCCCCGGTTGCTGAGGTGTTGTTTCCTGATACGTCCCCGGGTTCAGTCCTTTACGCCTGGTTGTGATCTTCCGTTGGTGCTGAGGGCTTTACAGTCTGCTCCCTTCGAGCCTCTGGCGGTGGTGTCCCTGCGTTTTCTGCCGAGCAAGGTGGTTTTTCTTGACGCTCTTACTTCGGCCCGGAGGGTTGGGGAGTTGGGCTCCTTGCTTTGTTCTGAGCACTTTTTTTTGCGTTTCTTTCCGGATCGGGTCTACTCAGGTCTGATCCTTCCTTTGTTCCCTTGGTCCCTCCTCGTTTCCCTGCTCGGAGGATCTGGTTCTGCCTGTGTTCTGTCCTGGTCCTCTTTCATAGGATGAGGTGCGACTGCACTGTTTTGATGTTAAGCGGGCTCTTGAGGTGTACTTGATTCCTATTGCACCTTTTCGTGAGGTGGATTCTCTTTTTGTGGCCTTTGGCCTGGCGGGCCAGGGTCTTAAGCCTTCTGGTGCGACTCTCAGTCGGTGGCTGAGGTGGGCTGTGGGGGCGGCGTATGTCGCAAGTGGGGTGCTGGTGCCTGGGTCGGTGCAAGATCGATTGACTTGGAGTGTGGCTGCTTCCTGGGCTTGTTTTGAGGGGCGTCTATGACTGTGTTCTACAAGGCAGCTCCTTGGAGTACTCCGTGTACCTTTATGTCCCATTAGCGTTTGGTGGTGAGTGGGACAGGGTAGGCTGGTTTTGAGGATGCTGTGTTGCATTCTGTTCAGGTGGTGTGACTTTTTGCTTGTGCTAATAAAGTCTGTTTCCTGCTCTATCGTGAAGCCGATCCTTGCTTTGGTATCTGCTCATGCGTTAAGGACTGTGACGGGGAGGTCTGACGAGGAGGTAATGACCGGTTACTTACCGGTAATATTCATTCTCCGAGTCGTAGACCTCCCCGTCACAGTCCTGGTTCCCATCCCTCCCTCCGTGTTCAGCTTCTTGTGCTTGGTGGTACAGGATGTGCTACAGTGGGTCAGGGGTTATGAGCCACAGGATGTGGGAGTGGCCTGGAGGGTAGGGATGGGCTAAGGGAGTTTTGCTTGGAAGTTCTGTGGGAGGAGCTACTGCTCATGCGTTAAGGACTGTGACGGGGAGGTCTACGACTCGGAGTAATGAATATTACCGGTAAGTAACCGGTCATTATGAGGGCCTCTAAAGTCTCCATCACGAGCCAAGATGAGAAGTGAACTTGTAAAGACAGGAATAGCGTAGCCCTTGTTGCTCTATCAGTATAACACTCTTCTGTTTGGAAAGGAACCAATAGCCTGCCTAGTTAGGAAGACATGTGAGGTGTACAGGCTAGGTGGAGAAGGAAAGCTGCGACCATTGTATCTGCCTCCCAGATGATTCCATGAATGGGGGCAGGGGATGCCACACTAAATGTGAGCCACCACCTAGTTGGTGCATTCAGTTGGTCCCTTGAGATACTTTTGACGAGCACATGCTTGTCCAATAAGGAGCATGCAAACTGGCAAAATTAGGCAATACCCCATTTAAATAAAGGCACTCCCCTTTGCATAGGGTTCAGCCTGCAGCAATGCAGAATGCGCTACAGCCGCACAAACAGAGGAGACTATTCTGCAACCCACTAACTGCCCCAGAAGCGGAGAAACCGGGTCCGATAAGTATCTGTGCACTTACAGGATACCCAAAAGGTTACAGTTTCTCCTATTTCAAGGATACACATTTCTCGCAACCCTCGTTTGCAAGCTTCGACTGGCATGCTCTTATATTTGTGTCAAAATTGCCAGTTTCATGATTTAACTTTTGAAAATTCTCATCCATTGTTTCAAAATACCCATCTAGGCTGTTTTTCAATTGTAAATTCAAACTGGAGCAGAATTTCAGTGTCATGTAGGGACTTTTTAAAAATACCAAGAGGTAAAGATCTAGGTTGGCTGACTCCCAGGACTCTCCCAGTTTCCCTCGTCACTCTTTTCCGGTTCCTTGGTTCCAAACCCTGTGTCCCTGTCTCCTCCACATCTGACCAAGGACTGCTTCTAAACTCCATCCTGGCTACTCTGGTGAAACTTCCTTCCTGTAACGCTTATAGCTGTTCCAGCTTCTCCTAACCTGACCTGTGATGAAGCGCGTACAATAAAACTATTCTCCTCCTAGGTCACTTATAGGTCATCCAGGGGCAAACTATATTTTCTCACATCCACATGACGATGGGGCCCATAAACATCGCCTATCACACACGCACACACCTGGATTTCCTTTACACCTTTACAAAATTCTGTATTCCTAGGAGAAGCATGAGAACTAAATGGAAAACACCATTTATGTACCGCTGGAAGGAGCCGGGATATCTTATTACCTTAACTTATCACTTTCTTTTAGTTATTTCTTAAGATATTCCTGCTCATTGTTTTGTCGATGAATCATTCATGTAAAAATTAGTTCATAGTGATTAAGACCAGCTGAATCACAATAACCAATTACTGATGTCACAATCATTTAGGAAAATAACCACTGAGTCATTTGATTTAAAGAATCTTAATTTTTATATAATTTTAAAAGCATGAGAAAAAATTTAAACTTTTATTCAATTATTCATTCATTATTAATTCAAATATTTATTAAGCATAATCAATTTATTGCAGAAAGGAAATTTTCGTCATGAAGCAAAACCCTAATTACCTGCCTACCTTCCTAATTTAGCCTAATGATTTCTAACCTAAGTTTAAGAATTAGAAATAACCTGATTCTCATACTCAACTGGAAAATTAAGACAGCAACAGAAACTTCAGCTCGTCAGCGTCAGCTACCTGCAACCCGTCTCATCTAACAGTCTTTCAGCATCTCCCGCTCAGTTATGGATCGATCAGGACCACCCAGCATTGGAAGCCACCAACACCAACACGACTCTCCAACTCCGCTCCTGACTGTGACTGTGTCTGTGTCTGTTTCCCTCCCACTAAGAGTAGGCCCTCTTATACCCTAATTCTAACTTTGCTAACTAATTGTTGCAACATTAATAACACACTTTTCTTTCATTGGTCCATGCATGTCATCTTATTCATTCTTTTAATCAAGTTCTCTTGGATCCAATGGTCCTTGGATCATTTCCTTTCTCACAGTTCAAGACATGTTTCCATCCGCTTCGATCAGTACATTTGTAACTTCTTTCGATACATTCGAAAACTCTGCAGGCATTGTCCTTTCTCTTAAACTGGTTTCCCACGGGTCTTTGCTGATCACCACGGCACACTATCAGTTCAATTAGGTCACATCAGCCTTGACCATTTCTCGCATCCTAGCCTCTCAGCAACATCACGAGGTTAGCTTTTCTCCGACTTTTCTCCCTTGTCACGTGTTTCCCCGCACTTGCGCACTTCATTAACTGGCAGCCATTTTATATCGCCACTCGGTTATACTTTAGAAGCACTATTTTGAAATAAACAAAACATAATTAAAATCGAGAAAAATAGCCTTTTCGTTTCGCTCCCGTCATCTACGTACCCCAATTAGTTATTACCTAGCAGAAAGCAACATTTAAGCTGTTCCTTACTTACCATCACTATTGTTTTTGCAACGACACATTTATTCTATGAAGCACAAAATCATGCATTTATTTTAAATTAGTACGCATTTATTTTTATGTTATAATTAGATACACGGACATTCGTTAATAGATTATTCAGCACATACACTTGCGTATTACCCTTCCCACACATACAGTGTTGATTAATACATTTAAACGAACATTTTATTAATTATTTATAAAATTTGTTCGGGGTTAAAAAATTTATTTTCTCTGCTCCATCAACTCCCCCCTTTGGTGATTTTTAAATCACCACATAAAACCCAAGTTATACTTCTTTTTCAGGCAGTATATGTCTTTCATCCTTTGCTTTTTGTTAGTTACACATCTGTTTCTCTTTCATCTTGTCTTCTTGTCTCCTTATACATGCTTTCTTTCATTTTCTCTAACTCAATTTCACCCATTTCTCTCTCTCTCTCTTTCATCATTCTGTTATTTCTTTTTATCTTATTTTGTCTTACTTTTCTTTTTATACACGTTATTACTATTTTCAACACCATGGCTAACAGTATTACTACAGTTGCTATTATTATAACTTTCCCTATCATTAGTCTACTCATTCTGGTCAACCAATTTGCTACTGAAGAAAACCCTCTACCAAGTTTTCCCAAGACACTTTCAACCTCCAGTGGAACTAGTTCTTTGTGCAAATTTGTAATATTCGTAATATACTTCTGTATATTTTCACTTTTATCAGGAATGTAAGTGCAACAATGTTGGACTTTCAACATTCCACAGACTCCACCCTCCTTTGCCAAAAGAATATCAAGGGCAAGCCGATTTTGCATCACCATAGCTCTCATGGCAACCATTTCGGTATTTACCATTAAGAACCCTCCCGCAGTATCTGTAGACAAACGATCTACTACTGTGGATAACTTCCGAATTTTAAATGCATTCAAAGATATTCCCACTGCTGGTATTAATGCTCCAAAAATATCACCTACAATTTCTGAAAAACTTTCCCTCTTTCTACGTGTAAAGCTATTAATCATCTTGTATGTTCCTTTTTCTTCTCTGTCCATATGAAAGATTTTTGGAAAGACCAGGCCTACATAGCAAGTTCCATACCAATGGTCCGTTAACCTGTAATAAGCTCTATTCCCACAAATATAATAGATACCTGGAAATATTGGATCTTTTCCACCTTTGAATCCCCAACCTCCCAGAATTTGATAATTGTCATGGCAGATACTGGAACCTACAAAGTAATTGTCATAGACTGTCTTATTTCTCCTAATACACAACTTTCCTGTTTGCGGCCAATCTAATGTCATTGCTGCATTTATCTTTTTCCCTTCATGATTTCCTTCCTCAAACGTCCATAGATGTGTTCCTTCCTCTTTTATTGCTTCTTTTTGAAATTTCATCCTTCTTTCTTCAACCATTTCTAAAAATATCTTTTCTTCTTTCTTTAACTCACAGGTAAGGTTGTTACTAACTATTTCTTCTAAGGTTAATTTTCTATGTTCTAGAAAGAATTCTCCTAAAACCTTTGCTGGTTTTACTTTGTTAAGTTCTGGTACTACTGGAATGTTTGCAAAAATCTTATCTATATCAGTATAATAAGATTCTAATCTACCTGTTTTATAAAATAAACTTGCTATTACACTACATGTTATTCCATAAGTTAGAGGTAGGTGATGATAAGTCACACCTTCTGACACTGATGCAGGCAACTGCATACAAACATAACAATCTCTCACATCCATTGTCTCTACATATTCATACAACAATTTTGTAAAAACATTTTTAGAAAAGTCTGTTACTGACTTATCCTTATGTAATTCTGCACTACTTCTTAAAATAACTGGTTCTTTAATATTAGTTTCTTTTTCTGGTTTAGTATCATTCTTCGCTTCTATTACAGCTAAACTAATAGGAATTGTGATTGCTAAAACTATCCATATGGTCATTAATAACCCTGTACAAAAGCAGCACATTTTACACCATCTTTTTACAAACTCACATTTATCTCTTCTATCCCTAATATTTTCCATTTTGCTTTTATCTATTTGTTAAGTTTCAGAAAATTGTGTCACTACACCTCAGAAATGACTTCAATGCCACTCTGCTTTCAAAGAGTCTTTGCTTGGTACTTTCTTTTAATTCTTTCCAGAATTCTTTCGTTGTCACATCCGGTGATTTGTCACATCCAGTAAAATTGTCATGTCCGGCAGAAGCACTATAAGTCTTCACTTCAGGTTTGTTGCATCTCACCTTTTCCCATCCGACTTCTTAGTCTCTGGTTCTCGTGAGTGTTTTCTTCTTCCTTGTAATCCGTCAGTGCGATATACAGCCACTCAGGTGACTTATACTTTGCATTCACTTTCTTTGTTCTTTTGGACTTTTGTAATCTTTTTCCACTGGGTTTTTCTTGTCCCTTTTGACTTGTTATCTCATTCACTTGTTCAGCACTTTCGTCTCCAGCTCTTATTATTCTATATCTCAATTTTCTTATATAGCTGTTGGGCCAATTATCTCCTTTTCTTGGCCTTTTGGCTTCACCTTCTTTTTCTTCTCTTTCTGATTTCCAGTTTCTTTTTCTTGATTCAGTTTTTGCTTTCTCCTCCTCTCCACTCTCTTCAGTTTCTGTTTCAACTGTTTCACTATTGTCTCTTATTTTGAAACTTATGATCTCGTCATCTCCTACTGGTGGATCTGTCTTCTCCTTCTTGTGTTCCCTTATTACTGTCCCTCCTCGGTGTTCTTCCGATTTGGTGTTTTCCTCCCTTTCTGCTTCTAAATTTCCCTGTTCTTCTGTTTCTCTATCTGTCCCTATTGCTCCTCGGGGTTCTTCTCGATTCTCTAACTTTTTATGTACTTCTTTCCCTACTTCATCTATTAATATTATTTCTGAAGGATTTCCACCATAACTTGTACTTGGTTGTTCATCTAGATCATTTTCTTGCTCACTTTCTTCTCTAATTGGTTTATAACCCCAAGTTCTCCTTCGGAATTCTTCACAGTTTGCAACTGAATCATCAGATCCTGAACTTGTGTCAGATATTTCCAGATGTCGACTTACAGGTCGATCTTCAGGTTCTGGAATTTCTGAATTTCTTTCTTCTTCTTCTTCCTCTTCTTCTCTAGAGGTGCTCGCAGTTGGGGTTTCCAGATGTCGACTTTCAGGTCGATCTTCAAGTTCTGGCACCCTTTCTCTTATCCTTGTTGTCCCAGCCGTTAAGCTTTTATCCCACACTTCCAGACGTCGACTCACATGTCGATCAGTAGGTTCTTGAACTCTGATTGTGTGGCTGGCATGGACCCAGTTCTTCACTCCTGCACACTTGACTGCAGTCGTTGTCACTAGGATTACCTGTCGTGGTTCGTCCCAGCGAGGAACTAGACAGTTTCTTCTCCTGTGGATTTTTATACGGACCCAGTCTCCTGGATTCAAGTCGTGGGCTGGTTTTCTTTCAAGAGTGGTCGCATCCGGTCCAACCTGATGAAACACAGAACGCACCACATCAGCCAGTCCCTTGCAATAATCCAGTACTAGATCATCAGTTATAGTCAATAACTTGTTGACAGGTACTTGTGCTTGTCTCATTGCTCGTCCCATGATCATCTCATGAGGACTAAGTCCAGTTTTCTTTTCAGGGATGCTTCTGATGGTCATCAGAACAAGAGGCAGTGCATCTGGCCATTTGAGTCCTGTAGCTTGACACATTTTTCCTAATCTGTTCTTAATTGTTCCATTAATTTGCTCCACTACCCCAGAAGCCTCTGGTCTGTAAGCACAATGTAGTTTTTGTTTAATACTCAATGCTTCGCAAATCAATTGGATCAACTCATTTTGAAAATGTGTTCCTCTATCTGTCTCAACCGTGACTGGAAAACCATACCTTGGAATGAACTCCCGCAGCATAAGTTTTGCCACCGTTGTTCCATCATTCCTTCTAGTGGGGTATGCCTCCACCCAACGAGAAAACAAACAGACGACCACTAGAACATATTTTAGTCTGTTACTAGGGGGCATCTCGATAAAGTCTAACTGCATTCTAGTGAACGGACCTCCTTCTCGTCCTATTGTTCCTAGACTCACTACCGTCTTTCTTCCTGGGTTAAACTGCTGACAAATAAGACATCTTTGACAAAGACTTTCAGCTATGGCTCTGAATTTTGGGTTATACCAGGTTTGTCTAAAAAGTCTGATCATTGCATCTCTCCCAATATGAGCTTGTCCATGGTACATCCGTGCCATGTCTGCAATCATGCTATCAGGCATAACTGGTCTTTCGTCTCTGTACACCCACACACCATTATTTTCCTGTCTTCTACATCCTGCTTTTATCCAGTAATCTTTTTCCTCATCATTTGCAGCTTCTTGTAACTGTCTTACTTCATCCCATGTCTCGACAGTATTAGTAAAAAGCAAAGGAGAAGAGATATGCTCCCTTTCTCTATTTTTGTTCATGGACACCATGTTCTCTGCACAATATTTGGCTATCTCGTCAGCATAGTTATTGCCAACGGCTATGTAATCTTCGTTTTTCTTATGCGCCTTGCACTTCACTACAGCTATTTGTTTAGGCAACTGTATCGCCTCAAGCAGCTTTTTAACAAAATCTCCATTTCTGATAGGTGTTCCTGCAGACGTCAAGAAACCTCTTTGTGACCAAATCTGACCAAAATCATGTACGATGCCGAAACCATATTGGCTATCGGTCACAATCGTGACTCGTACATTTCTTCCTAATTTACATGCTTGAATCAAAGCAATCAGTTCCGCAACTTGTGCAGACCTTATTCCTTTCAGACAAGACGCTTCCATCACAGTTGCCACTGTGCACACTGCGTAAGCTGCGCTTAAAACTCCTTCTTTTGTTCTCAAACATGAGCCATCTACAAACATGACATAATCGGATTCCTTTAACGGTTCATCTTTTATGTCAGCTCTTGGTTTCGTGCAATATTCCAGCACGTTCAGACAATCATGATCTACTTCGTCTTGTTCAATTATACTCTCCTCATCTGGCAATGATGTTGAAGGATTCACATTCATGCATCTATCTATGGTCACATTTTCAGCACTCAAGATGACTTTTTCGTACTTAGTCAGCCGACTATGTGTCATGTACTGTGTTTTTGTTCTTGTCAAAAGAATTTCTACTGAATGGGGAACATATACTCTCAGTGGATACCCCATCACTATACCTTCACTTTGTTCCAGACTCACACAAGTAGCAGCAACTGCTTTCAGACATCCGGGCAATGCTTTTGCTATAGGATCTAAAACAGCTGAAAAATAAGCAATTGGTCTTTTCATTGTTCCATGTTTTTGTACCAGTACTGAAAACGCACATCCATCTCTTTCACTGCAGTACAACTCAAAATCCTTCTCATAATCAGGCATGCCTAATGCAGGGGCCTCACACAATTTCTTTTTCAATTCTTTGAAAGATTTCATTTCTTCATTGTTTAACTCAAAAGGGTCTCTTACATCTTTCTTGGTCAATTTTTGTAATGGTTTTGCAATCAAAGAGAAACCACTTATCCATTGTCGGCAATATCCAACCATTCCCAGAAACATTCTTACCTCTCTTTGCGTCATTGGTGCTCTCATTCCTTGAATCATTCTTACTCTTTCTGTCGCTATCTTTCGCACTCCTTTCTCAATTTTATGCCCTAAATATTGAACTTCTTTTTGGCAAAATTGCAATTTTGAAGGGGACACTTTATGTCCTCTTTTCTCTAAATGGTTCAGTAAAGCAATTGTATCCCTTACACATGCTTCTTTTGTTTTCGATGCCACCAACAGGTCATCGATATACTGCACCATCACTGACTTTTCTGGCATTTTCAAATCTTCCAGAGATTTCTTTAAGATCTGATTAAAGATTGAGGGGCTTTCTGTATACCCCTGAGGAATTCGGCACCATGCCAAAATACGCTCTCCGAACCGGAACGCAAATAATGGCTGGCTATCTGGATGCAAAGGAATAGAGAAAATGCGTGACACAAATCTATCACAGTGTACCACTCAGCTTCGTGTGGAATTTGATATAGAATTACTGCAGGGTTTGGCACTATTGGACAACAGGGCACAACTATTTTGTTGATCTTTCTCAAATCCTGTACTATTCTATATGTTCCATTTGGCTTTTTCAGTCCCATAATAGGTGAATTACATGGACTGCTCATTATTTCTTTTAGAATTCCCTGTTCAATCATTTTATTTATTACAGGAGTTATTCCTTCAATTATTTCTGGAGTTAATTTGTACTGTGGCGTATTCGGGTAAGTTGTTCCTTCTTTTACTGTTACTTTTACGGGATCAACTTCTTTCATTAATCCAATATCTTCTCCTGTAAAATCCCACACACTTTCTTTCACTGCAATTTTTAGTTCTTCTGGAAGTTTTTCTGCATCAAATGCAGGAAACAAACCATTCATTTCAGGTTCCTGATTCATCAAAGTTACTTTATACAAGACATCTTCATCTGAGGTCTGAAATCCAATTCCATCTGGCGTACAATAAATTGTGCAATTCATCTTGCACAAGAGGTCACGACCTAGAAGATTTACAGGACTACAATCACACACTACAAATTTATGCATTTTGCTAAAAGAACCAATTTTTACTTCCACTAATTCAGTAAGTGGAGTTTTAATCTGCTGATTGGCTACTCCTACCACTTGGATGCATTCACCTGAGAGAGGAAGGTTTGGAATTTCCACTGATCTAACAGTAGAACGGGTAGCTCCAGTATCGACAAGGAATGTTACATTTGCACCATTCACTTCTCCATCCACAAAGGGACCAGACTGATCTACCTCTAGAGTTGCGCCAAGTACGCACTCTTTCCCCTCTCTTGGGCACCGTCAGAATCTTTCATCCGGGTCATCCTCACTCTGACGCAACCAATACTGAGAAATGTTAGCTGCTCGCGGCAACTGTGTTACCTGCTCTCCTCCGTAGAATCCTGTTTCTGTACTGTATCTTTGCTGGTTAACAGTGTTGGGAAATGGTGGTTGCGGCACCTGACTTTGTTGAACAACTACCTCATTCTGCACCTGTGGAGTTAATGATTGATTTTCCGGATTAGGTTTAGGTGGGAACTTACACTCGTTTCTCCAATGCCCTAATTTTCCGCAATTATGACAGGGCCATTTCTTCTTTGCCTCTTCTAGACTCACTTGACCTTTCCCTTTACCAATGTTAGGTCGCATTTTATTCTGTCCTGTTTCATTCCCATTATTATTGTCCAATTGAGCTTCTTGTTTTTCTGCCACTTTCACCTGTGCCCACATTGCCTTCTCTTTCAATTTACGCTGTCTACTCTCAATATCATCACTGCAATACTTAGCATACCTTAGCACATCATCGACTGTGCCAGTCTGCCAATTAATCATATGCTGTTTAATCATTTCACTAATCTCTGGTTTCAACCCAAACACAAATCTGTATACAAAATGACTCATATCCTTTTCACTTAACTCCTCATATCCACTATACTGTTTGAAAACCAACAATAACCTTTCATAGTATGCATGTACAGACTCTTTACTTTCCTGTGTAGTTCTATCGATTTTTACCCAATCTGTCTCTTTAGGAGGAATCTTATTCTTCAAAAAGGTAATCACCTTATCATACTTCTTCATCACATCAGGACCTGGAGCTCCTGTCTTAGGATCTCTTGGATATTCTGTAGTGGGCCAGTCAACTGTAATCTTACATTCTGACCACAAATCAGTTGGTACCACTATGTCAAATAATCCATCTAAATCTATCCACAACACTTTTGAAACCTTTACAAACCTCTCTACTTGTCGGTACCATTCAACTGGTTTCTCTCTTAGCTTCGGAAAGTCATTGGTAAATGACAGTATATCCTGCCTAGTCCAGGGAACATGCACATAACTACCACCTGGAGTTTCTCTCATAGGGTATTCTCTGGCAACAGGTTCCTTTTCAGTTATCATAAAAGCCAAAGAAGCTTTGTCTGTAGTTTTCTCATTCTTCTTCGTCCATCTAACCTTCCATCTGTCCACATCACCCCATTTTCTCAACAACACAATTAACTCTTTTATCTGTGTCAGCCTTCCTGCCGTGTTCAAATTTTCAATATCCTTTTCACAAAAGTCTACTCTATATGGTTTCTGCAACGTTTTCACTTTCGCAAAGTCTATTCCAATTTCACTGGCTACTTCTTCTAGTTTGTCATGTAAATTCTTTGCTCTCCATGTAATACTTTTGCACAGAAACATTATTTCATCATCCTGGTAATTTTTTATCTTTTCTGTACCAATCGTTCCTAGAATTAATTCTTCCATGTCAATTTTTAACCTAATTACATCTAATGGTTTTTCTTCTGGTTCCTTTGTTTTAAATGCCTTCATCCACTCATTTAACTCATCAGGAGTCGGACCTATGGGTGTATTATTTAGTTCTACCCAATTACCACTCTTTTCAGGGGTTTCTGTTGCAGATTCTGTTACCATATGCATTTTCCTACCATTGCACTCATTCACAGTCAAATTTGTAGGTGGACTTGGTCTGTAAGTACTAGCCAAATTACTTGTACTTGCACTTTGTTCCATTCTTTCTTTTTCTCTCTGAAATTGTGAACTCATGGGAATCACTAAAGATCGCTCATCAATTTTCTGATTCTCAAAAACTGGTATTACTGGACCTATTGTTACAGGCACAGTAACTGCTTCCATATTTTTCGTTAATTCTCTAATCTTCTCAGTTAGTTCTTTGGTTGTCCTTGCTAATTCGCTTGCATTGTCGCTTTCTATTCCTTCATTTTGTGAAGTTCTCATTTGATCTTGTGACCTATTTATTTCAATTCTTTTCTCCGGACTTTTATTTCGCATAGTCTCTATTAGTGGCGCATTTGGTGTCACCACTGTAGAACTCTGCTGATACGGAGGTGGATTTCTATTTAAAATATCTTCCAGCAATTCATCATCCGTTTCGCTCTCATGCATATATTTCTCCCTCTCCATATGTTTCTTTTTCTCAGTCCGTTTTTTCTTAGTCCCTTCCTCAACTGTAAAAGCTGGAAACAAACCTCCTGTCATGTTAGCACATCTCCATCGTTTTATTCTATCTTCATGATTTATTCCCCACATCCTTCCGGGCATAAACTCATGATCCCTTAAACCTCTGAATCTCTCTCGCTCATACATCTCATCCTCCCATTCCGTCAACGCTTCAAACTGTGTCGGTCTAGGTCTAGGTTCTAGATTTGTCATCTTTTCTCGCAAATTTCGCAAAACCGCTACACTAAACGAACCATTCTCAGGAAAAGCTAAAGCACCATCATTCTTCGTATACTTTGCCCAATTTTCCAACCATATGCATGTATGATATCCGTATTTCAGCATCATATGTGAAGCTGCTGATTTCGGCGGAGGAATTACTTGTCCCTCTCTAGTCACGACCTTTTTGTCTTTCTTAAAGAAATTCTTTAATTTTGTCGTCCATGACGTTCTCTCCCTTTCATACTCGTAATACGGCATGTTTTCTATTTGTTTTTCTCTTTACGCTAACGCTGTTCTGTGTACGGAACTTCAACCAATTACAGCGCGACTCACACTAACGTACCAATCAGAACAATTCCCTTCGTCCGCGAACCAACCAATCCTAGCGCGGCACTTTTCTACGTCACTCCTGACTCTGTGTTCACGTGACTAGCGCACTATCCAATCCTAGCGCGGCACTGTTCTACGTCACTTCTGCTCTTTTACCCCTCCTTTACAAAATTTATCGGCAATTTTTCTTTTCACTGTTTTCTCCGTTAGTTACAACAATTAAAACAATTCCATAGTCTGATTCGCTAAACAAAAGTGACAGCTTTGTCCTTTTACACACAGAATCCTGTATTTCCAGTAGGCAGCGCTTACCTCTACCCTACCACAGAATTATTAACTCTCGCCGATAAAGTAGCACTTCCCTCTACCTTACCCTTCTTTCAAGCAAACAATTTACTCGTTTCTCTGGGGATAAGACACATGTGGAGACTAGGCTCCTGAGAATTAAGGCCAAAGTTTCACAAGAAAACGTGATTTGCTATCTCAGTTATACACTTTTCGTACAGAAAATCCCTAACATAACACAACCTGTGTTATTACCAAAATGAATTCAGACCATGTACCAAATTCCATGTGACTTCTCTTGCCACACGTGTTCCACTTCCTACATCCCAGAAGCGTGAAAACTCACATATAACATAACACGACTCAACATATAGTGTTAGTCATCAAAAATAATCAATAATCAATAAACAATAATCACTAAACTAATCTATAGAAAACCATAACTCTGCTACCAAGAAATCTGATGCAGCGCGTACAATAAAACTATTCTCCTCCTAGGTCACTTATAGGTCATCCAGGGGCAAACTATATTTTCTCACATCCACATGACGATGGGGCCCATAAACATCGCCTATCACACACGCACACACCTGGATTTCCTTTACAAAATTCTGTATTCCTAGGAGAAGCATGAGAACTAAATGGAAAACACCATTTATGTACTGCTGGAAGGAGCCGGGATATCTTATTACCTTAACTTATCACTTTCTTTTAGTTATTTCTTAAGATATTCCTGCTCATTGTTTTGTCGATGAATCATTCATGTAAAAAATTAGTTCATAGTGATTAAGACCAGCTGAATCACAATAACCAATTACTGATGTCACAATCATTTAGGAAAATAACCACTGAGTCATTTGATTTAAAGAATCTTAATTTTTATATAATTTTAAAAGCATGAGAAAAAATTTAAACTTTTATTCAATTATTCATTCATTATTAATTCAAATATTTATTAAGCATAATCAATTTATTGCAGAAAGGAAATTTTCGTCATGAAGCAAAACCCTAATTACCTGCCTACCTTCCTAATTTAGCCTAATGATTTCTAACCTAAGTTTAAGAATTAGAAATAACCTGATTCTCATACTCAACTGGAAAATTAAGACAGCAACAGAAACTTCAGCTCGTCAGCGTCAGCTACCTGCAACCCGTCTCATCTAACAGTCTTTCAGCATCTCCCGCTCAGTTATGGATCGATCAGGACCACCCAGCATTGGAAGCCACCAACACCAACACGACTCTCCAACTCCGCTCCTGACTGTGACTGTGTCTGTTTCCCTCCCACTAAGAGTAGGCCCTCTTATACCCTAATTCTAACTTTGCTAACTAATTGTTGCAACATTAATAACACGCTTTTCTTTCATTGGTCCATGCATGTCATCTTATTCATTCTTTTAATCAAGTTCTCTTGGATCCAATGGTCCTTGGATCATTTCCTTTCTCACAGTTCAAGACATGTTTCCATCCGCTTCGATCAGTACATTTGTAACTTCTTTCGATACATTCGAAAACTCTGCAGGCATTGTCCTTTCTCTTAAACTGGTTTCCCACGGGTCTTTGCTGATCACCACGGCACACTATCAGTTCAATTAGGTCACATCAGCCTTGACCATTTCTCGCATCCTAGCCTCTCAGCAACATCACGAGGTTAGCTTTTCTCCGACTTTTCTCCCTTGTCACGTGTTTCCCCGCACTTGCGCACTTCATTAACTGGCAGCCATTTTATATCGCCACTCGGTTATACTTTAGAAGCACTATTTTGAAATAAACAAAACATAATTAAAATAGAGAAAAATAGCCTTTTCGTTTCCCTCCCGTCATCTACGTACCCCAATTAGTTATTACCTAGCAGAAAGCAACATTTAAGCTGTTCCTTACTTACCATCACTATTGTTTTTTCAACGACACATTTATTCTATGAAGCACAAAATCATGCATTTATTTTAAATTAGTACGCATTTATTTTTATGTTATAATTAGACACACGGACATTCGTTAATAGATTATTCAGCACATACACTTGCGTATTACCCTTCCCACACATACAGTGTTGATTAATACATTTAAACGAACATTTTATTAATTATTTATAAAATTTGTTAGGGGTTAAAATTTTTATTTTCTCTGCTCCATCACCTGCAATCTATTCCATAAACCCCTTGCGTTGTCGAGACCCATTTCTCTCCCAGACCACATGCTATGCACCAAACCCACAACGCTACAATCGCTGCTCTCGCTTACCAAAAACTGCACCATTTTCCCTGCAAAGCAAACTAAGGTTAGAAAACTTTTGATCAAAAGAGTCTCACTTTCGGTGCAACATGATATACCTTCACTCCTCAGGGGGGCATGGCCTGATAGCATGGCTGCCTAGACGTGTTTTAGGCGAGCTCCGTGCGGCGGCCAGATTTCTATAATAATCCTACCTTATCCTGTACTCCTGTTGCTTCCGAACTGCAGCCTGGGCTGCACGGGACGCCGTGCTGCTCTCTTTGAGATCCCGGAGCTGAATCAGCAGCAACAGGACCCGAAATACCGGGACTTCTGATCTACGTGACGGCGCCATCTTGATTCGCCGAGATCCGAGTCGTGACCCTGCGGTGGGGGGTCGGGTGTGCGGATGCTCCGGAGATTCCTTTGGAGGACCGGCTGCGGAGCAACGAGTGACTCCTGAGTACTGCATTGGTCGAGCCGCTCCTCCCTCCGAGGTGCGGCGAATCCTGCGCCATAGGCGGACTGCTGAGGCCCGACGACGAGAGCTGCTGCCCGGTGCCGGGGGGGCCCGGTTTCTGCCCTGAGTGGAGTCGCCGGTGGTCTGATTGACTTTGACGATTGGAGCCTTGCCAACTGTGGGAGGCCTCTCCCTTACTGGGCGAAAGGTGGAGGGTCGTTGCTTGACCCCCCCTCTGGGGAGATGAAGAAAGTGCCGGGCCCTGCCTACAATTGGTGGTGAGTGCATCCCTTATGTGGAGCCTCAGACATTGCGGTGTCCGGACGGTCACCGTGTCTTACCTGGCCCCCGGCCGGTGTCGCACCATTGTGGTCCTGGGTCCAGTTGGGTGTCCTCTCCACCCCCCTGGAGTTGTTTTATGGCATACGACCCCCAGCTGCAAATATAGCGCATAAACAAGACAATCTGGAGTGTCGTGCTGTTCCTCACTTAACGTACTTATACTCTGTGGACTGGGCAGTGAAAGTGCACGGCATTTGGCGCTTGGGGACTCCTGCGCACACCTTCTGTCATCTAATACTGTGTGTTCAACTACCGGCACCCACTGGCGAGATGGGAGTTGCATATCGATAACCCCGGTACACGTGGAAAATCGTGTGCAGCGCGCTGAGAGTCTGAAGCACCTGGGTGGGGTGCGGTCCCTGGGGCGGCGCGGACCTGTGAAGTGGGGCGGACGGCGATTTGAACGCTGCCTGAGTTGATCTGCGACCTTCTCCTGGTGGAGAGACGATATGAGGGGTTCTCTTTCGTGGACCCTTGGGGCGGTCCCATTGCTGATTACTGTGCGTTGCTGAGTGAGACCCGAGGCATAAATTGAGCGAGTAGACCACGTTCCCCGCGACGCGGTTCGTGCCCCGGCTGACATTAAACCGGTGTGTAGAGCCAGATTGGGGAGGAGACTGGACGTGCCTCAGGCGAGACTGTGGACGACTCGGTGGAGTGCCTTGATTATCCTCTCGGAGGCAGTGTTGTCCAGGGCGAGTTCCTGTTCGGCCCCCCGAGTACCATGGGGAAAGACAAACCAACGAAATCTCAAACTAATAAAATATTGAATTACGCTCAGCCGGTTTTCCATGGTCCTGCGGATAACATTGGGAATCAAGTAATGAATGCAGGGGCTCTGGAAGAGGGGGCTGTGGAGACACCGACGCTGATGGATGTCCTACGTGCCGTCCAGACTACCAGAGATGATATGATTAAAAAAATCGACGCTGTGGCCATCGACGTCAATCTCCTGCGTTGTGACCTCCGTAAGGTCTCGGATAGAGTATCGGTCACGGAAAAAGATACTGACGCACTGAAGGAAGAAGTTAAGAGTCTTAGTGCCACGGTGGTGGAGCTGAAACGTCAAGTGATTAAACTTGATGACCGGGCGGAGGATTCTGAAGGGCGGTCACGCCGGGGGAATCTACGGTTTGTGGGTTTTCCTGAAAAAGCGGAGGGACCCGCAGTAGACCTGTTTTTGGAGGACTGGATTACCCACGAGATGGCACCTACACAGTTATCTAAATTCTTCAGTGTGGAGAGGGCGCATCGAGCGTTGGCGGCCCCTCCGAGGCCTGGAGTGCCACCTCGGGCTATCATCGCCAAGTTATTTAATTTCAGGGATCGGAACATTCTGCTCCAGCTCTCTCGCAGTGGACAACAATTCTTTTTCGAAGGCCATTCCATTACTGTATATCCCGACTACATGCAACGTGTTCAAGAGCAGAGGAAGACCTTTGTGGCGATCAAGCGGCGCCTTCGTGATCTGAATTTGAAATACAACCTTATGTTCCCGGCGAAACTCCGGGTGGTGAGTGAGGGCCGAGTCCTGTTCTTTTTCTCTGCAGAGGAGGCGAGAGACTGGTTGGACACTAGAGCCCCGGAGAGACGACAGCTGGTGCCTTCTACAAGCTCTGATGGTACGCCTTCCTTACAGTCCTCGCTAGGAGGCCGCAGACAGTCCACCCGTCACCAACCGAAAAAGAGAACAATGAGCCTGGGCCGGGTCACGGTGTGTCGTGATGGAACATTACAAGCTTCTGGCTCGGAGGTGGTTCCGGACTCTCTGGCGCCGATGCCGGACCTTATGCAGGCCGATGGAGGATCAGGCAGTGGTCACGAATGATCTTGCCCGAATTGAACACAGATCGCCGAACTGTCCAGATAAGTTGTCCTTGAGTAACTGTATCTGCGTGGTCCTGCTAAATGTACTAGTTTACCTATTTAGTTATGTCCAGGAGGTTATATTCTGTATTGTACGGATGGCTCCTTGTCTTTTTCACCTCCTCTTTATTTCGTTTGCAAATGCAGGTTGAGAGCCACTATGTTGTAAAAGGTCAATTTCCTGAATATTGGGTGGCTGCCGGAAGGGCGACGTCCCACCTAGAGCCCAGACCCGCCGAGGTCGCTTGAGAGTCATCTCGCGCCTTGTCGTTGTCTGTTCTCTCGCACAGCGTTTACTTTCTATGTATGTATTCTATCTTGGGTATGGCTGCCTTGGGTCGTGACCATGAAGCGGCCACGCAGCCATTGAAGTATTGGAGGGAATGGGGGTGGGGGTGGTTTGGGGCGGTATGTATTGTTTACTCTGTGGATCATTATTGCGCGTGTGGATCTTACTACTGCCCGGGGTGGGGGGATGGGATTGCATTGTTTATTTTATGGTTGTTGAATTGTTTGATGGGAGTCTTTTTTCAGGTCATGGCATTTTTGATCATGGTTCATAGCTTCTGGTCTGCATGGGAGGGAGATTCTCTCTGGGATGTGATGCTTGCCCGACTCTTGTTCCACCATCACTATGACAGTACAGACTTTAAAATTACTTAGCTGGGACGTTCGAGGGTTGGCGACCCTCGATAGGCGTCGTAAAATTTACGCCTTCCTGAGGAGGTATAAAATAGCGATAGCTGGGCTGCAGGAAACACACATCTGGGGGAATACAGTGGCGAGTCTCCGTAAACGCTGGAGGGGGCAGTTATATGCTACGACATATTCAGGATTTGCACGCGGGGCATTAGTGTGGGTGGCGCCTGGAGTTCCATTTCACCACATACACCATGTGATTGACCCGGACGGGAGATATGTTATTGTGTTTGGTAGTTGGGAAGGAAAAGAGATATGTATTATTAACGTATATGCCCCCAATCTGGACTGTCCTGATTTTTATCCGGCTGTTTTAAAAGCGGCGACTCCCTATCTGGGTGCGGAGATTCTCCTATTTGGAGACTTTAATTGTGTGTTTGATGGGAATTTGGATAGGGAGCCCCCCAAAGAACGTACAAAACCCCATATGGTGAATTCTCTTACTGATATTCTTCGAGGTATGCATTTGAGAGATGAATGGAGAGCCCGACATCCCAATAGAAGAGAGTTTTCCTGCTTTACCCCAGCGGCTAATACCTTTTCCCGTATTGACCATTGTTGTCTTTCGGCGGGCCTTTCTGCTGTCACTGATGCTATTTCCTATTTACCGCGTTATCTGTCGGATCATGCTCCGCTGTTCTTAACAATCTCCAGCGGACCTGGTCGCCCGTCGATCCCACTTTGGAGACTGAGGGCGGAGGCCCTCATGGACCCCCCTTATGTGCATACAGTGACTGAGGCTATTCAACACTATTTTGCTGAAAATTGGGGTTCTGCCTCCAGTAGGGCTACTGAATGGGAGGCGCTTAAGGTTGTGATCAGGGGAGTCTGTATGAGGACAACCTATGGGGTCCAACACCAACTTAATGCCGATATTGACTCTCTGGAAGCACGATTAACAAGCATTGGCATAGCCAATAGGTCTCGCTTTTGGGACCTTATAAGTATTTAGTTATGCAGCACAATATCCTTGGTGCAACAACATCGACCGTTGCATGGCTAAACACTTATAAGGTCCCTAAGGCGAGACCTATTGGCTATGCCAATGCTTGTTTTACACTTGCGCTACGCTAAAATGGCAGCTCACAGCAACCAAAAAGGGACCAAATGGCAGACATTTAGTATTACTGTTTCAGTAGATTCATTTTAGAAAAATGCTGCATACATTGCAGCTTTTTCCAGAACATTTTATGGTAATTATATATCTTATGAACTTTATAGACTGAATACTCAAAACATTTCTCCAGTATAGTTGCCTAAATGTGCTCTGCAGCACCTATCATTGCAACAGTGGAGGCCTCCTACACAAGCTCTAACCTTCATGTTAAAATATATATTCTGGGAGAGGCCTCATATAGCTGAACTATCCATCAATTTAAATGGATCTTACAGTGTCGGGCTGCATGCAACAAATATATTTCAAAGGGGCGTCATGAAACTCCACTTTAGCAGCTGGAGTGGGGATGAGTGCCACTGGACGGTGTGTGCAACTAAAACTTTTAACATGTTGCTTATGTCGCCTTTAACTTTGGTTCGAGTCACTGGTCTTGAAACAGGTCCGAAAAAAACTGCAAGAGAATAATATGATAGATGTGTGGGCGGGGCAGCTGATGAAACAAGGGAGCATGGAAAGAAAGAAGGGACTGGGATTGAGAGAAGGTTTGATGGATGGATAGAGGAAGGATGTATGAATGGATGGAAAGATGGATGGCGCAAAGGGTGGCTTGCCACATGCTTTGAGAACTGAGGTGTGAATGGCTCTATTTGGCCTAATTGTTTTCCGAAATTCTTTGGAGAAACAAATGACTGCAAGGCTCGCTCAACCCAGTGGCTCGTTCAGTAGTGCTTAAAATATACTGGTGGGTATTCTAATATTGACCTGTATGCCGCCTAATACAAGCTCCCTCCAGTATGCTGGGAGTGTCCGAAGATGCGTCATCGAAGAGCCGGCCCTTCGTCATTTCACGGTTTCAGTTTGGTTCAGTGCTTTAAATAGAAAAAGAGAAGTGCCAAACTGATTGGGGATGGTCTTGAGGGTCTGGTAGGGGACTGGGTGGGGGTGGGGGCGCGGCTGGTAGGCACATACCTTAAAACGTCCATGGGTTCACTTGTCCGTATGAAAGGTCCCTGAGCACATCGTCGCCCCCTGTAGGTAGTAACTTCCTTGAGAGGAAACTTGTACTCCTTGAAAACATTCTTTACTGAAGAGTTTAGCCCTGAAATGAAAGGGTGCTTCTCCACTTGATTTTCGTGCACCCTTGCTCCTATGATTGTTAAAAGCATCGAGTCGCCACTGGTATTCACTAACAAAAGAAGTGAAGGAGAGAAAGGGAAGAAAGTCTATTTTCTACTAACCACTGGCTGGGCATGTCAATATTGTGTAAGACAGCAGGAAGCAAAATTACGATGCAGCAAATGTTATATGTACGTTACACCCTCAAGCTGCAAACCAAAAAGCTCTTCTACAAGGTCGAAGAACAAACAAGAGACACTGCAACACAATGAAAGGTGAAATGGCCAAAACACATGGCGCGTTCCTTTTGCAAAATCAGGGCAAATGCAGCACCATGAGGAAGGACTGATATGAGTGATGGAGGGGAGGGGTGTACTAAAAACTGACAGAAGTGAGAAGCGGTTCTTCGCAGCTACATTTAGGCGGCCTATGTTGACAAGGCAGTGAGGGCCCCTCGTGAGCCAAGGTTCTGTCTCAGGGAGGTTTTATCTCCTCTCCCTGGAGTACCATCCTGATTAATCGGAGTGGTCCTTGTTTCAGCCCAGCTCAGCTGATGTCTGTGACTGCCAGCGCAGGAGCCGCATTTACCACAGGGCTCAGAGGCTTTCACTTTTCTCTTGTTCCGTCTCGCGAAGCAGGATTTGCCAAATGCTTCCAAGGTCTTCAGGAAGACGTTGCAATTTACGACCAGAACAAATTAACTTTAAAAAAAAAAAAAAAGAGGGGGTGCTAATTATTTTCAGATTAATTTGTTCTGGTCGTAAATTGCAACGTCTTCCTGAGAGCAGCTATTTTTCCTAGAGGCCTGCCAAACCCAAGACAGTGCGTTTTAATAAAGGTGGAGGGAATTACGTCAGACGCTGGCAGGAGCGTTACCCCGGGAGCCTGCTCTTTCTCCTTTTCGGAATTCCATGGATTTGGACGTCTCCAACGGGAAGATCCGCGGACCCAGGTGTCCTGGCCATACTCCAATAGCGACCATACTCTTGGCTTTGTCCTACCCGCCCGTGTGAGGGAAACGGTAATGCATCCTCAAAGTTGCAATGCGTTGACAATTTGCAGCGCGCGAGCATGTCCCTATCAATCCCAGTACCGTCCGTCCCCAAGGGGGCGCGCGAGCATGTCCCCATCAGTCCCAGTACCGTCCGTCCCCAAGCGTGTGCGCGAGCATGTCCCCATCAGTCCCAGTACCGTCCGTCCCCCAGCGTGCGCGCGAGCATGTCCCCATCAGTCCCAGTACCGTCCGTCCCCAAGGGGGCGCGCGAGCATGTTCCCAAGGGAGCGTGCGAGCATGCCCCCATCAGTCCCAGTACCGTCCGTTCCCAAGCGTGCGCTCGAGCATGTCCCTATCAGTTCAGAGTACCGTCCGTCCCCAAGGGGGCGCGCGAGCATGTCCCTAGCTAGCAGTCCCAAGCATGCTTGTCGGACATCAAGGCATCACTCCCGCGTCTCTCATGCTCTTGGGAGGCAGTTGAAAGGGTGTCTCCTCCCCCCCTCCAGCAAGTAAGAAGAGCCAAGCCACAGGTGTGAGTCTCGAAAGGCAGCTGGCCCTCGCATGCACAAAGCAATTGCTTTGCTGCCTATTTATCATTCCCAAGTAGGAAGAGAAAACGTGCACCAGATTTCAAATAAATAGATGGTCGTAGGCAGGGGGTGGAGGTCGTTGACTTTTTCAGAAGGTTCCTTGAAAAGCGCTTCCTAAATTGCACTACCTAATCGAATCAAGATGGATCCAAAGATCAGGCTCCTGATTGCACTGGTAATCCCGAGTTCCGCTGTGAACACTAGCATGGTAACACGAGGGGCTAGTGGGTTAAACACATCTGCCGTTCCCCGTTATTATGACGAAATGCTGGATTTACCAATATCGGGTGGGCCGGCTACGTCACAGGGAGCAGACGTAAAGGCTCACACGCAGGGATCATTCAACACATCCACAGGACATGTGGAAAAACCATCGCTAGGAAATACGAGCGCGGCAGCCTGCAGAGTTGACCAGACGCTCGTGCGTCGTGGCCTTTGCCTGCGATATGCGCGCGGCAGACATGTGTTTCCAACTATCGCACCGCGTCTGGGCACGATAATTGGAAACAAATGTCTGCGGCGCGCGTAACCGCAGGTAAAAGGACACGACGCACGAGCGTGTGGTCAGCTTTTGAAACCCCCTAACATAAAGTCTTCGCCTAGCAGCGCTAGCGCGCTACTCGAGGCTCGACCTAAAAATCATAGAGACCACACTCTACAAGACCCCGACAGATGTGGCTGAGTGGACACAAGTTAAAGGGGAGTTGCTGGAGGCCTGATCCCGCCTGGAAAAACATAAGTATACCACGTATAGGCAGCGGCTTTATATGGAGGGTGACAGGTCGGGAGCACTCTTGGCGCGCTTGATCCGTACCGAAACTGAACGGATGCCAATATTACGACTTCGCACCGACACAGGGGAAATTGTGCAAACGCAAACTGCGATTCTTGCAAACTTTGCGACTCATTTGCAGCGGATATGTACGGCAGCCCCCTTGGCTCAACCACACGCCCTGTCTGACTATCTGGATACGGTGACTCTTCCTACCCTGGAGGAGACGGAAGCTGCAGCTTTGGGAGCACCACTTACCAGAGAGGAGGTGCTACTTGAGATTAAGAGCTTTCAGTCTGCAAAATGCCCTGGTAGTTATGGCCTCCCGACTGAGTTTTATAAAACGTTTGCTCCTCAGTTGGTGGATCATCTTCTGGAGGTATACAACGAGGCTCTTGAGAGGCAGGCGCTCCCCCCGACCATGTTGGAGGCTCTGGTGACTATGGTTCCTAAGCCGGAGAGAGACCCCTTGTCCCCGGCGTCGTACAGGCCCATATCTCTTTTAAATGTTGATGAAAAAATACTCAGTGGTGTGCTAGCAGCACGACTACAACCGCATATGACCAGACTGGTCCACCATGACCAGGCTGGATTTATCCCTGGTCGAAACACCACACATAATTTGAGGCATCTTGCACATATTTGGCATACACCGCACCTACAGGATAGGGACTGGGCCTTGTGCTTATTAGATATCAAGCAGACCTTTGACACGGTTGAATGGGGGTATGTCTGGGCAGTGCTTACTAAAATGCGATTGGGAGACAAATATTTGAACTGGTTGAAGCTTCTTACACTGGACCAACGGCTCGAATCCGTTTGCGCAACCAGGTCTCGGACAGTTTTGCACTTCAGAGGGGTACTCGACAGGGTTGCCCCCTGTCACCGCTCCTCTTCGCCCTGGCGATGGAGCCGTTGGCGACTGCGTTGCGACACCGGATGGCCCGATGGGGTATTCAGCTGGGTCCCACGGTGCATGTTGTGTCAATGTATGCCGACGATACACTGGTGTATCTCCAGCGTCCAGGGGAGGCGGTCCCAGAGCTCCTCAGGGAGTTTACTACTTTTGGTACAATCTCAGGCCTCTGCCTTAATCCGGGAAAGTCTAAGCTTTTCCCTATGGGAAACCTGAGGGACAAAGCGGCAGAGGAGCTGCCCATGGTGGGGATGAGCTGGATCACCGGCTCGGTACGGTACCTGGGAGTTCGTCTGATACATACACCCGAGGCTTACTTAGAACATAATATAGGGCGTTGTGTGGAGGGTCTCCGCAAATCAGTGGAGTTCTGGCGTACATTACCCCTATCACTGAAGGGACGTCTCGCTCTGATTAAAATGGTGGTCCTCCCGAGATGTTTATATGGTATGCAGAACTCGCTCTATCGGATACCGCAGGAGTACTTTCTCCAGTTGGACCGTCTATTGACTGATCTTTTATGGGGTACTAACCGGAAGAGGGTGGGGCTGCGGACATTACAGAGAACTTGGGAGGTGGGGGGACTGGAGGTTCCACGTCTAGATTTTTATTATATGGCAGCGCAGCTCCAACATGCCGTACACTGGCTCGATGAAAATGATAACTGGGAGAAACAATTGCTGAGGGGTACTCACCAGGATATCCCACTCCCGTACCTTTTGATGATGGGCTCTCGAATACCTGTGCAACTCCCATATATTGCGAGACATGTGGCCTCCACCTGGGAAACTGCGATTAAAGTGGCGATACGCAGGGCGCCCTACGCTCCGGAGGCCCCGCTGTGGGCGGTTGTCCAGTTCGGACAAATTAGCCGAGTTATGTCCGTCTCCAGATGGGTGGAGGGAGGCTGTATGATGATGGGCGATCTATATCTGAATCAGCAGTTCCTCACTAGGGAGGAGGCAGAATCCACATTTGACCTGGGCAGAGGTCAATACCTCCAATATGCAAAACTCTCAGCAGTGGCAAGGGACATCTGGCCGATGTTCCCTGAGGAACCGCCTGTCACCGCCACCCTTCAGGCCCTTGTGACTTTGGCTGGGGGCCGTAGACTAGTCTCTCATATCTCCCGGTTACTACGGACGGATCTCACTGTCCACCCGCTTCCGATCCAGGCTAGATGGGATGAAGCATTGGAAACACCCCTCACGGCTCCTGAATGGAAAAGGGTACACGAAGGGGTTAAACAAATTAGTTCTAATACTAGATTTAAACTTATTCAATTTAATGTTATTCACCAAACCTATTTGATCCCAAGAGTGCTTCATAAAATATACCCTGATCGCCTCTCTTCTTGCCCCCGCTGTGGCTATAATGACGCCCCCTTCTTACACATGGTGTGGGAGTGCCCAGAGCTGCACTCATTTTGGACCTCCAGATTGGACCGTTTGCGATCAGTCTCGGGTTGGACGCTACCCCAGTCCATCAAGGAGACACTGTTGGGTCTTCTCCCCTGCCCCAAGGGGAAGAAACTTACCCGTAGATTTCTCCAACTGGGACTGGTACTCGCCAAAAGAAGAATAGCAATTCACTGGATGAGCTCCCGGGCCCCTAGGGTGGAATTTTGGGCCAAAGATCTACGAGAGTGGGCAACGGCGGAATTAGTCCGATTGCGGAGGGTTAGGAGGGATGAGAAATTGGAGGACGATGCCAGAGCGTGGTACACTCTGATATCTGCGATCGCTCTGGAGAGGGCCGATGTAACGCAGATGTCGGAGGAAACACACATAGACCAAGATGATACTGAGGGGGGGCGGCAGTCGGGCACTCCCTTGATAAGTATAACGTAATCCCCTGCCCTGCGCTTAGATGCAGTCAGATGCCGTACCATAAGACACAGTCGAAGAATTTTATGTATGTGACCTGGGAGGGAGGGTGGGTGGGTGGGAGGGTTAGTTTGTTACGTTAATTTTTGAGGATTAGTTTATGAGGACTTTCATCTGCTAAACGCACTGTACAGAGTTTTGATGCAGATATTCACTGTTGATATCTTCGGTCTAGCCCTCCAGGCACTGTTCACTTTATATGTGATTTTCTAATTTACTATTATTTTTGCTACCTACAGGAAAAGTTCTAACATATGGCTCTATTGTTTCTTGAGATTATGCAATGTTGGAATTTTGATGTATCTGTACAGATTTCCTGTTGCCGGATGGTTTAAACCCTCAATAAATATTAAAAACGTTTTAAACAAAAACCTTCACTCCTCAGCACCCACCGTGCTCCTGTTCTGCATGATCGAGAATAACATGGTTATTTTGGTTTTTAACACACCAAAATCCACATGATACAGTAAATACTGTATGTTTTCCTCTGTTAAATTTCGGCAGGTTTGACCTGCCAAAATGTAACAAATGTTGCATTATTTAACACATCTGATAATTAAAGGATGCGTTACATAAAACCAAACTCCTAATTCTGTCCTGTGCATGAACAGTGGTTTTCGCACAGCACACAATTTCACAAGCTACGCATAATTAGATCCTTAGTGGTTCAACCCTAAAAAAAAAAGTCATCTTTTTTTTTATATAAATGCATCAATTAACATCTGAAAATTGACTGATCAAAATAAAAAGGCAAATATCAGACTCATGTAAAGCTTACCTTTAGAGCGATGAATACAGGCGTGCTGATTATTACTCAAGAAAAAACTTTCCATGCACTAGCGTTCATAGCTTTCCATTGTGTCCAGACAGATTTGCTGACAACCACCGTTGTTAACTATACATCCATCGTCATCTAGACAATTGTAAACTGTACAAAGGTGCCACTTCGCTCAGATAGAAATTGGTAGACCCCATAAAAATGTAATGGATGAAGGCAAGACAGGCCCAAAGACAGTGAGACAAACCCATATGTTCCAAGGTGTACCCCACTTCAAACTATGCAGCGAGAAGAAAGGGGAAACCGTTGATGTCCGAGGTGATCATTATCATCCAATGAAGGCCAATTCACTGCAGGTATCTTGCACAAGTATGGCCCTGCTCACTAGGAAAGACAATCACTTGGACAAAATAATTCATAGTTATTAAAGGGCAACAAAGAAAGAAATTATGTATTGTTGCAGTCTTTATGTATGCACTGGCTGTGCAGTAAAAAGCCCACGTAGACCAGCACATGGGCTATTACTGGTTTAGGCACAGTAGGAAACACTGACTGTTGAACATATGGCAAAAGAAATAACTGAAACACAGGAAAACAGAGTTATGATACTGTAGTTATTAGGCAAATATTACATTGTGAAGAAAGGTTGCAGGATTTTCCTGGAGAAGATATTGACTTAATCCTCATAGATTCAAGACCATGCCTAGTAATAGCTGGGACCGCAGCATAATCACACTACTAAACGAGGAGCTTGTTTTTTATTTGTTGAAGAATATAAGAACTTCATATATCTCATTTAAAAATGTAAGTTTATCTACCCCCGCGCAGGGATCCTACGGTGGGATCCCAACTTGCTGAATTCTTATCCGCCATGGGCCTGGTTGACCTATGGCGACGACTTAATCCCATTACTATACAATTCACTTTTCACTCCGGGGCCCATAATAGCCAGTCACGTATTGATTACATGTTCACACATGCACAGGACATTCATGAATTCTCTGAGTCCTGCTGCCTTGCGCGGGGAATTTCGGACCATTCTCCTATTCTTACTAAGATGACAGTTGGCTCCAACCTCGATGCACGACCCTGACCATAAATCCTTGGGTGCTCAAGATACCACACATTAAAGCGGCATTAATTAAAGATACCAAGCTGTATTTTAAAGAAAACGTTGGCTCGGTCACCTCAGCCCATATCCTGTGGGGTGCGTTCGGTGCAGTGGTGAAGGGGAGAGCTCTAGCTCTGATGGTCGGCCACAAGAGGGAACTAACCAAACGCATAGAGCAACTTGAGACAGATATTCTGCGGAGGGAAATGATACTAGCACAAACCCCCGACCATGACGCGCAACAGTCGCTGGCGGTCGTGAGACTAGACTACAAACAACTCCTCACAGAGGCGGCCAAGGCGAACTATAAATCAACCTGTCATAAGATATACGAACATGGGGAGAGAACAGGCAAGCTCCTTGCCTGGCTTGAAAAAAAAGAGCAGCTATCAAGATGGGTGCATCAAGTGCTCGGGCCGAACAGTGAAGAGATTACTGATCCCCAGCAGATTGCAGACACATTTGCAACCTATTTTGAATCAGTATATACATCAACCGGGATGATCGCGCCGCTTGCGGCTAAGGAATTGCTCTCGACTATCAAAGGCCCCTGTTTGTCCCCTGAAGCTAGAGACTCCCTCGAGGGAGAATCTACAGAATAGGAAATCCAATTGGCGATTCGTGACATCCGATCGGGCAAGGCCATGGGACCTAATGGGTTCCTGAATGAATTCTTCAAACCAATGGCCTCCAAATTGTCCTTCTATCTGCGCCAAATGTATCTCGAGAGCTTTGAAAAAGGGATGCTGCCAAAAGATATCAGAATGGCCTCAATTGTGGTTATCCACAAACGGGGTAAGCCACCCGATGATTGCAAGGCATACAGACCTATTTCCCTTCTCAACATAGAAGCAAAAATACTAGCAAAATTACTGGCCAATAGACTCATTCCCCATATCACTGGTCTGATACACCCAGACCAATCAGGCTTTATGCCTGGACGGAATACCGCCCCTGAATTTAAGACGATTAAATGGGGTGCTGGGCAGACACCATACGATTAGGGAGGATGCAGCCCTACTGTCCTTAGATGCCAAGATGGCATTTGATACCATCAAATGGAATTTCCTATTCACAGTCCTGGAGAGGATGGGATTTGGACCTCAATTTATAAAATGGGTTCATCTACTGTATACAACACAACAAGAAGCTACCCTGACTTAGTGTCTGATTCTTAGTAAAAGTTAAGGCACATTTTGCCGGTGATTCAGGTGGTGCTGGACATCTCAAAAAAATGTATGGACTGGCCTCACACACCACCAGGTGTCATGCTTCATCATCGGCTGTCCTCGCCCTTTAAAAACCGCGTTTGATAAAGGGGCGGGCCTACATCTGGAGACAGGGAGGCACTTCTATAACTAAGTGGGGGCCCGTGCTGAAAAAAGTGAGTGAGTGATGTTTAAAAATCGATGCACAGTCCTGCGTGAAATTTTAATGATGCAGAGTGTGCTCGATATTAAAAGAAATGGTGGAGACTAGGGGGTCTATACCCCATCTCCATATGTGTTGCCAACATGTTTCTGCCACTACGGCCTGGAGGGTCCATGGCATTCATCAGGGCGTGAGTGAGAAAGAGGGCTCCTATCCTGTCTCTAAGAGACAAAGATAAAACCACTTGCGTAGGCTGGCTTCTAGTCCAACTCTACCAAGGCTTTTTTCAGAACTCCCTATTATAGGTGTAGGGATGTCCCATGGGAAGGGAGGGGTAGAGGGACCCCTGTAGTCAAACTTAGTCCAATGTGCGCCCCTCGTGATGCTCCTAAGGTCCTTCTTCGCTGCTCCCCCGCCTCCTGTTCCCTCCCCTTTTGAACAAAAAGGGCGTTTGTGTATATTCATCTACTGTATGCCTGCCCGACTGCCCAGGTTGTGGTGAATCGACATACCTCCAGACAGTTCCAATTGGGAAGGGGAACCCGACAAGGTTGTCCCTTATTGCCTCTAATATTTGCCTTGGTGCTGGAGCCACTGGCGGTCTGGGTGAGGGGAGATCCCCTGATTCGTGGACTTAAATGGACAGAGAATCACGAAGACCGCATCTCGCTGTATGCGGACAACATTCTGTTATACATGGCCTCACCATCATCTACCCTTCATTGTATCCTCCATATTTTTCACATATTTGGCACTCACTCAGGGTATACAATTAATTGGTCTAAATCTCAGCTATACATATTGTGGGGGCCACCATCCCGTAATCCTAGAGGGTATGACATCCCTGTTGCACCGGGGAGCTTTCGCTGTTTAGGTATATACATCACGACCGACCCAGCCCAATTTTATGAAGCAAACTTGCAGGAACCTCTGAGATGCTTCCGCGCCGATGTTAAACACTGGCGTTCTCTCCCCCTGACTCTTTTGGGACGTGCGGCCCTGTTTAAAATGCTGGCACTGCCGCGCTTTCTCTACGTATTGCAGAACACCCCCGATAAAATCCCTGACTCCTACTTTACCCGCATTGACAATGCCGTGCATGCTCTGCTGTGGGATGGCCGGGCACCACGGATTGCCATGAAAAAACTATCGGCGGGATGGTATGAGGGGGGTATTGCACTGCCTGATATCAAGTTATACTATCAAGCGTCTCAGTTAGTTGCGATTAACAGATGGGCACATGGGAATCACGAGGATCCGAACTTTCGCACGGATTGGTGGCTCATGGGGCAGGGCGGATATAATAGAGCACTATACACAAACCCCCGAAAATTGAACCTTACTGGGCCTACCGCGCGTACAATTGAAACATGGCATAGGGTCAATAAACAATTGGGTTGGCACAATAGAATTACACGCGCAACACCACTCTGGGAGCCCGAATTCTTGGGTCGTTTAAGTGCCTGCCCTGGGTTTGATAAGTGGGACTTGATTGGCATCTCAACTGTGGGGGACATATGGAACTCAGGGAGACTAGCCACCTTCAGAAGAAATACGAACTCGCACAGACCGAAACACTTAGATATTTACAGATCAGTCACGCACTCAAAGCAGTGCTGCCAAGGGGCGACCCTCTCCCCGAGGCCTCTCCACTAGAAGATAGGCTACTATTGGATCCCATGAATAAAAAGGCCATATCCCTCATGTATAAAAAATTGATTAACAACCGCCCGGACCCTTTAATGCGTCTGCGGCAACACTGGGAGTCAGACCTGGGTGTACTTGAAGAGGATGACTGGCGAGATTCCCTGGCCTCCCCTCGAGAGGTGGCCATCCCCATGAGACTACGTCTGGTCCAACTGAAGATCCTACATCGAGCTTATCTGGATGCGGGAGTCTTAGTCAAAATGGGTAGACGTGCAGATATTTCCTGTCTCAGACAATGTCGCCAGGAGGGGACCTTTTTTCACATTATCTGGAACTGCCCAGTTGCGCGATCATACTGGGATGCCATTACTAAACAAATGGAGAGGGCCGGGGGTAAGACATTGTCGGCCTCCCCAAAACTTTGCTTACTAAATGTGTGGGATGCCACTGACCTTACACAAACCGAGAAAACATGGGCCTCGTTAGGATGGGCCATTGCAAAACGCAACATCGCACAGAAATGGGGCGTGGGATCGATGCTTAGTATTCGTGATTGGGCAGTTGACATGGATAGAGCCATGATTGTGGAAAATGTACCTTTTTAGGGGTACACTGGTGCAGGGTCACCCTCTCGTCCACGGGTTCCAAAGACTAACAAAAAGAGAGAGATCGGCACTGGAGTTTGAGATAAAATAACAAGTTTATTAATCACTCATGAATGGGACCACGTCCACACAACACTCTCAAGCGTTGCAGGAGGAGGTACACTGGCTTCACAAACCAGTGTCCTTTTATACAGACTTTGTTGCAATGTAAGCACATGACAGAAAAAGGAACAAGTTTAAACATAGGAATAGCTATCGGCAAACAAGGGCAGATGAATGACCACTTAGTCAGCAAATGGGGAGGGAGGAGCAGAAATGTTTACAGCAGCAGTAAATGGTCGACAGTTACATTCAAGACCAGGTGCACTGGCAGCTTACAAACCCCCCCAGCACGTACATTGCTTTAGCTGAGTCAGGAGATCAACTAAAATAGATGACACAGGCAGAGTGAAAAGACAAGGAGCAGAGGACGAAAGAATTACAAAACTAACAAAATGGACACCACAGCCAAAATGGCTGTAGCTTATGCTAACGTAAAATATTACACATTTCCACAGACGACCCTTTTAGCATAAGCTGAAGACATTTTCTTATGCTTTAAAAGGGGTACGATAAATATCATGGATGTCAATTGACATTATATCACAAATTTCTTGTTCCATTGCTGAACGGGCATTTACATTTTGGACATTCATTTTTGATGGTAAACAAGTAGTACAAGTAGAAATACAGAGGGAACAGAACATTGGCCCACATTGAATACACAAACAGCAAGAAAAGAGAATCGCAATATTTATAAATAAGGCCGACAATATTTTTAGACCCCACACAGAAAATGTGATCCAGAACCATCCAGCCCAAGTCCATGTTCCTGAATCTTGATGTATTTCAGTGGCTATTTTATGCATTTTGGAAATGGCATCATAAACAGAAGGGGCGTGGTCAGGGATAAACACACAGCAACTACTCCCGATAATGCGACATGCTCCACCACGATCAGCTAGAATAACATCTAGCACATTCTATTTTGCAGAGTTACGATTCTCGTGATTTGGAGTTCTTCTGTAATATTTCCAAGAGCCATTGCTGTTTGATTAGTCACAGCCTCTACTACACGTGTTAAACGTCTAATTTTCCTGCTGTTTAAAGCCGCACCAACAAAGAAAAATGTCCCAAATTAAAGTCAACATATTGCTGTAATGCAGTGTCAGTTTGATCCACTTCATCATTGTTTATAGTTCTTTTGAATCGGTTCAAGGGAATGTCATTAAACAGTTTCTGATTTTTATGATATGATGCAGGTGCTAGGAACACAGGAGGGAGCAAGAAGGATATATAACAGATTCCAGACCATCCAATGGGTAGATGATAGTAACCTTTACTTCCACAAACAAAATAAGTGTTGTGTGAGGATAGAAAACTGCTATTGTTCGTTCCAGTAATGTTTAATACTGTAGCACAGTCACTTTTCCCCACTGGGATACTGCCAAAACTGCTCACACAAAGACTTGCTTGGGCTCTAGTAACAGCAATAACAGGGGGCCCGTTACCCTTGGCCGTTCGAGTGTTGGGGAAAACGTAGCTTGTGGAGGAATTTCCTTTGCGATACTCCTCCATTTCCCATACAGTTCCTTTGGCTTGTGGGAGGCCATCCTCATTGGGGTAACAAACTTTGTGCAGTCGTGCATTAAGTCCTCCTACATCAGCTAGAGTAATATTAGCAATTTCAGAGGCCCACAACAGTGCGAACCAGGCTCTACAGGAGCCATTATGCGAGAATGGCAAGGGAATGAAAGGTGTTCCTCCCTTTTTCTGATGAGCTGGCATCATTCCACATACCCAGCAGTTGGTAGTGTTCATAGCATTATGAGTATGATGTAACATTTGTATGAAAGTGTTATTGAGATATGACATCCGGTGTTTTCTCTCATGATAGGGAAGAGTAAAGTAATAATGTTCTGCAGGGACAGGAGTAGTAGCAGTCAGTAAATTTTGAGCCGGAGTTACTTCCTCCACAACCCACATTATTACAGCAATGATGACAGCAGTCAAAGTTAGTCCAGTAACAAACATTGAACGTTTGCTACAGACTCTTGCAGCATTCAATTTCTTCTCCTCAGGCATGTTCATCTCGTCGGCAAACAACAAAACAAATGGTGCCCGAAGGTCCTGGGCAGGCGTTGGTTTCTTCACTAACGTTGAGACGAGTAGTCACTAAAAGGCTACCCCCCTTTGTAGTCAGTCTTTAACCACCCAGGACAGTGGCTCAAACAGTCTCTTTCTGCGATGAAGTGTCTTTCTTCCTGGATCGAAGTAGATATCTAGATGCACCAGGGATCGTGTGGTCTGGGAAGTCTTCCTCAGTCCTTTCTCGGTGACCAGGATGTCGCTGTAATCTTTCAACGCAGCTGGGCTCACGAGGGCATGCGGAATCTTTCGGCAGTGGCTAGCATGCACCCAGTTTTTCCGGTTGGTCACTCGAACTGCAGTTCTGGTTGCAAGGAGAACTTACTCCGGTCCGTGCCACCGAGGTGCCAGGGAGTTCACTCGTTGGAACGATTTTGTTAGGATGAAATCGCCAGGCCGCAGATCATGGCCTTCTCCCTGCGACCTGTCTGGAAGGCCCTCCTGAACCTGCTGATAAATAGAAGACAAACTGTCAGTTAACTGAGACAAATAATCATTCATCAACACATGAGGTACATCATGTATGGGCGAGGCTTAGGGATCCCCCAAATATTCATGGGCCGCCCAAAAACTACCTCATGTGGCGTAAGGCCAGATCGTGTATGTGGTATCGATCTGATAGAAAGCAAGGCCGGGGGCAGCGTGTCAGGCCATTTCAAAGACGTGGAAGCCTGTATTTTAGCCAATTTCAGTTTCAGGGTGGAATTGTAACGCTCCACCAGACCTGCTGACTGTGGGTGAAAAGCGGCATGAAATTTCTGCTTAATCCCCAATCCTTTCATGACATATTCCACAACTTGCCCAATAAAATGAGGCACGTTGTCACTCCATAAAACTCGACAAATGCCGAATCGAGGAAAGAACTCCTTTAAGAGAACTTTCGCTGTCGTGAGAGCTGTATTATCCTTCGTAGCATACGCCTCCACCCATTTACTGAAGGCACAAACCACTACTAGGACACACTTCAAATTGTTACAATGCTCAAACTGAATGTAGTCCATTTGAGGACCTCAAAAGGTGCAGTTGGTGTCGCAAACCCTCCTATTGGAGTTCGCGTTCCTTTTCCAGGATTATACTGGAGACAGATCAGACAAGACTGAACCATCTTCCTAGCAGTGCCGGCAATATCAGGATGATCCCAAACTTGCATAAGTTGCTTTGCCATTGAGGATGCTCCAACATGTGCCGGCCCATGTGCCATGTGAATCAAAGGGTATAAGTATGCTGTGGGTAACTTCCATTTGGTCATATCTTTATTCCTCCAGCAGCCCTCATCATCCAGTGTTCCCTCCTTAGACCATTGGTCTAGTTCATCAGTGGAGGCAGATTGCTGCATGTCCAGTACCTCTTGCCTGGCATCATGCCAACGTTCAGCTTGTGACTTCACTACATAAATAGATGTGGTACTTCGCTGCATTGCGGTTTCACGGGCTGTGTAATCTGCGAAGGCATTACCTGCTCCTATTTTATCAGTCACTTTCTTGTGTGCACTACACTTAACAATTGCCACTTTCTTAGGATAGGTTAGAGCAGTAAGAAGATTATGTACTAATTCTCCATGCACTATCTGTGTCCCATGTGAGGTGAGGAAACCCCTTTCTTTCCATAAGCGGCCAAAATTGTGTGCCACCCCGAAAGCGTACTGGCTGTCAGTAAAAATATTAACAAGCAAATCTGTACTAAGCTCACACGCTCTCGTTAGTGCAATCAATTCGGCCGCTTGGGCTGACTTCTGTGGGATGCGAGCTGTTTCAACTACTGTCTGAAGTGTCGTAATCGCATAGGCAGCAGATGTAGTGCCATTAGGCAACTTCAAACATGACCCATCAACCCATAACTCCCCATCAGTAATGGAAAGAGGAGTATATTGTAGGTCAACACGACCCTTTGTTTGTTCTTCAGTAAGGAATATACAATCATGCAACTCTTGCGACTGAGACTGAGTAGCTGGAAATGGCAATAGTGTAGCAGGGTTTAATGTCAGACATCTTTTCAATGTGATATGAGAGGCCAAAAGTGTCAATTCATATCCTGTCAAACGAGCACTAGTCAAATGTTGTCTTTTCGTTTGATTTAGCAAAGCATCAACTGAATGGGGTACTAACACAAGCAGCTTATGTGACAAAACTATTCCTTCACTCTGACGTATAGATACAGCCGTTGCCGCCACTGCTCGGAAACATCCAGGCAGCGCGCGAGCGACTGGGTCAAGGACAGCAGAAAAATATGCACAAGGACGTTGTTTATCACCGTGTGTCTGTGTTAAGACTGAGAGGGCACAACCTTCCCTCTCATGTACATAGAGTGTGAAAGGCTTAGTGTAGTCTGGAGTCCCTAATACTGGTGCAGAACAAAGAGCTTGGCGTAACTGTTGGAAGGCATTCTGGCATTCAGTAGTCCATGGGAGGGGCATTGGGGTGTCTTTAGTCAAAAGGGCCAACAAAGGTTTAATAATGTGTGAAAAACTAGGGATCCAGTGTCTACAAAAGGAAGTAAGACCAATCAGTGCATGGACATCCTTCTGAGTACGGGGCACAGGAGTATCTAAAATGGTCTGAATGCGGTCTGGTGTGAGTGCATGTCCCTCCTTAGACAGAAGGTGACCTAAATAGGTAACCTGCTGTCTACAATATTGCAATTTCTTCCGGGAGACTTTGTGATTATGGGAGGCAAGAAATGATAACAATGACAATGTTCCTTCTTCGCATTGCTCAGGGGTATCTGCAGCTAACAAGATGTCGTCAACATACTGGATAAGGGCCACCCCTTTTGGTACAGGAAAGGAATCAAGCTGTCTTTTTAGTGCCTGACTGTAAATACTAGGACTCTCTGTTTACCCCTGTGGAGCCCTGCAGAACCGGAAGGATCTATTTTTTAACGTAAATCCGAAAAGATAACGACTGTCTGTGTGAATGGGTATTGAGAAGAATGCATTTTTAAGATCTATAACTGAAAAGATAGTGGCAGTGGGAGGGACCATAGTGAGAAGGGTTGTGATATCAGAGACTACCGGATTGAGGCACTACAATTTTATTAACCTCTCGCAAATCAATAATGAATCTGTAAATTTTAGTGTCAGTGTCTTTTTTCAAAATAGGAAGGATAGGGCTATTGCAGGTATTATAGGGGACTTCTTCCACTACCCTCACCTTAATCAAATCCTGAACAATGTGTGTCAATGCTTCTTCACCTTCTCGGGATATCTTATACTGCGGCATACGAGGCAGTGAGACACCTTCTTTTACTTGAATGTGCACAGGTGGAATAGCCATTTGACCCATGTCGGTATCTGATGTAGCCCACAAAGTACAAGGTAGGGATGCCAGAGCGGTATCCTCATTAATAAGACAGGATCCTTCAACCATTGGATAATTATCATTCAAAATAACACGCACACCTTCTGGGGAACAACGTATTGTAGCACGAAAATATTTAAGCATATCGATACCCACAATGTTGTCCGGCGTGTTAGGGGAAAGCAAAAATGGACAAGCTGCAGTGAATTTGTCAAGTCCAAATTCAAGTGGCTGAGAAAGCGGGCTAGGTGTAGGTGTTCCATCGAATCCTATCGATGTTATCATTGTGCCAGACAGGGGAGCCCTAGGAACCACTTTTTTAGACAGAGCGCTACGGGTAGCCCCTGTGTCAACCAGAAATCGATCAGTAGATCCCAAGACTTTTGCGTCAACATAAGGACCCATTTGATCTACTGGCACCTCAACCGATTCCTTACCCCATCCTAGGCATCCCTATGCATAATCGGAATCTGCAAGGGCATCAGCAGAATAATCAGACACTTGATATTGATTTCGTCTATCAAAAGTGTTAGGATAATTTGGCCCTTGTTCAACTGCCTCAAACCTGGTTTCGAGTTCCTGTACCTCCCCTGTTTCCTGAATTCCCTTGGCGTCCTCTCATACTTCCCCCTTCCCCGTTGGTACTGCTGACCTCGCAAAAGAGGGCACTCAGAACGCCAATGCCCAGTCTCTTTACAATAAGCACACTGATCAGGGGACAAATTTGCACGAGGGAGAGGGGGCACTCCAGGTGTATACACTGCACGTCCGCCTCTTCCACCTCCCCTAAATGGTGGACCATATACTTGAGCCATCATAACTTTTGTCTTTAAATCTTTAACCTTCTTATCCTCCCTGCCTTTCGCTTCCTGTTCTTGTCGCTCGTAATATTGGGCCATAGTCAAAAGGGAAACTGGGGAAGACGTGGTCCACGAACTCTCGCTAGCCTTTAAGTGACTGGCTATTTCCGGTAACATATTAGCGACAAATTTGTCGACAAACAAATGCTTACCCGTATCATTGGCCAATGACTGACCACTAAAATCATGAAATGTCTCTTCAAATCTTGAAAAGAAATCAGAAACGAACTCATCCTTTTTAGGTCTCGCCTACGCAGCGCGCATTCGCTACTCTAGGAGAGACCTTTAGCCATCGGTCTGCTCTTTTTCGGCGCTCGTGATTGTGCTGGCATCCACCTTGCGGGAGCGAGCAGCGGCGCGCGCGCGCTAATTGAAAAAAACACAGATGTTCCGCGCACCGCTGCTCGCTCTCGCAAGGGGCATGCTAGCACAAGCACAAGTGTTTAGCACGAGTGCTTAAAACTCGCTTTTTTTCAATTTGTTGATTTTAGCACGAGTGCTTAAAACTTGCTTTTTCTACTTTAATCCGATTCCCTCGTCGCAGTACTGCTGTCAGTCCAGGCCTCTTTGAAACGCACTTGCGAGTTTTGAACTTAAAAGTCCCATTTCACCTTTTCATCCTTAATTGCAGGGGGGTCACCGAAAGAAAACAGATTGGTTGATAACAGAAATCAGGCTTCATGACCTCTGTGCTCTCTGATGCACAACCTGTAATTAACCATTGGCGGCCATTCATCACAAGCTCCGCCCCCTTGTTCATAAATGTGAAATGATCTAAAAGGTTAATGTCAGTCTCTAGCAATTGCATATACGTCAGAAATGATGTACTATTGTGCCTAGGAAGGTCTTTAAAAAAGAAATTTTATTTGGAACACTGGTTTGAACTGAGTGACCGCGTCACCCCTCCGCCCCGCCTCCGCTCCGCCTCCACCTCCTGTCCCTCAGTGCAGGCAGTCAGTTATTGCAGTGCTTGGGAGAGAATGCATGGCATATGCCATCGGTGCCCGTTGTTGTATTGGAAACAGCACAGCATTGCTAGTGCCTTTAGAATTAACCATGTGATGTAGCAGGTGAGATCAATTGCTCAGCCCCCTCATCATCTATGTGAAATTAACAGTAAAAAGTGTAGTAAATACACCATCCATGTGTTCCTTGGAGGATGCGAGTAAGAGCAAGACCAGACACAAAACATTTTTGACTGACGCTTTACGTGCCCTTGGTGGTAAGTAAACAGTGGTTGGTTGGTACAAGTATTATTTTTTTTCCCGGAGTTTTACATAGCGCGAACTTGACCCAAAGGTATCGGGTAGCAGAGCGCTTTACATGAGCCCCCTTTTTGGCACACAAGGACACTTTCATTTTTGTTAGGCACAGACGGGGAGATTAAGTGATTTGCCCAGAATCACAGGCTGTTGAGCGTCGTTGCCGAGACTCGAACCTGGTTCCCCAGATTTGAGGTTGACCCCCCTAGCCCTTAGGCTACATCCTCTCCTTTTGCCATGGTATAATCGAAGCAAATTTCCGGAAGTGGTAATGTGTGTCAAGAATGTTTGTGCATATTTGTTGTGTTGCTTTTTGTTGTGGTGGAGATATCTTGTGTTGTGTTTTTGGACTGTTGTGCTTTTTTCCTGCATTATTGTTTAACGTTGTGGTTGCTGTGTTGCATTTTGCTTTGACTGTTTTGTTGTACTCTGTTGTGGATTAGTTGCGTTATGTTGGTTTGTGTTATGTTATTGTGTTATAGTCTGTTGTTCACTTTAGAGAAGTCACTAAATGCTGCTGGGTTTCCAGACAGGCGCAGCAGATTTTCTTAAAGTGCGGGTCACAGACAAGCATTTACCACTGTTCGGCGGGGATAAAATACTGCTGTGCAAGATAAAGCTTAATGCATAGGAGCATCAGGCCCTCAGTGCTTTGAAATGGCCTAGGGGACGTTTAGCGCTTTATAGAACTTCCACATGAAGAAATGAGCATGGCGCACTGGGTAGAAGACTGAGAAGAGGGGCAGCAGGAGTAAGACCGGAAGTCTCGGTAGAACTGGAGGTACAGAGGCATTCCGTGTTGCAGGAAGTCGGGACTGTGGCAAGCAAAATTGGCCACATTATTACCGGTGCATAATAAGCGGAGGAGTTAGGTATGGCAGCACGCACTATCTGAGAGTGAGTGACCCTACCACTGACGTGAGATCCGAGGATTTTGTTTGTGGAAGGTGAGGCCACTGACTGCAGTAGAATGTAGTGTTGGCTTATATTTGCATGTCGGTGGCAGTGAAGCTTTACCTTCATTTATAATGTGCTTTCGTGATAACTACGTGTTGAGGAGTGAGGTCCCCCTGACCAGCAGTCAGTGAAATAGCGACCACTCGAAGTTACACTCCGGCAGTGCAGTAAATGTGTTCTAGCAGACGCGTGTCTCCCCCTAGTGCATTTGTATGGAATTCTTATTCACACTTGCGCAAACTCTTCTCGCTGTCCCTCGCCTGCCGGTGAAGTGCTTGTTTGCACGGAGATCCTCCCATCCTGCGTGAGAGTAGGCGTGTGTGCGGATCTTTCTTGGTAATGATGCTGTCACTTGAGAGAGGCGGCCCGGCCCTGGTGCTTTTCGTAGCACCTTCTTCGCAGCCGTATGCTGCAGCGGAGCACTTGGGAGCTCGGCTGCTGATGGCTGTGTACACAAGGCTCTTGTGGGTGTGCCTGTACCTGGGAAGGATTCTCGCACTAGCTTCCCTCCGATGGGTGCTTCGTCTTGTATGTCCCTGTCTGCGGTGCCCAGTATAATGTCCCAGCCACTGCGCTCTGCACAGGCGATGGGATGGACATGTTCAGTGCCAGGGGTTGTTTTAGAAGCGCTACCCCTGGTCTGCTAGCGGCCAGTCTGAGGTGTTCTTGTGAAGTGCCCCAATGGCCCCCGGGATGAGCTCGGGCTTCAGGTTTCAGCTGCCGCTGAGTTTATGCGCAGAGTGATCCCGCTGGCCATCTCATCGGTGGCGCCAACCCCAACCTTCAGGTGCCGCATCCCTGATGCTTTGAACCAAGCGTGCGTGCTTGCAGGCAGGGCCACTGGGTGACCCTTACCCTGGCCAGTCTGAACATTAGGGGACCAGGCTGCTACTTTATTTAGGTGAAACTCCACACCTGCTCTTTGGACTTTGACTTGTAGCCTGAATATATTTCATTACCGTAGGGTGTTACTATTCCGTTCAGCTTCTGAATTCGGATCCCAGAATAGCCCTTGGACGCATCGCTGTGGGTCTACCGGTGGGGAGTCAAGTGTACAAAGCTCGGCAGTAAATTATACATTGCATAATATAACCACCTGTATCCATTGACTGCCTCAGAACCCGTAGGCTAGGCCACACACCTGATATGTTGCCAGCAGTGCAGTGCTTGGAAAGGGACACATCTGCCCCTTTTTATATTAAACTTTGAGTCTCAAGCCTTGATGTATGACCCAGTTATAGAGTACTCCTCCAGTATTGCCGTTTTATGGAGTGTTCAACCTTTGTTTACTTCGTTTGTTGGCTAACGATAGTATGTACCTCCAAAGTGTAGTGTGTTTCTAAGGTGGGCTTCCGCCATGTTGTATGCATCGCTGGCACGGCATGGGTCTGACTGACCCTTTTAGAGCGAATGGAAATTTGCAGTGCCTAAGTTCTGATTTGTAGCAAGAGACTCGGAGTTGAATTTAGGGGTGGTGACGTGTTACTTGGGTCTGTGGGGTGTAAGTGTGAAATCGTTCCAGTGGTGGTCAGCCAACCTCTTCAGTAATATGAAGAAACGTGCTCTAGGCGCGAAGAAGAAGAAAGTAGAGTCAAGAGAGGTATATCTGAACTTCTAATTCTCACCGTTCCTAATAGTTGCTATATCTAACTTTGTGTAAAATATACCGCACCCATTTCACTGTAATTTATTAGACACAAATAAATCGTTTTCACACCCCTCTTCGTCACACGAAGGGCCATAACAAACTAAACTTTAAGCCTGTAGGCTGACATCCATCGCCAGACCCCTTGGTTTTGCCAATGCTTGTTTATATGTCCAGCGCGATATTCAGTAAGGGAGAGAACCTTTGGAATGCAAGCTTGTAATTAGCAGAATGTTGAATTGCTTTTGTTGTTGAAAAATGAAGCTTGGCTACTTGTAATTAATTCCCCTGGGCACGACCCTCGTCTCTCCACCACCCTGAACAGCTAAGCCATGCCCTGCCTTTTGTTAACAAGAAGAGAAGCAATGTTAGCTAACAAACATTGTCAAAACCAATAGCTCTAGCTAAACACTTATAAAGCCCCAAAGGCGAGACCTATTGGCTATGCCAATGCTTGTTCTGTTTGCAGGACGCTAATGTAGTCCAATCTATTTTCTTCGGAGGTATGAGAGTTTTCAACTTAGTTACAATAGCTTTAGGAAGATCTAATATCTCCTTCTGGGGTTTCTGCGCAGACTCCCTTTCCGCATCTACTTCTTCTAAATGTTCCCAGGTATCACCATATGCTACATTATCATCTATTTTACGTATTGTTCTCCACATATCAGGGGGCAAAATAAGTCCAAAGAACATATCAATATCTGGCAGGGTCATAGTGCAGGACCTGATGGCTCCTTCCACCTCCTCATAGAAGGCGGCGGGATTTTTCCGGGGGTTCGGGCAAAGCAGCTTTAAGAGCCATAACATATGCTCTACTCCAAGGAGTGTAAACCCAATTATATATAAAATATCCCTTTGCATCAGCCGAAGTTTTATCATCACTAGTTCCCGCACCCTTCGGGGGAACATACAAAGGTGCAGCTTCACGCATTGGTTTCATAGCAGTCTCACTACTACTGGGTTTGTTCACATCTACCGAAGCATCTACTTTCTTTGTCTGCAATTGAACTTTTTCTACAACATTAGATTTTCTAGCTAATTCTTGCTCCTTACGTAAACGTAATGTTTCATCTCGTAATTTGACCACTCATCTAATCATATCAGGTAAGTTTGAAAAAAGGAAAGTCCCATCTACTAACTGTTTATAATCAGTACTTATATCATCTGGCTCTGTTTCATTAGAAATATGCCGCCAACCATATATTACCTCCCAAGAGAATTTCTCTACAAAATAAAATTGGTCTATATCTTTCCACTGTTGAACCATAGCTACAAGGATCGATGCAGTGGTAGTCCGACGAGCTTCTTCTCTAGCAGCGGATTTTAATGTATCTTTTTCTGCTCTAGTCAAAGTAGAGCGAGTCTGCCGCCCAACTTGCTTGTCCGTATCTTTATCGTCTGAAGAAAGATGCTCCTCATCAGAAGCCTCATCCTCAGGGGCAGTGGGGAATTTATACGGGGGTGGAGGGCGCTCTAATAGGATGCAGTCATCCTGGGGTTTATTAAGTATGGGATAAATAGGGCGCCTAATAGGGTACTGGCCTTTTACCTCTAATCGACGTTCCCTATCTTCTTTTTCTTTTAAATCCGTTATTTCTTTATTTTTTAATTCTAACGCTTTTTGATATATCGTTTTCCGCTGTTCTTTTTCTGCTATAGCTTCTGCTCTCTTCACTCTCTCTCTCGCACTTCTTTATCCCACATACGTACACAATCAAACATATCTTGTTGACTTTTTAAAGTAAATAAACACTGCTCTACATATTGAACCTTTTTAGAATCAAATGACCCATTCACTGGCCATTGTAAATCAGACTCTTTCTTGGTGTATTTGTTCCATAATATACCATACATTATGGGAGAAATACCATATTTGATATACATTTCCCTCTTAGGGGTTCCTTCCGGAGGAGCCGGCTTACTCTGCTCTAAACTATTTTTGGTACCACCAGAACAGCAACACCACCTACGGAGTGTGCTAATTTCAGGCATGCTTACCAAATGTGTGTAAAATATTACTACTACAAAATATTTCTGAAGAAAAGGGAGAACAATCTCCACATTACCTGCCTTCGAACCTTGCAAAGCACGAATAACAAACGAATCCAAAATCTTGGCCAAGCAAATCAAGAGTGCCGCTTCAGCGACCTTACCAGACATAAGTCTCGAACTCCCACCTGCCGATCTCTTGGTTGACCTAATGGTCACTGCAAAAAATGCGCCAAAGAGAACCCCAGTCGAGACCGGCTACCACCTGGAGGGTCAAATCAGGAAAACCGGAAAAACCACTTCGGTCTGCAAAGACAAGGGTCTCCTCCTGCAGGGTACCTCCTCAGTAATATTTCGACCCTCCGTCGAGACCACTCCTTTGGACGGCCGCGTCTCTGATGGGGCCCCACGTGCTGGGCGCCAACTGTGGAAAATGTACCTTTTTAGGGGTACACTGGTGCAGGGTCACCCTCTCGTCCACGGGTTCCAAAGACTAACAAAAAGAGAGAGATCAGCACTGGAGTTTGAGATAAAATAACAAGTTTATTAATCACTCATGAGTGGGACCACGTCCACACAACACTCTCAAGCGTTGCAGGAGGAGGTACACTGGCTTCACAAACCAGTGTCCATTTATACAGATTTTGTTGCAATGTAAGCACATGACAGAAAAAGGAACAAGTTTAAACATAGGAATAGCTATCGGCAAACAAGGGCAGATGAATGACCACTTAGTCAGCAAATGGGAAGGGAGTAGCAGAAATGTTTACAGCAGCAGTAAATGGTCGACCGTTACATTCAAGACCAGGTGCACTGGCAGCTTACAAACCCCCCCAGCACGTACATTGCTTTAGCCGAGTCAGGAGATCAACTAAAATAGATGACACAGGCAGAGTGAAAAGACGAGGAGCAGAGGACGAAAGAATTACAAAACTAACAAAATGGACACCACAGCCAAAATGGCTGTAGCTTATGCTAATGTAAAATATTACACATTTCCACATGATAGCCGAAAAAGATGTTTTCAAACACAGGGGATGCCCCAAAAAGTGGGACCTTAAGTGGGGTATGTGGAATAAATACAGGGGGGATATATGTCTGTCTCCAACAGTTGAATTGCGACATGATAGAATGAGACTTGATAATGTGTTTGCTGTCGATGGGTCATCTCCGAATGGGGGATTGTGATGTTATTAATGTAATGTTGCCCAGCTTATAATGCCTGTATACCTAATGCATATCATGACCTCAATGCATTGCTGTACTGTCGGTTATGTCTTGACCAAAAAAACAGTTAAATTTTTTTTTTTAAGTTTAAGGCATACCTTAGCTTCCTGGTTTTTGTTGTCGGCATTATATTTCCCCCAGTTGAATTGAATGTCTGTCTCATACTGTCATCAATAACATTTTCTTTATCCTCTTACGCAATGATGTTGCAATGCATTGCTATGTTAAGCGTGGTGGTGTTAAATATCACTGAAACAGTGAAGGGAATCGGAGATCTGCACAAATAGGCTGTGCTACAGTCCACCTTTACACAATTACTCCTACGAGATGTCAATTTAAAAAACATGCCAAGATAGACTATTATCATCATACTTTTTGCCATTGTAGGATGTCAGTGCTCACAGTATGTGGCTACTTGGGATCTGCATGGTGACCAGCAGTTTATGGCAGATCTCTTTGGTCCAGGCAGGCCTGTCTGGTTTGTATTAGGCCTGGGCTGAGCGCGGAACTCCGCGAAGTGACCAAAAAACTTATGTGGGGTTCCGCAAGCGGCGTAGTGTCTTACGTCGTGACGTTTGTGCTGATTTTTTTGTGCCGGGTGTTTGTGCCGAGCCGTAAAATCAGTGTGAATTGCACCAAGCACAGCACAAGAGGTCGCTGCTTCTCTCTGCCGCTCAAATTAGATTTTCTACACGAGCGGCAGCTTCCTCTACGCGAACGGAAGGTTTCTCAATGCGAGAGGTAGCAACAATCCTCGACCGCCCGCGTTGATAAATCTCGCTGGTAGGTGGTCTGGAGTAAGATTTACCTCGCTCTCCAACTTAACATTGGTGAGCGGAGTTTTTTGGACACCTAGTTTGTATTGAGCGTTTATTTGAGCGTGCTGGTATACCCTGTATCTGTGCCGTTCACTTGCCTGCAAGATTCACCAGGATATGTCATACATTATACACCTGTTCCAGTGATGATGATGGATCAGGTACCAAATGGACATATGATATGGGGACATGAATTTGATAAAATTGATACTGGGAGGACTGTCATAAAGTCTAGGTGAAGCCTTCTTCATCTTATGGTTAGAGGTAGAAGGTAGGATAGACCTAGTTTACTATGCCTGGGAAGTCTTGAGGGGTTGTGAGATATAGTTAGAGTCCCATATGCTATTAGGCAGGTTGCAGGTCTTCATGGGCAGGGTGGCAGTGGGTACTTCTGGTGTTGATTGGAGAGGCATAGTTACTATATAGCATCCATATTTTGAGGTTGTTGTGTTGGGGGAGCATTCCAGTTTGGGTTGAGTGTCTGTTTTCTTGGTATGGTGTGCGGGCAGGGGCGTAGCTTGGTTAGCAAGACTGGGGGAGGAGCTTCAGATTTTCCGACAATCACGCTGCCATATCATATTAATCATTATATGAGAAGTAGCGCATAAGCAGGTTTTAAGGACTAGGGGAAATGGAGTGCAGATTTTGAGGGGTACGTAAAACACACTATTTGGTAAAATAGGCATTTTTTAAGACCTTCCAAACAGAGACGAGAGTGTATTGTGTGTGTGAGTTTTTGTCTGAGTGAGTATTTGAAAATCCCAGGTTAAATCCAATGGACACCTTATCGTTCCCGTCTGAAAGCTCCTGTACCCAGCTACCTAATAAATAATACATTTATTGGGGGGGGGGTGTAACACCCAAAATACCCCCCCCCCCTCCGAAGCTACGCCTCTGTGTGCTGGTCTGTGGTGTCCACAGCTCTCAACTATGCTTATATTGGTAGAAGGATAATAGTTCCGGCTTGTATCCAAATACGGAGGCAAGGAAGAATGAATTTGGAAGGAAGATCAAAAGGCAGGGTTATGCATCTCTTCTGAATATAGAGGGCATGCCCTTGAATTCTCTGTTGATCTCTCTCTTCCAGGTGCAAAGCTATTCCTTCTACAGGTCATGCTGTACTGTTATTAACATTCAGAAAAAGTTCTATACATCAACATACAACAAGTAAAATTTGAGGAGATCTACCAGAGACTTTGTCAGACACCCAGAAAAGATACATAAGGATTAAGTTCCAGTGTCACCCACTACAGCCTCCCACAGCTGACACTCCCCAATGACATGCTTACAGCTCTCTATAAATGAAGAACCCTTTGCAAATTGGATTGAATGCCCATCAACCATCTAGTGACGACATTCTGAGGAATAATGAACAAAGTTCCCCCAATGGACTAACAATTCAAAGAGATTTGATTACATCTAGATCAAGTAACTTCTGTCATTCCTTGTTCACATTCTCTCGTATAACCTTGCATACCTCTTTAGTCTAATATGATGTTTATATCCTTTAAGGCAACCTGAACAATCATCAAATATATATATTTTTTAATTCATGTTCAAAATCAGTGTGATGATTTTTGATTTCTTGAATTTGTACTTGTGAATTAGCAGTGGGGTCGAGTTTGATACATAGTAGTCTTTGATGTGGCCAAACTATGAGATTATAACTTTGGTAGAAACATAAACTTTCCCTAGGGTGCTACGGTTACCAAAAACTAAACTTACAACAAAATATCCCAGCATTTTGATAGGAAAACCTCCATATCCTCCGGGACACACACCCAACTCACATAATGCTACATTAATCTCAAATTTCTCTTCATATGTTGCTTTCAAAATTATTGTCAAGTGAGAACAGGTTTCAAACCTCAACAGAATGATTAATTTCCCTATCTCACTTGGGTGACTGCCCTTTGAACTGTCATTTACTCCATCAATGTGGAAAATAATTTCTTGAGTAATCTCCATCACCTCTTTAGATGTATTTTTGTGACTATTGCAGCATTTACCAAAATGTCCTTTTTTTCCACAGACATTTCAATTGGCATGTAAGGCAGGGCAGTGACTAGCATTGGTCTATGGCCTAATCTGCCACATCAGTAACATTCTCCTGAAAACGTTGTTTCCCGATCATTGCCCCACTCATTTCTCTTTTTCACCATACTACCAGTTTTTTCTACTCTCCCTTCTTTAGATAGCAAATTATTTGCAGATTTTTTTTAACACACTTAACCTTGTGTTCCACTCTTTTCGCAATAGGGATCACTTCCTCTAAAGGGGGTTCATCCTCTAGCCAGAGCTCCTCCCTTATCTTATCATTGCAGCATTTTAACACAAATTGGTCTTGAATTCTGTCCTCTACCGTTCCCCTAAAGTTACATGTTGATGCAAGTTTCTTTAAACTGGTAATCTAAAGTTCAACTGTTTCTTTTGACGCTGCGCTCTTAACCTAAAGTAATATCTCTCCTTAATAGTGCTAATATAAGAAAGATAATGTCTATCTAATTTTAAAATGCATATTTCATACTGATTCAGATTTCTCTGTTCATAATCACAAAGATCAGGTAGTGTCTCTAGTACTTCCTGCCTTTTTCCACCTATACAGTGTGAAAGAAGTGAGTACTTATGTTTAGCACTAAGATTAGTCCCACAAACTCTTGCATAATTTGGAAAGACTTCCTTTCATTTGCTCTACTTTATAATAGGTTCAACAGGTCAGTTAAAAAAAATTGAGGTGGAATTACATTCTGCATTTTGACAATAAATACTAACCAATGAAACCTGAAACTAATTGTACTTATATTGTAAATAGCAAAAAGGCAATCAATCAAAGATTGTCAAAGTATATGTTTGGTGTGCCTGTCAATGAGAAACAGGCTGCTGCTCCTTCTTTTGTTAATTACAAATAAAGCTTAATCAATCAGAGATTGTCAAAGTATATGTTTTGTGTACCTATCAATGAAGGACAGGCAACAGCTACTTGCGCCTTCTTATATAGTTTTTAGATTAAATTTAGGTGTGCATGTCACCGACTGATCGTTCCAACTTGCAGAAGAAACCAGCTTCTACTTCCTTGCAGAATGCAAACAAAACTTACTTGAAACAAGGTTGACCAGAAATAGCTGCCCACAGACTAAGGTCTTATACACCAAAAATGCTGTGAGAAATAAAAACACATGAAAAAATGAAACTGTAACTCTGACCACAAGTATTGGCTGCAAAATGGTGTGTACCTCACATCACTCAATCTGTAATTTTCCAAACACACAAAATGTCCGACATGTACTGTGTGAGTTAAAACATCAGTCCCAAGTTTGGGATACAGCACCCTCTTAAAATGGATGATTCATCATCAAGCATCAGTTTCCACGTGCAGCAGGTCTTGTTATTCCACACAGGCATCTTTTTCTTGAGAAAGTAAGGCTTACTGTGCCGCTAATGGAATCCTCCTCCCCTTTGGGCAGGAACTTTGCTTGAAATCAGAAGAGTTCCCTTCATGTTTCGCCATATTATCTCTGTTAAACTCCCACAAAGGTGAGAACTTACTGTGATCTTACTCCAATTTTCCAATTATCTGGTGAGGTGTTGATAGAGAGACAGGTGTTAACTTCAATCCTCTTCTCCAGTGTTAAAAAAGAAGAAGCAGCACACTATTGAAAGTGTATAAAGAAAAAGGTTAAGAGCTTTATTAAAAACACCACAGCCAGCTCCGAGGAGAGATCCAACTTTCATTGGTAATCATAACATTTCATGCACAACATTCTAGAGCACAAGGGTATTTCTTACACCACATGTCCAGGAACTACTAAGAGACTGTATTACACCTATAAAATAAGAGAAGAGATACCATACCTAGCATGGCCCACCACAGGAACTAGTGCATAAGGCAATATATAGTTATCACTGATGTTACATCCTAATATGTGATTTCCTGGGCTGAGTTGACAAGAATGGCTGAGCCTTTAACTGGGGATGGTGTATTTAAATTTAACCCCAAGTCATTAGTTGGGCATTTACTAAAGTTGCGGTTGTCCTCTTTGATTAAGAAACAGATCAGTGAACGGCTTTTAAGCGAAGATATGACGAGAAAGATGGTGGAAGTGACCATGGTTGGTTGCTTTGCCTACTGAAGGTTTGATAAAATGCAATATACCTATGCCACTCTGCCCACCTTTGGTTATTTACTCTTTTTCACTTGCAACAACTTCCATTGTGGTGTCTTGTAGTGGTGTTGGTTGACCCAAGTTGACTAGGGAGTTGACTTGGTTCTTAAGAAGAGTCATTCAATAGCTGCATTTTATTTACAGTCTATTGGTTTTGTAAAAACATCTAAAGATTGCAAATAAACTGATCACTTACAATGTATACATGTCCATAATCACAGCTGCATTCATTAGTGCTGTGAAAACGTACGGCAATCCCTGTTATGGTATGGCTCAAAAGCCACATTTCTAATCTAATAAGGGAATGTTGATTTAATACTGTAAGCTCTGTGTGTGGCCGAAACAATTGTTCTCTGTTCCACTTTTCATTTTTTCCTGATCTGTCTTATTGTACCAATTCTCGTGAGGATGCTCCATGTTTTCTTTAATGTTCCTCTGCAGGGTACAAGGTTCTTCTGGCTTGGGTATGCCATCCTAATGTACTCTCACACATGGTAAAGTTTGGCTATGGCCTCTTAAACCATGCTTTCTGAAGGTTTAGGTCATTGGCATCAGAATACTTTATCCATACCCTTGGTGGGGAGAAAACCTACTTTCTCCTACTGGTAAAATGGAGATGGATTGGTGTATGACTGTTGACTCCGGACGTCACATCTCAAGCTGCAAGAAACATAGGTTCTCCTGCACATGGTAACACCATTTTTGGATTTCCTGTCTCTGGAGCAGCCCTTGGGCTTCACCTCACACCCCCCATGGCAGTTTTACTCTGAATCATTTTCCACTGGAAAATAAATTCTGCCTTGAGCCGTGCCTCAACAGAGAAGACTTATCAAAATAGGTTTCAATGCTTTTATAGGTCTACCTGGAGATAAACTGACTCCCACACAGGAAGTGCCTCCAATTTAGGGTGAGAAACCATCAGTATAGGTACAGGACTATGAATTTAGATCTCAGTATAGCCCACCATGTTTTTGTTACCATGATCTAGCCATGGTAGTTGCCGTTTTGCAGCTGTAGGCAATCACTGCTATCTCTACCTGGAAGACTGTTTCATCAGCGCAGTGTTAAAGGAGGAAATAGAGTCCAGTCTTGCCAAAACGGTCAGGAAATTTGGGTTCCCTGTCAACTGCCGCTAATCCTCCAAGGTGCATTCTGGTTTGAAGCATGGCAAATGCCCTGCATTCTACAGAGTATGATGACTAACTGTTGGGCAGTGTACAGCTACAACAAGAACACCTTGTTATCCTGGTGGTTCCAAAGGCATCTTGGACTACAGATGGATTGCAGTGGGTGGTCTCCATGCTGAGATTCACATGTGTTACCGGCATCTTCATCTGGCAGAGAATTAAGACTAGTTGCTGGACAATTGTTGCAAGCCATACCAATCCTTCCATCTTTGGAGCCAGCTTTGTGACAGTAGGCACTACTCCCACCATTTTGGTGGGATGCCCTTTTCATCTACCCCTGCCTGCAGCTTAGGGTTGCAGACAACCATTCAAAGATGGGGGGAGTTGAAGCAGAAGTCAATGTTTCTAGCATAACAAGCATTTCAACCAGTGATGACACCCAGAGTGGTAATTAGACACACAGACAACACAATGGCCCATTTCTGCTTGAGAAAACATGGGAACGCCTACTCCTTACAGTTTTGCAGTCTATCAATAGAGCAGTGGGTTTGGGAGATACATTATGCCATGTTTCTGCTGGCCCCTCAAAATGTGTAGTCAACAACACCAGGGCAGAGTGCCTCATGAGGTATCTGCACCCTCTTCAGTTGTGAAAACGAAACTAAGAAGTCATTGCCACCGTCTTTGATGCCTTTCATTCCCCAGTTGGAGATTCCATTTCAAACCAACTGATTTCCAGTTGTTGTGACTGGTTCACCTCCTGGATGGACTGGGGTCCAACGTACTTATAGAAAGACCTCATGCTGGATTGGGCAAGGACATTCTTGTATGTCTTCACTCCAGCCCCTCTGTGAAGATTTTGTAAAACCCAATAGGTGTGGAGAGTTTTTCTCCAAGGAGGCAGTCAAAAGGCACATTGGGTCCTCAGTCTGATCCTAGTCTGACTGATGCATAAACCTTTTGAGTCTTTGATCTCCTTTGACACAAAAGTTTTCTCATCGACAACCTCTTACATGGTGGCGGAAACATCGGCTATGTGCATTAATGAGTTGCAAGCCCAATACACTTTAGAACCATTTCATGAATTCTAGAAGAAGATGGACTTGTGGACTCACCCTACCAATGTCTGTAAGGTTCTTCAAGAGTGCCTTTTAAATGAGGAGGCCCCTTCTTATATTCTTTCCACGTCCATATGCCTCCACAGGTTGGGAGGCCTGTGGACTGCTTGTACATTGGACACACCTTACTCTTTTATCTCGACAGACTCTAGGCTCTGCTTTCTACTGATGCACTTTTCGTGACTTTGGATGCAGCAATGCTGACTGCACAGTTGCTAAGACCATCATTACTGCATGGACTATGTGCTGTAGGACCCTTTGCTACATCTTCCTGGCGCTGAGCATCTATACGCTTCATGAGTATACTGCATCAGAAATAATGCAGCTTCTGTGTCTTGAGTGTGCATATGAAGGGAAGGTAAGCTTCGTGCTTGTGACGTTCACATGCATACCCATTGCAGTGCTCTGAATTAACTGCTTTTAAAACTTCTGAAGCAGATTTCAGTCTTGCCACTAGATGTGAGCGATACCCACAATTTGATAATGAGAAAAAAGCAAAAAGACTTCTCTGAAGCAGTCTGGCCTAGATTATGGGGGCCTTTTCTACAGGATGATGATCACTTAAAAATTGTGAAGATCAATAGTGTTGTACGTATCATTGTGTTTTCTCTCCATGTGTATCAATTTTACTATCTAGCACAGAGGATCTGTCTCAGTAGCCATGAGGGAGATCAATAGTCACTCAGGACTTCCAAAAATGGTACATTTGCATCACATGCATGTATTTAGATGTTTTATGTAATGCTAACATGGAGCCTTTTAGGTGCAACTGAGAGGTCTGAATCCCAAAGCACCAGAATGCTGAGGTTGCGCATTGTGGCATACTTGGTATGCACTTTAATTTAGAGCTTGTTCATTACGTGTTGTGGAAGCAGAAAAACATCACCATGTCTAGCTAGCCTGTCTCTGCAGCACCTCTAAAATGGCCTGAAGTGACACAGTTTGCCTTGTACCTGCAACTTATTTATGTTTGGAACTTATCTCCCCTAAGTCCTGACTGATTTCATCTTCCATTTCTTTTCATGGGCAGGATTTTAAGCTGGCCTTTGGCAATCGGCGAGGAAGACAAAATGGACGTTGGCACGGGGGCTCAGCTACCATTCTTCAAAGCCCAGGAGATGAAGTGTGGGGAGTGGTCTGGAAAATGAATATTGACAATTTAAGTTCCCTGGACAAGTAGGTGAATTATCATTTCAAAATCTCACAAATGCAATTCCAACAGCAAGGCTGGCTGTTTTCATTAAAACAAAGTTGGTCTGAGGGAACAACGCTCACCAAGTCTACGAAAGGGGCTGCACATTACTCTATTGCTCCATCAGACCACAACCCTGGCGAGCCTCGATCTCCCTTTGGTCAACATTGTCTGCTGCTGAATGGTTTGCATCCGTCACTTGATAGTGTGTAGATGCCCATTGCTTTTCTATCACAGTTCTCCACAGATTCTTTTCTGGACATCGGAATAACAGTCATAAGGTGTTGATGGCAACTCTTGCTTGGCTATATTTGATGTTGGGAGGGCTGTGGGCCGCAGCTTTTGTATTGAATCATCACGGTAAGTGGAGTCTTCTTCCCTGCAAATACAGGCAGTGGCCGCTGGCGACAATAATAAGTGCTGGGGCGAGCAAACTTGCACTGAGAGACACCAGCAATGCCTTTAGGCTCAGTGCCAAAGCTGTCAATTGTGGCTTGGTATGAACAGTGTTTATAATGAGCTATGACTAAGATCCTGGAGTTGTGGCTGAAAGCAGTGGGAGTTTCTCACACTGCCTATCAGTGGATCAAAGCGCTGCCACTGCTGACTCGAGCAAAATTAAATTAAATGCTCGGCTCGCATGCTAAACAGTCACTAAATCGCTGTCATGTATTACATTAACATTTTAAAGTTAACTTTAGAACGTTAATGTAATGCATGTTAGCGATTTAGTTATTGTTTATTCTGTTTAAATATGTGAAATATAAATTCAGTATTTACTTACCTACCGCGTGCTTGTCCTCTGGTACTAGTGTTCTCCTCCAGTCGTCTGGGGCCCTAGAGCCGACTCCCCTAACCATTGCAGATGCTGCTCTCATGCTGTCAATCAGCATGAGAGAAGCTCCAGGATTGGTTGGAGTGGGCTATCTCAGCACTCTTTCAGGCACTGGATGCCGGTGCCTTCTCCCCACCCAGCTGTCTAAGACAGCTTGCGTTGGAGAGGTTTAAAGTGTGCATGTTAGGCTGGCCGTCGCAAAACAGCCGGCCAAATGACATGCGCACTTTAAACTGCTGTCACCACTCCTCTCTGCTGCAAATCTACAGCAATCAACAGCAATGGCCACGCCCCAACCTCACAGCTTTGGCAGGCAGAGGAAAAAATAAAACGTTAAAGAACTCAGTTTATTACTGTTAGAAATGGGGGTTTCTTGTTATGCACCTTGTCCAAGTAGGGACCCTTCCTTCTAGTCAGGATAAGGGGATTACATGTCTAAGATAACCCCTGCTCGCCCCCTTGGTAGCTTGGCACGAACAGTCAGGCTTATCGCAGAGGCAATGTGTAAAGCAGTTTTAGAAAAATAGGCAACATTTATCTGTGTACAACCAGACCAAAACGATAAAAACTTCAATATACAGTAATCAAAATACAAATATTGTAAAAATAGACTTAAAATACAGTTCCTTGAAGTTGATAGCTCCGTCCGGGGCTATCACGATGTCGTGAACAAACAAATCCAACAGTTCAGGCTGATCGCTGCGTCACAGGCTTTCTACGGTGTCGGGAAGATGCAGGGCATCATGGACCTTGCGATGAACTCTGAAGAGGCAGCGTCGGCAGGCATCGGTCCCAGAGGTCGGTGCAGGAGTTGTCGGGCCCTTGAAGTCACAACCGTTGCAGATCGAACTCTGAGGTTGAATTCAGGGGCGCTGGCATTGTCAGGCATCAAGGCTGCGTTGCAAAGTGCAGAGGTGCGGCGTGCGGTGCCCTTAGGTTGCGCTGCAGGCAGCGGCTCATTGATAGCATCCAGCTGCGTCTGTTAGACTGGGGCTGTGGTGCGAAGTGGGGTGGTGCTCTTTGCAGTGCTGACAGGTCATGGTGCATGCAGCGTCGTCGTCATTGCTGTAGCGCTGTCATCGGTAGATGATCTGGAGTCAATGGTGTCGGTGGGTCAAGGCTGAGGTGTGGGACAGGGGCGGTGCGTCGATTTGTTTGTGAAGTTTTATATAGCGCTAACTAGACCCGAAGGTATCAGAGCGCTTTACATGAGCACCAGTTACGTTACAAACGGACACATTCATTTTTGTTAGGCACGGAGAGATAAAGTGATTTGCCCAGAATCACAGAATGCTGAGCATCCCTGCTGAGATTCGAACCCGATTTCCCAGCTCTGAGGTCGACCGCCCTTGCCGTTAGGCCACATTCTGTCGATTAACTTACGAGTGGTGCCCCCAGGCCACTGTGCAGGCAGCGGTGTCGATGTCGGTGTGGAGTGACGTCGTCGGGGATACCAGGGTGGCGATGTGAAGCGAGACAGTGTGGCACGCAGTGTCCACAGGTCACGGTGCAAGCAGCGGCTCCATTATGGTGTCGGTAAGACCAGGGTTGTGGTGTGAAATGCGGGGGTGCTCATTGCAGGGCCGACAGATCTCGAAGCCGGCAGCGTCATCGTTGACGGCGTCAGGCTTCTTTTTCCTCTGTGGCAGCTGAAAGACGCAGTTCCAGATTCGGGTACCCAGAGGATGGTGAAGTCTTTGGTGTGCCTGAGACTTCCAACAGGAGGCAAGCTCTACTTCAAGCCAGTGGAGAAACTTTAACAGCAGGGTTCAAGAAAGTTCAGTCCAGTCCTTTCATTGCCCAAGATGGGAGCAGGGACTGTAAACCAATCCAACAAAGCTTTAGGCAGAAAGTCTCTGAGTTCAGTAAAAACCAGTTCTGTCCTCCCTGGTCCAGCTTCACTACAGGAGGTGGAGACAGCATTGTACAGAGCAGACACAGCTTATCCAGGTGCTTGTGAAAACTCCTCCCCCCATTCTAAATAAAGAAAGATCTATTCAGCCTGGCTATGAGTCACCCAGGCAAGGCCGGACACACCTCAACCCCCTTGTGACTGTCTAGTTTGAATGCACATCCCGAGCTCCTGTCACTGCAAAACCAGACAGTGAATACACAAACAGTTAGAAGTACACAGGGTGGGTAAGGAAGAAAATGCCCACTTTCTACAAGTGGCACTTTCAAATACACAGTTTAAAAATCACCTTTACTAAAAGGTGTGTTATTAAATTCTGTGTTCACAGAGCCTAAACTCCAAATCGCTAGCTGTTCCCAATTGAAAGTTACACTTGTAAAATGTTACGAGGCAGCTTTAATGATAGCCTATGGGAGAACTAGTCCTTGCAATAGTGAAAAACGAAATGCACAGTATTTCACTTTCAGGACATGTAAAACGCACTACTACATGTCCTACCTTTCACATACACTGCACCCTGCCCATCGGGGTACCTTAGGCCTACCTTAGAGGTGCTTTAGATGTAGTAAGAAGAAAATGTAGGGCCTGGCAAGTGGGTGCACTTGCCAGGTCGACATGGAAGTTAAAACTGCACACAGACACTGCAGTGGCAGGTCTGAGACACCTTTGAAAAGCTAATTGTGTGGGTGCCACAACCAGTGCTGCAGGCCCACTAGTAGCATTCGATTTACAGGTCCTGGGGACACACAGTGCACTGTACTAGGGATTTACTAGAAAATCAAATATGCCTATCATGGAAAAACAATCATAACACAATTTTCAGTTGCACTTTAGCACTGAATAGCAGTACAAAAGTGTGCAGAGACACTAAACCAGCAAAAACGAAGTCCAGCATATTAACAAAAACAGGAGGTCAGAAGGCACAAAAAGACAGGGAAAACACGGCAAAAGATGCTAGGTCTAACAATTACCATTTTATTTTTAACTTTTGCTGTGCCTGCAGAGGATGCGGGACGACACTCCTCCACTCATGTGGAGAGGCCGCTGCTGATTACAGGACAAGCCACTACCATCCTCACCTTGTCAGCAAACCCAAACCACCCAGAATGCATGCACCTGCCACACTGCCAATCTTATTCACATCCCTCGGCCCACAGTTCGCCTTTAACTCCCGCCCCTACTCTAATACTCTGTCCTGCCCACTCTCCAAATAAACATGCACCTGCCATCCGTTACCTCATCACTGACTACCTGCTGGATTTAAAGTTTCATTGCATTAAAATATCTCCCCTCCACTTCCGCACCGGTCTTTTATGTACTCAGTTCAGAAGGTTAGTTCTTCCTACGCCACAATTGCATCACAAAACACTGATAGTGGCTTCACCATCATCAACATATCCACCTTGGTGTGGTCTCCTTTTCATCTCTCTGTTTCTCTTTCTGTCTCTCTCTTTCTCTCTTTGAGTTTCTCTCATTCGCTCTCATTCCTTCTCTTTCTCTCTCTTCCAACCTTTCACTTTCAGTCAACATCAATGACATTCATTTACAGACCTCAAGGCCCTAATCCACCTTTGGCTGCACAGTGCACCAAAGTCTGAGATCATGTCTTAACAGTTTATTAAAGTAGCACCTACCCAGAAGACTTCAGCCTTTTATGTTGCCCAGCCACTAACATCATGAAAGAATCCCTCCTCTTCCTAATCATTTCTCTGCCCCTCCTTTCACACGCCACTTCCACCACTTGTTTAGAAGTTTACACTAGATCTTATGCTCTCTTTGCCTCTCTTCCTCGCATGCTTGGGGCCTTATTTAGATCTTGGCGGATCGGGTCCCGCTGTCTCTTTTTCAGCTGTCTTCCCACCTGCCGACTTGGCGGTCTGCCCGCCTTATTTAGATCTTGGTTAGATGAAAGACCGCCGTGGTTCTGCTGTTACCGCCTGGAAATCTTGACCGCATTGATGGTGGGATAGGCAAAAATGGCTGTTGTAGATGGGACCGCCAGTTTCTCCGCCGTGCCAATCATGATGTGCCTTCCCGCCGATGCAACTGTGGCGGGGGAAACCTCCACACCTGAGTTGGTGGAATGGAACTTATATAAGGCACAAACTCACCTTACCACTTCCTGTACCACCATGGAGCTGATCCTACACGTCCTGCCTTTGCTGCTGCTGGCTGATCACAACGCAAATCAACACTGTTGTCGATGGAACTGAAGGTAACCTCCCCCATTACCTGTTACATTTTTCACTTGGCCATTCACATATGCTCAGGACTTGTGCATTATTAAATTCCTCACACAAGCAATAGCATACCAATGTGCAATGCATATGTCTCTAATGTTGACGTTTAAGAAATGTAAAGTAACACACCTGTATAACCACATTGTGTTCAATCAATCAATCAATCAGGGCTTGTAAAGGGTCTTAAGGCTCTGGGGGAAGGGTGGGGGGTTAGGGGCTGCTGGCCCCTCTGGGTGTAGGATCATGCGAAGAGCCAGGTCTTGAGGTCCTTCTTGAATTGGGTCAGTGATGCGGATTGCCTGAGGTGGAGGGGCATGGTGTTCCAGGTCTTGGTGGTGAGGTAGGAGACTGAACTGCCACCGGTTCTGGTCTTGTGAATCCTGGGGACGGAGGCTAGGGTGAGTTGGGCAGAACGGAGTTGTCTGGCAGGTACGTGGAATGTGAGGTGGTGGTTCAGGTATGCTGGTTCTTCGTTGTGGAGAGCTTTGTAGGCATGTGTGAGGAGCTTGAAGGTGATTTTCTTGTTGACTTGGAGCCACTGGAGTTGTTAGAGGTGTTGCGTGATGTGACTGCGGTGGGGGATGCCGAGGACCAGTCTGGCTGTGACGTTTTGTGCGTTCTGTAGTTTCTTGAGCTGTTTCTGGGTGACACCGGCATAGAGTGCGTTGCTGTAGTCAAGTCTGCTGGTGTCTTTCAAAGCAGGCAGAGCGTGTGGAAGCAGGCTGAGTAAACTGCATTGATTTGTCGGTTCATTGTGAGCGATGAGTCCAGTATGATGCAGAGGTTGCAACCGTGGTCCCTCCGGAAGGGAGGGGATCCCAGAGCGGCTGGCCACCAAGAGTCGTCTTAGGCTGAAGGGGAAGGTCCCACGATGAGTACTTCGGTCTTGTCGGAGTTGAACTTGAGGCAGCTGTCTTTCATCCAGGTGGCAACGACCTTCCTTCCGCTGTGGAAGTTGGTTCTGGCAGTTGTGGGTTCGTTGGTGAGGGAGAGGATCAACTGGGTGTCATTGGCATAGGAGACTATGTTGAATCTGTGGCTTTTGACGATGGCTGTGAGGGGAAACAAGAAGACGTTGAAGAGGGTGGGGCTCAGGGAGGAACGTTGAGGCACTCCGTAGCTGATCTCTGTAGGTTCTGAGAGGAAAGGGGTAGTCGGATGCGCTGAGTCCGGCCGGTGAGGAAGGAGTGGATCCAGTCCAGTTCCTTGTTGCGGATGCCGGAGTCTCGTGATTAGGGTGCGGTGGGAGACTGTGTCGAAGGCGTCAAAGAGGTCAAGTATGATGAGGACTGTTGTCTCACCCTGGTCTAGGAGGGAGCGGATGTAATCGGTGGCGGCGAGGAGTGCGGTCTCCGTGCTGTGGTTGCTTCAAAAGCCAGATTGGGATGTGTCCAGGACGTGGTTCACATCAATGACCTTCTCGATGACCTTGGCTGGGAAGGGGAGGAGGGGGAGATGGGTCTGAAGTTTTTGAGGTCCGTGGGGTCTGAGGGTGGCTTCTTCAGCAGGGGGTTGATCGCAGCGTGTTTCTAGTCGTCGGGGAAGGTGGCAGTTTCAATGGAGCAGTTGATGGTGCGGCGAAGATGGGGGGGGCGATAGTGGCGGCTATTCTGTGGAAGATGTGGTACGGTCAAGGATCTGACTGGGCTCCTGAGTGGATGCTCTTCATGGTCTTGAGTTTATCCTCTGTTGTGAGCGATGTCCAGCAGAGCACAGTCTGTTGGGGTGCAGCGTGGTTGCATGCGGTGGTGGCGGGTGTAGTGAAAGGGTGTTGAAGCTGTCGTAGATCTGCCTGATCTTGTGGTGGAAGAAGGGGGCGAGTTTGTTGCAGAGGTCTTGGAAGGGAGGGACATCTGTGGTCTCGCTGTTGGGCCTGGCAATCTCCTTTACTATTGCAAAGAGTTTTTTGATGTGTGCTTTGGCGCTGATTCTGTCTTGGAGGGACGATTTCTTTGTGGTTTTGAGGAGGAGGTGGTGTGCATTGATGGCAGATTTGAAGGTAGCGTGGGTTTCCGGGGTTTTCTTGTTCCTCCATCTCTTCTCGAGTCATCTGCATGTGTGTCTGGACTCGTAGAGGGCGGGAGTGAACCAGCTGGCTTTCTTGGAGTGTTGCTTGCCTTGTCCTTTATTGAGGGGTGCCAGAGTGTCGGCGCACTTGGTGGAGGTTGCGTGCTGCAGTGTTGGCGTCCATTGGTGGGGTGGTTGTGCTGAGGGAGTCGACAAGAAGTTCTTCAGTGGCCTTGATCCAGCTGCGACGGGAGGGTGGGCGGTGAGAGCGGTTGTGTACGGTGGGAGTGGCGAAGGCGAAATGCGCGCAGTAGTGATCGGTCCAGGAGAGTTCGGTGGTATGGCTGAAGCTGATATTCCTGCTGGCGGAGAAAATGGGGTAGAGCGTGTGTCCGGCTGTGTGGGTCGGTGCGGTGACTAGCTGCTTGATTCCGATGTTGGCGAGGTTCTCCCGTAGGGAGGCGGTGTTCTGGTCGCTGGCGTTGTCCATGTGGAAGTTGAGGTCTCCTAGTAGGATGTTTTCAGTGGACGAGAGAGCCTGGGGTGCGATGAGGTCTATGATGGTGTCGGTAAACGGCGGTCAGGGTCCGGGGGGCCTGTAGACCACAGGTGCCGCAGAGGGTAGTGTTGGGGTTGGTCTGGAACTGGAAGTGGAGGTGTTCCATGGTCGTCGTTGGAGTGCGTGGTTAGTCGAAGGGTGTGCTTGTGGGCAAGGCGATGACTCCTCCTGGGCGGTCGGGTGGTGTTCATAATTTAGGTGCCAGCTGTCTTCCAAAAAAAGGACACTTGCACAAAAAAGAATACCAAATAAAAAATCAGAAACTCACCATACAGGTGTGTGGAAATAAAGTATGAATATTTTCACACAAAAAAACATATGCATCACACATCATTGGAATAAGTGCTAAGTAACCTCATGTAGAAATTGCACTAGATAAGCTGTAACCCTCACCTCATAGATCACCTGGAAAATCAATGGCAGTCCCAAATTTAAAGCACTCTACATATTCATTCATGTAACATTTCCCCTTGTGTTGTGCAAGTCTTGTATTGTATACAATTTCAATTTGCATACAATATATTGCAAGGTGAAATGCATATGTATACATACTTATCTGTAATCAAGGTGAAACAAACACACCTGTTGTAAAATATCAATAAATAATGTCTCAACATCTATTTATTGGTGCAAGAGAAGGTTCGATTTTATCAATTGATACCTCAAAACTCATAGATGATTTAAAATCAATAAAAGACAATGTGAGGCTGCCTGTGCTATTGGTCACTATATCCATAGCTGCTGCTTCCCAATAAAGATTTTATATCTTTTCTCTAGATAACTGGCACAATTGCTCTGGGAAAAGCCAGTAAACAACTAAACTCAACCTCTGTAAGAAGTTTTAATAGCATGAAACCAGGGGATTTTAACTACATCCAGATGGGTTTCCAGATCTCGGACATCTTCACAATAGGTTTCAAGATCGGCTTTAGACCACAAGTGATACCAAAACAATAACATTCAATTTTATGCTATAGCTTTCTCTGGGCAAGGTCTAGGTACAGGGGGAAAAGAGGCATACTCATTGGGAGTGAGAGGATAGACTTCATAAACCTATGCTCAGCCATAGCAAGGCTATTATGGTTTGATGACCCCCATAATTCAGCACCATACAACACAGACTCAATAACTTTGACATTACAAATCTCCAGGACAGGGGCCACCCGCCTTGAAGAAATTCTGTGGTGAACCTTCACCATAATTACAGACTGTTGAGTAAATACCAACTGCTGGGTAAGCGTCGATTGGGCCTTTTCAATCTGCGGTGCCAAGCTCAGATTTGGTGTCAACCGTACGCCTAAGTAATCAAAGGAGTGACAATATCGATAGGCATGTTTCCCACCAAAATATGTCTACTACAACGGAAATGTCTGACCCTAGAGAAAAAAATGCATTTTGTTTTGTTTCCATTTAGCTCGAGTCCCCTCTCAGCACAGAATGAAGAAAAATGGTCCTAGGGCAGTTTTAGGCCCTGCAGTGTCTTAGAGATTAATAAAGCATCACCGGCAAAGAGGATGGCTGGAACCCTCCTTCCCCGGAGGATTGGTGCATCACATCCCTCTATACAAGGAAAAAAGGGTAGGGGCTAAAATAGAGCCCTGTCTGACTCCTTGAACCACCCTAAAGGGATCAGTAAGCTGTCCATCTGTACCCCATCACACCTGAGTCTTATTTCCCACATGGATTCTCACTAAAATGTTCAATAGGTAATACCCACGTTTTCTAGTACTCTCCACATGTTTGCCCAGGGAACAAGGTTGAATGCTGTGCACAGATCTATAAAAGTGACATACAGCTTTCTACCGTGGATTGACACCTCGCGCCAATATAAACACAAGAACCTAAGGACCTGGTCCAGGGTGCTGATACTTGTGCGAAAGTCTGCCTGGAAGTCAGATAAAATATCCTCCTCAACAGTCCAGTTCTGAAGGTGAAACAGTGCTTGCTTGCAAAAAATCAATCAAACTAATGGGGCGATATTTCGCCGGGCTTGCCCGATCCCCCTTCTTGTAGATGGGCAGGACCTTGGCAATCCTCCACAAGGGTAGAATCGCAAGACCCGACAGTATAGCATTCAACAGAATATTTATGTACTATCCCCACACCTCTGTGTTGGCTTTAAATAAGTTATTTGGAATCCTGTCCAGATCCGGGGCACTGGCGGGAATATATAAATTGATGGCATTTAGAGTCTCTGATAAGGAGAAGACAAGAGTTATTAGATTCCAGGGCAGAGATGTTATCACTCAATTTGCCATCCACATCTATGGCTCCACTATTAGAATATAACTTGCTGAAATTGTCTACCCCATCATCGGGTTGTACACAAAGATCCAACATGGTTTGAATACCAGTGGTACATCTGGAGGCCAGATGCCAATATGTTTTGAATCAAAAACGTAGCCATTAATTCTGATGTCACTAGTCATTTTGGATCACATGCTGAATTTTGTTTGTGTAGAATTGCCAACTTACCAATGTGACGTTTGGTACATCCACTGTATCATAACTGCATCGTATGCTATGTTATATATAATAGGGCTACATTACATCATCAACAATAGTGAAGGAGCACCACATATGACAATAAACACTGTTGGCCTGTTTGGTACTAACGTCCCTCATGCCATCAAACAACATGATGTGTATGTGGTATTTAGGCAGCCATGTGTTTGCTCAGAACAGTCTATTGGTTGCTAACAGGAATCAGGTGGGATTTTTGCCACGATATCAATAGACAAAGCACATCATCATACACATTGTGCAAAACTTACACCTTCATGAATTCTTCTTGCGCGTTGGACATGGGTCACCCTTGTTGTTGATGGGAAAAATCCTGCCTGTAACAGAAAAAGTCATGCAACATGTGAAACTCTGATAAGAACTTACCTCTTTGTTGCTGCTGTTGGGCCCTCATCTGCCCATAAAGCGCTGGATAGGCCACCGCAAGAATGTGGGCCATTAGGGGGGTTCAGGGTGCAGCGTACCAGCCACCCACGTTGGGAGGACTGGCCGAGCTGTACTTCAGCTGACTTTTGGGTCCAGCGTCGTAAGTCCTCCCACCTTTGCCGGTTGTGAACGCTGCACCACTTGAAGACCCCCAGTGTCTGCACCTTCCTGGCGATGGCCTTCCAGATGTCCCGCATTAAACTGTATGGATGCAAGAAATGATAGAAAAAAACAATAGTTTTGTGATTTTTTGTTTGTCTGTATTGATGCAACACAATTTTGCTACATCTATAACTCGCATAACTTATGGCCAGAGTCCCACTCTCCGCCCAAGCAGCTCTGCTGTAGCCTCGCCTGCCGCTGCCCCAGACACCTCTCTCCCAGGTAGGTGTTCGAGGCCCTCCTCCACCCGCAGACTCCTGACTGCGCCTCATCCCTGGTGGTCCAGTGGTAGAGCCTTGCTCTTCTGCTGTTCCACTTTTGTCTGTCTGCGTTGTTGTGCCCGTTTTGTCTTTGTGTCTTTTGTCTGTCTCTCATTGTAATTTTATTGTAATTTTGTTTGTTTGTCTGTGACTCTGTTTTCTGCCCATTCGTTTTTTGTGCTGTGCCCTTGTTTTCTCCTCCGTGCCCGTTTCTCGCTGCCGTTTTCCCGCCGCTGCTCCCCGGCTGCCCCTCCCCCCTGCCGTTCCTGCTCCCAGCTGCGCTTCCCTCCCCCTTCCCTATTTAATGGCGGTCTCTGCTCGGGAGTATGAGCGGGACCTCTGACCTCCTGGCCAGAGTCCCGCTCTCCGCCCAAGCAGCTCCGCTGTAGCCTCGCCTGCTGCTGCCCCAGACACCTCTGTCCCAGGTAGGTGTTTGAGGCCCTCCTCCAACCGCAGGCTCCTGCCTACGCCTCATCACTGGTGGTCCAGTGGGAGAGCCTTGTTCTTCTGCTGTTCCACTGTTGTCTGTCTGCGTTGTTGTGCTTGTTTTGTCTCTGTGTCTTTTGTCTGTTTCTCATTGTAATTTTATTGTAATTTTGTGCCTGTTTGTCTATGACTCTGTTTTCTGCCCATTCGTTTTTTGTGCCTGTGCCCCTGTTTTCTCCTCCATGCCTGTTTCTCGCCGCTCTTTTCCCGCCGCTGCTCCCCCGTGGCCCCTCCCCCCTGCCATTCCAGCCCCCGCCTCCCAGCTGCGCTTCCCTCCCCCTTCCCTATTAAATGGCGGCCGCTGCTCGGGTGTATGAGCAGGACCTCTGACCTCCTGGCCAGAGTCTCGCTATCCGCCCAAGCAGCTCCGCTGTAGCCTCGCCTGCTGCTGCCCCAGACACCTCTCTCCCAGGTAGGTGTTCCAGGCCCTCCTCCACCCGCAGGCTCCTGTTTGCGCCTCATCCCTGGTGGTCCAGTGGGAGAGCCTTGATCTTCTGCTGTTCCACTGTTGTCTGTCTGCTTTGTTGTGCCTGTTTTGTCTTTGTGTCTTTTGTCTGTCTCTCATTGTAATTTTATTGTAATTTTGTGCCTGTTTGTCTGTGACTCTGTTTTCTGCCCATTTGTTTTTTGTGCCTGTGCCCTTGTTTTCTCCTCCGTGCCTGTTTCTCGCCGCCCTTTTCCCACCTCTGCTCCCCCGCGGCCCCTCCCCCCTGCCGTTCCCACCTCCCAGCTGCGCTTCCCTCCCCCCTTCCCTATTTAATGGCGCCCGCTACGTGGACGCGCTGAGCAGGCGCGCCGCAAGTGCGCCAAAGGCAAGCCCGTCTGCGCCCGTCCGCGACCCGACCAGTGCCAGAAACCCTGGATCTCCGACCACCCACCGCTACGACTCAGCCGCCCTCCTCGCTCTCAACCCCTGAAGGAACAACAACTGCCATCTGTCTACACCGAAATCCACCCATTGCCGCCGAACCTTCACCACCCTCTGCACCACCACGGCCATTGCCCCCCCGCCGAACCCCAACACCCCCGAAGCCCTGAGGTGCATCCTTCTCAACGTGCGCTCCCTGCACAGACATGCCGTAGAGATCTGGGACCTCCTCAACACCATCTCGCCTGATGTCGCCTTCTTCACGGAAACCTGGACCAACTCCACCTCCGCCCCCAACATCGCCACAGCCCTCCCCGACGGATGCAAGATCCAGAGGAAGGACCGCCCCAACCGCCCGGGAGGGGGACTTGCCATCGCATACAAGAGCTCCCTCCGGCTCACCACCTCCAGCACGAGCGACTCCCCATCCACCACCGAACAACTCCATTTCCAGATACAAACCAGCCCCAGAACCACCCTACGCGGCACCCTCGCCTACAGGCCCCCGGACCTCGAACAGCGTTCACCACTACCATCGCCAACCTCGTCGCACCCCACGCCATCGCCTCCATGGACTACATACTCATCGGAGTCCTCAACTTCCACCTCGACAACCTTAGCGACCTCCAACTCCTCCACCCTCCTGGACAACCTCGCCAACCTCGGACTGAAACAGCTTGTCACCACCCCCACCCAAAAGGCAGGACACACCCTCGACCCCATCTTTGCAGGAGGGAACAACATCCACTTCAGCCACACCACCAACCCCTCGGGACGGACCACCACTGCATACACTTCCACATCGACAAACCCACCGCACCCAAACCTGCACCCCACCCACTGCGAAGGAACTGGAGCAAGGTCACCGAGGAGCACCTCAACTCCACCCTCAACCGCGATGCCCCCTCCACCTTGACCGACGCCAACCTCGCAGCCAAAGAACTACACAGATGGATCACCAACTGCGCAGACAAACTCGCACCCCTTCGCAACCCCGACAGACAGCGCCACAGAAAGGCCACTTGGTTCACCGCCGACCTCCAAGAATCCAGATGCACCTGCAGACGTCTCGAGAAGAATTGGCGAAACAGCAAAACGTCGGAAGACCGCACCACATACACGAACACCATGACAGAATACCACCAACTCATAAGATCAACCAAAAGGACCTTCATTCAGAACAAGGTCACCGCCAACTCTAGCAACTCGAAGGAACTCTTCAGTATCATCCAAGAGTTCACCAAACCCCCCAGCGAGGAAACAGACATCACCCCCTCCCAGGACCTCTGCAACAAGCTCAGCTCCTACTTACATCTGAAAATCAAGTCCCTCTACGACAACTTAAACGAAAGGACACTGGACTCCGAAACCTCTCCCTCCTCCAACAAAGCCAGCTAACCCACCATCTCTGCCTGGATCCCAACCACCACCGAATACACCGAATCGACCATGAAAGGCATCCACTCAGGAGCACCCACAGACCCCTGCCCTCTGCACATCTTCCACAGAGCCGCCGCCGCCATCGCACCAGAACTACGACGCACCTTCAACACCACCTTCAAAACCAGCATTTTTCCCGATGACTGGAAATGCGCAGAAGTCAAGCCCCTGCTCAAGAAGCCCACAGCAGATCCTTCGGACCTCAAAAACTACAGACCCATCTCCCTCCTCCCCTTCGTGGCCAAAGTTACCGAGAAGACCGTCAACGCCCAACTAACGAAATTCATCGAAGAGGGCTCCATCCTCGACCCCTCCCAATCCGGATTCCGCAGCAACCACAGCACCGAGACCGCTCTACTCGCCGCCACAGACGACATCCGCACCCTCCTCGACCAAGGCCACACCGCAGCCCTGTTCCTACTCGACCTCTCCGCAGCCTTCGACACCATCTCTCACCACCAGAATCCACGACGCCGGCATACAGGGAACCGCCCTCGATTGGCTCCGCTCCTTCCTCACTGGCAGAACCCAAAGAATCAGACTGCCACCCTTCCTCTCCGAACCCACAGAGATCAACTGTGGAGTACCTCAAGGATCGTCACTCAGCCCTACTCTCTGCAACATGTACATGGCCCCCCTCGCCGCCATCGTCAGACAGCATGGACTCACCATAGTCTCCTATGCCGACGACACCTAGCTCATCCTCTCCCTCACCAAGGATCCTGTCACCACCAGACTTGGCTTCCGGGAAGAAATGAAGGACGTCGCATCCTCGATGAGCAGCAGCTGCCTGAAGCTCAACTCGGAGAAGACAGAGGTCCTCATCCTCGGACCCACCCCACGGACCACGCCCGGAACCTCAGCATCGTACTCGACTCCTCCCTCTCCATTACCTGACAGGTCAACGCCGTCGCCTCCACCTGCTTCAACACCCTCCGCATCCTTCGCAAGACCTTCAAATAGATTCCCCCCGAATAAAGAATTACCATCACCCATGCACTCATAACCAGCAGACTGGACTACGGAGACGACCTCTATGCCGGAATCAACACGTCTCTGCTCCGCAAACTACAGACCATACAGAACACTGCAGCCAAGGCTCGTCCTCGGCATCCCTCGACAAGAACACATCACCCAACACCTGCAAGACCTCCACTGGCACACCGTCAAGAAGAGAGAAACCTTCAAGACACTCACCCACGCCTACAAATGCTTCCACAACACCGGACCCCAATACCTCAACAAGAGAATCTCCTTCCACGTACCCAAGAGAAACCTCTGATCCGCCGACCTCGCCGAAATCCCACACATCCGCAGAGCCAGAACGGGTGGAAGAGCCTTCTCCTACATCGCGGCCAAGACCTGGAACGAGCTCCCGATAGACATCAGACGCGTCCCATTTCTGCACATCTTCAGGAAGACCCTCAAGACCTGGCTCTTCGACTGACCGGAGCTCCTTACCCCCCTTCCCCCTCCCAGCGCCTTGAGACCCTCACGGGTGAGTAGCGCGCTTGACAATTCCCTGATTGATTGATTAAGTTAGCTTACAACATGTGTAATGTCACATGCTGACCAAATCTAAATATCTTCATACACACTTTTGTAGTGACCTGTTGCCTACCCCTCAACCCATTCCATGGTCTACATTCACCAATCCAGGCCTGTGACATCATCTAGCCCCGGGGCCTCCTACATATTGTGTGATGTGACGTACTTCTGGTCAGTGCAATAGATTGTGAACTACTGAAGGCTAAACAGAAATCCTTATGGCACAGTGAATACTGGCCACTGGGAGTAAGGGGTTTGCAGTTTGGACATAACACACTTTAAAATGGGAGTCCAGTGACATGAAGTGTAAGCTCAAGTATTTGGGTGACTCTCGCTTTCAACTGTTGTCCATTTAAAAGAATTCAGGAGCATATTTTCAAGCACACCTCAACATTTGCCCTGGTAAGGATATGTTTATGACAGATGTACCTCAGGCCTTCAGTTGTTTGTCCCTGTGACTCAGCTCCAGCCTGGCCCATAATTCTGACTGAGCACTGCTCATTGTCAGGCCTTGTTATCTTCAGCCAGATGATATAGATGTGACATCAATACAGGATTCCCTTAACATTTCAATGGAAAATGGACCTTGTGCATATCTAATAAGTGGCCTCATGGCTGTTTGCTACTCTGAAGGGGTCTGGGAGCTACTGGTAGCTCCCATACAACTGTTTGGAGAGGCCAGATGTAGGCTGAGTGGGTTGTTGGATGATACACATAGCTAACATCATTTCCTTTTTGTTTGTATTGAAAACATTTTTATGTAGTTATAAAGAGTCTATAATGTGTTCTCAAATTGCCATGATGTGAGTTTAGAACGTACCACATGTCAATCAAATCTATACAAAGATATATTTCTCCATACACACCAATTACACTCTAGAGCTTTAAACACACAGCACATACTAAAGTTTTGTTTTCCTACCATGGTAAAGTGCTTAGAAATCCCTACCATCATTGTCCTTTGTAAGGAACAATATGTATGACAGTTCACATCACTAACTACACTGCACTCGGGTAACTCAAAGCAGCATTGTAGCCCGTGTTAATGACACGTATCTGTTCTTTTGGTGAGCCATAGAGCTGGCCATACAGGGAGAGGACCTCCTGGGCCAGCAAATCCAGCTCCTCTGGTGAGAAGGCAGGGGCCCTCTCACCTGCTTGCCCCGGCATTGTTGTTCTCAAAGGTGAAAAACTGCAGCAAAAGTGGAGGAGGTCTTGATGGCAGCAGTGTTAGGAGGCAAGTGAGCTTTTCTTCCAACCGCCCCATACATGTACGTGACATACGCAATCGTTGGCGAAGACTGACACAACCATTGGTCTTCTTGCGTTACTTTTAACAACGTTAGCCTATGGCTGTGTCTGTCGTGGAGTTCACCGCCCACTACACTGTTGACAACTGCCGTGCCCATAGGATTCCAGATGTCCTATCTGCGTACTTAAAACAACCTTGGATTTCAGTTACCCTGCCAATACACCTGATTATGCTCATGAAATCCGCACAAAGCCCCAGAGGCATCCATGCCCGATTTTGAGTACCAGGCTCGTCACACCCAACGCATGAACTACATTTCCCATGAAGCAGGCCACGCAGATTCTCCCACAGCCAACTGGCATTCTTAACCTAACCCCTGGCCCCACAACACATCACGAAAAATACAGAAAGCATTCCTATAAAGATCACCTAACTCGCCGAACATCTAGCTGCACCAGGATTAAATTTGGGCTGGCACCCACAGAGGACCACCTTTCTGACAAGGTACATGCCTAGCTGGCCACTGCTCTTAGGGATCAACCTAAGTTCTACCGCTTGACACTGAGCCCCGCTCCCTAGCATGGTCACAACAGTTACTAGACCCGAACTTCACATAAAACGACGTGCCGTGGACACACGCACAAGCTGTGGGACTCAACCCTGGATGAACCCCACACACAGATACGCATGCCGGGATTCGTTTTTCTTGTACTTTCTGAATCCAGAGAAACCGCTTTACATTTCTTTAAAATAAGAACCCGAAGGTCCGTCCCGCCTTTATAACCGTCGGGGATTTACCCCAAAATATCAGGTGGTGTCTTCTTTCTTGTTCCCAGCTGTTACACTGCACGGGCATACAGCCTCCCACCGGATGCTTTCAAGCCTGGGGAAATCCCAGTGATGGGCCACCGGAAATTGAGCTCCATGGTGTATTTAGCATGTTTGCATGCACAAGAGTGATACACAGGGTGAAAGGCACCAATAACACCCGATGTTGCGACATAGTTGCACCAATAACTATGTGCATGCACACAAAGGGTGGGGTCACGACTAATGTTTGATTTATCTCCACCCATGCAAGATACTTTTCATCTACTTTTTCAGGATATTGTCTTTCAGAAGACTCTACCTCTCACCATAAACAAGGAATTTTCAAAAATCTTCAGGTATGCTTTATAACTATGACATATCCATAAAGATACACCATGTATACAGACTGCAAGCCCATTAAACATCAACCATTGCTTTATCTTTCCAGCTGTTGAATACCTCGAGCATTGGGGCAATAGTATCTCCAGCCCAACCAAGTCAAAACCTTATATAGGCGAAGCCCTCCGATGTTACACCCCTTAGAAGAGAATTAGAAGTACTAGACATACCATTCCATCTCCTACACCCACTATGTTTCGAGTATGCCTACGGGCAACTATGAAATAGAGGGGTACATGTAAATAGACTGTCTTAATAAAAAGATCTAGGCTCCTTGGCGCAATTGTACATTTGCTTTTTTATCTTCACACAGTGTCTCACCTACCCATGGTTCCTGTGGTCAGGAACACCTTCACCAAAAACCCACAGGCCCCACACGAAGGTCGAAACGCGTCGGCATACACTTTGATGTGGTCAGGATATCACCACTTATAAATAAAGTAATAAATACATGAAGGAATAGAGGAATGATGCCTCTATGACCTACCGAGTATTTTCCGACCACCAAAAGGGCCACCGGGTATCTTTTGAACCCCGTTTTTCTTCTGAGGGCCAGAACATGTCCGAAGCTAAAAGAAACAAATAACCTTGAATGGTTCAAAATACCGAATACTTTCTTATAAAATTGTAATGCCATCACGTTGGATTGTGTATGTTGTGTCTATATTATGTTTAATGTGATATGTATGTAAATAATCACTTCTCTGTATGTTATATTTGTTTATTGCACAAACCCCAAGGTTTTGAAGTAAAATCCCTCAAATCGGAGAAGAATCATCTTCTTTTCTATATTCTATGCTTTTTACTCAGGTAAAATGTAGGTGCAGAAGTCCAGAGGAATAACGGATGGGTGGAAACCTAGTGGTCAAAGAAGAGTATAATTTAAATAATAAAACAAGAAGCCCTAATTGACAATTATGGATACGATTGATAGGCGTATCACGTTAAGAATTACATTGAAATCTATGGTTAGGGGGTACATTTCCCTTCAGTATATCTGCGAAGTCAGGCAGCCGCCATTTCAGAAGTTCAAAATAGTGTTTGTAACTGTAAAGTGCGTCACCACCACTCAAAATGGGGGCTTCGCTGTTCACATATACAAACTTTGATGGGGTTACAGGAAGGAGGACTCTTCAAGCTCTCTACCGTGGCACTGCCACCACTACATTACACACAGTGAGGATGTTGCCAATGTAAAAGGAGATTACCATGATTTGGCTCCACTAACACGTATTTTGAGCAAATGATGGCACACATATTGCTTTAGTGCCAATGCACGACAGAGAACAAGTCCAATGTAATCTTCAAATCTTCCATTCAATCACAGTGCAAGTTGCCTTGGTACAAGATTTATACACCCAAAGCCTGTGTCTGTCTTTCCGAAGATCAACCCAGGTTCCCTATGTACTTTTTTTTTTTTTTAAATTTTTATTTTATTGTTTTTTTCCGTAATACAAGGATATCATATAAGAAACAATGTAAGTTCTCGGCAAGACACAATAGACACATTAGGGTAAATTAATATCGATAGTAGTTTCACATAAGATGAGCACACACCATACAGTACAATAACAGTACGATAAGGCAGAAATTTGTATTGGCATACATAATACCTCCCGCAGCCCAGGCCAAAAGGCCAGTAAACATAACCGCTCCAATCCATAAGTTAATTACGAGGTATCCTTTGGGGGAAATTATATTTCTGAAGCATTCGCCTCACGAGCACAGGTGGGGCACAAATCTCAATACCAATCATAGGGGATTCACCTGAGCAACACTACACCCACCGGATTATGTGTTCCACCCTGCTGTCCCGTATGTGATATAGAGCTGATAAGCCAGAGCCGTTACTGCCCCGGCGTTTCAGGAACATCTGCCTGTAGTTCCGCAGACTGAGCCAATAGGTAGCTCTGTAGTGGGTCCCATATATTTTTAGGCTGCGAGGCTCTAGGCAACATTTCAGCATATCTCGTCAATTGATCTTGGCAATAAATCAAGTCCTCCAACCATTCCTTGAATTTTGGCGCCCGCCCCCTGCCCCATCTGCAAGCCACTCTACGCTTGGCCAACAGTAGAGCAACAGCAAGGAACTTACGACAGGACTTTGGAATTAGTTTAGTATAACTTAACAATGCGAGTAATGGCGTGCATTCCAAAGCAATGGGCACCATCCGACGCAGAGCTTCGAAAATCTGAGACCAATATTCACTCACCCTCGGGCATTCCCACGCTAGATGTAAAAAGTCTGCCCCTGGGCTACCACATCTATCACAGTTATCTGTAGCTCTCAAGTTGAATCTGAACATTTTAACAGGAGTGTAATAGAGGCGTTGTAGGAATTTATAATGTGTAATGCGTAGCCTAGAGCTAGCAGTTATCTGCTCTGTTTGGAGGCAACAGTACGTCCATTGGTCATCCGTTATCTCACATCCTAATTCCTGAGTCCACTTAACCCGGGAGGAGCCGGGAGAATCTATTCGTTGTGTGCGAATAGTGTGGTAGAGTACAGAGACCAAGTGTCCCGGCGATGTGGCGCGTAATAGCATATGTAAAGGGTTAAATGTCGGAGGCTCCTGAGGGAATTCAGGTGTAATCGACCGTATACCTTGGCGAAGTCGGACATAGAGGAATATATCCAACGATGTGGGCTGAATATTGTGAAGTAGGCTCTCAGAGGTGCGGAACGTCCCCCCCTGATAAAGATCCCCCCATGTGCTGACTTGGATACGCTCGCATAATTTGATGAAACCTGTTTCCTGCAGCAGTGGCAGGCGTGGATGATAAATGAGTGGAAGAAGCGAGGTTCCCTATGTACTTGGAAACATCACCACATACTTGCAAATGTCACAACTCTGAAATGTCCAAATGAAGATAACATGGTGAAGGAACATAAAACAAATCAAAAATAAAGATTACCAATCACACAGAACATAATGGGCACATTCCAAAGTCAACTTTTGGCAGACACAGTTTCACACAACAATCAGAGATAAACAATGTAACTGACCGCGGTAGTCAATGTGTCCAACCTTTGATCAACAAACATCTTTGGCCTGATTTTCCATGAACTTGCCCTTCCCAGCAAAGTACCACCACATACTTCTCATCACCACATCAATAGTTGGTGTAACGTTGAAATCGATAACATGTAAAGATATACTTACACTCATGACAAGTTGTCAATGACATCCTGACGTAAGTCAACTCCTTCCTCTCCACCAGTATCATCTTCATTTGGCATATGAGGATCCTCACTCGGTGGCTCTTCATGGTCTCCATCATCTGCGATGTAAGCGACGTTCCATTGTAGGGCGGTGTAGTGAAGCATGCAGCAGGCCACGGTGATTTGGCTCACCTTATTGGTGAGTAGAGGAGGGCTCCACCAGTTTTGTCCAGACAATGAAATCAGGCCTTTAAGAGCCCAAAAGCCCACTCCACTGGCCGCTGTGTTCTTCCATGGGCCTCATTGAAGCGGACCTCCCCTGGCGTTGTTGGGTTCCTCAGCGATGCCAACAACCATGGTCAGTTGAGATAAGCTGAGTTTCCTAGATGGAAGACAAAAAAGGGCCAAAATATTGTAACACAATTCCAGATTATGCAACTAGAAATATCCCAAACAATATAATGAAAGATTGTATTGACCAACAAGATAATTCAGAAATTTAAAAACATGTAAAAAATGCATTTAAAATGTTATTTACTCTTTTTTTTTAATTAATTCATCACAAAATGCCATGAACGGAGATGTCAACAACACCGTGCTAATATTGCTTTTCAGTACACTAGCGCACTACATATAATTCTTTTTTTTCAAAAGAATGAGTGCCCATCTGTGAACTGTGAGATTGGTGCAGGGTCAACGTGACGAAGTAATACACAGAGGTATTTTCCTGTGTTTTTATTTTTTCCCAAAATAAACAAGCTGGTCTTTAGCATGAACTGAATTAACTTTTGCATCCGCTGCAGTCTCCTGGGACTTCTTCCTTTAACTTGGGGTGCTACAGCCGCCGGCTTCCCCTAGGTAAAAAGAATACAAAGTGGCAAGTAAGTCACTATTACACTGCTCAACTATTATTTAATCCGGAGCCTGCACCATGTGCAAAGAAATGAAAGAATGGAGTGGTTGGGATTGGGAAAATGAAAATAAAGATCAAGAAAAGGCCAAAGACCAAAATTAGCACTCTGTCTATACTCGAAGCAAGCAGATAAGCATGCACGGTTCATCCTGTGACTTAACGTGAACTGTAAAGGAGGTATTTAGAAACATGTGTGTCGGTTACCAATGGAAGTATGGTGAACCCAAGCAAAAACTCTTTACACCTTCCGGCCCCAATCCTGCTATGGTGGTTGCTCTTCCGCCTTTGTCCTTGCTCCCCAGGCCCTCTAACGGCTATGTATCTGCGATAGTCACTCTCCTCCTGGAACGTGGCTGGCTTGCTCGTGTGGCCGGCGGCTCTTCTGTCACCTGCAGCTCTTAGGCAAGCTGGTTCCTCTCTCTCCCAATATTCACGGCGTCGGAAAGTCCAGTCTTGGTGTCGGTCTCGTTTCTTCAAGGGGGGAGCCTATCCCTCCCTTCTTCTTCAAGGTTCTCTTCAACGTCATCTCTGGGTGTCTTCCAAGGATCCGCATTCTGCGAGACGCCAAATAACTCGTGGCTTGGGGTTTTCAGTTCCTCAGCGTAAAAGTTGTGGATGAGAATAATTTCGTAAGCGAGCGAAGCCCAATGGACAAAAGGGGGGTTTGAGAGGCTTCTGCCCCAAGAAAAGTTTGAAGAAAGGAGGAGCAAATGGTGCATTTTAAAGAACATTTGAGAAAGCAAGTGGCTTATAAAGCAATTGTGAACGTATAGCCTTGAAATATTTAAACACGATAAAAACTGTCCCATATCTTAGTGCATTAAATATGTTCAACAGTTAGTGTAGTTGACAAAACAACCATAATTTAATTTTCACTGCTCTTCCACTCTATTCTGCCTGTATGCAGAGACAACAGCGTGCACAACTATGCAAAATCCTTCTTCCACCCATAGCATCAATGTAGCCTGTCTGTGCCTGGACTGGAAGAAACCCCCAGTGGGCATTTCACAGATAATATATTTTGTTAGGACCTCGCTCGGCCTCTCACTGACTCCGCAGTCACAGAGAAGACCTCTGATCGATGATGCCTTTGTGATAAATAACGCCTTGCCGCATGATTGCAGGTGCTGCCCTGATCTGAGCTTCGAAGGCTGGGCTCATGAGATACTCAGCGAGCCAAGGGCCACAGTCCAGACGGCCTTCCAGACCAGCCTAGCAGCCGCCCACCTCACTGCAGGCATTCCTGATTGCACTGAGAAGTCCCAACTCCGGGACCGTGCAACTTTTCGGAAAGGAGAGGCTCTGGCATGACGGTCAAAGTCGCCATCGTTGGAACTGGAGAACCAAAATCGCTAGCCCTAATATCTATGGGCTTTTTTTGTGTGGGTTAAACACTGCATCCGCAGCATGCATGTAATAGCATTCACAGGATCAACCTTTTTATTCCCTCTTTTTATTTAAGGATGAGACAACTCATGCTCATCATTTTAATCACTTCACCGACCTGTGTTGTAGGCAAGATGGTGGCAAAACATGTAGTCTGCGAGCGGCAAAACCAAGCCCGGTGGTGGTGCTAAGTTGTGCGGCGGGAAGGCTATTGGGCCTGCCATCACAGGACTGCGCACACGGCAGCAACATGCAAAGACATGCAGCATGGTCGGCCGCACAGGAACAACCATGGCTGCTTGAACATGTACTGGCAGGGACGGAGGCAGTTGCTGGGGATGAGGAAACACTTAACCACTCTCAGACTCTGCTTTCTGTGAACCCCCTTCCTGGGCTCCCAGACAAGGATTCACCTCCTTGGGGTGAAAGTGTTAGAGTCAGCATAGTCTGCCATGCGGATGCATCAAGAATGTTTCAAAGCCTGCTCCTCTCCTGGTTACGGATACTGTGCAACAAACATCCTTGCAACAAACATTGAAACCACACCTAGAAGTATTCGAGTCTCGACGTTGGCTCAACATCCTGTGATTCGAGGCAAATCTGCAAAATCACTTAACCTCCCTGTGCCTACAAAAAGAACCGTGTCCTTGTGTAATGTAACGTGTAATGCACTTCAATACCTTTGGGTCGATTTATCGCTATATAAAAAAACTGAAAAGAAAAAGTAGTGGCAGGGCCCCGGAGTCAAAATTGGGCTGATGCAGAGCATTTTCCCCCCAGGAGAATAGAGGCCACCTGTGGCGCAACCCTCAGTCCTGGGAGAGTCCGATCAATGGTTGAATTCCCTGACTGTGAGCTCAAAACACCATGTGTGAACTCTAGCGCAGAGAATGTTTACGTAAAAAAACATAACTGAGAGACACTTGGAAAGACATCATTGTGGGTCTCTTGGGACCAGGACCAGATGACTGGCGTGGAGAGCTATGATAAATTACTCTGATGGCGGCCTCACCTCACCCTTATCTTTTCTACTCCCTGGGCATGGTACAGCACGAACAGTTAAGACTACTAGGAAAGGCTGCAAGAGAAAGAAAATGACCAATCACTGCTTGGCTTCATTTTAAAGCCATACAATGATTGGCCATGTTTTACTGTAAAGCCAGACCTCCCACCCCTAATGCTGCCTGACTAGCCTAGGCCTACTTAGCCAATCCTGGTGCTGCTTCTTGCGGCAAACAACATTCAGGATTGGCCGGAGCAGGCAAAATCTGTGTTCCTTAGGAGACTGGGGAGGCTGCGGCTATGATCCCCGGCTCCCTAACATTGTGCTGGTAGGAGAGGCCTCAAGTGCGCATGTCGGGTTGGTCGTAGGAAGACCCCCGTCCAACCTGACATGCGCTCTGACAGTTCACTTTAAAGACCCAGCCAGTCTGCCTGCCGTCAGCAGTGAAGCTCCACCCCCACCCACCAATGATTGAAAGCAATTGCAAAACCTACCACCTGCAGTGTGTGCACCCAGCCCGGATGAAATAAAAGCACTGAGCCGCAGCCGGGAACGAAAGCACCATTTAAATTTCTATTGTGTATTACGGGAGCCAGGGGCAACAAATATAGGGGGGCGATGCCCCCATAGAGAAACCACCCCTGGTGTAATGTGTATGTAGCTGTTGATGTGTGTTATCGTTGTATGACATATGTCTTGTGGCACACCACTGAAACTTGGTTGTGAAATTCCACTAGATACTGGAACAGTGGATTGGAATGATCCTGTGTCTTCAAAATGCAGTACTCTCATGTGTTTGTCTATTGGTATTATTGATGTGGGATTCCGTATGTGAACCAGATCTGGCTCCAGCTAATGACATGACTTAATGATCATTTGCCTATTAAATCTGATTGTTCTGAATATATCCACATCTTCCATGTTGGTAAGGTCTGGAACTGGAAATGTCAAAACTGGCACTGAGTACCAGTGACATGTATGGATTTTTATGTTAGTGCAAACATTGACAGACAATTCTTGGTCAAATGGGATAAACAGAGTAGTAGATGATGTAATGGTATTAATCTTTTGGGAGTCATTGTTGGGAACTTGAGAAATTTATTACGTACTTGCAAATTATCTATGTTCACACACTCCTTTGATTTTTGTCATTGTAAAGTTATGATTACATAAAACAAATGCATTGATAGAGTTGAGATGTACCACACCAGTCTATGAGTTTTTGAATAGTAATTTTGATTAACTAAATGTGAAGAAATAAAACAGGGTGAAAATGAACATCAAACTAAAAAGGGAAGACGTTAGTCATGGTGGATGAAACCAGAGTTGGAGAGCCAAAATTGTTTGAAATCCCAAGTCCAAAATACAGCTGGCATCAGAAAGGCAAATGTTTCCAGAAATAGTCCACAGAGTGAATGGAAGGCACACTTGAGGAAATTAGGATCAGTGCATCTTGCTGGTGATGTCAGAGATCTTGTCATCCTTATCACCTGGGAATGTGGGTGAACGTCCCCTCCTGCAGGTGAGGGGGGATCCACAGTTGCAGGGCCTGGGGTGTCTGCAGGGGGTTCTTTCTCTGGCAGGACCTCCTGTGCTGTGGCAGATGTAGATGGGACAGATGTTGTTGGACCACAGGGAGGGGTAGATGGATTTGAAATGTCCTGCACATATGGGTGTAAGAACACTGCCTGCTCTTAAAAATGTTTTCGCAACCATTCTCAAAGGGGACTCCTTCCCGTTTGCAAATGGCTTACCACCAAATTGAATTTGATGGTAAAAAGCAATTTCGGTCGCAAAACATTCGTACATGGCACAGCAATTCGGTAGTAGGGATAGACGCCCTTATCACGCCCCTTCATAATATCCAATCGCAAAACCCAAAGTGCGATTCAGTAAGTTATCGAATCGCAATTTGGGCTCTGTACATAGGAAAATGCTTTTTTTGGTCGCAAACAGCCCGATTCTGTAAATCGGGCCATTTTGTAACCAAAAAAAAGCTACATACATGCGGCCCAGAAAAGTTAGAAATTATACCCGTCAGTGGTATTGCACAAATTACCCTAACTTTTAGCAATTACAAACAGTACAACTTCAAATAAGCAAGTAATAATATGCTCTGTTGGCTAATCCCGAAAGCCCAGTTCATCAATATGCTGATGACGCCAATCTCTATTCAAGGGTATCAAGAATATCTGACTTCTTCAGCCTTAGATCCTTTCTCCGCTTCTCCAGTCCTGAATGTTGGCCTGCAGGTTCATCCCACAAACATTTGTTGTACATATGTATGTGGTATTTATAAAGTGCAAATCTAGCCAAAAAGTAGATAGACACAATACATGATTGTTGTCTTGTTTTGGCAGAACCCACCAAACTCAAATACAAACTTGATTATTTGATCTGAAGCTGCATGACATCACGTCTTCTTGCTTACACTTAGGGAAGACCCTCTACTTTAATTTGTCATTCATTGCATACATTAGCAAGAAGGTTCTAGCTTTTTGGGATCAGCTGAACCTTTATAAAATCCAGCCTTCTCTTCCTCTGCCAAATTCAACATTACGCTTCATTTTCTAGCACTAACTCCTAATTCTGTTTTGGTTAAAAGCTTTTCCATATGCTGCTACTTACATTATCGATGATGAAATGAAATTGAACAACATCCTTCCCATTTCTCAAATATCTGCCATAGCTTGCTCTGCCAGCATACTTTAAATTCAAAACCTTCTTTATTCTCTGTGAAGCGGACTATCTTGCCCACTAAATTGCTGTTTCACAGGTCCTTTGATCTACTCATAGTCCTGATTCTGCTAAGTTGAAAATCCAGAATGCTAACAAGATAGCCAGGACCTGCAGCCAGCATTGTCCTTGCTAAACAACCCTGCTCTGGAATGACCTGCCATCAAAGTGCTTGTATCTCTCTGTGTGCTGTTATGCTTCATATACCCTTGAAACTGGTGTGTTTGAGGCATGTTTGCTGTAGATACACATGCTTTGCATAAGTCCGCCATCTAGTGTTGGGCTCAGATGATTACAAGTTGTTTTTGTTTTAAGAAGTTTTCTTCGAGTCACAAGGCAGTATGACTCCTCCTCTTGGGAATACTGCGCATGGTCATCGACGCCATCTTCAGATTGTTTTTTTCCGCCCGTGGGTTTTGAATGTAGTATTTCGCGCTCCGGTTCGAGACTCCTTCAGACTCCCTTTGGGTCATTTATTCCCATTCGACTGGATTGTCTCGATCGGTCTACTTTGCTTCTCATAGAACCTTTCCGAAGCGGGTCTTCGGCTCGCTTCCTCGGCCCTCGGGCTGCATCCCGTCAGGCAAAGACTTCTCCATTTCCACACTCACAGAGAATGACGTGCTAATGGAACGCACTCCATTCCGTTTCTGTCCGAACTGCCACTCGAAATACCCTCACATCGACCAACATCCCGTTTGTAACTTAGGCCTCTCGCCCGAGCTTCGGGAAGACACCTGTGAGGCCTGCAATCCTTTTGGTCCAAAAAGACACTTCAGGATCGATGTGCAAGATGACAGGAAATGCTGCATAAACAAGCGGATAATGTCCCAGACATCTTCGGTCGACAAGAAGAGGAAGAAGAAGCTTCAGCGACACAAGAGGAATAACTCTCCAGCCATTATTCCAAGTCTGAGTCCCGATCCGAAGATGATTCGTTCGTTTTGCAGTCAGCACAAAAACAATGGACAGTGGGTACCTCTGCCCCTGATCCTAAGTCCAAACCATCGGTTTCTACTGAAATATCTGCTCACGGCCTGCCACTGCACATAAGCCATGGTGCGCACCGAAAACATGACTCCGAAGCCCCGCCCTCTGGCTCGGCTCCGAAAGTTAGGCCTATGGCAGGGGCCTCCACCTCCTCGCTCTTTGGTCTCTGCACTGAAACAAAGACTAAATATTTCGGAACTGAACATTCCTTTGTTGAAATCGAAGCTCCCACCACCGAAATTCTTTGTTTTTGGTCCGTAAATTGTTGTTGAGTATGCCAAACAAAGCCTCTGGTGATATGCCATTTAAATCATAGCATTTATAAAATGGAACAGGAAAAACAATGTAACCCCAAACTCAACTCCCGCCCTCCCTTCCCTCCCTCTTAAATCCCCCCATCCCCTCCCCCCGGTTGAGCTCTGTATGAGTTTAGGAGGAGTAAGCCAAGTCCCCTAGCGGTTCTAACTCATCAATGCAGCTCTAAGCTGTATTATGAGGGGGTTCTGTGAGTCGTAGAAGGCTCCTGTAGCTCCATGCAAAGCAAGGAAAGAAATTGGTGCTAGAGATCTGGAAAGGTGGAGCCATCTCCTTGTAATGAGAAGGATATGCGCTCCATATCCAACACGTGCCACGTTCTATATCCCAGTGGGATAATACGTTTTGCAAGGCCGCGCCCAGGGCTATGCCCATTTATCTACCCTTTCGCAATTTAAGTGGGAATGTAAACGCGTTGGTAGGCCCAAGACGACATATGCCGGAAAGCGGGGCAGTTGTGTATCAAAGTGTTTATCTATGTCGTCGACGACCCGTCCCCAATAGGATGTGCGGGTAGGGCAGTCCCACACCAGGTAAGTCAATGTGCCTAAGGACCCACAGTGTCGCCAGCAGTCAGGTTTGCGGTCTGGATTACTTTTGTGTAATCTGAGGGGTGTGAGATAACAATAAGTAGCGATCTTGGTTGCCGTTTCAATGCTAGAGACATTACGGGCTGCATGACGTGCGCAGTAAAATATGTCGCTCCATTCCTTCTGGGAAAGTGTGCGTCCCAGCTCTGACTCCCAGCACCTCTGTCCTGCGGATTTAGTTGCCGGTTCCAGGGGGTGTAAGGGATTATAGAGCTCAGTGATGAGGCGTGTGTTAGAGTTTTGGTAAGCAACCATTTTTCATAGGGGGAGAGGGGTCTGTGAATGTTGGGTCATATTGAGGGGTGCGTGACCCAAAGCTGCACCTGTTGGAAGCAGTAGCGTTCCCTTTCTGGCATTGCAAAATCAGAGCGAAGGCTCTCAAAGGTCAATGGGCCCTCCAGGTCGAAGAGATGTCCAATTCATCTGCACCCCTCTCGGTCCCATTGATGGAAGGTCATCGTGTCGAGGCCTTGTGTGAAGTCCGGATTGTTGCTGATAGGCGTGAGGGGCAACGGAAATAAAGTATGCCCGCATCTTTCGGCGGTCGAGTGCCAAGCTTTCAATGTGGCGCTTGTGACCGGAGATCTGTATAGTCCTTTGGGTCGCTGAGTCCTATGGAGGAAGGGGATCTTCCACAGTGATTGGCCGGCGATGGCTCTGTCCATGAAAAGCCAGTGCTTTTCGGATTCACTGCGGGACCATTCTAGCAGTGTTTGGAGCTGTGTGGCTCGGTAGTAGTGGTGTATATTGGGTATTCCGAGGCCTCCCTCCCAGGGGGTCTATAACTCAGTTCCCCGCGGATCCTCGGTCTCTTGTCTGCCCAGACAAAAGAGAGGAACTCTCGCTGAAGTAACTGGAGAGTACCAGGTGGGGGCTCCACGTGGCTTAGCCAAGAGAGGCCAAATGGCCTCCAAAAGTGTAGGTCTTGCCGTATTTTGAGAAGTATATGTTCGTAATTAAGGGAGGCAGTGTCCTGGGTGGAGGTTGTCAATTTAAGCCCTAAGTATGGAATTGAGTCTGTCACCCACTGTACCGACACGAATATCTGGCGGCCTCCTGAGTGGGGGGGGGAGTGGAGGGAAACCCCGAGGGCTTGTTACTTATGAACGTTAACCTTGAAGCCTGCTACCTGAGTGAAGAATTAGAGCTCGGAAAAAAGGCCGGTATTGAGGTCCGGGGGTCTTCTAGTGTTGCCATAACATCATAAGCGTAGAGACTGATGGTATGGCTCTACCCGCCAAACTGGACCTTTCTGATCTGTGGATTCTCCCGTACTCTTTGAGCCATGAGCTCCATATATAGAGCGAATAGCAGGGGGGACACTCGTGCCTCGGGTGATTGGGAAGGGAGCGGACGAGTAACCATTCACACGTACTACGGCTGTAGGGTGGGTGTAGCTACTAAATAGCCAGTTGTAGAAGAGGTCCCCTATTCCAAATTGTTTGAGGGTGATTGCCAAGTATGGCCAGTGCACCCTGTCGAACACTTTTTCAGCATCGACCGAAAGCACTACACGTTCTACTTTCTGGTGTTGGGCCTTATCGATGAGATGGAGCAGTCTCTGTGTTTTATCGCTACATTGTTGGGTTACCACAAAGCCTGCCTGGTCCTGGTCCACCAGCCCCGGCATCAGCAGCCCCAGTCTGGCCGCCCAGATCCCAGTAAAGAGCTTCAGGTCTACATTTAAGAGGGGTATTGGTCGGTAGGAAGCACAGTGTTGTCTGTCCATGCCGGGTTTTGGGAGTACAACAATAGAAGCCAGGAGCATCGTAGGGGGAATATCACAGGTGTCACCTATCGCATTTAAAAGTCTGGTTAATATAGGCGATAAAATTTTGCAGAAGGTTTTATAAAATATGGCTGAGAACCCATCAGGGCCGGGGGATTTGAGTGGTTTACGTCGAGCTATGGCGGAGATCACCTCCTCTATGTGGATTGGGTCGTCCAAGCTGGACGCCTGGTCCAAAGTCAAGTTTTAGCTTGGGTAATCACTTGAAAGTATTTCAGTGGGGTTTCCTCAGGGAGATGTTGAGCTGTGCATAGCTCAGCATAGAAGTTGCGGAACACGTGCGCTATGTGTGTTTCGTCGGTACATTCAGAACCAGTCGCATCCAGCACTGTCTGGACGGCAGCTGCCTGATGTTGGGCTCTCAATGTGTTGGCTATGAGGTGTCCACATTTATCCCCCCCCCCACATAAAAGGAATGGCACAGTCTTAGGGCAGCATATATCGCTCTGTCCAGATCTAGGCCAGCGAGCTGTGAGCACCCCACTTCCAGCTGACGCCATACTCGTGGCGCGCCCGTCCTCTTGTGGATGCGCTCCAGCTCGTGCACCTGTTTAGTGAGACCCTCTCTCTTGTCCCTCATTGGGCGCGTAAACTGAAACTAGGGTGAAAGTGTGAGTGCCTATTGTGACGGAGTGGGCCAGGAGTCTTCCTTTGAATTCAGCTTGTTTTGGACCCTCCTTCCCTCTAATGAGTGAGAGATGAGTATCACCACCCCTGCCGTCTTGGTTGTGCTTGAGGAGAAGTACTGGTGGGGGAAAGCCCTGGAGCAAAGCCTGTGTATGTCCCCAACAAGGAGGTTAGTCTCCTGTAGAAGACAGATATTGGCACCTGACTGCTCTAGGTAGGATAGGATGGCCCTCCTCTTAACTGGATTGTTCAGCCCCTTAACATTCAGAGTGAGGATTTTGGTGTCCGCTTCCATAGAAGTCAGGCCATGATAAATGAGCTGGGTAGAGCTTCGCTGCAAACTCGGGGATCCCTATCCACCCCCATTTTACAAGATGTGTGTATCTGATGGTGTTGAGTTACCTGTGTGAGAAGTCGAGCGTGTAAAGGACTCATGGCGTGAACAAAATCAAACAAACACCAACAAATTCAACAACGAGCAAACAAACAGTCATCTTGTGGTTGATCGAAGTCCAGAGCGGCATGCTCCAAGGAATAGCTGATAGAGGGTACCAGTGGCCATCGTTGCCCCGCTCCTGCCCAGGCCCAGCTCCTACCCCCCCAGCAAAGGGATTGAGGAGAGAGGTCTAGCAGTTCAGTGACCTCCACCCCCCACAGAGTATGACTGCGAGGGGCCAGAAAGGTCCTCCGCCAATGACACCAGGACTGCCTGTCTTTCTTTGGCCATGGTATCCAGGTCGGGACGCAGGCCCGGAGGCAGAGATTTAATCATTGTCCAGCCGTGGCCACTCCGACGGCTCCTGTTCGCCTTGACTAGTTGTGCACAGTCTGTGGGAGTGGTCTCAATCCCCAGCAGCTAGCTTGCCTCCGCAACTGGGTGTATTTGTCAGAGCTCCCCTTGGAATGGGAAAATCAATCTGAATGGATGGCCCCAAGAGTAAGATATGCCAGAGGCCCGCAAATGGGCAGTGAAAGGCCGGAAGACTTTGCGTTTCTGCGACGTGGAGGATGCTAAGTCCTGGTTTAACGTAGGTTTCTGGCCTTTGAACTGGAGCGTGGCATTGCCTCTGGACTTGCAGAGAATGCGCTCCTTGAGTTGGAAGTCGTGGACGCATGTTAATATATCGGCTGGTGGGGCTAGGGTGGCTTTTCTAGGGTCCACTCGGTGGGTGCGGTCTAATTTGATTTGAAAGTCTGGAGGCTCTCCCAGAACTGCACAAAAGCTACGAAGGCCTCTATGCTTGTGTCTCCGCCCCGGTCGCAATGCCCCGAATGTGTATGTTATTGCGCCGGGAGCGGTTTTCTAAGTCCTCCGTGTGGGCATGGAGATCTAGATTTTGCTCATGCAGCCGATGGCCTCCTGTTGGAGGCCTTCTATTTATTCATCTCTGCTAGTCTCGTTATCCTCCAGGGTGCTGATCCGGTCGCCCAGGGAGTCAAGACCTCTCTCAGGTCAGTCGAGAGCTCCTTTTTCATTGATAAGAGGTCTTCCCATAGAGATGTAAATATTGACTCAATAAGGGTGCGACTGATCGGGGCCTCTGGTCCATCCACCTCCCCAGGGTTATCCGCGTTCCTTTGTGGGATAAGGCCCTCAGAAAGTGAGCCAGACGTTTTAAGAAGCATGTCCTTCACCAACCTGTCTTTTCTCACCTTGCCGGTGGCCAATATGTCCTGGCATCTTCTGGAAGTCTAGGTGGCTCACAAGTATTTGCGGGGCTCCGACGCCTCGGGCCCCACAGCCCCCGACAGCCACGTCTGGCTTTTTTCCTGGGGGAGCCTGCCCACACAGGGAGCCGATATAAGAAGCAGTGTGACCGTCAAGGGTCCCAATCCCCTCCGCCGCTTCTGCAGTCTCTCTGGCTCGGTAGCAAGGGGCAGTTCGTCAATGTAGCTGACCAGCGGGGACCTCCTGGGACAGCCACGCTCTCCGTATTGGTGCAGCAGGAATGGATGGGCCCCGTCTCAGGCCCTTCGCATGGACTCTAGGGCCTCTGGCTCGCAAACTGTGCCACAATAGTTGGAGTGTGGAGGGAGGGATGGACCCAGCCGAAATCCCCCCACCCCCAGTTCCAGCACCCCCATCGCAGCTCCCCCTCGCCTCATCACTGGAGCCCCTCTGTCGCCTCAGGGAGGGGGGCCCCCAAAGAGGGTCATTATTGGGGACCCCCTCCAACCGGATCAGGGGCACTCGGGCCCCATAGCTCCCACCAGGCCCGACTGGCGAAGTATGTCCGCGGCCTCTGCATTACCTGGGCGTTGGAATGTGAAGGGTGGGAAGGCCCAGCTGCCAGCCTCTTCACTCCAAGGGCTCCACTTTGCTCTAAACACCGCTGCGGACCCGGGCCCCCCACCCACCCCGGATGCCATCCTCTGCATCCCTCTCACCAAACGTGGCCCAGCTCCAAGGGCCGACCCAGCACCTCTGGTGCAGTCACCCCACACCTCCTCACCGGGGTTCCTCTGCTGCTTCGGGGAGGGGGGCCATCAACAGATGGTCATCGTAAGAGACCCCGGCCAGCTGGATCGGGGTCGCCGGTGGCCTCACAGCTCCCGCAAGGCCGGACCACTGATCATGGCCCGCGATCTCCGCTACACTCAGGCACCCTCTAATGCTTGGGTTGGCCGCTGTATTGTCCGGAGTGCTGCTCCTCTCCGCCTCCCCACTGCACACTCCGAGGGGGTCCGGCCCCGGCTCTGCTCCCAGCCGGATTCACTGTCTATGTGGATACGCAGCTTTGCTCCGTTACCAGAGTGCCGCGCCCATGCAGCCGCAGACGAGGATCGCACCAGCTCAGCCTACCCTGCTGTCGAGTTCACGGAAACAGCACCCCCACCCCCCCAGACGTTGGGGGGGGGGTGTCAGTCGCGGCCCGTCATCTGTGATGGCCCCGGTATTATGCTGGCTTTATTCAGGGCCGGCCTGGGCGCGAGGGGAGAGACAAAAAGGCACGTCTTACCGAGTCGCCATCTTGCCCACGCCCGCAGCATGTGAGTTTTGAAGAGGCGTTGGACATTCCTGTTTAACCTGTAAGGAAGAAGAGGAAGGATGCTGCAACTAGTCCATTGCACATTCCTATTCCCACTTCACCGCTACCACAAACACCTCCTCCACCACCTACTCCACTACCTCACTCACCACATTTATCTGAGGCAGGTAACATATCCCCTCAGTTTATAATAGGGGAGGATCAGGATATCCTAGATGATTCATAAACGGGGGATCCTTGGGATATTTATGATATTGAGCCTCAAGCAGACACTGATCCAGACTTGTATTCTACTCGCCCATCACCACCTGATGATGCCTCTTCTTATCAGGACTTAATAGCATGTGCAGCAACGTACCATCAAGATCCTTTATATAAAGATTGTATAGAGGAAGATTTTCTTTTCAAGACTTTGGGGCCGATTCCGATCTCGGCCGGTAGGGCTCCGAATCGGATTCGGCTTAACCGGATCCGATTCGGAGCCCTATTGCCCGACCGATTCGTACGCGCGTCCGGGTGAGCGAGTACGATGCGAAATCGCCGACCGACTCGTCCGGGCATCCCGACCGACTCGTTCCCGGGTCTAACCGCACCGACCGACTCGCTCGGACTCGACTCGCACCGCGCAATGGAGACGTTCCCCGGCCGGGTAAGCACGATGCGCGCTGCGAGCAGTCCGACCGAGCCGCGCACTCCGGCTCGAAAGAGCAGTCGGAGCCGTACTTTGGGGGTCCGTGTCGGACCCCCTGTACGCGTAGCCGCGCGAGTCGCACACAGGGGGACCCATGGGTCCCCCTACCTGTGCCTGTACGGCGCGAGTCGCTCGCCGCGTACACGCTGTAGGGGGCGCCCTTGTCCGCCTCGCACCCATTGGAGTCAATGGGAGCCCGCGTACGCGTTGTACGACAGGCTCCCATTGACTTCAATAGGAGTCCGACCGACTCGAGTCCGATGGCATACGTGCGCATCGTACTCCTTCGGTCGGGCTGCACGGGTCCGATTCGGTCGGAAATCTCTCCGGGTCCGGCTCGGTCGGAGAGATTTCCGGCCCGAATCGGAATCGGCCTCTAAGTCTACTTCACAGAGAGGGGCACAATACTTCCTGTTACTTAAGGGTATGATAAGTCATTCTGACGAAATCTTTAAAGACCCAGTCAAAGCAATGATAATTACTCCATGCATTTACAAAAAGTACAAGGCAGCACCATCAGACACCATTTTTATTAAAGACCAACTCACCCCAGACTCTTTGGTAGTGTTAAATACCAGGAAAAGAGCAAACTCACAAACAACTGGAGATGCACCACCTCCAGAAAAAGAATCGAAGCTCATAGATACCTTTGGTAAAACAGTTGCGGCACAAGCAGCTAATCATTGGCGTATAGCCAGTAGCCAAGCTTTATTAGCAAGGTATGACAGGGCCCACTGGGACAAAATGGAGGGGCTCCTCCAACATCTCCCAGAGGAGCACAAAAAGAGGGATCAAGAAATAGTGAATGAAGATAAACATATTATTAACAGTTCTATTAAGTGTGTACTAGATGCAGCTGACACCGCTGCTAGGGGTATTAACACCACTATTCTATTACCTAGGCACGCATGTCTAAGGGTGTCAGGATTTAAACTTGAAGTACAGCAGGCCATATTGAATCTCCCATTTGCTAAGAAACACCTTTTTGGGCCACAAGTAGACACAGCCCTTGAGCCCTACATATTAACACCTACAGTGGTTCTTTCCATAGGCCCAATTACAAACAAGGTGCCAAAACTGCCACCACAGATACCTCTGGGGTGCAATACAAAAATCAGGAACAAACCTCTCCACCTAGAACTTTCTACAGAGGTTCCTATAGAGGAAACAATTTTAAAGGAAGAGGCAGTGAAACAACACTCGTTCTTCAAATGTGAATAACAAACAATTACTTCCTTACCATTCCCCAGACCATCTAACACCTGTCGGGGGTCGTCTTCAACAGTTTCTCAACAACTGGAAGTCAATCACAACAGACCAATAGGTCTTGGACATTATCCAACATGGTTATTGTCTGGATCTCATAACAACTCCTCCAAATATTCCACCTCGCAAACACAAACTATCTGTACAACATCAAACCCTTTTGCAAAAGGAGATCTCAGCTCTATTACACAAAGGAGCAATAGAAATAGTTCCACCACAATTTCAAGGAACAGGAGTATATTCACTATGTTTCCTTATACCCAAAAAGATGGGTCCCTACGACTAATTCTCGATCTCAGGCCATTAAATCATTACATCATATCAGAACACTTCCATATGGTAACTCTACAAGAGATCATTCCATTATTACAACAAGCATTTGCAATGCAATAGGTCTCTCATTTACGCGAGTTTGAGCTATTGGCATTGTAAATGACAATGCCTTTTATTTATGTTTTGGTTTTTAAAACATAAATAAAACGCATTGTCATTTACAATGCCAATAGTTTAAACTCGCGTAAATGCGAGACCTATTGCATTGCAAATGCTTGTTGATTTAGCAGCACCAAGCATGCTGGGAATGGGAGTTTTACTTTTGTATTATAGTCTAGGCCTACAACTCCCTTCATGCTTAGGGTTGGTGGCTGAAACACTGTGGCTCGGCGGAATGCCCCCTCGTGTGGGTCCATTTGACAGCTACAAAAGTTTTCGTTGTCTTGGATGTTCAGCATAGCCTGGGCATTGAAGTGACATCACTTCTAGGGCAGCACATTAAGTACCCTTAAACTGGGCATTAGTAACACCTCCTATTTACAGCACCTAGAAACTGAAACGTGTAGTATGTAACGCTATACAAAACAAGTTATTATTATGGGCAGTTTTCTGTACCGTGTGTAGAGCTGTCCCCACAGCACCGAAGGAGTTAAGACCTGAAGTGGTCCGTTCTGGTCTTCCAGCACCAAAACAGTTAAGACCGTAAGTGGTCCGTTCTGGTCTTCCCTGCCCCCGTGTCCTTTGCGTGTGGCTTTACAGTAGGTATGTCCTTCAGAAGCTGTAATCCCGTGCCATGGGCGTGATTCCCGGGCTGTTGCAATTATGGTGAGAGAGCCCCACCTATTAGTGTTCAGTGATTAATGACAAGTCAATAATAAATAATTACCGTACCCACTGCAGGGAACAAGCATTACATTGTCTCTTACGGTGCTTACATACCAGGTGTATATGTACCAACTCCACTGTACTTCTCCCATCGACTTTAGAAGGATTAAACGCTGAGTCGGCCCTGTCTGGATTGAAATCCGTGGCCTTCAAATTACTAGAGCTCAGCAGCTACTGAGTTACCTCGCTTGTAACTCGCTGCCTGCGCTGCTTGGAGCTGAAACCGGAGCCGTGCGGAAACACTCCTTGGTTTAGAAGCACTCACCTCGGGCTCCGGTTTCATGCTGAGACGAGGGTGTGAGGGCCTGAGGGCCCGAGGCAGCTGCTGCCCTCTTTTGGAAAGGTCAAGCCTGGCTCCTGATGCATACTGCTACAAGGGGTTTAGGTTTACAGGCCAAGACGAGATGAAGGATAGAGATAGGAGAGTGTAGCATCGGGGTTGGCAAACAGACGAGAAATGGGACAGGGTATGATGAAGCTGTAGATTTATTTCATAAGTACAAAGCGCAAAGGACCCAGGGCAATCAAAGCTGGCTGCTCAAGTCAGGAAACAGTCCAACTGCATTCTCTCGGTCACGTACAATAAAGACTCCATAAGAGAACACAGAATCAAACATTTCAAACATTGTAAAGATACTAATCTAACCTAACAGATCTCTGCCGACAAAGAGGAGTGGTGGGGGCGGGCACACGGAGATAAGGAGGCACTGCAGCTCCCGCCCTGCGCGCCGCTGCTCGCTCCCGCAGGCAAAACGCCGGGGGGAGTGAACCTTCTCAGAAAAGGTGGGACATGCACCCACCTTTAGCCATTAGCTGGCTTTGATTCTGAAAAGACACACGCAAAAGCCAATCCATTGCATGGGAGGAGTCAGACCCACACAGAGTAGAGAAGAGTAGAGACAAAAAGCCTCGCAGCGCATGCGCGCTGCGCTAGGCTCGACCTAAAAAGGAGATTTTATGGCGGCTTTAGATCTAAAGGACGCCTATTTCCACGTACCAATTCACCCTGCACACAGGAAATACCTCAGATTTCTATTTCAAGGAAAACATTATCAGTTCAAAGTTCTTCCATTGGGAATTACTACAGCACCAAGAGTCTTGACAAAGGGTCTAGCAGTAGTAGCTGCACATCTACACAGGCAAAATATTCATGTTTTCCCATATCTAGACGGCTGGTTAATCAAAGCAACCAGCTACATTTTTTTGCAACCAAAGCACTAAAAAACTCTAGATTTGCTGCATCAACTAGAGTTTAGTGTCAATCTACAAAAATCTCCTCATCTACAACCAGCCAAAACTCGGCGCCATCTTGAACACACAATCAGCACTAACATACCCAAACACAGACAGGGTACACAACATAGTAACATTAATTCAACAGTTTAAAACAGGAAATCAACTTCCTGCAAAAACATTCCTCAGACTTCTAGGCATGATGGCATCCTCAATTCACATAGTTCCACATGTCCGACTACTTATGAGACCTCTACAACAATGTCTCTCTCAACAGTGGACTCAATCACTGAGTCACCTTCACGATCCAGTGTTGGTAGACAGCCGCACAAATCACTCTCTACAATGGTGGAAACCACATAATTTAACCAAAGGGTGGCCGTTTCAGGACCCAGTTCCCCAAATAATACTCACAACAGATGCTTCCCTAACAGGTTGGGGTGCACATTTCCACAACCTCACTATTCAGGGAATATGGGATTCCAAATGCAAGAGTCTCCATATCAATCACCTAGAGCTGCAAGCTGTTCATCTAGCAATGAAAGCCTTTCTACCTCAGCTACAACACAAAGTTGTCCTAATTTGAACAGACAATATGACAACAATGTATTATTTTCAGAAACAGGGGAACACACTCTCTCCAATTATCTCAAGTAGCACAGAAAATATGGAGATTAGCAATATATCACAACATTTGTCTTCTAGCAGAACATGCCCCAAGGACAAGCAATCAAATTGCGGACTTTCTAAGCAGAAATGAACAAAAAGTCCTTGAATGGGAGAGTCACCCCAATGTTCTTCAACCATACTTCGACAAGTGGGGTTTCCAGACATAGACCTGTTTGCAACAAAAGAAAATGCGAAATGAACACACTTCGCAAGCAGGTAGTCACACCATCAATCCAAAGGCTCTGTGGACCAACTGGCCAGGGGTATTTGCATATGCTTTTCCCACTCTCCCACTACTTCTATTACTGGTCAGGAAACTCAAACAGACATCTCTCACCATGATACTAATAACTCCAACATGGGCTCGACAACCATGGTTTTCAACACTACTGGAACTATCTTTAGTCCCACACCAGAAGCTTCACCTGAATCCGGACCTTCTCACACAGAACCACGGAACACTAAGACATCCCAATCCCAAAGAAATTAATCTTGCAATTTGGCTCCTGAATTCTTAGAATTTGGATACTTAAATTTACCTCAAGAATGTATGAACATTCTTAGAGAGGCTCGTAAACCAACTACAAGGCAATGTTATGCAGCAAAATGGAAACGCTTTTTTATCCTTTGTCACAAACAAAATGCTAACTCTCTTCAGGCAAAGGTACAAACACTTATTTTATACCTATTGCATTTACAAACTATAGGATTAGCATATACATCTATAAGATTATATCTTGCAGCTATTGCAGCATATCTCCAAAATAGACAGCACATATCAGTGTTTGAAATTCCTGTTTTAAAAGCTTTTATGGAGGGACTTAAATGAATCATTCCTCCTAGACTTCCAACTCCCCCAGCATTGAACTTAAACATTATCTTAACTAGATTAATGAGTCCTCCTTTCGACCATTACATTCTTGTCAATTGCAATATCTTTCCTGGAAACTTGCCTTTTTAATCGCCATCACTTTCTTAGAAGAGTCAGTGAAATTCAGGCAATAACTCTAGAGACAGGGTAGTGCTTAGAACTAACCTTAAATTCCTACCAAACGTCGTTTACAATTTCAATATTAATCAATTTATTGATTTACCTGTTTTTTTTCCCACAACCAGATACAATTGCAGAAAGGGCATTACACACTTTAGATGTGAAAAGAGCATTGATGTATTACTTCGACCGGACTAAATCATTTAGTAAAACTAAATAATTGTTTGTTGCCTCTGCACCTCCTCATTTAGGAAAAGCAATTTCAAAATCTGGCATTTCAAGATGGATAGTTAAATGCATCCAGACATGCTATGCAAAAGCTAAACAACTTTTACCTGTTCGACCAAAAGCAAACTCCACTAGAAAAATTGGAGCTTCTATGGCTTTTTAGGGAACATTCCTATTGCTGATATTTGCAAAGCAGCAACATGGTCTACTCCACACACCTTTATAAAACATTATTGTGTGGCTGTATTTGCACGCCAACAAGCCAATGTTGGTCAGGCAGTACTTTAAACTCTTTTTCAAACAACTGCAACCCCCACAAGTTAACCACTGCCTAGGGAGAGGGACTGCTTTACAGACTATGCAAAGCATGTGTATCTACTGCACACGTCTCAAACGGATTATGTTACTTACCCTGTAAGCATCTGTTCTTGGCATGTAGTGCTGTAGATTCACATGTGCCAATCCTCCTCCCCAAAAATTCTTGTGTTGGTTGCAATTCATACACTTTATTTCATACTAACGCATGGACATCTCAATACGTACATATACAGCATTCTCACATTCTCACCTACCCACAGCAAAACAATCTGAAGATCACGTCGATGACCATGCGCAGTATTCCCAAGGGAGTAGTCACACAGCCTTGTGACTCAAAGAAAACTTCTTGGAACAAAAACAACTTGTAATCATCCGAGCCTAACACTAGATGGCGGACTTATGCAACACATGTGAATCTACAGCACTACATGCCAATAACAGATGCTTACAGGGTAAGTAACATATTCCTTTTCATTAACTGCTACCATCACTTGTGATTGCACAGGCGGCTACTATTACTGAGGCTTTTTAAAGTGACATGATCCTTGTATAAAATAAATACTACCTATTTAATTTCTGGAGAGACATGTTGTGATTCTTCCATTTACGTGTTGTGTAGCACTGCCAGCAATGCAATGTCCACAGCTGTGAGCTGTGAAGCAGTCATCTTAATAATCGTGGTTTATTTTATCATTCTACACCAACTTATGTGTGGTGGTAAACGCTGGTGAAATAAATTGGATTTGTTGCAGATTGTTTCCCTTTTGATAGACCATATTCTGTGCTTGTGATGTAGAGGAATAAAACTATTGGTGCACTTGGTCCTGCAGGTTTATTTGCCACCTTTATTTCAGAAATTTCACAAACCACTAAATCAGCATAGATTTGAAGAAATACATTTGCTGGCTAATGAAGGATGATTGCAGGCAAACACAGTCCCTTTGTGAAAGATGATCACATGTTCAGATCCAACAGAATGACAGTGAACAACAAAAGAGCTGAGTTGATCTTTAGAGAGTGTGCTTGGGCGCATGGGTAATAAGGAAGATATTGTGTTGGATTTTTCACAGGCTATTTAAAAGAATAGGACTGACTGAACCTATTTTATAATCCCAGCACTGATGTACAAGCACGTATTTCATATCCCTGGATTTGGCACCAATCTAATTGCTGGAACCTCTCACTTCCAATTGCATGTTCAATGTGCTGTATTTTCTAATGATATTGTATGACCAAATATTGACAAGAAAAATATTGTTCCACAAAAATATTGCAGAAAAATATCAAGGACCAAAATATGGGCTTTATGTACTTGTAATATAAAGTACAAGAATATCAACTACAAAAACATTGTGTACAAAAATCCCCAAATTACCTAGGTTAGTGTATTTTTAATTTAATACATTTAAAAAAGCATGTTAACATTAATTTAATAAATTTAAAACGCAAGCTATACAAATACATGTAACTTTAAAATAACTTAAAATAACTTTAAAAAATATGAAAAAATCGAAAATGAAATTATAAACAAATATATGTGTTATTCTGAATAAAAATTTCATAATTTATAGCATATAATAATAACCAATGTACACATATATACATGTTCATAAAAAATTAACATATACTATACAATTATAATATAATTAGAAATATAATATAAATAATGTATACAACATACTAATAAAGCATGTAATAGATTTTAAAACAAAGTGACTAAAACTAATATTTGTTAAACACTAAAACACAATATTTTTTTAATATATAGTTTTACATTAAATGCTTTCAAAATAATTCTTACAAATACAGGAAGAAATGAAAAAATAACCAAACTACAATTCCATTCTAATACACTACTATGATTGCAATCCTACAAGATTTTGGAAAAATAATGAAATCTTGATTGGGGTAGATCAGATTTAATCTTCTAAGTCCAATTTAAGAGACGGGGAAATGTATTCATTAGGGTATCAAATGTAATATTATTACTCCAGCCAACATTGGGGAAAGTACATACATTAGATGGGGGTGGGCAGATTAACTAGTCAAACTCTATTATAGCAAACATTGGGGAAAGGTTATAAATAGGTGGGGTCGAATTTGCTATTCGAACTTCAGTCTAACAAATGTTAGAGAGAGGCACACATTGATTAGGGCTTACAAACATTGGGGAAAGTGCTTTTACAAATCTCATTCCACACTAACATTCATTGCAGAAAAAGCATATATTTGGGGGTTCACATTTGCCACACCCATAAAATATAATGACCCCCTCCAAAAATAACAAACAATGGCATATTTTCTTTACCAAAAATTGACTTCATTTTTTTAAGCAAGTATAAATAAAAATATTTAATAAAAAGAATATTAAAACTGTTTCAAAAATCTGTATATTTTAACTCGCTCATAAAACATGCGTTAAAAAATTATCTGACTTAAAATAACTTACAAAACCTATTTGTTAAATATGTATTTTGGTAAATTAAAAAAACTATTGAAAAATGCAACTAATCCACAAAATACTTCACAACCCACTCAAAAAAAAATATTTATAAACATGATATAAAATACTTCTCAATTTAAAAATCAAATACCATACCAATTAGTTTCAAATTTAAACATCAACATAATCAATAGAAGATTACGTTTATTTCCGGTTTAAAATTGTTTATTTAAACAATTACCCATCCAATCTCCAAATATTCGACAAGATTTCAAATTGAGCTCAACATTTAAATAAATGAATAACAATTTAAACATTTAACATATTATTCTATTAAATTAATCAATATAATTAAAAAACTACCCAACCGATACCCCAATAAACCCTGCAGCATGAACTTAAATTTAATACATAAAAAACAATGAAAAATATAACATAATCAACAGATTAATGAACTAACATTATCTGATATGTAATTTATGAATCACTTCTACCCACCCAATCTCCCAATAAAACCCAAAATAGAAATGTAATACATAATAAAAAAATTAAAGTAAAAAGATAGAACATAATTAAGAAATTAATTACTGCGCATAAATTAATATGTATTCGAAAAAACTTTTACCCACCTCATCTCTCAGTAAACACAACCCAAAAATATATACATTGCAATATTTTTTAAAAAGTGAATTCAAAAGAATATACATAATAGAGTAAAAACATAAAAAATCAATAAAGCACTACAATGACACATAAAACAATTAAAAAACCATATACCTACTTTCAATATTTTGATCCACAATATTTTTGTACACCTGATATTTTTACCATGATATATTAATCACATAATATTTTGAGCTCCTATTTAGGTGGAATACCCCGAATGGGTGTATATATATTATATAGGAGGTAGTGTATATACCCATTAGAACATTATTACCTCAAATTTTGTCAGTGACTGTTGTACTTATTCAAGTTTAATCTGTGCTCTTAAACAGAAAACTTTTATCAATTTGCTAATCTTTCAGATTCAGGCCAACTAGGAAAAGATACAATTTGAGTCCTTCACGCTTATGAGTTTACATTTTTTCTGTTTTGTTGAAATTTGTTTCTTTTTGCTTCAGGTTGCAATACCTTTCATTAGATCAAGTGAGAAGGTGCAAGTAATACATAGCACATTAGATTTTGAGATCACAGTTATTACTTTTTTTTTTTGCTTTTTTACTTGTGAGTGTTTTAAAGGGCACACAAGGTTGAATCACCTCTAGTCTTTTTCGTTCCCCACAGTTGGAGCATGAGAACTTATGCCAAATGAAATGGTTATCTCAGATATTGTATTAAATGACAAATGCATCTTGTGTAGCAGGAAAATGATTTAATGGGGCATTCGATTCTCTTGACCTAATCCTGCATCACCCATAACGAGTGTACGAAAACAGGCTTTTTTCAGGTGTCACCCCACTTTTTGCCCCATTTGGACTACTAGCTGATGGTTTATGACTCTGAAAGTGCACTGGAGCTTGCTAACTGTAGTGTCTTCCCAGCCTGGGTGCCCAGCAGTGACCACACCACACATGGAGCTTAGTATTACACGTTTTCACAGTTGAAGGTATGCCACTGACATCATCACAATGCACAAGAGATCAAAGTCTAGTCCTCATAAAATTAGGGTTGAAGATCACCAATACAGTTTTTAGAAAGATCCAACATAGTAGTGTGGATATCAAGGATGAAAGCCCAGGAGCCAAAATGGCTTATGAAGCCAAATATCTGTCCTAGTAATTAAACACTTGAGTTTCACAGATTATCTGCTGGATACCATACCTACATGCAATCTGCTGTCCAGCCTTGATAGAAGTCCACAAGACTTCAAATGTCAACCTCTTTAAAGATTTGTATTCATTAAGTCTGAGTCAACACTGCTCATGCCATTCAGACTTGGGTCCCGTGCTCGCTCGATCCAGAGACAGTCATCCATTTTATCTGTCCCTCGTTGCCCTAGGAAGGTCATCTGCATGTTGGAGGTATAGACCCCAACACCATCTTATCAGGTCACAAAAGTCACTAAAACCTTTTTGAGACTAACTGGGATTATAACTGGTGATGTAAAAGACAAACGTCTAGGGATGTAAAGGATACGCCTGCTAAGTCCCCCACTGTATTTTTATCAAGTTAGTTATCCCCTTATTATACTGAGACTATCAGAGGGAGATGCATGGAATGACTGAAGCAGTCCGGTCTCCTCAATTGCAATATTGGTCAAGAGACACCAAGGAAACATAGCACCATACTAAAAGGAAATCACAAAATCCACTCCATATACCTACAATAATAGAACGGTTTAAGCAAACACCTTTGCGCCGGAGTGAAGGCATTAAAAACATCACTTCTGAACAAGCCTTTTTGGAAAAACGTTATTGTTGTTGCAAGACATGGGGATGTCATGTCCTTTCCTCTCATAGTATTAGAGCAATACGGTATGAACTGAAACCATACATCCATGACAGTTGGTAAACACCTGGCAACTTGTGCCGTCCTGTTTGCCCGTATCAAGGTATTAAGAGTTGACAATTTCCAGGCCCCGTAATAGACACAGAGGCAGACAAAATGAGGAAATTGATGAGCCACAGTCTCAACAGAAGTATTATTATGATCATTTAATTCATTCTCATTATTGCACAATTGGCAATCTTTATGCCTATAGGTGTGCTTCCATGCCAAAATGTGTTTCATGAAAGTGATTTACTTAAGGGTGGGCGTAGTTGGCGGAGTACCACTACACGGAATTCTGCGGAGTTGAACAAAAACTCTGTGAACTCCGCTCCACAACTCTGTTCCGACTCATCCCAATTAATAGGACAGAAACTTCACATACCCTTGATAAAACAACAAGTAATTCTATCTTTACATGCAAAAATGCATATAGTCATCTCACAAAAGTGAAAATGAAAATACAGCAAGCAGTGAGAGGGGTGATGATTTTGGGGTCCTCCCTAACCTAGGGAGAGAACCAAGCAGATGCCTTGAACACAAAGAGCACATCATGGTGAACGATTCGGTGGTGGTCCCATACTCCTAGGACCACCCCAAGCACAGTTATGGGCAAAAATACAATCCCAACCAAAGGCCATTCAAAGCATTATGGGGCGAGATTCTAGAGTGCAGCGAATATTATAGTATCAAATATCAGAACATTCCTCAAGCAGCAGGCTCTCCCGGCTCAGCTGAGAGCTAATACTATAATATTCACTGCACTCTAGAATCTCGCCCCATAATGCTTTGCTAGGCCTTTGGTTGGCATTGTATTTTTGCCCATAACTTTGCTTGGGGTGGTCCTAGGAGGATGGGACCACCACAATCGTTGAACATGATATGCTCTTTGTGTTCAAGGCATCTGCTTGGTCCTCCCCTAGGTTAGGGGGACCCCAAAATCATCACCTCTCTCATTGCCTGATATTTTTCAAAGCTCACTTTTGTGAATTGGTTATATGCTTTTTAGCATGTAAAGGTAAAGTTGTTTTATCAAAGGGTTGTGAGTGCAGTAGCTTACTCCAGAGTTTTTGCAAGAATTTGTGTTTTCAATGTAATGCGTGAAACTCCCCTCATCTCATCACAATTAATAAAACAGAAATCTCACATACCTTTAGTGAAACAACAAATAACTCTATCTTTACATACTAAAATGCATATAGTCATCTCACAAAAGTGAAAATGAAAATATAGCAAACAGTACCTTTAGATAAACAACAAATAACTCTATCTTTACATACTAAAATGCATATAGTCATCTCACAAAAGTGAAAATGACAATAAAGCAAGCAGTGAGAGAGGTGATGATTTTGGGGTCCTCCCTAACCTAGGGAGAGAACCGAGCAGATGCCTTGAACACAAAGAGCACATCATGCTGAATGATTCGATGGTGGTCCCATCCTCCTAGGACCACCCCAAGCACAGTTATGGGCAAAAAAAAAATACAATCCCAACCAAAGGCCCTGCAAAGCATTATGGGACGAGATTCTAGAGTGCAGTGAATATTATAGTATCCAATATCAAAACATTCCTCAAGGGGCAGGCTCTCCCGGCTCAGCTGAGAGCTAATACTATAATATTCACTGCACTCTAGAATCTCGCCCCATAATGCTTTGCTGGGCCTTTGGTTGGCATTGTATTTTTGCCCATAACTTTGCTTGGGGTGGTCCTAGGAGGTTGGGACCACCACCGAATTGTTCAGCATGATATGCTCTTTGTGTTCAAGGCATCTGCTTGGTCCTCCCCCTAGGTTAGGGGTGACTCCAAAATCATCACTCATTGCCTAATATTTTTCAAAGCTCACTTTTGTGAATTGGTTATATGCTTTTTTTTTTTTAGCATGTAAAGATTAAGTTGTTTTAGCAAAGTGTTGTGGGTTCAGTAGCTAACTCCGCTATGTGGCCGAGTCAGAATTTTTGCATGAATTCCGTGTTTTCAATGTAATGTGTAGTTCACAAATCTCTGCAACCTCTGCTGGCATAGTTCACAAATCTCTGCAACCTCTGCTGGCGGAGCGGAGTTCATTGCCCATGGTTAGATTTACTCATCAGGCCAGCATCATATTTCTCAATATATTTACTTGTTCTTAGTGTCCGGTATTGAGTGTCCATGACACCAACATGTATTAATGATTGTTAAGCATATCTCCAAATCTTTTCTGAAACAAGGAAGAGACCAGAGTTGGGGAACAGTGCCCTCAAATCTCCGAACTGTCCCTGGCGTGGGTTTCCTTGAGCAAGAAGAGGATTTCTCCTACCTGTGGTATTTTTAGTGTTTGTTACAGGAGGATCACTTGGGTGATCTTTCACTGTCGGGAGGCCTGCCTCAAGAAAGTAAGAAGGACTGTTTTGGGATATATCTTTACGGCCCTTGCCAGAGAAAACTAGGACATCTGCTCTATGATCGCCAGGGCTGCCTAGACGAATAGGAACAGCAGGCTGAGGGGTCATGGATTGATGTCAAAACCAAATGTGATGTTGTGTGGTTCAATAAGGACATCATCTTAAGACCCCCATCAGCAGAGTTTAAGCCCTAAGATCTAATGAGATAACATTTGACACAGTCGTTGTTGCATTCACCGAGGAAATTAATCAATAGATATTGATGAAGAGTTCCTGACCCATGTCAGTAAGGCGGGGGAAGGAGTTGGGGAGTGGTAAACATGAACTGAAGCCAGTGCATATAGTGATGCCATATATGGTTTGATGTCCTCACGTTCTGGACGAAGTAAGTTGTATTTAGAGTTGGGTGACACCACATTGCAGTGCTGTTGAGGTATTGCTGGAGGAAAAAAGTTTCCTGGATCCAGTCTTGCACCTGGAGGATATTCACAAGGTTGATGTATGATCTGAATTTCCTCCCACAAAGCATTGACCACTACAACCGCCACCACCATCACTCCATCCATCCATCTGTATCATCCATTAATCCATCTATCCATCCATATCATCCATCCATACCATCTATTCATCCATCTATCCATATCATCCACCTGTCCATCCATTCATCTATCTATCCATATCGTCCATCTATCCATTCATCTCCATCCATTCATCCATCTCATCCATTCATCTCTATACATATCGTTCATTCATCAGTCTATCCATCCATATAATCTTTTCATCCATATATCCATCCATCTCCTCCATATCATCCATTCATTCACCTATCCATCCATCATCATCCATATAATCCATTTATCCTTCTCCATCCATCTCATCCATTCATCCTTCTCCAGCCATATCATCCATTCATCCTTCTCCAGCCATATCATCCATGCATCCATATAGATCATCCATCTACATCAATTCATCCATCTACGTCATCCGTCACATCAATGCATCCATATAATCCATTCATCCATCTCCATCATTCCATCCATCACCCATCTCCATCAATCCATTCATCCATCTATCCATCTACATCAATCAATCCATATCATCCATTCATTCATACCCATCACGCATCCATCTCCGCCATCCACCCATTCATCCATCTCCATCATCCATGCCTCTTCATCAATACATCCACATCTTCCAGTCATCCATCATCACCACCACCTCTATTGTTATAGCATTAAAGGCCGTGTGGCAACCAAGTGCTGTGAAAGCAGTTCAGTTAAACTCAAAGAAAAACAGTCAATCAGAACAGCAGAACTTTCAGAGCTCTCCTATACAGGAATAGCTGAGTCGTAGGTCTTGGCTTATCAGGCAGGGCAGTCTCAAATCAGAAACTCCTTATCTCCGCAAAGTCAAACACGCTATGTACAGGCTAAAATATTTCAGTCTGTTGGGATCCCTCAACTTGAATTCGCATCTTGCTCCACCTTCCTCCTCTTATTCAAGCAACAACTCAAAACTCGCTTGATACAGCTATGGTACTAAAGAGATGTTACTAGCTTCTGCTCTCAACCCCACTCCTAATCGATTAGGTTGTGAAATGAAAAGACACTTTGTGCTAATGCAGGCAGTTACAACTGTCTGCGCCTAACTTGTCTCCTATAACTAGAAGACTATTGCCTGAATATGTACTCAACCTGGGCTTCGTCCTTCTGCCCTATGCCTATGCTCTGCAAGCCACTTCTCATAGAACAGGTTCCATGACAAATAGATATGCATTGCAATACGCCCCCACCGTGGAGTGCCTCTGGTTCACAGAAGTTAGAGCCCAGTAACATAAGATCCATTTTGAGAACCTTTATCGAATTATGTTTTTAATTCACCTCATATGATCTTTGTCGGAAATGTCTTCATTCTAGATTTGATTTGGAACATGGCGAGGCCACTCCTGTTCCCATGAATGAGTTTAGTGTCTTGATTGGGGTTGTGTATCTAGAGCTGCTCAGAATAAGGATTTACTGCACCTTTGATAGTTGTTGCCTGTTTTGTTAGTATTTTCTTTTTTGAAGCTGCATTCCTTTGTGGAGAGGGTCTCTAGGATCAATGCTACATGTTTTTTTTCTTGTTTGCCTTTTGTTTGTATGACAACTATGGAAAACAGTATTTTTCTGTATGTGCTACTAATTTCCTGTGCCACATTTTGTAAGTTGGAATTATTGTGTTTTGCATATTTGTTGCCATAGCTTTTTGGTATTATTTATTTAATGTTGTAGTCCTGGCGATTGTCTTGTAAGACATAACATTGCATGCTTTTTTTCATAAAAGAGTAGCTAATAAATTCGGTCCTTACTTTTAGGTCTTCTTATTTCATCAACTACTCTCTGCGGCTAAATCCAATAAAGTGGTTGTATGTGATTTCATAGAAAAACAATTTAATGGAATACCATTACCGAGAAACCATTTCATCTAAACTGTTCAATGAAAATTTTCAGACTGAATGGCATTTTACCTTATCGTAGAAACCAATTCACAGAATGTCTATTAGGCGTATTTTTTAAGTGTAAATGCAATGGTTGCGAATCTTGCTTTCAGAAACATTTTTGTTGGAGATACATATTTTAGTCCTTTACTTAGGGGGACATTACTTCATATTTATATCTTTCAAATTGTCAAACAATTACTTTGGGTGCTTTTAAATTGCTGACTCATCACCACCCGTAAACACCATCCATTGCTGACTCACCACAACCCCAAAATGTCATCAATCCCTGCACCCTAAACTCCCTCGCCACACCTAAACTACACTCATCCCTGAAGCCTAAAAGTCCTTTCTAACCCAAAATACACCAGCTGAACCCTAAAATCACTCATTACCCCTAACTCCACCCATTCTAGAACCCTAAAAAAAGCCTCACCATCCTTAAACATCAGTCATCCATGACCCATAAGAACTTATCACCCTAAACTACTCATTCCTGAACCCTAAAACCCATTTCTACATCTAACGTCCACCCATCCCTGAATCCTTAAAACTGCTCACCACCTGAAACTCCACCCCATCCAGAACCCCAAAATCTCTTCACCACCCCAGCCGCTACCCATAATTGAACCTTATAAAAACCCTCACTAGCCTTAAACTCCGCCCATCCATGAACCCTAAGACTCCAACACTCTTAGACAACACCCATCCTTGAAACCTAAAAACAACTCACACACCTTACACCACTCATCTGTGAACCATAAAAACCCCTCACCACCCCTACATTCCACCCATCTCTGAACCCAAAAACCCCTTTGTATGCCCAAACTCCAATTATTTCTGACCCCTAAAAACCCCTCATCACCCTAAACATTACCCATCTCTGAATCCGGAAATCCCACAGTGGTCTTAAGCTCCACCCAAGTTTAAAGTAATTTTGTATTTTTCCTTGAAATTGTCTTTTCTTTAAAATGTTTCCTTTTTTTATTTTTTTTATTTCCTTATTATGGTCTTCCCTTAAAATTGGAAGAAATTACATCATGGAAAACCAATGTGCTTTCTCAGTTTTAGTTTTCCATTAATTCACACACATCACAATAAAGTAGCTACTGCCAGAATCAACTGGTGCTATTGGAGAGTTGGGCTTTTATTACAAAGACAAAGTTGGTCCTTCTATTTTTTACATATATTTAGTTGTTTATTTTAATTCTACATTGTTCTGCATGGATCATTTTTAGCACTCATTTCTGTTCCTTGTGGATTTCAAATTATTGGTATTATCTTAGCTAAAACCGTTGAAGCAGAGCCTAGGTACGTGACTGATTGATGCACAAATAACTAGACTCCACATGTTCTGTTGATAACAATTGGACTCCTTTGTTCAATCAATCAATCAATCAATCAGGGGTTTGTTAAAGCGCGACTACTCACCCGTAAGGGTCTCAAGGCGCTAGGGGTGGGGGGGTGCAGGTTCCATTCCATCAAGGAGGGGGTCTGTCGAAGAGCCAGGTTTTGAGGTTTCTTGCGAAGATGGGGAGCGATGTTGTCTGTCTGAGGTGGAGCGGAAGGACGTTCCATGCTTTGGCCGCGAGAAAGGAGAAGGAGCGGCCTCCCGATCTGGTCTTTCTGGTGCGGGGGACCACGGCGTAGGAGAGCTGGGCTGATCGTAGGGTCCTTTGGGGTGCGTGGAATTTGAGTCGGCTGTTCAGGTATGCTGGTCCGGTGCCGTGGAGGGCCTTGTGTGCGTGGGTGAGCATCTTGAAGGTGATTCTCGCCTCGACAGGGAGCCAGTGGAGTGTGCGCTGGTGCAGGGAGATGTGGCAGTGTTTTGGCAGGTTGAGGACCAGTCTTGCGGCGGCGTTCTGGATGTTCTGTAGCTTAAGGGTGAGGTTTTTGTTTATTCCGGCGTAGAGTGCGTTGCCGTAGTCGGGTCTGCTGGTGACCAGGGCATGAGTGACGGTCTTTCGGTGTTCGAGGGGGATCCATTTGAAGGTCTTACGAAGGAGGCGGAGGGTGTGGAAGCAGGAAGATGAGACGGAGTTGATCTGGCGGTCCATTTTGAGCTCGGAGTCCAGGATGATTCCCAGGTTGCGTGCGTGGTCCGTGGGGGTTGGCGGGTTTCCGAGGGCGGGGGGCCACCAGGTGTCGCTCCAGGCGTCTGGGTTTGGGCCCATGATGAGTACTTCTGTTTTGTTGATGTTTAGTTGTAGGCAGCTGTTTTTCATCCATTTGGCGACGGCTTCCATGCCTTCTCGAAAGTTGCGTCTGGCGGTGTTGGGCTCGTTGGATAGGGAGAGGATGAGTTGGGTGTCGTCTGCGTATGACACGATGTTGAGTCCGTAGGTTCTGACGATGGGGGCGAGTGGAGCCATGTAGACATTGAAGAGCGTCGGGCTGAGGGAGGAGCCCTGGGGGACTCCGCAGGTGGTAGGTGTGGGGTCCGAGAGGAAAGGGGGAGTCTGACCCGCTGCGTCCTGCCGCAGAGGAAGGAGCGGATCCAGTCGAGGGCCTTGTCCTGGATTCCTGCGCCGTAGAGTCTGCGTATTAGGGTGCGGTGGGAGACTGTGTCGAACGCCGCTGATAGGTCGAGGAGGATGAGGGCTACTGTTTCTCCTTTGTCCAATAGGGTGCGGATGTAGTCTGTTGCGGCGAGGAGGGCGGTTTCCGTACTGTGGTTTTTTCTGAAGCCGGATTGGGAGGAGTCGAGGATGTTGTGTTCTTCAATGAATGTGGCGAGTTGGCTGTTGATGGCTTTCTCGATGACTTTCGCTGGGAACGGGAGCAGAGAGATGGGTCTGTAGTTTTTGAGGTCGGTGGGGTCCGCTGAGGGTTTCTTTAGGAGGGGGTTGACCTCAGCGTGTTTCCAGTCGTCGGGGAATGAGGCGGTCGCCAGGGAGCGGTTGATGGCGTGGCAGAGCATGGGTGCGATGGTGTCGGCGGCTCTGTTGAAGATGTGGTGGGGGCAGGGGTCCGTGGGGGCCCCTGAGTGGATTGACTTCATTGTCTTCAGTGTGTCTTCGGTGGTGAGGGCTGTCCAGTCGTCAATCGCTGGTTTCTGGGTGTCGGGGGTGGTTGGTGAGGGTTCAGTGTGTTGGTTGTCTTCGTCGAGTTGTTGTAGATGCTCTTGATTTTGTGGTGGAAAAAGGTGCTGAGTTTGTCGCAGAGGTCTTGTGAGGGAGGGATGTCGGTAGACTCGCTGGTGGGTTGGGCGAACTCCTTGATGATGCTGAAGAGTTCCTTGCTGTTGTGCGCGTGGGTGGAGATTCTGTCTTCAATCAATGGTGTTGGTCCAGGTTTCGGTGAAGAATGCTACGTCCGGGGTGGTGCTGTCGAGGAGGTCCCAGATTTCGGTGGCGTGTTTGTGGAGGGATCGGACGTTGAGGAGGATGCATTGCAGGGTCTTCGGTTCGGTTGTGTTCTTGTGGGCGGGTTGTGCTGGATCCATGTTCTTGGCGGTGCTGCAGGTGTGCCGGCAGCGGTGACAGCTGAAGGGTCCATGGGTGTCGGCTGGTGATGCTAGCTTGCAGTTGTTGTTGCGGCCTGGGTTGAGTGCGTGGAGTGCTGCTGGGTCGTAGCGTTGGCGGGGTGGAGGTCCAGGGTTCCTGGCGCTGTTCGCAGTCGGGTCGCGGACGGGCGCAGACGGGCTTGCCTTTGACGCGCCTTCGGCACGCCAGCGGCACGGCCGCTGCCCGCTGCCCGCGCCCGCCATTAAGTAGGGGTCGGGGAGGGCTGGACAGCTGGGAGGCGGGAGCGGGGAGGGGAGCTGGATTGGGCCGGTCGCGCTGGGGGGGAGGGGCCGCGGGGGCAGCAGCGGCAGGGAAAGGTAAAGGGAGGAAATAAGGGATAAAGAAAAAAGGGAAAATAAGCAGAAATAAGGCACAAAAGAGCAGAGATGCAGAAAAGTGCAGAAAGGTGAAAGCTAAAAGAGGGTAGAAAAACGAGTGAAAACGAGTGAAAGAGCAGAGCGAGAGGAAGGGAAAATGAGCAGGAATAAGGCACAAAAGAGCAGCGATGCAGAAAAGTGCAGAAAGGTGAAAGATAAAAAAGGGTAGGAAAACGAGTGAAAGAGCAGAGAGAGAGGAAGGAAACAGAGGTCCACTGGACCACCAGGGATGAGGCGCAGGGAAACCTGCGGGTGGAGGAGGGCCTCGATCACCAACACTCGAGAGTTCAGGGGCAGACCTCAATTAATGGTGGAGCTGCGAGGGTGGAAGAGCAATTTCACTGACAATGAGTCAGTGGTCTTGCTCCATATGAAGGGATGGGAACAATGAAAAGTTTAACTTCAACCGGGTTCTGTATCATTCCTTTTAAAGTACATAATCGTGAATTCCAATTCCAAATCACCTATATTTGTGACTCTGTTATAAGGGTTCACTATTTCACTGATATTGCGGCCCACACTTCTTCCTATAAAACAAAACGTTTAGGAAAAGTATGCATTTTTTATTTTCCCTCTAGTGATAATTTTGTACAGGGGGATACCTCTATTTCCACTCTACTCATGTGTCGCTGGCTACTAAGGGCCTGATTATGAGTTTGGCGATGCGGTGCCAGGTCCGCCCCGCCACTGCACCGCCAAACCCGTGGTGAGGCCTCCTGCTAGATTAGGAGTTTTCTCCAGTCTGGTGGGCTTTTTTTGGCGGTGCCGCTTAAAACGGGCACCGCAATGGGAACACCAAAAACAGTTCCTGCACGGCATAGATTGGAAAGTCCATGCCGTGCAGGAACTGGTGTGCATGTACACAGGGGGGCACACGTGTGCCCCCCGTGTGCAACCACAGGGCTCAGAGGCACAGGGAGCCCTGTAGGGCCCCCTTTGTTTCCTCTCCACCAGGGTTTTCATGTAGGAGGAACTGCCATGAAAGCCTGGCGGAGAGAAAACTCCTGATATGCTCGGCGGGACCGAGTCAGGACCGTGGAGGTCCCTCCAAGCATTTGATTCCCTACACCGCCGCGACACCGCCAGGGAACAGTGGTTCCCTGGCGGGTGTGGAGGGGCTGTGGGGGTCCCATCACCCAACTCTTTATAGGGCAGTGTGGGACCGCCACTGCCATGAGCCTGGCAGTCCTTGGACCCCCAGACTCGTAATCAGCCCCCAAATGTACGTCAGTAGGACAAAACATGCCATTACCACCTGACCCCAGCCATCAGTCACAGCTTTCTGTCCTCACTCCCCAACTCATGCCATCACCCAAAGTGTTTTGTCCTCATCACTCCTGCTCCCCAGTCATAATTGTATACATTCTGTCCTGTTAGTGCTAAATCTCAAACCTTTCCAGCCTAGGCAGGAGGCCAGTAAAGCAGTGGCAGCTATGGTTTAAAGAATATGGTGGGGCGCGATGGCACCAAACTCACCATATATGCTGCACTTCTCCTGGGCGTTCCATGAGCAGGAATGAAAGGACTTCCTTCCTGCTCAGTGGAACGCAAATCCAACCAATCCAGGAGTTGCTCTCATCAGAGTGAGAGCGGCTCCAGGATTGATGGGAGCAGGCTAACCCAGTGCTCATTTAGAGGCTGGGGGATTTGAGGCCCAGCCTGTGCCAGCAATCCCCCAGCTGTTTCACAACTGGGGGATTGCTGGGTCTACAGTGCACGTCGGGCTGGCCGTAGGTAGCCAGCCGGCCAACCCGACATGCGCACTGATGGGGGCAGCTGTAATCCTGCAATAGCGGGATTCAGTCTCACCCCCCTGCCTCACACTCTCTCTGTACACATATGGCTCCACTTATAGAACTGATATCATCATTCAACATCAATACGACATCATATGCAGACGACACTCAGCTGATTCTAACATTAGATAAGCACTCTACCAATGCTGAAGTAAACTTCCAACACTGTCTTACAGAGGTCTTCCATTGGATGAAGCAGAATCACTTGAAGTGTAATTCTGAAAAGACTGAAATTATGCTCTTAGGCAAAGCCAACACTTTTCCCCCCAGTCGCTGGTGGCCACTTAATACCCCTCCGCCACCCAACACGGTGGAGTCAGCAAACAATCTTGGAGTAAAATTTTATTCCTCCCTATCCTTTCGTCCACAAGTTCTATCAGTGGCAGGGAAGTGTTTTCAATTGATTAAATCCCTGAAAAAGTTTTTTGCCCTTCTCCCAGTTACCGCAAGAAAGACTGTTACAGCAGCTCTAATAACTTCTAGGCTTGACTACTGCAATAGCCTCTATGCAGGCATCAATAAAACTATCCTAAAAATAGTTCAGACCATCCAACACGCAGCAGCCCGTCTGGTACTCAGGTTGCCACGTCGCTCCTCTGCATCTGCAGTTTTTAAAATGTTGCATTGGTTACCTATACACAAAAGAGTGCTATTTAATATACTTGTCATCACTTTTAGAGCTTTCAGGGACACTGGACCCTTGTACCCAAGATCTAGATTCTTGCCCTATATCACTGCACGCACTCTTAGATCTACCTCAGCCAATCTCTTAAAACCTGCCCCCTTCAAACTTAAAACTAGAGGAGGTAGATCAGTAACTGTACTAGGGGCAAAAGCATGGAATTCACTCCCCAATCAACTTCGTCTCATTCAATCTGAAGTTTCCTTCAGGAAATCCCTAAAAACTTGGATTTTCGGAGCCCCTGACTCTCTATTCTTCTCGCTCATTTAACTTCCTTCCTGTCCCCCCCAGGCAACTCGGAATACTCTGTACCGTTTCTTTCTTTTATGTCTGCACAGCGCCAAGATGCTCCTTTGGAGTGACAGTCGCGCTTTAGAAATCCCAATACAATACAATACACAGCACGAGCTGGTGGCAAAATAGAATTGCCATTATTATGCTTTTTTATTTTTGTGTGTTTGCCTGCTGTGTTTGTGGAGAAGCCACCGCTGCAGTAAAGCCTTTATTACCCTTGTATAATATCCCCCAAAACACAAATATAATGTACACAAACAAAGTACCTTGTCACTTACAAAATGCTACTGGTGAGGGAATTTGGAAAGACAATATCACTAGTTTTTTTCCAGCCGACCTCTGATCTCATTTTACCAATGTAAGAAATGGACAAAAAGGAGGCGAAAATAGATGTCAACAAGCAGATCTTCACTCATTCACTGTACTTCAACTGACCCCACAGTGACCCCATCCGCTATTTATTCTTCCAGTATGAAGTTCCCTCCAGCTTATACTACAAGCAATTGATTTGTTTAATATTACGTATGGGTTACTGTTTTTTCATGAGATACTTGAATGAATCGGGGGTTATGCCTACCCCACTAATCCAACTCTCCTTCATAGGCCTGTGATTAGCTGGTGTTTAGCCTCATCCCACTCCCATCATTCTGGTGCAGTGTTTGGGCCACGGAAAAGCAGTGGTTGACTCACTTTGTATAAAAGTCTCAATGAAGAAGGAAATCCCTATAGGTATGGTCGTTCAACACACCATCTGATTGATTAAAGAAACCCGTGTAGCTGTGGTCATTCGACACGCCATCTCATTGATGAAAGAAACCCCCAAAGGATGGTCATTCAATGCACCATTTCATTGATGAAAGAAACCCCCATATGTATGGCCATTCAACACGCCATCTTATTGTAGAAAGAAATCCCCATAGGTATGGTCATTCAACACACCATCTCATTGATTAACGAAACCCCTGTAGATGTGGTCATTCGACACACCATTTCATTGATGAAAGAAATCCCCATAGGTATGGTCATTCAACAAACCATCTCATTGATGAAAGAAACCCCCATAGGAATGGTCATTCAACCCACCATCTCATTGATGAAACAAATCCCCATAGGTGTGGTCATTCAACACACTATCTCAATGATGAAAGAAACCCCATTAGGAAGTGAACACAGCTGTTCAGTTTTTAGTGTTCTTATTGGCTTTTTGTAGGGTTGGCTAGATGGAATGCTGAATGAGATAAAGTAGGGGAAAGAGCGATTTAGGTGAGTGGCAAAGATCCCCTACCTCTGCTCACCAATTTAATATTTTCATCTTCTGTCTTTGCTAATCCCCTGAATGGAAGGGGTATGCATCATCAACACTACGTAAGTGTAGAGATAGAGTTCTCCTGTCTCTTGAAGGTCCTTATCTCTGCATTTGAGAAGAGTAGTAGCCTGGATAGTGCAGAAAAAGGCTCAGCCACCTGCTGTTGTAGAAACTGCAGTGGGAAAGCACGAACGAGGGAAGTGTTTTGCTAGTAGATGCATGCAGTCAGTTGTGTAGAGTTTCACTCAATGGTATGCAGTAAAAAGAAAGTTGAAGCACATTTATCAAAACATGTTTGTCATGTATTTATTTAAATCATCAAAAGAGAAAGTCTCTGTTTTGCAAAGCAACAATATTATTTTGAATATATCCCATTTAACCAGGTTAAGAACAGTTGGAAAATAGTGCAAATGTCACAGAAATGTTGTTATAATCAGCCAGTATGCTTTTTTATTTGTGTCAGAGTGACAATGTGTTTATGGGGATGGAGAGGGAGGTATGGGTCACTTGAATAAAAAGGGAGGCGCTGGTGAAAAAAAGTCACAGCTTTGATTGTTTTTTGTTTAATATTGGGAAAATAGACACTGGTTTTTCCATAATTGCTTTAATAAAAGTATTTTGAAATAAATATATATATATATATAGTTACATACATAAAAGTGTACATGCCTCATACAGAAGGGTAGAAAAAATTCCAAAGTTAAAGTACCCTACACACAATATCAGCTCTGTCCATGATTGTAGCAGGAGCGCTTTATGAAATGATTTGGGGGGAAAATAAATAAAGTCAAAGAAAATGTGTAATGATTAAAAAATTTACTTCAGTGCTGATTTGAAAAAATAATTTTTTATTAACCACCATATGTTTCTGGATCTTCTGCAGGCAAGAAGGTGTTACGAGTGGCATTTACATACCTATTGAGATCACAGTCCACAGCGAAGCAGGTGAAGACCTGACCTGTCGCTGCTATCAGCTCAATGACTATGTTTTCAGTCTTCCATCTCCACAGTATAAGCAGGTTAGTATTTTATTTTATAGTACCGGCTTAAAAATGGTGAGAAGAGATACTTACCCTTCTAACTAACTATTTTAGCAATTCTTTTTCATATTGTTTTGTTTGTTAGATAACTGTTACAGACATGATGGAACTTAGTAAACGTTTGAACCTCCATGAGGAACGCTGAGATTGACTAGCCAATTGGACAGCTTAGAATGCCCACATTAACTAACATGATTTGGATATGACGCTTATGGGGACAATTGCCTTGTTTTGGCTAATTCACCTAAAGTTGGCTTGTTTGTCTACTTTAGGAGGGGAATTTAGTGGGTAGCTTCTAGTAGCCTTATGGCCAAAAATGCTTCGGGGTCTTAACAGTTGTTAATGGCTAGATGTATTTGCTAGTCATCCTGACCAGTTCTACTCTTCCTCATCTTAGTCCAGTGCTAAGCCAGCCCACCCTTGGCGCTACAAATGGAGTTTGGAATCCCAGAATCCTTTTGAGAATATCCTAGTCTCCACTAGACCAAAGTCTGTTTCCTGTAGCGAGAGAACAGGCAGGGCCTAAGGACCATGGCAAGAGTGAGTAGGATAAGGAGAAATGAAGACTACCAGTAAGTTATTTAGATATTTCCTTCATCTTTTGTTCCTCACCCCAGTTTGTGCTCATTTGTTACGCCAAAGTACAACTTAATGTAACACTTAAGAACTCTTCAAAAATACTTTTCTGCATCAGTTTATCTGGTAAATTAATACCAGTGAGAACAACTGGTTACTCATATTTTCCCATGTAATTCAGAATTTATTCAGTTTACCCTGTTTACCTACTGTGTCACACAGCATGATTGATAGGTTAAATGTGCTCTGCATTACTGCCATCATAGATTGAGAAAATAACTTTGAAAATAAGTTATAATTAAAAAAACATCTATTTCTAATGATCACTCCTGCTCCTGATTTTTTTTTCAAGTCATATCCTTGCCCGTTTGGTACATGCTGACACTCGCAGTTGAGCCAACTTTGCTATCCTCCAAATACCTTTTACTGCAGGCTTTTTTGAGCTGATAAACTTCTTTTCTGCAGAGTATACTTATACCAAATCTAGATTTTGTACTGTGTTTACTCAAAGTTCTTAACTTTTACAACACTTTCACTCTCTGTTTATATCTCTGGGGGAATCAACTACATTTCCAGAGAATCACAATTTAGATTCTTACCATACTGCTTTCTTCAAATGCACACTACCAATAAAATCACCAGTTATCTCTGAAAGGGCAATAGTAGTTCAAAACTGTCAACATTACCTGTCACATAATTGTTTTGAAATGTCTTTGACATGATTCCTTAGCCAGAAAGAAATTCTGGGGCCCACCCAACTTCTATGCTTAGGTCTGCCCCACATCTGTTCTCCAATTGTTATGGAAAATGCAGACCCGAAACTGAGACAAAGACTTTGATGAAATATATGTTGCAGTATTCCAAAACCAACACTAGAAGGCAGGAGATTTCCACACATCAGCAAAGGAGCCCCTTTACTGAGTAACATCAGAAGGGCCCATGGATTGTCCGAGATGTGAAGTTCTCCCAGGGAATACTTTCCCATTTATGGTTCTCAGTGAAAACAGATAGACCTTCTCTCTGGATTGCCACTTTACTCGCTGAGCAACCCACTTTCAAATTTAACTTAATTTCTTTATGAAGGAAAGAAGAAGTCCTGCTTGTTGGTGAGAGAGGATTTACACCGCTATGAGATTGAGCTCAGTCGTCTTCATTTTATGTATTTAGTACAGCATGAGCTCTTTTTCGCACATGAAGCTCTTATAATTCCCTGAGGAAGGGACACAATGATATTCTGAAACACCTACTGATGGTAGGGAGAATAATTTGATAAAGTGTAATGAGCAATAGAAATGGGTGGAATATGTGCAAAATCTATGGAAAGCATGGACTTTTTCACTTTTGTAAACTGTAAAATAAAGTGATTTTAAAGGCACCTGCAGTGAGTACTTGACAAGCTGAAACATTTTGAATGCCTTGAGAGTGAACAACTGTTTTGCGTAGACCTACTTTATGAATCTTCAGCCTTACTTTTAGCTACTCAACTGCCTTCTGGTGAGATTTTGTACATATACTTGATCATCCATTAGCAAAATACTAATATAGGGAGCTGTGCAGAACCAGTATAGTTTCTAGTGAAATAGTTAAATTTAAGACAATTCCTGGTTGAAAGAAGAAATGAAAACAAGGAATAGTGACACTTGGTGTTTGGGGAATGACTTCACCCTTCTACAGCAGCCTGTCCGGAGAAGTAGCTCGGTCTCATCTTATTAGTAGTGTTTTCCAAATAGAAGGTCTTGCTTCTTGAGCCTTCAGTATACCTGGCCAGAGATCTCCCAAAATATAAGCTGTTTTGTCTCTCTTCATGACGCTAGTCTCATCTAGGTTGAAGATATGCAAGATCTGATATACACGTATTCAGAAAATCCAAGCTATGAGTCCAATTGGTGTGTTTAGCAACCTCTTCTTGAGAGATGCCATCCCAAAATTTCTGTCATAAACGGAATGCATTTATTATTCCATAAATCTAAAATATTAATCAAAGCATAAAATCTTAGCAATCATTTAACTCAAGGAAAGTAGGGGCATCTAGCCCTTCCACAACCAGTAGAGCCTGGTCCGCCTTCCAGCAGCAGCTTTCAACAGATGAGGTCATAAGGGGACTAGCGAACATTAAGTCAGGTCACTCTGATTTCTTTCTTATGGCAGTACTTAAAACCGTCACCTCCACCCTAAATGAGAACATTGCAGTCATTTTCAATCTGTTGCTTACCTCATGACAATTCTCTTGAAGACTGGATGCCTCTCCCTCTGATGTTGTGCTTGTGCCCACCCACGTGCGTCGCATCGCACACTGGAGAGACAAGACGAGATGAAACGAGAGCTTGGGGCAGCCGCGAGAAACGTTTGAAAGCTGCAGCCGCCGGAGGAGCTTGGGGAGCCTGCCTGGACACTGCTGGTGAAGCTTGCCTTCTAAGCCCTTGAGGCCGTTAAACTTTTGTTGTATGTCACCTGCCATTACCTGTCCTAACCTCACCTAGTACCGCCGGCTCGTGGCCTGTCCTGCTTGAGGTTGGCGTTGAATTGGTGCAGACGACACCGCTGCTACTGGGCGCTCTGCAGCCAATGTGCCTGGTCCCCTTGTGGAGACGGGAGGGCACAGGTGTGCAACAGGGCGGTAGGGTGGTCGGCAGCAGCGGGTGAAGTGCTGCACAGTTTTAATCACAGTCATCATCCATCATCCCTCACAGCTCAGAGTGGGTGGAGGCGGAGGCTCCTGGACCGAGGGAGGAGGTGAGTGCTGTCAGTGCTGTGGTTTCGCTGAAGCATTACCTTGTTGAGTGGCTGTTTTGCCAAAGCTTGATGGTTCTCCATACTACCCCTTAGACTTCTAGCACCGTCTGTCTGACTGGGGTGAATATCTCTGGCAGCTCTGAGCTTTTCGTTGGCCTTGTACTTGCTATTGAGGAGAGCCTGCCATCAGCCTCTGATTGCCACTAAAGGGGCTCCACTTCTGAATTCTGTCAGCATTTGGGTGCAAGTCCTCGGGGGTTAGGCTGCTGCGAAGACAAGCCGCTGGGGACCAGTGCCCATAACCCCCCAGTGAGCACACCACTCGCACGTCATTTTCTCTCATCAAGGGACAATCAGACCCGCAGCGCCAGGAAGAGGCCGGTGCTTGATAATTAATTATTGCTGAGGCGAGCTAGTTTCTTATACCTTGCTTGACTGCCCCTATTGTTTATGATCTGCTGGTTGCAACCTGCTCCTTCTTGGGATCCCAGCCTTTGCTAATTGATTATTTATATCCCGCCAAAGCTTGTTAAAGGGTTATTGTTTTTATTTTTATGTGTTGCCAAGCTTCTGTTTTAATGAATTATGGGGAAAAGGAAGAGCCCTAGCAAACTTGCTGGAGAACCAACCGGTAAAAAATCCACTGACTGCTCTCACATTGCCACACTACGTGATATAGACAATCTCATAGAGGAAGTGGAACATATCCTACAGCCGGAGAATTCTTGCTCCAACGGGGCAGTCCAGAAAAAGATGCAAGTTGGCTCCATGTTCAGGAAACAAAACTGGCAACCTAACCCTTTGGGGAAACGGCCTGAACAACGATATTTAAACAACGAGTGGCCTTAACAACGACTCATATACAACGACCTGAGACTGAACCACGACCTCCTTAACGACTACTTCATTAAATAACGAGTGGCCTTAACAACGACTCCAACATTTAAACACGAAAAAAAAAAAAAATGTAATTTATTTAAAGTACACTTCAAATGTAAACTATTTTTAATAAACATCTAATGATAGTTTTTTTTAAACACCGACTAACTTTAATTTACCAGGTTTTAATTGGCCAGTAGATGGCACTGTAGGATTGTTTTCAGGCGGGAGGACCCTGGGCACGGACAATGGGCACAGTGATTTCACTGTCCATTCCAGGCACGAAATCTTTGGTGCAGTGTATGTGGGACCCAGGTAGATTGACCTTACCAGGCGCAAACTACATTTTCAAAGATGCTAGAGATAAAGGCTGTGGCGCAGTGTGGAACGGCACCTCTTGAGAGGGTGAGGCGCAGTGCACCCTGCTGCGAGGACGAGGACTGCAGAGGGGCAGTGTGGCGCAGCGACCCCTGCTGAATGCAGTGGGGGCCCAGAGGGAGGTGCTGGTGCACCCCCTGCTGTAGAGACTTTGCGGCGTGAAGTCGACCGCTGGGACCATGGTGCCTTCCGCCTATCACCTTATGCTGCTCTTGGGAATTCTTGTTATTAGACCATGTATAGTTAGCCTCAAACGGCGCTTATTTATTGTCTGTTTCTTCATTATAGTGCCACGTAACCTCTAATTTGGAGTATGGCACAAAAAATACTCTCGCAGCTGAACCGGCACATTTTAATAGTGTTACTCCGTAGATTGTTTTTATAGCGTTTATGTAGCTCTAATCAGACTCGAAGCACAGAGAGGGAACTGGAGACGACAGGAGAGGCACGAGAAGGAAGGAGGACAGAACAGAGAGCGTAGGGATAAGGAAAGGCCCAGACTTGATTTACTGTATTGTACTGACATTTATTTTGGAACTTGATATTTAAAAAATTGATAGAAAGATATATCTGATAAACATGCTAATTACATTTTTTTACAAGTTTAAATGAAGCGTTGTTTTTAACATAGTAGTAGATTCGGTTTATATGTAAATATAATTTATTTCGTGGTTCAGTCAGTCGTGGTTCAAAGCATAGTGGTTGGAATTTGGTCGTTGTTTAGCCTTCGTGGTTTAGGCACTCGTTATTTCAGAGGTAGTTGTTTAATCATACAACCATGACTTTGCTACCTATTCCAACGAGAATCAATTAGGGATTAAAGTTGAAGATCTCACCCCCTTGTGTAGTTCTCCTACACTTCAACCTATTCCAGTTTCCTTAAAACCCGTGGTTATATGTGCTAATTGCTTCTCCACACTAGTCGCTAGTAATGTGCCCCCTAGAAATATCGGAACACTTGCTTCCCCAGCCCCGCAGGCTGAAGAGGTGGAGGACTATGGTGCCCAGATTAAGGATCTCTGGGATGCTATCAAATCCCTGAGGGTTGGGGGTCAAGTCTCTCAAAGAGGAGCTTCACTCTCTGCCAATTGTTAAACCATGTTAGTGCTCCTCCAAAGATGGAACCAGGGGCCACAAAGTCAGTTGCCAGCAGGCGACTGACCCCCATCATGAATGACAGTCTAAAGTGTCTTTGACCAGGCCTTGTGGCCAAGCTACTTCTAGACCCGTGGGCAATCTGAATAATCTGGTGTCTTGTTTTTTCTTCAGAACACCTGGGCAAGACTTCAAAATACCAGGACAGAACATGAACACTCTTCAAAATAGAACTCTACACACTTTAGAATACCAAAATACAAAATAAACAAAGCTCAGCACTCATTTGCTAAGTATAGGGAATAGTTATTGCAGCACGTTCCCATATATCAAATAGCAATAATCCACAAGAATGGATGTATAGAAAAGTAACTGTATATACACAAGAAAAAGTAATTAGAACTGGGAATACTTCACCGACTGTCTGTTTTGCATCATCCTTGCCAGCACATCTGGGGAACCCTGACAGTCTCAGGCAGGAGATCTCAGCCAGGCACAAAAGGCTCTGGGCAGCGCGTTCTAGAAGCTCCCCCTCCCTTCACCTGCGCTGTAGGTGCTGGCTACACACTCTGCTTCGAGGTCACTCAACGGAGTTGGCTAGGCTCCGATGAGAGCTGAGACAGAATTCTTCACATTCTCATCCTTGGACACTGTACGCGTCCCGTTTCGTATGTTCCCAAAGCTTATCTCTCTCGCTCAGTGAAGTGAGAAACATAAACAACCTGTGTGCGCAAGTAACCTGGGCCTGCCTGTATTCGCAGCTGAAAGGCATGGTCAGACAGACACAAGATGAAACCGTGTTCACAAATGTAGTTAAAGCAAAATGGAGTCAATGGTCAATACACGATCTCACAATGTATAAATGCCTGTAGCATTACATCCTGGTGCGCAAAATAATAAACCTCATCCTCCCCGGGAAACAAGCCAGAACCAGACCCACGGTCCCGTTCAATTCCTCGACCACCAAAAGTGTTTAAACAGGATCCAAGTCAGTATACTTGCGCTTCTTACCCTTTGAATTTCCCTGCACTGCCCTAACCCTCGACCCTACAGCTGAGCCATTTATCCATATGCACCCCCTGCTGAACCCCAACCAAAATCCCTATTCTCCACCAGGACGATGTTCATGCCCGGGGTCCCAAAACCTCCCTCGCAAGCCAGAGAAGATGAGGCTTCTCTAATTAATTAAGCGATCCATTTGATCCCTAATGTCAGGAACTGCACTAGTGTCATCCGTGCAGACATAACAAGGGCCTCTCGAATTCCCTGTTCTGAAAATTTGAATTGCATCAAGCTACAGTTCACTCATCATTCTATTGTCAATGGGCTGTTCTCCAAGCAATCTCAAGCCAATATCCTTACAACTTCTCAGATCCAATTTAAAAGTAGGGTCTTTCCACTCCGGGGAGCTGAGCCTCCCCAATCTCCTTCATGTCTTTGTTGCGTTAACTGACTAGTTAGCTCAGGGACTCCTATGATGTCAACGAGCATTGGTAGTAGGCCACCTTTTATGCTGCCCTCCCCCTCTCATCCTTACCATGCCACTGGTGGATCCTTGTAACATTCCTCGTCTTGACACTGAACAAGCTCTCATATCCCCAAGCGGTTTATCAAACATGGCACGATCTTGTGACACACCCTTAAAACCACCAAGATGCTCAAATCTCTCTTCCAATTTGTTAAAACGTCCACTTTGATTTCTTGGAACATTGCTGGCTTGGGGAGCTAGTTAGTCCAGGGGAAATGGGGAACTTTAATAGATAAGGCAGACATTGTAATGCTTCAGTTAACATTGGGAAATTACTGCCTCTCACAGACAGGGTTACACAACTTATCATGTGCCCGCCTGCAAGTCAAAATCGGGCAGACCGTCAGGTGGACTCACTACATGGGTTAGGATTTCCTTGGGTGTCAGGTTAGACATTTATCTACTGCTTCCCCAGATAGCCTTCGTCTTGAGATTATTGTACCCAACAGAAAAGATAAACTTCACCTGTTCAGTATTTATTGTAGGAGTGTTCCCAGGTCAGCTGAATTCGCTGTAATTCAAAAACTGAATAACATTATTAACATTAACCCTAGAAGAAGAGATAGCTCTAATCATTGGTATGGATTTTAATGTCTATTTCGGACCAAACAAGATCAACCTTGGGGTATTCCCCAAATTTTGGCCCCATGCATAAAAATAATCCCTAAATTAGCATTGCAACTGACGGATTTTAGTATATGTAACCAACTAAGAGCTTGCAAAGGCAGAACTAAATCTGACCTAAAGAGACACCCGATATTCAACAGAAATATGTATAAGGGTCATATTGATTACTTCTTTGTTTCCCTCCAATTTTGGGGAAATATCGATGTTATGGAAGTTATCCCAAGGACAAAAAGTGATCACTTCCCCCTTATTCTAACTCTCTGTGTCATGGTAAGCAGGGCAGATAGGGAATTGAGCATACCGTGTGGTGCCCTGACAGTGAGCAATAACTGTAAAACGGTCAAATGGGGGAGCATAGTGAATAACATGGCCCTCTATGCCCATATTCATCACAATTTGATCTGCACCATGTCACTCTTAGCTGGTTCATAGTTAAACCCCCAGTGGGATTATGGAAGTCCACGCCAAATGGTTTGAGGAGCTAAAAATGTAGGTTTTTATCAAGCCCTTATTCACAAAGAACTCTTCCAGACCAGCAGATGCCACATGGTACAAAAAGACCTGTAGAGTGGCAAAAAGTCATCTTTTACGTGCCCTCAAAGGGAGTTCTCCCCATAGAGTTAAGATCACCAGATCTGATTACAAACAAACCCACAAACTTTCAAAAACCAACTGGACTCAGCCATCTGGAGCGACCTATTAGCAGCTGTGCGACTTGGGAACCAAAAGTTCTTATGGCATGTAATTTCCCATGGCACAAACTCCTCCAGGATGAAACCAGAATCCCACATTTTACCACATGACTGGATGACCCACTTTAAAACCTTATATAGTTGTTCTTCCCCACTTACAAACTGTGAGTCCCAAAACAAGTCTGGCCAACCTTAAGTCAGCACTGTGCGACCATCCCTTCTTAACACAGATTTTTTCTTTGAGGCCGGGCTCTTCTTCAACAACACTGAGGTCAAATCTGCCATAATTTCCCAGAAAACAGGGAAGGATCGAATCCCAGTAGACCTCTCTTCTTCAGAACCAGCCATCTGGGTTCCATACCTCACCTGCATTTTTAAGGCCATTCTGGCAGGCGCAGATATTCCCAAATCATGGAAGGGGCAGAAATTATTCCCATCCACAAAAAAGGATCAAAACTGGATCCGGGGAATTACCGGCCATACAGCGTTATTGACTAAAGTCAGAAACTTTTCCGTAAAGTTATATTGAACCGTTTGCTCTCTTGAATTGAAGAAAGCAAGATCATGACTCAATTCCAGGCTGTCTTCTGCCCCAAGACCAGTACGGGTGATCAGGTTTTTAGGTTCCAACTGGTTAGGTGGAAAGAGGTGGTTTTGGGTGGGGTTAGTCTATATGCTGCTTTTGTTGATCTTAAAGCGGCATTTGACATGGTCCCCAGGGATAGATTGCTGAGAACCCTTAGTGAAATGGGGCTTCATGACCACCTCCTTACCATCATCATATGCCTTCACTGAGATCATTTTGCTCAGGTCTGATGGGGTCCCAATTGGGAATCAACTGGTCCATTTGGAGTTGATAAAAAGGGCTGTGTATTTTCCCCCACATTAATTTTGTTGTTTATTAACAGATCTATAGACTACTTGATGGCCTGTGACAACTACTCCCCGGTTCTTGAGTCGACTAAGATTCCAGCTTTGTTGTTTGCAGATGATAAGCTGTTGATCTCAAAGACTCCCAAAGGCCTAGAGACCCTCCTGAGCAAGTTTAGTCTCTTTTGTTTAGACCATGGCCTTAAGAAAATGAAAGTAAAACCAAATTCATGGCCATTCATCCGCACAGAGGTTTTAAGGGAACAATATTGCTTGAGGGGAAACGGATAGAGAGAGTGCATGAATTTGATTACCTTTGTATCGGTCTGTCCAGTACTAATTCCTAGGTAAATCAAGTTACCAAAAGCACCCTCATCCTGGAAATACAGCGCAGCAGCATTACTAAAATTTGCAGATAATTCCTCTATCCATCCAGTCTCTCCGATCTTCAAAGCATGGAGGGCCAAAGCTGTTCCGCAGGGATCTACGGTGCAGAACTGTGGGGTCACATTAACCTAGATGCATTGGAAATGGCAGAGAACAACTTCTTGAGAATAGTACTTAAAATCCCCCAAAGCACCCCTCTAGTCTTTAAACTTGACTTAGGAATCCGCCCCGTCGCCCATCTAATTCAACTCAGACCAATTTTGTCTCTGGTTGACTGGGTCCCCTCATCTGCAAGATGGCGGGGACTGAGAGTTGGGCTTCACCTCGCCTCCCCCACCTGAGGGGTGGGGTTGGCAAAGGTGGGCACACCTCCCTTCCTCACTCGGTTTTCCTGTTGATTCTCCCGCCCAAAGTGGGGGTCAGAACCAGTGGGGGCCAGTTGCTGGAAGCAGCAAATGGCTGGGGTAGCTCACAAAGGCGGCAAGCCTTTAAAGCTTCTCTTTCGTTGACTCTGCCCATCCTGGGGGAGGAGGCTTGGCACCTTGTCCCAAGATGTGCATTGTTTCAGACCCCTGAGAGCAGTAGGCTATCGACCCAAGGGTCCAGAAACATGTCTGGTGGTGGCAACTGGAGAGCAGCCACTCAGCCAGGACACTAGAGTTAGGTCGGTTTTCAGGGGGCATCTCTAAGATGCCCTCTGAGTGTATTTTTCATTAAATCCCACACTGGCATCAGTGTGGGTTTAATGTGCTGAGAAGTTTTATATCAAACTTCCCAGTTTTCAGTAAAGCCATTAGGAGTACTGTGGAGTTTGTAATGACAAACTCCCAGCACCATATACTCTTAATGGCATTACTGCACTTACAATGTCTAAGAATTGGTTTAGACACTGTTGGGGTACGGGGCTCATGCACCTGTACACTCATCACTGGTATAGTGCACCCAGCTAGAGGGGTGGCTTACCTATGCCAGGGCAGTGGTTTGTTGGCATGCCACACAGGGATGTGTGCCATGTCGACTCTTCACTTTGTTCTGCACCAAAACACGCAGCCTGCAATTGCAGTGTGCGTGTGTAAAGGTACAGGGCCTCTAAGGGTCACACAATACGTGCTGCAGCCCTTAGAGGCTTTCCCTGGTCACAGTGCCCTTGATACCTATGGTACCATTTACAAGGGACTTGCATGTTCCCAAAGAGTGCCAATTGGGCTTTGTATCAATGCAGTTTAGGGAAAGAACATAGGCCCTCGGTACCTGGTTGGCAGCAACCCAGGGCGCACTCAGTCAAAGTACATCAACAGTTTGGCAAAACGTGGGGGCAACCATGCAAAAAGAGTGCACTTTCTTACACCCTTTGCTTCATGGTCCAGTGGCAAGCCTTGCCTGCTACAGTGCAGTGTCACATTTAAGAATGCAAATATGACGACACTGCCAAATTAACCTACAGAGCTGCTATTAAATCATACCATTATGCTATACATTCTGCTCATGCTTCCTTTCTGGCTGATAGAAAGATCCTGCCACCAACTCTCTTCTTTTATAAACCTAAAGCAACTAATTAAACCATCCTCCTTCGATGTATCTCTGCAGTGGCTTAGACACCTTCTTCCCTGAAAAAATAGACTCCAGCGACAAACATTTTGACCTCTTTCTGCCAGCTAACATCCTTCTTGACTTCGAATCTAGATCCTATTCTAAGTCAGGCTTCTTACTTACAGAATTTACTCTTATTACTTTGAAAGTGACTAATACTCTGGCTACATTGGTTATGGGGCTGATTATGACATCGGCGGTCCGACTGGCAGACCGCCGATGACGCAGGCAGGAGAACGCTGCATAGTCTGCGGCTTCTCCACCGCCGTATTACAACAACACCGCTGTGCAGGCAGGCACGTCGGGTGCACTGTGTGATGTACACCATGTTGTCAGTGCATACACGGCCGTGCACTTGAAGGGGGTACCCTTCCTGGCCTTTCCACCACCCATTACATGGCGGGGTCACCGCCATGAAATGAGTGGTGGAAAGGCAGGTTGTAATCTGCTCGGCGGTGCCGGCTTCGGCACCACCACCATTTCCTACCCCTCACAACACCTCGGCGGCTGCAGGATCCAGGACCCGGTGGAGGTGGTGGGCTACCTGCAGGCTTGTGGCGGTCGGACCGGAAGGGTCGGAATCGGATGGTCTGACCGCCGAGGTCGTGGAGGTCGGACCACAACGGGAATGAGGCCCTAAGTCTGGTTCCCCTTTATTCCCTTGCCCACCAAGTTTGGTTCTCCATGCATTTGTCCACCTCAGGTGGATGTAATCAATCTCTCCCTACAAACCGCCACGATCCCACAAATCTGGAAGTCTACCCTTGATCCCAAAATATTGGGAAATTACCATTCTTGCTTCCGTTTTCAACCAAGATCTTAGAAAAACACACTAACTCTCACATGAGTAGAAAACGTCCTTCTTCATCCATCTCAGTCAAGATTTCAGCTGCTACAAAGCACTTAGACAAGTCTGGTGGCTGTCTCCAACATTTAAGAGCCATCTTGGAGTATGGATGCTCACCCGCCCCTGGATCCTCTTGGACCTCTAGGCAGCCTTTGACACTATTACCATAAATCGTAGATAAAAAACAAAAAATAACTAATTCAGAATCAACTACCCACCTGACTTATACAAAAAGGAAGCAAATAAATTTAGGCACAATATTCTAAGGAGCAACCCTGAAACCCTCATATCTGACTCCTATTTTTGCTTCTCAAAAGGAGCTAATAAGACGGATCTGATTCTCGACACGAGATGCACAGTGAAATGGCAGAATGCTTTTTATGCTCCTAAAGCTGTCACGCACACTTCTTATCCAAGCAGCCGACATTGACCTACAAGCATTTGACTCACTTTTTAACAACCTGAAAAAGCAAGTAGAAGCCCCAGCAAAGCATTCTAGCTACCCTTCTCAGACTCCGACTCTTATCCATCAGCTTAAAACGTCTAATACCACCCAGAGAACTACACCGAATGGCATCCATAGCCCTGCAGTGTACAGAGCTACACAGAGACTCCTATCAGCCTCTTCTGCAAACAGCCTTCTCAGCCCGGGGAGCAAATCCTCAACAACAGGAAGTGGGTGAGTGCCCAAAAAACACAGCCCCCAGACAAAGAGCAAATGTTAGAAAGAAAATTGCGGACAGGTCACAAATTTGTACAAGCATTCACACAGAATGATAATGTAATTTGTCTGTGCCCAACACACAACCTTCCTGTAGACCAAATCAATAATAAGTTGCAACTACTCAGGGAAGACATTGAATGGGTCAAGAAGATAGTCATCACACTTCTACTCACAATAGAGAAGATGTACACACCCAACACCAACCGTACTGACTACCTATCTAGCAGAAAACTTATCAACAACAGCAGGCTCACTACTGCCTGAGACAACAAGCTTCACCAGCTGAGAAGAACGAACAATCACCTCCCAGAAGAAGAGATAAACAATCTGCTAATATACCATCAGGGCACACAGAAACCCTCCTTAGACACAACATCCCGATCATCAAGATAGCCAACTACAAAAACCGGAGACACATCCTTTACGAGTCAATCCCAACAACCTGATCTCGATCGCAACAAACACAATGCCTACCACAGTAACTCCCAAAACAGTGACAAACCTGAAACGTATGCTGCACAATTGCAGATCAGCTGCAACACATGAAACTGATATAGCAGATGTGATCTTATCGCATGATCTGGACATTCTCTTCCTAACCGAAACTTGGCTCAAGCCAACGGCAGCTCCAATACTGGACCTTGTGATCCCCCTAGATTTTATGTCTAGACCACACATTGAAGCAAGAGGGAGGTCTTGCCATTATTTACAGAAACTCTCTCTTGTTAGCAAATACCTTTGTTTGAACTCATGTGAGCCAAAATCAAGCTTAAAAAGAAACTGACAGCGAAAACACGAATTTCATGCCATCCACTGGGTGGCAATACTGACTTCCTGGAGCAACTCATGGAAACAATCACAATCAATACCACCTCCCTCTAATACAATATTATGAGGAGATTTCAACCTGCACTGTAACAATGGCAAAGTGGCGGCACTGAGCAACTTGCTTCTGGAACTCCACACGATTCAAGCATGCAATGAACTAACACACAACAAAGGTGCCACACTTGACCTCATCATCGCTAAACCGGGATCTGTAAACATACTGGACATCGCCCCTACAGACTGGTCAAACCATCATCAAATTATTTTCCTAATATCTGCTTAAGAAAAGTGGGTGAGGGACCAGAAAGACTTGTACAACTACCGACCCGTATCCATTCTGTCTTTCCTAACTAAATTGGTGGGAAATGCGCCCCCATTCAGCTATTTGAACACATGAAGAATTTCAACCTATTAGATAAACACCAATAAAGTTTCAGGACTGGACACAACACTGAAGTTGCCATTATAAACATCCTAGATGATATACAAACAACACTAGACCAAAATGATTCTTTTCTCCTAATACTTCTGGATTTATCAGTGGCTTTCAACCCGGTCTGCCACAAGCGTCTCAGAGAAACACTTGGTTCACCTCCTTCTTGTAGAACAACAACAAGGAGTCAAAATTGCTAACACCTTCTCTGATGTAGAGGACATCGACTGGGGCGTCCCGCAAAGATCTACAGTTTCACCAACACTCTTCAATCTATACATGGAATCACTCACAGAATTCATTAAACAATCAAAAACCTTGTACCATATGTATGCTGACGATACCCAACTCTACACCAAACTCTCCTCTCAATATCTGTAGACTGGATGATACCCTGAGGAAAACACAGGACTGGCTGGGACACAACCATCTAAAACTAAATCTGCTGAAAACTGAAGTCATTCTTTTCTCCCCACCCATCAGATCCCCAACAACCCCCCAGCTATGGTCTCATAACCTCAGATTGTTGTACGGTTTCCACTTTCTCACTAAAAACTGTTCATTTGTTGGACAACATAAACATTTGGATGGTGCCAGGCTGATTCTATGCACTCCCTCGGGATATGTTGGCCTATAGTCCTACTAGTTCACAGTGCCACCATCTGTACCCCTAAACCTAGTAAGGTAACAAATGGTTTGAGCAACCTCAGAACATTGCAACCCTGACTCCCCAAGGCATCATAGTAACAGATCTAGAACCATTTCGCTCAGTCACTCGTACATACTCTGAAAGATACACAAGAAATGCACAAAGGGGCATTTAAATATTTATTGAACCATTGTGATCTTTGTATTAAATATATGCACTGCATTGATTAATAGACAGAAGCAGATAAAGCTGAATGGCAATATTAGAACAGTGAAAAGGATGAATGATTCCACCATTGTGCTAAAACAGTGTATATATGCTGGCATATAAGTACTGGGTATAGTGTACTCCTACTATGCGCTCCCTAAACTAGTTGCTTAGAGTGGGTGTTCTGCCAGGAACCCCTACTGGATGATCTAACTCCCCATTACCTGAAGGTAAGTGTATGCAGGTCCCTCTCTTGGTCACAAGTAGGACATCCCTCCTCGCAGAGGGTAAACAGGAATCAGCTGGGCTGAGACATCGACAATAGCGCCGACCTCACAATGACAGCAGAGTGCTCCTCTGATTTGAACCCCGAAATGTTTGTGTATTGATAAGTCCTGTATCCATGCTTCTGTGTCGAGGATTCAGCCTGGGTGATATTTGTTTATTCTCTTGTGATAGCCATATCACCTCATGGATAAATAACAAACAACAACATTTGCACAATGTATGTTCAGGCCTTGTTCTAAATGTTGAAGGTTTCGTGATTGTGTACTTACGAAGTGGAACTGTAAGCAACGTGCTTTCAGAGAAACAAATCCTGCACTGTCACACAAGCAAATGTGTGTCAAACGTCAGTGTGTTGAAAACAAGGCAACTTAAGGAACATGTTCATGTAAAATGGCAGTGTTTCTTTCCGGGCGTAACCTAGCCACTTGACAAAATCGCTATACTGCACCCCAACCATCTGCTACTCAGTAAAATCTCCAACTATCACACTAGGCTCAAATTTTAACATGCGAGCTCAAATACAAGCTGCAACCAGAAGCCCTAACCTACATCTGCACCTTCTAAGAAAAATAAAACTTTTCATACCACTAGGAGACCTCAAAAAATGGCGGTGCAATCTGTAGTTCTCTCAAGACTAGACTTTTGGGAATGCTACACTCAGGCCTACCAAAAGCCAGCCTACCCCTAATGAAGCAAAACCAAAGGGGATGATGGACGGAGTGTTGAACATTGCAAGCACTCACCCCCAGTCAACTGATCTGGGTTTAATCCATCATCATTCTTTAGCTCACTCCGCCACCCCAGTTCAGACATGGCCATATGCAAATCAGTCTGACCCTGTGCCTCATGGGAACAGTCCAGCCCGAACTGCCAAGCCATGTCTTCCCTGGACCGGAAACAAGCATCCTGGGACCGGTTTCTGGCTTACAGCCGTCATCAGCCAGGCTATCTTGAATCCAGTGGCAAAGTGAGCAAGGGACCCACGTCTGGGCATACCCTGCCAACTTGGGGCGAACATAGCAAAACCAAAGGGGATGATGGACGGAGTGTTGAACATTGCAAGCACTCACCCCAGTCAACTGATCTGGGTTTAATCCATCATCATTCTTTAGCTCACTCCGCCACCCCAGTTCAGACATGGCCATATGCAAATCAGTCTGACCCTGGGCTTCATGGGAACAGTCCAGCCCGAACTGCCAAGCCATGTCTTCCCTGGACCGGAAACAAGCATCCTGGGACCAGTTTCTGGCTTACAGCCGTCATCAGCCAGGCTATCTTGAATCCAGTGGCAAAGTGAGCAAGGGACCCACGTCTGGGCATACCCTGCCAACTTAGGGCGAACATAGCAAAACCAAAGGGGATGATGGACGGAGTGTTGAACATTGCAAGCACTCACCCCCAGGCAAATGATCTGGGTTTAATCCATCATCATTCTTTAGCTCACTCCGCCACCCCAGTTCAGACATGGCCATATGCAAATCAGTCTGACCCTGTGCCTCATGGGAACAGTCCAGCCCGAACTGCCAAGCCATGTCTTCCCTGGACCGGAAACAAGCATCCTGGGACCGGTTTCTGGCTTGTTTCCGGTCCAGGGAAGGCATGGCTTGGCAGTTCGGGCTGGACTGTTCCCATGAGGCACAGGGTCAGACTGATTTGCATATGGCCATGTCTGAACTGGGGTGGCGGAGTGAGCTAAAGAATGATGATGGATTAAACCCAGATCAGTTGACTGGGGGTGAGTGCTTGCAATGTTCAACACTCCGTCCATCATCCCCTTTGGTTTTGCTATGTTCGCCCTAAGTTGGCAGGGTATGCCCAGACGTGGGTCCCTTGCTCACTTTGCCACTGGATTCAAGATAGCCTGGCTGATGACGGCTGTAAGCCAGAAACCGGTCCCAGGATGCTTGTTTCCGGTCCAGGGAAGACATGGCTTGGCAGTTCGGGCTGACTGTTCCCATGAGGCACAGGGTCAGACTGATTTGCATATGGCCATGTCTGAACTGGGGTGGCGGAGTGAGCTAAAGAATGATGATGGATTAAACCCAGATCAGTTGACTGGGGGTGAGTGCTTGCAATGTTCAACACTCCGTCCATCATCCCCTTTGGTTTTGCTATGTTCGCCCTAAGTTGGCAGGGTATGCCCAGACGTGGTCCCTTGCTCACTTTGCCACTGGATTCAAGATAGCCTGGCTGATGACGGCTGTAAGCCAGAAACCGGTCCCAGGATGCTTGTTTCCGGTCCAGGGAAGACATGGCTTGGCAGTTCGGGCTGGACTGTTCCCATGAGGCACAGGGTCAGACTGATTTGCATATGGCCATGTCTGAACTGGGGTGGCGGAGTGAGCTAAAGAATGATGATGGATTAAACCCAGATCAGTTGACTGGGGGTGAGTGCTTGCAATGTTCAACACTCCGTCCATCATCCCCTTTGGTTTTGCTATACCCCTAATGAAAGCAACTTTAAATGCAGCAACAAGACTCTTAACAGGCACACGTCATTATGATCGCATTTCCCTATCACTCAGAGCCCTCAACTGGCTCCCAGTAACAGCTAAGATGCAACTGAAGGTCGCATACATAACACACAAAGCTCTACACAATTCTGGTCCTAAATACTTGGCAAATAGGATCAAACTATCTGGAACCGGAAGGGTCTTTATAAGTGCTAAATATCTCATACTAGAACCAGACAGATTCAAAAAAAGGAAAACACACAGCCGCACTTTCTCCAGATCTGCCCCTAGAATATGAAACTCACTATCACCCTCTACCAGATCAATTACCGTACTCAGGCTCTTCAAGAAGGAAGTTAAAGCCCTCTTACTAGGAAAACATGTGACATAAGAGAACTTGGTTAAAATGTCATTCACCCTACTGTATATTGTTTCCTATTATTTGTACTTAGCTCTTCGAATTCAATGTACAGTGTCTCATAAGTAACAGGTATTCTTACTGTACTGCAACTCGAATCAGCTCTCTTTGTACCTCGATCTGATACCGTGATGGTCGTGTTCCCGCTTTATAAAGCACAATAAATAAATAAAAAATAAATAAATCTGCTGTTATATTCTTTTGAATCGCATGTCAGACTTTGGCTTCTTCCAAGTAGCTTTATTATGGTTTGCATTATTCCTGACTAATAGATGTCAGTCTGTGTCTCTCACACCCCACCTCCAAACCAGTCCCCTCCCCCAAGATTTCAAAGAAAGGAAACCATAGCACTCCGAAAGTATTAAGAGATAATGTAAAGTCCAAACAGTAAGGACTTGTGTTAAACAAAAGAATTTTCTTTATTGCTGATATGATCGATTATAAGTTCTTCGGTACATTTATGTTTCAGAAATTCTTTCTTCAAAAAATGGACAACAGCCGACATGTGTTTCGTCACACAGTGACTTTTCCAAGGCTGTGAGATATTTACAAACAGAAAAGCAACTTAATAATGCATGACTGCTTCCAAATATTACATGAAAGGCGGACATGTCAACAAGGAGAAATATTCCCAGAATAGCTACAGTAAGCTGGCCAGCATTTTTAAGTTGCTTTCGGATAGTTCGCTTCACACACAGTTGATCTATACATTGTATATACAGCGGTGTTCCTACGACATGTTATGTTAGTTAATATGTGCGTAACCTTTCACTAATCTGGGTTGCATCCCGCTTTTTAAATTGACACGCTGCGCAGGCTCTAATTTTTGTGGTTACTTATATTGAGTTTTACTTTTACAGCATTGTCTCAACACCTTACACACTTGTTTCCGATTTTGCTGTTAATTAACCCTACTACATCTGGGGACATGACATATACTTATCTGTTGATATGGCGAGTCTCTTTTTGCAAATATTTGCACTGCTCTGCTTCCTACTGCATCTGACTCAGAGTGCAATCAGTCTCCACCAGTAACTCCATAGCCGGATATGAGGAGTTAGGACTTCAGGGTTGTTACATAGCTGTTTATTTTCACTACTTCTCGTCTTCCTCATATTCCAGAAAGGAGCTTACTATGGTCTCCATCGCTATGTAAAGTGCACCTGACCCTTATCTTCTACATGGTCTTTTTGGTAAGACCTATTCCTAATATAACGTTTAGCCATGCCGCCTTTGTTATCATTAATCTTGTTTGGACGTATTCACTATTTGCCTCACATAACCTAGGGATGACACATAGTTCCACCACGCCCTTACTTGAGGACCTGAGTATTTCTTCATGAACTACAATTTCAGAGGTAAACTTCATACTTTTTCCATCACTAGGGTTGTTATTAGCTTATTTATCTGGAATACCTTCTGCACTATTTGATATTACACACTCCGGTGCTGCCCCTTTTCGTTATAGTACGTTAGCTAGTATTGGCACTTTTGAGCCCTTACTTTATAGAAGGCCACCTAGAAGGTGCATGTATAATTTCCGGTCATTGTTTAACTATAAACACTAGACTTCTTTTCATACTAGAATCTAGCCACAACTAATGCTCTTTTCTTTCCTCCCCCTCCCCAAATAGCATCATTTATCTCTTATACTCAGTGACCTGACTTATACTTCAACCAAGGGATTGCGGTTCCTATCACAGAAAACGGCCTACTTCCTTGACTTCACCCATCCCTGTAGCCTACATGTGAGTTATCTAGTATTGTGAGACTTGGTCAATACTGGGTAGTCACATCCACATCTTTTGATTTTGTTTCTGATTTACCAACTAGCACCCGTTTCTTTCCTTTACTAATTGCGTCCATTGCAGTATAAATCACATTCTGCAGAGGTGCCGCTCTCAAGAATATTACAGTATATTCGGTCCATATGGTTCTACTTGTATTACCTGTGACTGTATCTACATTCTAATCAATGGTTGGTTTTTGACATTTTATGTTTTTTACTCAGTCACTTACTTTTTCACGTTGGGTTGGAATATCTCTTCTCTATCTTGGCATGTTTGCATTTCTAACTTGGACACTTATTCTTGCACTATGGGATGATGTATTTCTTTACATTCTGGTCACTTATTGGACGCATTTCCACCCAATGATTCATCTAATCACATATCTTCCCAGCCATCTATATCTTATGATGGGTGTGAGTCTATTCTTCTACTAATATATATGCCTACACATGGGAGAACTGTCCTTTGGTGAAATATTCTTCCAATCTCTGAGTAAAATATATTGAGATACGTACTTTAGACGCTTGTCTCTGTTTCTTTCCTATATCTTTTCATAGAATTTTTCAGACTTGTTTTATTTGAGCTTTGTTTGTAAATATCTCACAGCCTTGAAAAAGTCACTACTTGACAAAACACATGTCGGCTGTTGAATTTCTGAAACATGAATGTACCGAAGAACGTATAATCAATCATATCTACAATAAAAAAATCTTTTGTTTAATACAAGTCCTTACTGTTTGACCTTACATTATCTCCTAATGCTTTCTGAGTGCTATGGTTTCCTTTCTTTGAAACGAATACACATTGGGTATATTGGTCCAAACTGAGCTCACATTTCTGGTTGTGGGGTGTGGGATAGCCGGAAAGCAGCATCTAAAATATAACTTCTTTTTTCATTGTATTGTACCCACAATAATTTTGTGTTATAATGAGGTGCGATTATTAAACCAGTACTACCTCTAGCCCTTCCCTAAGATGTTCCTCAGCCCCCCAGTCCTCTCCAATTATAGATTTATATTGCCCCTCTTGCTGACCTTATTTCTGCTAAGGGCTCAATCGTTTCCCACACAGACGACACCCAACTCATTGTCTCCATCTGTAACAATGAATCTGACCTGCAGAATAGATTCCACAAATGTATGAAGGGTCTCACACACCGAATGTCAAGCAATTGTCTTAAGATATATGGAGAAAAGACAAAAGTCCTTCTTTTTGGTTCCAATCCTCCTTTAGAGTCTCCTGGTTGGTGGCCAGAAGAACTCAGGCAAACACCTTCATCATCAATGACAAATATAGGATTCTGGTTTGATGACAACCTTTCTTTTGCCACCCACATTTCTAATGTGTTGGTGACATGTTTTGGCATGCTTGGGTCTCTCAGGGAGGCTTTACCCCTCCTTATGGTATCCTCCCAGAAGGCAGTGGTCCAAGCACTCATAACATCTCTCCCGGACTGTGGTTATGCCTTGTACCATGGCATGACTAAATATCTAATAAATAGCCTCCTGGCTGTTCAGACTGTTGCTGCGAGGCTTCTATTCAATATTACTCACTGACATTCCATTTCGGTTCACCTTGCGGCACTCGACTGGCTGCCCCTACGCGATTGACTTTCAAGTTCCTCCGTCTAATGTATTGTGCTTTCCAGAATAGAGTCCCTCTGAATATTTGCAGTGTGATGCGATCCTATGTGCCATCTCGGGGCCTTCGCTCAGCTAATGAAGGGCTAGTCACTATTCCATGTGTCAGGAAAGAAAGACAGGGCAGCCATTCTTTTGACTGCCTTGTATCCATAATGTGAAATTTATTTTAGGAACAAGTCTGAGACCTGGCTCTTTGCTAAACAGCTCTTCCCCTCTCTTTTTTTTCCCAGCGCCAGGATGCCCCTTTGCGAGCAACAACGAACATTACAAATCTTTAAACTTTAAGTTGCCTCCCATCCGCTTAACAAAAGCAACTAGATACCCCCATAATTGGCAACAGCCACCCAAATACCCTACTTGTACATTAAATTGTGGCTAAGCAACTCTGAGACCACCTTGAAAATTCAGTGTATCCTGAACCTTGGCATTTGGGCATTCCTCCAAGGAGGGGAACTGAAACCTCTCTTCTGCTAGATACAAATGAACTGAGAGCAATAATTGACGGGGGAAACCCGGGCTAGGTCTAATATCACTCGACCGCTCTGCTGCATTCAACACTGTTGACCACACTATCCTTATTGAAAGGTTACGAAAGCAAGCATAGTAGGTGCAGCAGCCAAATGGGTCTAGTGTTTTATGTTAGGATGAACCCAGTCTTTTTCCATGGCCACCTTTAAATTGCAGACTTTTAATGTCTCATTTGGAAGGCCCCTGGGCTCCGCGTTGTCACCCTTACTTTTCAGCATCTGCTTGCAGCCTTTATTACAGTCGATGAAGGAACATGGATGCTCTGTACTTATGTATGCCGATGATGTGTAGCTGATGGTTGACTGGATGAGCAGGCTTCTTCCTCGCTCAGAAATCACAGTTCTAATCTGATTGACATAGACCTGGAAGAGTTGTAACTTCTTAAAACTGAATGGTGTGAAACTAAGATGCTTCTAGGTGGATGCAGCCAGCAGGATGATAGGGAAGGCCCTGCCATTCATTTAGAAAGAAGCACATGCTCAAGTCATCTCAGTTTATGAATGTCTTGCATTGATTCCTGCAATGGACTGTATCTTGTTTTCACTCATGCCTTTATTAACAAACTGCAGTAGATATGAAACTTTGCAGTGAGGAAATCAACTGGGCTGAGAGGAAACTAGGACCATGTATTCGAAGGCAGTAGAAAGCTGCATTGGCTTTCTGCAAAGTAGTAGGTTCAACTTAAAACTCTCTGCCTGAGTCAGAAGTCCTTTTAGGGGCTTGGAAAATCATAGCCCATGGAGTGATCTGCTGAGTATTATGCGTGCATCCTTTATGCTCTAGTTCATCTCTTCTTGTGCAACCCTTTGCTTGCAATGGCCTGAATGCGAAGCTGGTCATTATGCCACTTAGATCCAAAGCTTTAGAACAGGCCTCCCGAATGAGTAGCTTGTGAGCTACCTGTAGCTCTCCAGCTACTTGTAAGTAGCTCTCCTGTGTGCAGTCCAGCCTACTAAACTAGAAGCTTTTGATTCGTTGAATTAATATTTGTCTACAAACATTGAAAAGTTTGTACTTGAGATTTTAAAAATGTGCGCATTTTCAGAAATAATAAACTGAGAAAAATGGATAAAGTTTGGAAATTTATTTACAACTGAGTGATAAATCATGCAGCTTTATGTAGAAGTATTACTAATGTCTCCTTCCGCTTAGGGACTTTTTTTTTAGCCCCTGCCTCTATTTAACTGTCTTGAGAGAAAACGACCAGCAGAGGTAAGTAAAATACCAGAATCGCTTTAGCAGTCCCTAGATTCCAGGCCATAAAAACTTGTCTTCCGCAAGCACCCGCAGACAATAATATATTTTTTATATTATATTTTCGGTGATACGACCTCCGAAGGCCTGATTTTATATTAAAAACAGAGCTTTGGACAATACCATTTCCCGTGGATAGGCAGTATTTCCCTCCATGTGTTCCCATTGCCAGCGTGTTCTGCAGTTTGGTGCTTACTTTCTCTCTACCCCGTATCTAATGCTCCTACTCGGCCTCTGTGTGCCACCTTCTGCCATCCCTGTCATGTTTACAGCTGTGGCGTAGTGCAAAATGACGCTCTCTGAATGTGATAATGTTAGTTTCTTATATATCACAGATATATGCTGGCCTTGGATGAATGGGGCCACTCAAAAGGGCTGGGGTCCCCTGAAGAGTTGGGGGAACCCCTGCACCGCAAAGTGTGCAGGGGCCTGTGTTACGCCCCTGGCTTAGAGCTCAGCATCTCACTCTCGTGCACAGCAAGTCTCTGCCACCTGCTATTGCATTCAACACCCTCACAGCTTCACATGCCCCAAGGGCACGCATTCTGATATCATCTCTCATCCCACCGTCTCATACACTTTTTATGCCTCCTTACGGCGAGAGACCTTGGCAGTTTCCTGAAATTATAAATCATTAAATCACCTCCTGAAAACGTGTAACCTAGAAACCACGTGTCTTGCGAATTTTACTTACCCTAACACAAGTTGTGCCTCTGTACAACTGTAAATGATGTGACAGGGTGTTCCTACAAGCTCCAGACAACTTAGAATCCAAAGAATACTGAATATCAGATATGAACGCTCGTCGCTGACACATGCGGTGTTCTGGAGATCATGAGTTCAACTCCCACCAAGACTGACTCAGCCTTGCACTCTTCCGAGTCTCAGGTTTGAATGCTGATAAAGCAACTTTAGCCTTCTGAATTCGCTAAAGAAAGTACAGTTGTGTTGTGTTATTGTGCTACCTCATGTTTGCAGGACTGATAAATGGTAATTAGACAGTAGGAATCACCACATAAAAACAAGCATTGGCAGTGCCAACAGGCTTTGCTTTTTTTGTGTCTTTTTAGCAATGTTGTTCAGAAACCGAAAAACCAACATGCCACAAAGTGTCATGTTCTGGAGCCATCCCAAAATGATCGAATTGGACTCTTCACTTCTATTTTTACTAAAAACAACTGCGGCGATATGACCATCTGTGTCATTATTCCAAAGAGGGGGAACAATCAGGCTGTTTTCTACAGGTGAATCACCACGGCATGACGTGTTAAAAAAACGCATTCCAGTGCATATTCCTGCATCACCGCACTGAAAGGCAAGTAGGGATCCCCAGTGCCTGCTTTTACGCGTGCTTCTGTGATAAAAAATATATCTAATAATCACCGGAAGTCATTGGGTCTTCCCTGTGTTGTAGTGATTACAAAGAGCTGGGATGTCCTCGTGCTGAAAATACATGTGAGCGCGGCTACGCTGCAGTAATGTGCGATAATGTATAGTGCGATAATGTTCCTATTAGTGGCAAAGGCTCCATGTTAAAGAACAGTAGATGTTTTAGCACCAAGGATAATGTGCTGTATGTTTAAACACTTATAAGGTCCCAAGGGCGAGATCGATTGAATTGCAAATGCTTGTTTATTTTACTTTACTGCTGGCAACAGTGTCTAATGCACTAAGGTGATCACTGTTGGGGATCTTGCATATGGTAGTCACCAATGTAATATTGTCTGACGTGGTCACTATTACAACACTTAATATTAGTAGCTCAGGGTGATTTTAATTGAACATAAGTAGTTCTTACTACAGAAATGGTTGGAGACGCCTGCTTTAGAACAAACCTCCTGCTTGCCATTTATAGCATGAATAATCACTATAGTTTTAGAAGCACACTCAAACCTCACTAATATCTTTGTATTACTCTAAATATTCCTTTTAGTTTGATGTGAGCTTTCCAGAGCAAAGATGTTCTTGAGTGTATACGTGCTTTACAACTAATAATAACAAAGCTTGTCTCACTCCTCTAATATAGGTCCACCTCCTGGCCCATGATAAAGTTCTCAGCCATCTGTTCCCATATGGGGAAAGGTCTGGGTGCCCACCACACACATTGAGAAGTTTGTTTTACGCAATAGGATGCACTGGCCAACTATTACTTTACTGCATCCACTCCGTTTCTAGCGGGCTATGTGTCTGTTGCTTGCCCAGCTTCCAGGTTTGCAGAACTTCATTGTTGTTGCTGGAGGTCCCCTGCACAGGAACGGAGTCCCAATAAAACTGAAGATTTCCGCCCTCTTTGGAGCCAGTGGATTTTCCTTCGACAGAAGCTATTGCCTTCTTATTGCATTGAACTCTTGAAGAGCTGGAAAATGAGTTGCACATTAGTTTTTTAAATCATGTGCTGCCTGGTTCCCACTTTCACTCTTTCTTGGCACATAAAAGAGGCGTCTGAATGATGGTAGCAACCACTGCATGTAATGCTGGATATCCTTTCTCTAAATGCTTATGTTGACACATGATCAGCGTGCTTGGCCTGGTTTATAGGACAAAGGTCTTCTCCTTTTACTCTTGCCATTTCACTTCAGTTTTGCCAAATCCTTTCAAGTCCTTTTTATGTGTTGTCCCAGTGCCTCCATTTTGTAACCCAGAGACAATGAAGACCCGCGTTTCTGCTGCAGGAGCTCTGGCACTTTGTGACTTTTCTCTAAGTCCATTGTATCGCAAGGTGTGATAGAGTCTCTCTTTCTGCTCTACCGCCTCAGCATTACTTTTACCATTTTTCTGTGAAAGGAGCTGAACATGCCCCAATGCATGGAGGTCACGTGAGGATGTGGGATAGACCTCACACTACTCTTCCTCACTTGATGGTTATTTTGATCACTTTTGCCCAATACGAGTGTTTTCAAATTGCTTTTGTTACTTGGTGCAGATCTCTAATTCCTTCTTTCCATATTGCCACGATGTGTCTCACGCCTAAAAGCAAGTGTGGAATGAACCTCCATGTCAGTGAAATCAATAAAATCAAAATGGCTCGGTAATGTGTCCTGATAACGCACGCACACCGAAGAGAGGTGTGAGGGAAAGGCTTAATGCACTAAAAAAAACAAGGTCTACAGGTTTATAAAAGACGTATATCAGAATAACCCTTGTACGATGATTATTTTTAGGTAGATGAACCTCCAAGTGTGTATCTTCCATAACAGGGATCTTTGCTAATATATGTTATATCCCTGATAGCATTCAAGATCTGAATTATTTTAAATGTGCATTGATTATGTCTGAATTATGAAGCCTGAAACATGTACATGTATACGACAAAGCAGTGCATAGTGTACACACAAAACTGCTTATTTATTGATACTTCTAGGAGGCATGAATATTGGGTCTGTTTTCACTCATACATTTCGCCTGCTAACACCTGCTAGCTCCTCTAATATTCACTTGAATGGGACTTTGGCTATACAACTAGATTAATTTTAGCATTTGTTTAAAATTAAAAAAAAATGTGTATAATATAATCTAAGGTTCAAAACCATGTTTATACATATATACACACACACACACACTTGTTTAGGAGTGCTACCACACATATCCACATCGCAATCTTAAGTACTGTAGTATTTGTCCTGCAGCCCCTCCTGAAGTCTGGTTGAAGGTTATCTAGGAGCTTGTTATCCTCAGTGAATTTTATAGGTTGAGTAACAACACAGGGTTCCAGAACTTTAGATGGGAAGGTTAGATCAGACTCTAGGCAAACAATATTCAGATCATTTAAATCAGCACCCGTTTATTTTGTAGGGGTGTAACCTGACCAATGCTTTAGTCATTCTGGACTACCCCTTGCATTTACTAATGTGGTCCAAAAGGGTGGTATCCTAATGTTATTGACATGGGAGTCCGGGGTGGGACCTTGCAATGTTGCTGGAGATTTCAGCGTGGGTGTCATCCCTAAACTGGGAACAGGTCTTGGTTGGTTTTGGAGTAGTTGTAAAGCAGTTCATTCTTATGTCGTCACTTATCGAGAGTTCTGTATTTTTTACTTTGTCTTCAAAACATTTTGAGAACTTAATACAGTTTTCACTGGTGGTGTTTGTCAGAGCTGCGGTATTTGTAGTTTGTATAATTGTCTTTTGGTTTGTTTTGCGCTTAGCTGGTTTCTGAGCTGACAAATATGATTTTTCCCCTCAAAGATTTGTTTTCATATCTCTTGCATTCACAGTGGTGGTTTTCCATGTTGCCTGTAGAGTGATTTAGTCTCCATTGATGTTCTGTGGCTTTAAGCAATTTCCTCACTATATTAACCTCTTATGAAAAACCTGATGCAGAGTTCTTCATTTTATTACTCTTCGTATATTGCGGGGTGGTAATTCTTCCACGATCCACTTCATAGATGTGGAACATTGGATAGAGAAGAATGCCACCTCATGGTCGCTTTCTGAATGTGAAAAGTAGTTGAAAAGTAGTTGGTGGCCTTATTCTCACTGGTTTTATGGTTGATATCTTTGTAGTCTCTTACCCATGCTATGAGACTCATGTGATGGCCTTTAATCATGATTTGAGAAGACAAGAATGTGAACAGTATCAGTAGAGGACTTTCCGTGAAGACAGCTTCATTTGAGATTATAAGGTCCATGGGGCAACCTTTCTGGAGAGTAGGTTCAGAGAGGTGCTGTGGGAGGTGATTAGTGGCAAGGAATGATGGGGTAGATCACTGGGTCCAAGACCTCACTCCAGTGTAGATTGAAATCTCCGCAGGAATTTGTGATTTTGAGATCATTTGTCCTGTCATCAGCTCTGTAAGTTGGTGGACAAATACAATATTGTCCTCAGGAGGGTTATAATTAGGTTGGAATTGTATTAAGGGACTCCGCTCTACAGAAGACTATTTGAAGGAGGGTAATTGATCTTTTTGAAGATCTTTGCATTCAATTATGTTTTTATGGATGACTGCCACCGCATCACCACTTTTGTCAAAGTAATTTAGAAAATTTGAGCATTCAGGAGCTGTACATGTTGAGATGTTAAATTTAGACTTGTTTCCATGAGGAATATTGAATTGAGATCAAAGGTGGACAGAGGTCAGCAATCTCTGCTTTGTGATTGGCTGCTGATCTGCATTTAAGTAGGATGTAGTTTAGATTTTTAGTATATTGTGACTGCAGCAAGTAATGGGGAGTTAGGGATCACAACTGGGTTAAGAGTTACCATCTACAGATCGGTTTAACTTCAAGGTTTCTGGTACTTCAGATAATGAGAATGTTTGAGACCTCTTTGAGGGTGAGTGTATATTATGTGTATCTGAAGTGTATAAGTAAAGTAAGTCATCAGTATCTTTATCTGATAGATGGGGTGGGAACTCTGTTATTCCGGGGGGGTTCGTTACTCCGGGTCAAGACCCATACCAATTCCTTGTGATTGGATTGGGGAGAAAGACGTGCCTACAGTGCCTATAACCAATGTTGTTCTCGATGAGCTGTAATGTTTTACTCACTTCCTCGCGAGAGCAGATCATGAGATGATGCTTGAAGAGAAGGTGAGTGGATCGATTTGGTCCAAGGATTGCAAAAGGAGTATGGAGCTGTGGTTTCTTGTGGAACAGAAGAATTTGAGATCCTGAAGACTTTTTGCTTTGAAGTAAACTGGATCAGTGAGTATTTGGATAGGCAAGATACAAGGAGGGGCTCTCGTACTTTGGGGATGGGGGGGTCAGAGGTGTTCGGCCCAGTTGCTTCCTTTTAATAGCAGAGGAAGAGTTGAAGTCAGCAGGTTCATGTTTGGCTCTATCTTTTTAGTAGGGAGAGGGGTTGTTTGAGAGTGGAAAGCTGATAGACAAGGTAAGGATGAGTGATCTGATGCATGGGGCATTATACTGGTCATGTTTGGGACTTTCCAGATGGCAGCAATGGCCCTGTGTAGAAGTGTGGGGGAGGTCATGATGCAGGGAGTGTTGGGCCATCATTAAATTGCTGGTTGGCAGTGTGCTAGGAATAGGGAAATATTGCTGGTGTCTCTTATATGTGGAAATCGTTCATTCCATATATGGGGTTAAGTGTTTGGAGATTTCAATTCGTTCTGGTCTAATTGGCTGAGTTTGAGGGGTTGTGGCCCAATTATCTAGAACTCGTTTTTAGGTCGAGCCTAGCAGCAGTGCGCATGCACTGCTCGCTCTGCGCATGCACTGCTCGCTCTGCGAGGCATGCAGTAGTCGAGTATGCTGTGGAAGCCTCGCCTTCTCTCCGCCCATATTTTTCATTGGCTGGTGTCATTGTCCTTGGTAAATGCTGGCTTCCGATTGATAATGAGGCTTGTTAGTCCCTCGTTATCGCCCTGTCGCCATTTGTTACCTCCCATGAGGACTGGATCTTTTACTTGTGGTGTTACACGGTCTCTTTCATAAGTCGGTAAGCACTATTTTTTTTTTTATTTGCAGCGCAGTCCGCTTTCACTTTAGCGGCAGCGCTTGTTTATTTAATTAATTTGCCACGCGGGCCGAAAGGGAGCGTTTCTACTCCCTAATCTAACAAGCATTTGCAATGCAATTGGTCTCGCATTTACGCGAGTTTGAGCTATTGACATTGCAAATAACAATGCCTTTTATTTTTGTTTTCGTTTTTAAAACATAAATAAAAGGCATTGTCATTTACAATGCCAATAGCTTAAACTCGCATAAATGCGAGATCTATTGCATTGCAAATGCTTGTTCTTAATGTTCAGAAGTATTTTGGAATGAGCTTCAAAACTGTTTATGTAATGGCTGTTACTTGGGCCAAGATTTGTCCAATAGTAAATTTAAGTGGTAATTTCTGCCTTGCAAGTAGATGATGCTGGTATAATTTATTTTTTGCAACATGGGATTTTGCAGTCTAAGATGTTGGTCCAGAGGGAAATGTCCAGGATGTAGAAAAGTAGGCCTGTATTTTGCTTGCCTTTTTGATCTCAGCAGTAAATGTCAACATTTAATGTGTCTGGATGTTCTGTAAGAGATTTTTATGTTTAAAATTCTTCGTAACATATGTAGGTAAGTTTGGCAAGTAGGTGATTTTGAAAGTGTGATACCTTTCTTTTCTGAACATGAATTTGCCAAAGACCCATAAATTACTACTAGGTGTAAGCGCAAACATGTGAATCATAAATTTGAAGTGTTCATGTGAAAGTCTCGAAGTGATGAAGAAATATACCATAGGTATCAAGAGGATGGCCCCAAAGGGCAGAATTTGCAAACAGTAAAGTTATAGGAAGAAAAAATGTGTACGCCGGTTAGTCCTAAAATACAAATGTCTGTATAGGGATGATGATTTATTAGTTTTTTTAATGTTTTTTGCTCATGATCTATGTTTTTCCTTCTATTGTGTGCTAGGTTATCTGCATGGGTGCGAAGCAGAATCTCTTGCCTGCGGAGTATCAGAAGAAGCTGGAAGCTATAGAAACAAACAACTATGAGGGACCAATGCCAATAATGCAAGAGATTGAAGCTGCAATGAAGAATGTACAGCAAACTATGAGTTAAATTAATTGTACAGAACTCATTCCATTAGACTTTAACCTTGCAATATTTATTTTTTGCCATAACCCAGGGATTTCCTAAACCATTTGCTAGGAGAAATCGAGTTGTACTTGGAGTGAGATGAACGAATACTTGTATTCCCTGGAGAACATAAAAACCCGCAAGACACAGAACTATGTTAATGTATAATTTTAATTAAGCTGTTGTGTTCCTAGTTACTTGAACAAAAAATTGGGTACTTATTTGCGAACAGCAGATGTACTTATTAAGTTGACCCCAATATTCGTCAAGGGTTTGTAACACTATGCAACATTTATAATGGAATTCTTGTTACTCAACATATATAACACATGTAAGCTACAGAGAACTGCTCCGGTTCCTGACCACCCCCCCCCACCCCCCACTTAGCAAGTTAGTTTCTTAACATCCCCACCCTTCACATTATCTCCTGTTGACTGAGAGGCTCATGTCCTTTATCCATGTCTTGCTTGGCTTGCCCAAATCTGACTCCTGAGTGTGGTGATGGGTGTAATGAAGAGGTGGTTGACCTAACAAGCTTTATAAAAACTATACTTTTTTGTACAAATTCAGGCTTGACACTGGTTTCCTCAAAGTGTCACAAACTGTGTATTCTCAAGGTGCTGCTGATTGCAATGTGCAGTTACCACCGTTGTCAACTTTTGTTTGAAGTATTACCATCTATCTTAAAATTAATAAAAACAATTTTGACACAACAAATCTGGACTTTTCTTTTTTTAGCCTGAAATGTAGTGGTCTGGCTTTTGCTAAACATCTTCATATCATCAAAGACCATCTTTCGAAAACAGTTGCAGGCTTTTTTGTTCTGATTTGGTGGTGTCCTGTAAGACCCTGACCTATAGCTGCAGTGCCGGGAACCCTGTGTGGGTATCTGTGCGCTATATAAGAATTCAGTAATAATCATAATAAAGAAAATTGGGTGTGTGCAGCTTAGTATTGGTACAGTCCCAAGCCTTCAATGATTCTGATTCACAAATATTTAAGATGCTTCATACTTACTGTACATTTTATGAGAGCGGCATAATCCACGTTATGCTTCAGGCACACAGATAGTCTTTTGACTTCTTGAACATTAGCCTATTGGCAAACACAATTGACTCTTTGGATACTTTCAGTTAAGAAAAGGTAGACCTTGTCTTTGGTTGCTGTAACATTAGCAAATGTCATAAGCTGCATGCTTACTGCCTCCAACTGCGAAAGTACATTATTATGTAGCTTTTAATGCCAAACTGAAAGAATTTCTGTAAATAAAACATACAAAGATTAACAATAAGCGCTTGCTGCTGAATCTTATTTGCTACGGGTTTACAAAGGATGTTCAGTAACTCCACTGAAGATACTGCTGTGTCTTGAATCGCTCTATAGTACCTTGGGATTACTATTGATTGTTTGGGCGCAATATGTTGTATTCTCTACATGTCAATTGTTCATTGTTGGTGGTCTAAAGTAATTCTCATTTTTCACAGTGACTTCCTCTTATTACCACTGGCGATGAGGAAATTGACTTCCATCATCTCCAACACATTTGATCTTCGATTTTTGTTACGATCTCTCTCCAGATTGCCACCCAGCGGAAGAACACTCTTCTCTTACATAAACAAACAATGGATACTATTGGAAACGGATACGAAACTAAATAACAAGCAAAATCAGGATTATTGCCATTTCAACAATCAATCTAAAAGTTTGAGAAATTGTTGGGAATCTTAAGAAATAAGACAATCAAAAACATAATAAGATCTAGTCCAAATATTACATATAGAAAGAGTAAAAGTTTGAGAGACTTTCTGGTCAGAGGCCATTTCAGCATGGAGAAACAACATAGGGAATGGCTGAAGATGAATTAATGGGATTTATGTATGAAATGTAAGGCCTGCAAGTATAGTCATCAGAAAATAAAGTACCATTTAACCACAAATCACACACCATAGTTGATATAACATGTAAATCAGATTATGCGATCTATTGTATTGAGTTCCCCTGCGGGAAAAGATACGGAGCAAGTAGTATGTTTCAAGGAAAACACATTTTGGAGCCAAGTCATGCTATTCGGAACAAAGACCCAAGATAGACGGTGGCACATCACATTGAGAAATTACCTCAGGGAGATCAGACTAAGATGATGTTTGATTGGTTTAGACACAATAGGAAGATATCCACAGGAAGACGACAGATGCCAGAAATTGTGCAAACTTGAACCCCGCTACAGTATTAATTTAGAAACTTATGGACCTGTCGGACTCAACATCAATGAAGAATTAGCAGTCCATCTATCATGAGATATACATTTTATATATATATTCATGTATGTAAATTTCTACTGCTAGGACATCTTGCTCTTTAGTCTGTATTGTTGTTTTATGAGTTTATGTTGGACATGATTTTATAGTAGGACAATCAAGAAACATTGAGCGTACAAATGATTAGAAGAACAATGTGATAAACATGTAAACACGTACCATGAATAGGATAATAGACTTCAGAAAAATCCTGGAAACCTGATTTCTGTCCTCTATAATCTCATCGTTGGTAAACTTTCATGTTTTACATAATACTGGATAAATTATTAAGTAATATAGCGTACTCAAAACAGAATTCAGCCCATTTAAGCAACATTTTTTAAATAGTCTGTGGAGTGATATACATTTTCTTTCAAATAAATAATATATGTATATCACCATGATCTTCTACAAATTGATTATTGCGTAAGTGACGCAAATGAATGAATGAATGAAACAACATTTTTAGAGCACATAGCTACCCGTGGGCATCCCAGCGCTGGAGGATAACTGAAGCTTCCGAGAATCATTTAGGGAAGAGCCATGTTTTCAGCAGCTTGCAGAAGGCCAGGTGATTAGATTCCCTTCGTAGCTGAAGAGGGAGGGAGTTCCAGAGCTTGGCGGCATTGTATGAGAATAGCCGGCCACCACTTCTAGCTCTCTTAATTCTGGGGACGGCTGCCAGATGTTGCTCATCTGAGCACAGGTGCCTGTTGGCTCGATAGGGTTAAACCATAGAGGAGATAATCTCTGGTCCTTTCCCTCCTAACAGCTTATGAGTGATACATAGGGCCTTGAAGCGGACTCTCTCCCGGACGGGGAGCCAATGGAGAGCTTTCATGGCGGGTTTAGCAGATTGCCGGTTCTGAGTCCCCATGAGGATCCTTGCGGCACAGTTCTGTACTATTTGGAGTTTGGCAAGGACCGAGCTCGGAGCCCCGAGGTAAAGTGCATTGCCGTAGTCCAAGCGTGACAGAATAAGTGCTTGGACAATAAGCTTTTTTGCCTGAAAGGGGAGCAGGGGGAGCGCTTTGCGAAGCATCCTTATGATGCCAAAGCAGGAGGCCACCACCTTTCTGGCCTGGACTTTAAGGCTGAGGTCTGAGTCCAGCCAGAAGCCCAGGCTTTTTATCTCTGATTTAGGGACCATATAGGCATTAAAGAGTGTGGGACTCTGGGAAGATCCCTGAGGGACCCCGCAGTGGAGGGGCCAGGGTTTAGAGGTGGCCTCACCCTCAAATACCTGGAAGGATCTCACCTCCAGGAAGGATTGCAGCCAAGTCAGGGCTACTCCAGACACGCCCAGGTTTCTGAGTCGGTCGACCAGGATGCGGTGATTAACCGTATCAAAGGCCGCGCTGAGATCCAACAAAATCACGGCAGAGGAGCCTCCTGCATCGAGAATCTTTCTGGATTCTTCCATGACAACTAGTAGAGCCGTTTCTGTGCCTTGGTGGGGGCGGAAGCCAGTTTGAGAGGGATGAAGAAGGTTATTAGATTCCAAGTGGGCAGAGAGCACGGAATTGACGTGTTTCTCCAGAATCTTGCTAATTCCTGGGAGGAGTGAAATAGGACGGTAGTTGGCCAGGAAGTCTGGGTCCAGGCTAGGCTTTTTCAGAAGGGATTTGACCATGGCTTTTTTCCATAGGGGGAACCACCCCTGATGATATGGATGAGTTGATCAAATCCAGGATGACCGGACCAACTGCTTCTGCCACCTGGTTCAAGATCTTGGGCGGGGCAGGGTCTCTGGGCGATCCGCTTTTAACAAGTGCAGAGGTGGTCTGGAGTGAATCATGGCTCATTAAGGGGAAGGTCTTTAGAGAAGATTCCTTGTTCCCTGTGTATAAATCCTCAGAATAGGGAATAGTATGGCTATCAGTTAGGGCAAAGGATCCGTAGATGGTTTGGATTTTGTTAAAGAAATATTCCGCAAGTTCTTTGCAACGTTGGTCTGTGGCTAAGGGAGTATTGGGGAGAGAAGGGGCTTTCAGTAGCTTCTTAGCAATACGGAATGTTTCACGGGGGGAATTTGCCGCTGAGGACAAAATTTCCTCAAAATACGAGGCCTGGACTTTTTTAATTTCAAGCTTGTAAGTTTTGATAGCCTCCCTGTATTCCTTTTTCTTGTTCAGGGAGAAGTCCCTTCTCCAGACTCTTTCAGTTTTTTTACAAATTTGTTTCAACTCTCGGAGTTTAGGGGTATACCAGGGCGTTCTGTTGGGCCCTTTATGCAACTGAGTGGTTGTTTTAGGAAGGACTTGGTCTAGTGTACCCTCAATCCAGTTATTGAATCTATCATTGGCCACCACCGGATCGGTGACGGCGGGGGGGGGGGGGGGCTTAGAATTTTCTAAAGCCGGTATCCATTTTTCTGTGAAAAGTTTTGACCAATGGCGGGACTTAGTTTGCGTAAGCCGAGTTGAGGGAGTCGCAAGGGTGGGAGACCAACTAAAAGGGATGAGGAAGTGATCCGACCAGGGAATAGGGGTCGGTGTCTGACAAGAAAGTTCCTCCAGACTGGAAAAAATGGGGTCTAGGAGGTGCCCTTTTGAGTGTGTTACATGTAGTACCTTCTGGGTGAGCTGTAAGGCCGCTAGGTCCAAGGACAGCTCAGATGCGACTTTCGATGTTAAATCATCGAAATGGACATTAAAGTCACCTAGGGTAGTAAAGTTTGCGGCGGTACTAGCCAGTTTGGGGACCATTTCTGAGAGAGACTTGCAGAATTGGCCTATGGATCCAGGGGGGCGGTAGATTAGGATGCCCGATAGGGAGAGCGTAGGTGTAAATCCTATTGAAAAGTGAAGGTTTTCACAATCGAGTAAGGGGCTCCCAAGAGTCCGACAAGTGAGGTGGCTTTTCAGAATGATGGCGATGCCACCGCCTTTACCAGAGGTCCTATCCAGCCTCTGTATTATGTAGTCAGGGGGGAGGGCCTGAACAATGTCGGGGTCTGAGTCTGCATTCAGCCAGGTTTCAGTGAGGAATAGGACGTCAGGGCATTCATCCATAAGCAGGATGGACAGTTCGGCGAAGTGTTTAGGCAAAGATCTGCAGTTTAATAAAAGTAATTTGAAGATTTTGTCAGGCGATGGTGCGGAGGGGACAATGGGGGAGGGGAACCAGGGTCTGAATGGACAGTGCATGCAGTTGGTATCTAGACTACAGGGAGTTATGGAGTGAAGGCAGTTTGGTTTTGGGGGTACATTCAGCTGTCTAAGCTGCTCCGCGCTGTAAGAATACTTGTCTAATGGAGAACGGGCAGGGGTTATGGCCCCTGGCCCCGTCCGGACGTGGACGGGCACAGACGGGCTTGCCTTTGGCGCGCCGTTTGCACGCCCGCTGCGCGGTCGCGTTATCAGGCTTTTAAGTAGCCCGGGCAGGGTCAGCGACTAGAGCGCTGACCAGGTCAATGGCGGCTCAAGTGCGAGTTGTGCAATGCAGCGCTGAGTTTAAAAGGAAGTTAAAACAGTTCCCCCACAGTTTCCCAACACTCAATTCAGTTTCAATTCAATTTTAAAATAAGCTAAAACAATGATTTAAAAAAATAAACAAACGAGGTAGCAACGCTACCCTCGCGCCTAACGTGACTCAAGGCAGCTTCTGTCAGCGCTGCACGGTCGCGTCATCGGGCTTTTAAGTAGCCCGGGCAGGTTCAGCGACTAGAGCGCTGACCAGGTCAATGGCGGCTCAAGTGCGAGTTGTGCAATGCAGCGCTGAGTTTGAAAGGAAGTTAAAACAGTTCCCCCACAGTTTCCCAACACTCAATTCAGTTTCAATTCAATTTTAAAATAGGCTAAAACAATGATTTAAAAAAATAAACAAACGAGGTAGCAACGCTACCCTCGCGCCTAACGTGACTCAAGGCAGCTTCTGTCAGCGCTGTCACTTGTATAGTATATTGGAAGAAAGTCTAGTATGAAGTATGTCCTCAATACCTATCATTTCACCTTGTTTATATGCACTCAAGTAAAATTGGCACCCATCTGTGAACAACATCGAACAGAAACGGAATTATGTACATTCGTCATCTTTCACATGCAGTAAACTCCTGGAATAGGATACTCATGGTGGCACGCCCTATGGGCCTAACACAGTTTGGACAAGCGTGTGATATTCTGAGTGGTGAATGTAGAAAGCATGGAAGTCTGCCCTGTGTGCTAGAAATGGAACATATTTACTTGCAAAAGGATTGTTTGGCATTATTACAAGTGCAGATAAAATTCAAGGTTACTGTTATGAAACAGTTAAGAGACTCGCATATTTAAATGGACACTAGAAAGCCAAATCACCTCCTTAAACCCTTTGGTGCAGGAGCCAGCCAATGGCACCTGCAGCCCCTCCACAGTGCCTCTGTTGGCTATTGGCCGACACTGAGGAGGGCTGAAAAGGATCATCCATTGCTTTTTTTTTTTTAAAGTCATTGGATACTCAGAATCACTTTTGTGTCGGCTCCGCCCATCTGTGAGATGTGAGAAAAACTTCTTTTTTAAACAGTAATGCTTTGAATATGCTTAGCTTGTTAGTCTGCCTTCAAAGCTGTAATGGAAGGCCACAACAGGCTATCGACAACTCCTTGCGTGGGGGTAAACAGAATGTTATGACAACATGTAAAAAACATTATGGGATCCCAGCTTGCATTCCACAGCAATCTTGATCGGTGAGCATTACATACCTTCCATTTGAAAGTACTGTAAAAAATGGAAGTATTGCAGGAGCTGGTATACCTTTTAGAAAACATGCCAAATTCGCTACCGAAGCATTACATGTGCCGTCGACGGTAACTTGTTTGCCAACAAGGTAGTGCCCGACAGAAGAGTCACATTCTTTTTCAGTAAGGAAGACCTCTTTGCCGGCACGTTCACAATGATAGGAAGAGGGTAGTGACCATAATTTGTGAATGAAGCTGTCTTCTAAGGGTTCATATCTACCAACTGGGAAATGTTTCATGCAAGCTGTGAATTGAGTTGTTGTTTGTGTGTTTAATTGAAAGGCAAAAATAAGCTACTTGAATTTAGATAGTGCCATGGTACGCACCCATTCTTGAGGGTTTGAAGTGTCCATCTAAACTGCATAATTGACCTAAATTGGCTTTGCCCATGATACAATGTCGACATGTCACTTTGCATGATATCAACAACAAACGATACAATGTTATTCAAATTATAAATGCGAGAAAACAGCGTATTATTACTATTATCAACAACAGCAAGCACTTCATCCAAATTATCTTGATCAATTTGTCTTAAACGTGCAGCAGCTTCCATTTGTGACAATTTCATTATAGGTAGCATAAATAAATCGTTTAGAATGTGGGGGAGCTAGGGCTTGGTAAAAATCTGATAAATCCATGTCTTTGGAAAGAGAGAATGATGTTGTTTCCCTACAGTGTGGAATGTTCCAACCATTGTTGACACAATAGCCTGACCTAATAGGTGGTAACAATACCTGAATGTTGTGAGTGAGAATTTCGGGGGTCGGGTCAGCTTATCTTAAACCCTGTTGTGAAATTAAGAAAATGAGCTTGACAACCATTTGTGTGCACTAACCACAATATCCAACCGTGAGGACCTGAAAACGTGGATTTAAATGTACTTTCCTGAACCATACTAATGAGTTGCTCCTCGGTATAATTTGTCAAGCTTTGCTAATTATCAAAACGGGCAATAGCGGGAGTATGCGGGTGTGAGAAGTTGGCCTGGTATATGCTGTCCACTAATTAAAGTGGACACCTTGCACCAGTCCAGACAACCCTTATGGTGATTTAAGAGGTCAAAGATAACCTTAGAAAGCTATCCAAGTGGTAGCTGTGGAGAGCAGCCTTCAGGCTTAGTCTTGAAGGAATGTTAAGCAGCTTGTTTTACCAGAATGCAATCTTATAGTATTGGTTAAATGAAAGGAGAACCACACAGTAGTTATAAAAATATGTATTTATTAATATAACACTCTCTAGTATGAAACAGTATCTCCTAAACGGAGATAATCATAAAGCATGCAATACTTAAGCCCAGAAATGACAGTAAATAGCACTAATACACAGTGGGCCCCAGGGGGGGGGGACCAAACCATATACTAAAATAGTGTTATAAGAACCACGACTCGAGTCAAGACCGTGTCGAGAGGTTGTAGAATCGCTGGGACCCCAAGGAACCACCCAAGGTGAGTAAGTAGGGACCCCACGGAGGATGGGTGAGGGTGGGAACACGACCGCGTGCTCCGTACAATTCTATGGGAAAGTCGTGGTTGAAGTTTTAGAGTTTAAGGACCCTTCCCAGTGGACTTCGAAGAAACCCCGTGGAAGACAGAAGGTTGGAGAGCCACCCCACCCGTGGATACCAAGGTACCCGAGTTACCTATCCCAGGGAAGCCAGGTGCATAGGTCGGAAGTGGCATCGGAAACCGCTGTCGAACCCAATGGAGGACTTCGAAGAAGAGCCGCTGCTGGAAGGAAGAAAGGTGTCCATTGGAATCCAAAGGTGGATTCTTGTCGAAGAGTACCTGAAAGCAGAGGGGACAGAGTCTGGGTCACTCAGGAGTGACCAGGGGCTCGTAGATGAATGCTCACCGATGCCGGGTGCTTCAGGTGCATTGATGGAATTCTTGACTCTGCACCTATGGGGACCAGGAGACGTCGAGGACGACCAGGAGCTGGGTACGAGCTGTCCCATGAAGGATGTCGAGTACTATAGGGTCGGTATCCGGCGTGAGCACCAACAAGCCTTGGCAAAGGCAACCCACGCAGAAGGTCAAGGATGGATACGGTTTGGACCAGCAAGGTCCAGGAGACTCACCACAGCAGGGGAGTCAGGGCAGGCCTGAAGCAACCAGGGGACCCCTAGAAAAGCAAAGTTTATCCTCAAGTGGACTCACAGGTCGGAGGCACAGGAGTCGTGAGAGTGCCTCGAGCGATTTCCCCAAACAGCAGCCCACAGAGCACTGGGTGCCAGGAGGCCAGAGTTCTTGGTAGGAAATGGTGCCAGAGGTTGGGGCTACTCGAAGCCCAATGCACTTGTTCGAGAAACACCAACAAGCATATGCACTTGCAAATGCACGTGGTGCACAGGGGTTCGGGTTTGCAGCCCCCACGAGGGATTCAAACTTGGTGAGAGGGCAGCTCGGACCTCGAGGGACGTAGAAACCCACTTCCTGTGTTGCTGAAACCTTCGGAGTCCGTAGGAGCTCAGGCTCAGCAGACCAGACAGCAGTGTTGCGGTGCCTGCGAATGCGGGGGAGTGACTCCTTCACTCCAAGGGAGATATCTTCAGTTGTCCTTGATGCTCCCCAGGTCCTGTACGGATCCTGTATGGTGCACGGGCACAGACGATGCTTCAGACTCAGAGGGAGACTGTCGGGGCCAAACTAAGTCCAGCGAAGTCCAGAGTGTCCAGACGGTCCAAGTTCAGTGGTTTCTGGTTCAGAATCTTGTCCACATCGAATATAGGGTCCTACATCCAGGTAAGCCCTTTTGTACCCACGGGAGAGGGTTGGACAGATTCTGGGGACCCTCCCAGGGGAGGGTCTGGACAGTACGGTGGTTACTCCCATGTCCTTTGTCCAGTTTCACGCCAGAGCAGGAGCCAATGGCTCCCGGGACTGGTTTGAACTGGACTATGCACAGAGACACCAAATGTGCCCCTCATGCAGACTTTCGGTCGCTGGCAAGCGCACCCACCCAGCCCTAATACACTAAATCCTGTCTGGGAGGTGGTCACACCTCCCTGTGACAGGATGCCTATTGTTCTGCCTTCCCCTGCTCGAGCTTGGCTCAGCAGCTGGAGGACAGAAATGTGTCTCTGGTCGGCAGCAACCATTTTGTGCTGCCCGGGATTAGAAGACTGGTACTCGGGAACACCAGGGACCCAACGAAGCTCGCTTCTGAGGGGTGGAATCATACCTCACACACCGGTTACCAGTGTGGGGGTATGATTCCAACATGTTTGATACCAAACATAATAGGGTTTGTTTCAACCGTTTTAGAGTTGGTCATCACGCGGTCGCATAATGCCACTCTATATGTTGTAAATGGCTGCTTCACTGACAACCCGGGAGAATGGACTCCGTAGGCTGCAGGGGTGTCCTGCTCACGCAGTGGCACCCTCTCACTTAGAACCAAGCACTCTGCCTTCAAGATTGTAAAGGTCTGCTAGAGGGGTGACTTATAGGTTTTAAGTGCAGTGACCCTTAGATATAGTAAACCTATATCTTAAGTAAGTGATGCATGCACCAACTTATACAGGCTGCAATAGCAGGCTTGTAGTTCCATTTTGCATGGCCTCTCATGGGTGGCATTATACATACTTCAGCCCATGGGAGGCCTCTGGGGTACCTATGCCCTGGGTACATGGGTACCATATACTAGGGACTGACAAAGGTACCCCAGTATCCAATCTGGAGTGTACCAAAGTACATAGCATAACAGTTTAAGGAGAAAGCAGATAGACTGGGGTCCTGATTAGCAGGATCCCAGTCAGACTAGTCAAAAACAGTATCACATTTAGCAAAAAGTAGGGGTAACCATAAGAAGCAGATTCTACTTTCCCACAGCGGGGCATTCATTTCTTTAATGTTTGCTAGACCCAGACTTGTAGTCTGCTGAACGGTGTCACTGAGGAAGATCATTTGTGTTGGAATTAAGCATGCTCGAAACAAGGTTTCTGTCCCCTGAACTTGCCAAGGTATGGTTCCCCAAATCTATTTCAGTTCAATTGTGCCCGTCCCATAATCATAGCTTTTAAGTACTAACTGTGTAACAAATGAAGCTGTATATATTAGCTTAGTTTGTGTAAGCATATATTTTTTTGTAGGTTCTAATTTGTATTAATATCAATCAATTAAAATAACTTTATTCGGTTTCAGATGTAAAACCATAAAAGTTTCCCAAATATAAAAACAGTAATTAATAAAAATTTCCTAAAATCATCACACAATTCATTACATACAGAAACCGATTCATGGATAAAATGCTGTGCAGGATACTTAGTCCCCTGAAATCAAAGATTCAAATAAACCAATGATTAAATAACGCCCGGGATCCTATCTAATAATTATATCTAATTCGGGAACTAAATTGTTAAATAACCCTCAAAATGTTACCATCTATTCTAAGTGGGCCCTACATTTTACTGCAGATTTAAGAAAATTAAGAACAAACAAAACAATCTTCATGCAACAACTGTAAATAGATAAGAGCTGGACGGGCCTGCCTGAATTTCGTCCTCCTTAAAATCGGAACAATAAAATTTTTCCGGGGATCACAAAACCTATAAAATAATAAAAAATGAAGCAAATCCTGTGGAGACACACCGTCGCAGCCACAGGATGCTAAGATCTGTCCTCTGATGCTCCCCCCTAGGCGAGGCCAACAAGAGGTGAAAAAAACCCAGGCGAAACCTAGTCAGCAAAAAACGATCATATGTGCTAAAGGATCCCAAGAGGTAAGGATCAGTAGATAATGTTTTCAGTATTAAAAAATTTCGGACGCTAGGTTTCCTTAATTCCAGCTCTTCCCTCTCCAATTTCCTTAGGCTACAAAAGGACTCCCTTACCCAGCCCAAGTCCTTTTTGGATACCAGTTCGGGGTTAGTATATAAATCTGCTCTGCCCAATCTTTCAAAGCTAGTCTTTATATAACTAAGCCATGGTATGCGATGCGAGTAATCAAGAGTCATACACTCTTTCAATATCGATTGGGTCAACAACAATTATTCGTTCCGCCAAATTTTCAGCCAAAAGGTTAGTGGACGGAGAGTCAGGGTGTCACTCAAATACGGGACCCCCAGTTCTTCGTGCACCACCATGTTAGACGTTCCAGTTGGCACACTCAGTAGACGCTTCAAAAACGTATTCTCGGCCACTTGCAATTCTTCCATGGCTACATGCCCCCATATTTCACTGCCATAAGAGACCATCGCAGCACACTTGGCCTGGTATATCTTTAAAAGTGCAGCTATCGGTCTTTTGCCTAGTTTAGAAGCAAAATTAAAAATGCCTGTATTTGCCCGCACTAAGTCACCCCTCTTTCTCTGTTTTTGTGGGCCCCAGTTCAGCTGTTCATCCAAGGTGACCCCCAAGTACGAGAAAACATCAGTACGAGGAACCTGTACAGTACCTACCCTGAACTGGAAGGCCTTTTTTGTGCAAAGGCACACCTGCATCACAAAAGATTTCGAGTCATTTATAGATAGATCCCGGTCCCTCATGAAAGCAGAAAAGGAGTCGAGCAGAGTTTGTAACCCCCTGGCGGTCCTAGACATAAGGACGCGTCATCCGCATATAGTAAAACCGGCAGACTGTGACGGCCTACCTGCGGGTAGTCAACCCTTGTGGCTTGTAATACGTTATCTAAGTCGTTGATATATAAATTAAACAAAAAGGGGGCCAAAATACAGCCCTGTCGTACACCTCGCTTTATGGCCAAAGTGCAAGAGACTCTTAAGTCTTGTGAAAATCTAACCTGCGCCTTGGTTGCTTGATGAAGATTTTCCAAAAAGAGGACGATATTATCGTCTACCCTGATAGCCGGCATGGACTGCCATAGTTTGCCCCTGTTCACGCGGTCAAACGCGGAAGACAGATCCATGAATGCTAGATAGATCGTACCGGGGCGGGCAACCGTATATTTATTCAGTATCATGGACAGATTGAGACACTGGGCCATAGTTGACCTCCCAGGACGGAACCCATACTGGATATCCGATAAGATGGCATGTTCCTCTGTCCAAGTTGTCAACCTGCCCAAGAGCACTCGACCCACCACCTTGACCACCGGGTCCAACAATGAGATCGGTCTATAACAGTGAGTGCTCTCTCGATTTGCCTTTTTAAAAGACTGGCACTATGGTTGAGGTCGCCCAGGACTCAGGACAGCTGGATCTTGCCACTGCATTCAAAACTGCGGCAAGAACCAGTGCCCAAAGAGTTGGATCTGATTTAAAGAGATCAGCTGGAATGCCGTCAGGTCCCGGAGCTTTGTTACTGGTCAATCCAATAATACCATCCTTAACCTCAGAAGAACTAAAAACCAGGTCAGGTGTACCAACCATCCGGGGAAAAGAACAGTTTAACTCAGGGGGGCACTCAAACATAGCTTCAAAATGGAGAACCCACTCCTCCTCGGTAATGTGGGCACCTACCGCTCTCCCTTCCTCAGGGTTTAAAAAGGGGCTATTAATTATGCTCCAGAATCTGGAGCTGTCCCTCAGCGTGCTAGCCTCAATTAGCTCCCTCCATGCTTCATCCTTTAGACCGGATTTATGTCTTGCCAATTCCAATTTATACTCTCTTCGGCGGGATCTCACCAATGTAGGGTCTCTTGGGCTCCTATTTAGTGCTTCCCGCAACTTCCTAGCCACCCGGGAACAGAGTGAGTCGAACCATCTAGGGGACTGATTAACAGATCGCCGGGCGCTTAAGAAGTCACTTATTTTGCCTGTAATGATGTTAAAAGCGCTGATGACCTCCCCCGGCGCTGAGGACAATGTGGTACACCTGGCTAACTCATTAGCACACGAGTCCAACATATACTTATAAAATGCGTCTGGGGATTTCTGGGTCCATTTGAACCGCCCCCCGCCATCTGTTGGTCTCACCTCCCCGCTCTGGCCAGCCCCCCTCTATGCAGCATTGAAGGCCCATGGAAATAAACACACAGGGGATTATGATCACTATGTACACTCGCTTGTATAGCAAATCATGTGAATAAATCTAGTAGAGGTGAAAATACCAATATAAAATCTATAAATGATCCGTCACCCCTACCTTTGTAAGATGGAATAACAGTCTTGCTACAAGGGTCAGATAAACACTTGAGGGACAATAAATCAAATTCATGTAGGAGGCCATTCAATATCTCCCCTTGTGGGGAATGTTCAAAATGAATTCCCTGCACACGTGGGCAACCCAAATCAGCCACGCTGGATACCCTAGGGTCGCCACAAGTGTGAATGTTAAAATCCCCAGCAATCACAAAATTTCGAAAAGTGGTATTAAGGTGCTGCCTTACAAAGGAGCCTAGCAAAGTGATATTACATACATCCTTGATGCTAGATGTTGAATTATAAAAATTTATGAGGCCCAAATTATGGGACCCCCCTGCAGAGTACCAGAGACTATATACACAGGCTCTCTGTGGGCAGGACCAGCAACCTACATTTGACTGCCAGGGAGATGTAGATTGCAAGGCCACCAATTGGTCTTCCCACATGAGAGGGGATAGCCGGGACAAAAAGGACTTATAACCCTCCAGTGGTAAACTGCTTGCAGTCAACCACGTTTCCTGCAAGCAAATCACACTAAATTGTTTTATATACATAATCCATGAAGGGTCAGAAAACTTATTGGTGAGTCCTGCAATATTCCAGGATATAACATTTCTGTCAATAACACCTGTGGTCCCGGTGCTTGCCCATGAAATTTCCTGCGGGTTAGTGGATGTCACTGGGTTCGCTAAAACGGGCCCAATAAGTCAATCGCAAGCGTCCAAAGTGACCAGGGGTGCAAAACGATTTGTTAGCTCCAAGGTAGGAGGAGGAGGTGGTTCCTGCTGGCCATGTGCAGTCCTGTTCCAATGATTTGAATCTGGGGCCCAGTTTGAATTCAGATTCCTGGAAGATGGATATAATAACATATGACTATTGATTGGGGCCCTAAAAATATCTGACATGTGACTCCGACTCAGGGATTCAGGATTGTAAAAGAAACCAAGAGGTAAAGCCGTGATTGATGTCTTGATGGCAAAAAGGCGTTATTTGCGGTTGAAAACGGAATCCTTTCTGGGATGTGAGGTTGATTAAAATTAATGATACAATCACCATTGCACAGCTTGCAAGAACTGCCAACCCAGTTGACCCTTCGCACCATGTTGATGTTTTTCTTAACCCTCATTCCTAAGGCCGTGTTACAAGATAACTAATGTAATACCTTATTCTTCAATTGAGTGTAATCCTCCTTGGTGCCCTGAGGTAGAGTTGGCACATTCCCCAATACCAAAACACATGGGGTCGATTCTGCTGGCAGATGAATAACAGGCAGGTTATGCGTAGAGTTTTGCAAAGGGCCCTTCCCTCCCCCTAGATGTTGCTCCCCATGTGCATTACTCTCCTGTATGAATTGGCCCCGTGCAGCCGAACTTTCCTTTGGACCGGAAGTTGTACCTGGTTTTGGTGCAGTGTGCATCACAGAAGGGGGCGAAACCAAACGCAAATGTACATTACCCCTCGATGACATCAGAGGGGAAGGTAGGGGTTCCCTAGTGTTCATATGTGGGCCTCCCAAAATGGAACAATCTGATGTTGAGGGTGCCATTAATGGGTTAGTAGCTACACCCCTTTGCAATGTGCAACGTTTGAGTTCAGAAATACTATTTTCAATCGAAGTCAGACGCTGGATAATTGGATCCAGCTTGATGTCCATCATGACTTTCAAGGAATCCTGCAAAGATTGTAGGATGCTCGTCAAATCAGCTTTGGCCAGTCCTTGATTGACTACGGGCTTCTTGGGTATCGGGTCAGCGCTTGACCTTTTAGCTTTCCCCCCAGGTGGTTGGCCCTTTCTTTTCGTGCCCGTCCCTTGATTAACCCGCTCGACACCTCCTGGTCTCCCTCGAGTGGCTAGTCCAGCAGCTGGTGGATTAGGAAGATGACTGACGGACATGGCCCCCACTTGCCCCTTGCTTGAATGTGCATTGACCCCCCTAGGGTTATTAACCATGATGGTCGGTATAAGGAGTGCCTGTTGACCAGTTAAATGGCTATTCAAACTGTTCGGTCCGACTAATTCTTGTATCCCGGAATTATTAGGTGATTCGTCAACACTGTCCACAGCACTTTGTGCGCATGTGGACAGGGGAAGATGGGAGGTTACAGGGGATCTAGAAAGACGCCAGTTCACCAGTTCAATCTCCTTGTCGAGCACCGATACAGCCCGCTGCAAGAACAAGTCCATGGTCACCACTGATCCTAAGGTGCCAGCTAAGGCCCCCCCGGGAGCTGTAGACACCCTGAGCTTCCCCATATGCTGCCCGAATCCCAATTCCGACAACCGGTTAACGTGACTTCAGCACGAAATGCCGCGAGTCAGGGCCGGGGTCTGCTAACACAAGAATCTGTAGTTAGACACACATTCCTTGTTTGTCCGGCTGTCGTATCCGTGACCCTTATGTTACTGATACTCCAACACTACGGCCAAAAAGTTAGTCCTGAAAAACTGTAATGATAAAGGTGATAAACGTTGTCTCCCTACCTAATAATATGATGTAGGATCTGAAATGTCATATCCTGAAAAATATGTGAATTTAGCCTTATATGTTTGGATTAAAATGTGAATGTTGAACACTGTCCCGGTGTAGCAAATGATGGCCGTAATGGTGATAACAGAACATATCAGCATAATTAGCAGAATTAGCAGAATTAAAGTACAGGTTCTATGATTCGAAAACAGTGTAATATTCCAGCTCGAGAGCATGGAGTTTACAGTTTCAACATCCCAATCATCTGAATGTAAGCCAGGTACTATTACATCCCCCATAGAAACTTTCAACACATATGGTATCTGCAAGATCTCTGTAGGACCGAACATGTTGAAAGGAACTTTTTCCCATTCCATCAGTTACTGGAACGGCTGAGATATTCACAAGGAACAAGTCTCTTTTTATTTATGGGAAGAAGAATGGGGGACCAACACACCCTGTCGACCAGTTCTATAGCAGAACAGTCTGGGAAGAAGTGGCCATTAATCAGCACAAAAAAAAACAGTCACAAATTCAATCCACAGGAAAAGAAAAACTAAGGAAAGCATTTTCCAACCATATATCAAAGGCGGTACTAAATAAGTGTGTTTCAACCATGAAAAGAAAACACATATCTGTGTCAGAGGAGTGTCTAAAACAGAAGAACTGACTAAGGAAAAATCATCCCGATCTATTTAATACCCAGAAGCACTTAGTTGAAAAACTGGAGGCTCTGGCTCTGTAACTGGACTCGAAAAATCCCAAAATGGTGGATCCACAGACAGTGGGTCAGTATAAACGACGTAAACTGCAGAAGATGCAGTGGTAAAAACAGTACTCACTTTGGTTGTATTGCTGGTGGCAGACTCATTCTCCACCCTCCCAGCTGGCAAAAAGCTGCTTCAGTGTTGCTCTCTAGCTGCAGAGGAATGCCCTGTGTAATAGTACGGGCACCCCATGGCCTACCATTTAGAATTGGCCACATGGTGTAGTTTGACATGTTCAAAGGAGACTAAGCGTTTGTCTTCAGAACCTGGAAGCGGTGACAGGATAACAGTTCTTGTGCCTTGGATGCCAAAGACAGGCACTGGTGCTTGGTATGAGGACCTGATTTCTTTTTTAACTGCCTCCTTTTCTCGAACGAGATCTCCAATTTTTGGTATCCAGCTGGAAAGCACTGGTTTCACTTTGGTACTCGAAGAGGAAGACGTCTTGAATTGGTCATTCGATTGGGCGTAACAGAACTTTTGCAGATCCTGTAATGATTATCTACGTAAAAAGTCATGACTGCCATGACTGACAAGGTCTGGACCGTCAAGGTCTGGAACATGCATCTTAATGCCACAAAGCACTCTGTATGGGGTCAACCCATGCGGTGATCTTTTAGGGTGGTTATTAAGAGCCCTCTGAATCCCTTCTAGGTGATGGATCCAATTTTGCCTAATACTCTAGTGTTAAGGGCTGCTGTAAGTCATGGTTCATCCTTTTCACAACAGAATTGCCCTCGGGCCGGTATGGAGAAGAATAATGCATCTGTACACCCAGGAATGCCATAGAATCCCGATATGCTTTTGACGTAAAAGCCGGGCCCTGGTCCGAGTGAAGTGTACTGCATGCATGTGTCCCAATAAAGACTTGCATGTCTTTAATAACAATTCGAGTATCAGCCAAATGCTGTTGCCACACCCAGAGGAACCTGGAGCAAGAATCCGCCTCAGCTAGGATAAATTTAAATGGTGTATCCGAAATAAGAGGACCACAGTGGTCCAAATAAATGCTACTGAAAGTTTTGTTGGATATCAATAGGTGTGTCTGCGGTGGATGAGTCAAGATGGAAGCTTCAATTTGTTGACAAATTTCGCAACACAGGACATATTTTATGGCCTGCTGATATAAGGCATGCTGATGTTACCAATGTGCATAACCGAGAGTCAGACTTTGATGTGAATAACCCAGTGATTTGATGTCCGTCTCCAGCTGGTGACGTCACGTGAGTGACCGCCATTGCAGCTGGAGACAAGCGTTGGAGGCGGGGAAGTTTCTCCACGGTTGCGGTTCCCAGTGTCCCGGCATCGCCCCCCCCCCCACAGTGGACACTAGGTCCATGACTTGGCCTCCTTCCTTCACTCAAGCGGCAGTCGAGGGGGGGTTGCACCTGAGTGCGGGCCGAAAGGTGGCTGGAAACCATTGGGGGAGTAGGTGGGGGTAAAGCTAGTGCCCCGGCTCCCTTCTTTTGGTGCAGAAGCGGCCGGCGTTAGGCCGGTGCGGCTTGCACCTTCAGAGGTCTGCTCGTGCAGTCCTCCTCACTGAAGCATGCCGCTTGCTGTCTCCCTTGCTGCCTCCCTTGATGCCTGTTGCCCCCAGCTGCCCTACACTCGCATCTACATTGTTATCAATCAACCCCCATCTGCCATATTAAGCTGGAGCTGGGGTCTTAGTGGCTTTCGCCTCTTTGTTCCCTTGATCTGCCCCAAGGCCATAGTGGATTTCGGCCATTAAGCTCTGGGTGGTAGCTGTTGCTGAGTGCTCGGGGGTCTTCCAAGTGTAGGGCTTAGTGACACCAGTTGGGGCTGGGGCTGCACCCAGAATGATTGATAAGATGGAAAGCAGATGGTGATGCGGTGCTGAGGTGATACAGAGCGGATCTGCCTCTCACGACAAAGCATCGAGGCCGGTCAGAATTGCCACAACTTTAAGTGCTAGCCGTCCAGTTCTTCAGTCCTGCGTGCTAAATTAAGCTGCAGGTAATTTACCTTCTACACAAAAAGCATGCAGTCACCATACACTATGGAAAGACACGGGGGCTCCAACAACTGTCCGGCGCAGGCAAAAGAGCTCTAAAGCGCCAACACCAAACAAGGTTGTAATGGCTCCAGAAGTATCTACGACTGCCATTGATGAACAAGATAGGGGGTTCCACCTTTCCCTGCCAGAGCCGGCGAGTTTCAGTCAAGAATCACTGGTGAAATTTCGGACTAAATTAGATTTTTTTTAAAGGACCCAATGGATACCTTGCTTTCTTACAATAAAGATGTTAATGGCCTACAAACCCCCCTACAACTCCAGTTGCCTAGTGCCCTTGAATTACGACCGGAAGTAACAGTGGGCAACTCAGGGGTTCAACCCCCTGTGGAATAAAAAAAAAGATTACTTTCAAGTGGAAGACCTGGGCAAAAAACAGTATAGAAGTATGGGAAAAGAGGCGATCTCAAGCAACAGGTCCTCCCAAGGGAAGTAGCAGATCTGAGTCCTTGCAGTCCGCCATGTCTAATGTCCTAGAGGCAGATGTCCATGGTCCTATTGGCCCAGAGCCTGCCAACTGTATATCGGAGTCTACTGAAGGCCTGCCAAAAAACAAGGATATTTGGGTAGCAGTGGAGGTACATCATTCTTTCTATAACAACAACAACAAGGCTCCTTCCACAGGATCGGCTGGTAAGCCCGTCACAGTCGACCTTGGTTGGGAAACAACACAGCAAACAGCCAAAATTGTAGTATCTCCAGCCCAGCCAAGAAATAAAGCATTTTCTGAGGAACCATTGGACGAGGCCTTTCCTGCTTCTCAGGCTGAGACAGTGGCTCCGCATGAGGAGAGGAGTTTCTCTGAAGGCTCCCATTTATCAGTGAGTCCTGACATCTCACTTCATTCAGATGCCCTTTTCAGTAATTAACCTCGGCCGGAAGGTGGAGAAAATAAAACGGGACATCTTGCTCCGTTCATTCCAAGCAGAAGTCAATGTTCTAACAAACCAGTCAAGTAAGTTAGACCTACAGGTGGATCTTCCTAACACAATGGCTATTCATGTATATGCAATTGATTCAAAAATGGGTGCACTAAATTCATTGATTCAGAGGGCCCAAGCTGAAGTTCAACTTGTCTCATCCCGTGCATGCAGCCTTGTTCTTGACAAACTGGAATGCATTCTAGAAGCAATGTTAACAGACATCAAACAGCAACAGAAATCAATAACTCACGCAGCAGAAATACCTATGTAACTAATCCCAGGGGGCTTAGATCAACAGGGTAACTCGGCTGTAAGGCCCTCCACCTGTAAGCCCCTTGAGGAAGTTGGCTGCGATGTGAGGAATAAGCCACAAAAACTTTCAAACAACAGTCCGGGGATTAGTGAGAATGCAATAACTTCCGTTCCAGTGTCATTTTTACCTGCTGTGCCTGTTCAGTTTACGAAAAGGCAGTGTAAGACGTTTAGGAAATCCCACTAAAGGCTGCTATTGGCTCAGGTAAAGTGCAGTCTGATCAAGTCTATTCCATTTTTAGACCGCCTGTTAAGTCAAAAGAGCAAGTTGGCTGCACGGAAGACGAGGTGGGTCAGATTGCTGAGGCAAATGCAGCCAAAGATAAGGCCAAAGCCACTTCTAAAGAAGCCATGAAAGAATTCTTAAATAGCTTAAATCCATCTAGCCGCAATTCACCTCAAACTCTAAGATTTGTAACCCTGCCCCACAGGGTGAGACAGGTCTTAATCCCAGGGGATGCAACTAGAGCGGGTTCTAGCAGTTTGTGACTGGAATACAGGAGGGGGGAACTGGTCCAACAAACAACCAGGCCATAATCACAACCAGTTTTGGAGATACTCAAGTCAATCTCTGTGATCAAAATTCTTCTACGGGGGATAATTCCTTCCTATTAGGGAGAGGACAAATCTTCAGTATAATAGTCACAGGGAAATTCAGGTTCAAATCTAAGGGGCCCATTACGATACCCGGCGTAAATAATTCCGCCAGGCATGGAAGCGGCAAAAATCCGCCCGCACACACCGCCTGAACACCGACCACGCCATTACGATTACACAAACCGAATACCGCCATCGGCGGAAAAAGCACACAAAATACCGCCCGCCAACGTCTGAGTCGGAGTCAAACCGCCCGCCACGGACGGAAACACGCACGACAACACAAAACCGCCCGCCCTCACGGCCGACACACCGCACGTGAAATTACGATCGCACCGACATGAGCGCGGAAAAACCACAAATATACCGCCCGCCAGCGCAAACAACGCCGATGAGAATCGACACGGCAGAAGCCATGGCGCCAACGTACCTGCACAGAAACCATCCGCACACAAAACCAATAGCACACAACATGGCCAACAAGTCCACACAGCAAGGCACGCACAAATACACAAGCACAGTACACATCCCGAAAACACCCCCGGACAAACAAAAAATACAAAGGCCAGAACCCCAGACACAACACACCTGAAAACAACAGACCATGAGGACACACCCACATAGGTGAGTACAAAAGCAGCACTCCCACAGACCACAACCCCTTGCTACATTGCAAACCAGAGAGGAGAGGACACAGTGACACAGCAAGGACAGCAGCACACCACAGAAACGCACACATCACTACCACCACCACCACCACCACCACCACCAAACACCACCACCACCACCACCACCACCACCACCACCAAACACCGGCACCACAAACCCCTGCACATTACACAACACACACCGCATCCAGCACCACAAACATCATGGCACCACAAAGAATGCCCAAGTTCACGCCCATGGAGCTGACGGTCATGGTCGACGAGATCATCAAGGTGTACCCACAAATCTATGGGAACATGGTCCAGCACACACCACTAGCCACCAGAAACAGAATGTGGAACCGGATCGTAGACCAGGTCAATGCAGTCGGGACCCTGCCCAGGAACAGAGTCGAGATTAACAAACGTTGGAATGACGTAAAGAGCCTGGTCAAGAAGAAGGAGGGCAAAAACAGAGAGCTGGCTGCCGTCACTGGCGGAGGGAATCCCGCGCTCTTTAAGACCTTCAAAGCGTGGGAGGAGAAGGTGCGAGTCGTAATACATCCGGAGATCCTCGCCGGATTAGCAGGGGGAGTGGAGGCTGGTAAGTACAAACTAATGTATATCAGCACACCGCTATGTACTCACATGCACTACCACCATGCCACAGCTCCCAGGGACAAACACCCCCATGTCCAGCACACAATACACAACACATCACACACACATGCAACAGACACTACCACACACAGCCCAAACCGAACAACTGTAAGATGCGTGGGGACATGTGTACACTAAGCCAGCCACGTAACCACCAACAGGTCCACAAATATGCCAGAAGCGCCACAACGAGCACCCACCACACCCATGTGTCCGCCACAGCTGCACTAACCGACAAGTAACAGGTAAGTGGCAGGAACACAAAGTGCAGTGGGTGGGAGGGTGGACAGCCCAAGTACAACACACACCAGGCCCCAGTCCCAGAGCACAGCAAGGAGGAGCATCCCCCACAGCCACGTGTCAGCCACCGCAGTGCACAACGACAGCCGAAAGGCAGACATCACGGTCCACAGCAATCGGTGTCAGTGGGTGTCCAGCCACCCCCATGACCCACAACACCCCCCACCCCCACAGACCTGCAACATGGAGCACCCCCGCTTAGAGCCATGTGGCATCCAGTACAGTGCACGCACGAACAACTTGCAGGTGGGAAACTGGACAGGGCTGGATTACTGGAGGCATGAGGACCATAACACGACCAACACATGGGACATGTCACGTAGCAGACGAACACGCAGCACCGCCCACCGTCACGAACAAGTGAACAATGTGCACACGGACATGAACAACAGACTCACACCCCACATGACCCATCACAGACATAGCAACACCCAAGGAGCCACGTCTGCATGCACAAGCCACACTGAATATAGTCCCACACGGCAGCCACTGTGCAACTCATCACACACAACCGAAACACCATTGAAGTCCTGTCCATGTAGCCCCTACTGCCTGTCAACCACACACCCCACAACTACGCCTATGTAAGACAAACAACACTAGACGCAACAGAGCGGAACAACATAAATGCACACGAACACCACTGAACCCATCAAACACACAGACACACCATGCACAAACAACATACCATCCATCCCATCCGTCAGCCCCAGTCTCATGAAAGGCATGTCATCCGCACAGCTGCCACACATACAGCAGTCACGCTAAGATACATGCCCATGACCAACCATGTGCCAGAAGTCAATGAAGTGCACGACACACTGTGAGCAACAACACACAACATGGGCCACACCCCCCCGAGCACTGCAGTGATGCACATGGCACAGGGCAGCACGCACACCAAGGAGATGGGACAACTGCAATACGTTGGCTGGCACACAACCATCACTCACTCATAACGATGCGTCCAATGCCATGTCCAGTAATCACAACAGACAGCAAATATGCAGGCCATGTCAAGCATGCACACACCTCAAACCATGCACTGTCATGCTGCCACAACACATGTCACGTTCGGCACCCATGGCTCACAGCATGTACCCCAAAAGCATATTCCCTCCCAAATGCGAATCTGGGGCATGGCCCCCATGTTGCCATATGCGTTCCTAAGCGTTCCATTTGAACCCCAAAAGCATATCCCCTCCCAAATGCGAATCTGGGGCATAGCCCCCATGTTGCCATATGCGTTCCTAAGCGTTCCATTTGAACCCCAAAAGCAAAGTACAAACCAGACCCAGGATGGGCCAGGAGCCCGCATACACCAGAGTCACAATAAGTAGGGGCACAGCAACACACCCATCGGCATGGCCAATCCGTCCCATGCCACATGTGCACAGCACACAGTCCCATTGCCAAGCACACACAACTACAGATGCTACAGCCACACACACGCCTCCGGGAAACCCATGTACGAGATTGCACGAACTGTCAATGTCAGACGACAAATACATACTTCGCCAGGTGCAACACAATAACAAATCTCATTCTCTCCACAGGTGACGAACTGCTGGATGCTGGGGATGGAGACAGCAGCCAGCACAGCCAGCCTACAAGCCCCCAACGAGGACACACGGATCTGGAGGATCTGTCCTCCTCTTCGGACACGGACAACCAAGCAGGCCCATCTGGTGTGGCAGGGCCCAGCCGCTCCCCAGGACCCCTCCTACCCACCAACCCATCATCCAGGGCTGCTGAACATTCCCAGCCCCCTGCTGCCACTGTCGTTGTGGCCACACCCACGGTCATTGTGGCCACTACCACTGCCGCAACCGCCACCATCGCCGCACCGACCACCACCGCCGCCACCACCGCCACGTCTTCGCTGGCACCAGCCCCAGCGCAGGTGGTGGCCCGGACGACTGGATCCACCCTGGGAGCCACAGCGAGGACCGTGGTGAGCAATGTGGCTAGTGGGCAGGCCGGTGGCAGCAGGACTGGTAGGAGGAGCAGGGTCAGGGAAACGCCAGCCTCCCTGGGAGCCATGCCCTGCCTCACATGGCCAGAGTCCTTGGGGCCTATGAAGAGGCCCAAGGACAATGGGTCCGGTCTGCTTCAGACACGCGTGAGGTGCTGGGGGTGCTGAGGTCCATGGACGCCCGTATGGGCCAAATCGTGGACCTCATGGGACAGCTGGTGGTGGCGGTGAGGTCACAGCCAGGGACAGCAGCTCCCCTCCGCCACCACCTGCCGGGGCGCAGGGTGGAGCAGCAGTGTCCAGTTCCCCTGCGTCCACAGCCAGTGATCACACCTCAACCACCAGCATGTCGCAAGCAGGCACCCCCTCGCAAACGTGGAAGGGGCCGTCCGAGTGGAAACAGATCTCCCGGGAGGACTTCGCACGCTCCAAACGCAAGTGAGGCAGCCAGCCAGCCTTCCGCCAGCCTTCCTTGACCAGCCACTGCATTGACTTGGACTACGATCCCACTCCACACAGCCATCTGGATGGCATGTGTGTGTTGGACTATGGACATAGAACCAGTGGGTACAATGAGCATCACGCAGCCATGACCGACAGCTCATTGTCACTGCACGCACCACTTTTGTCATCACCTTACACACAATCACGTCACAGTTTGAAATAAATGCACCTCTTACACAAACTGCTGTTTGTGCCCTGTGTTTTATTTGTACGGAATACAACGGCCACCTTGGGCGGAAAGGCACCTGATGCATGGCATGGCAATGGAACCGGAGGGCCTGTAGGGACCTAGGGGTGGGAGACAGAACAGGAGCACATTCAATGAGTGTGTCACACACCCATCACACAGTACATGTCAACAACTACAAGCAATGTACACACATCGCACAGAGCAATAGGGCACAATGCCACAGCCACCATCAGTGGCATACTAACCTGGGCATGGAGCGTTGACACACAGCACGCAGTGAACAAAAGGCCACCCTGACACAGCACACACACACCTGCACAAATACAGACACATCAGCCGTCGTACATGGACACTCACCGTTAAGTGAAGTAGCGGGCGATGAGCTGCTGGCGCACATTCCCAGCTTCCTCCTCTCCGCTGTCCTCCTCACTCGAGCTGTCCTGGTCTGCGGGCTGGGGCCCTGGTTGATCTCCGTCATCCACAATGAGGGGGATCTGCTTCCGAATGGCCAGATTGTGCAGCATGCAGCACGCCACCACTATCTGGCACACCTTCTGTGGGGAGTACGCCAGCGCACCCTCGGTGCGGTCCAGGCACCTGAACCTGGACTTGAGGAGGCCAAAGGTACGCTCGACCACACGTCTGGTCCTCCCATGTGCCTCATTGTAGCGATCGTCTGCTGGGGTGCGAGGATTCCTCAATGGACTGAGCAGCCATGCCCCATTCGGGTACGCAGAGTCACCTGGGTGTGAGGGACACAGAGAACCGTTGCTATTCCAACTGGACAGGGGACAGCATCGCACAACCAGCACGCTACACCACTCCACATACTCACCGACAATACAGCCACGATCCTGTTGCAGATTGGACATCAGTCGTGGCAAGATGCTGTTGCGCATTATGTGTGCGTCATGGGCCGAGCCTGGGAACTTTGCACACACGTGGGTGATCACCATGTCCGCAAGGCACACCACTTGCACATTCAGGGAGTGCGTGTGCTTCCTGTTGCGGTACAGGTGCTCAGTGGCCTGTGGTGGAACAAGGCCAACATGTGTGCAGTCAATGGCTCCAACGACGTGTGGGATTCTGCCAAGGGCATAGAATGCACCCTTCACTGCCGCCAATTCACGAGCCCTGGGGAAGCGGATGTACCTGTTCCGGTACAGCATCATGGCTGCCAGTACATCCCTCAGCACCTTGCTGAACATGGGCTGGGACATCCCTCCTCCAATGCCCACTGTGTGCTGGAATGACCCAGTGGCGAAGAAATGCATGGCGGCCATCACCTTAGCCGTGGGGGTGACAGCAGTCGGATACACCCTGCGGGGACGGAGTTGGGGTTCTAACATGGCACACAGTCGATGCAGGGTTGGCCTGTCCAGCCGAAACTTCCTAATTACCTCTGTATCGTCCATGTCCGCCAGCAATTGGTATGGGCGGTCAATGTTCGGTCTCCGCCTAGGGACAATGGCAGAGGACACATGTCAATGCAACACGACACATAGCAATTTCGCATACACATCACTGACATGACTGAGCAAGCACATGAGCCACAGCCCAGCTGTCAAGCTGGGACGGCACGGCCACAATACACTTACACAGGTCTCCCAACAATGGCAATGGCTAGTGATACAAACCACTGCCATGTGCATGCACATGGGGATCTAGGCCCCAATGACTTGCGGGGCGTGCTGATGGGGACTGACTGCATATCCGTCAAGCGGCAACGCCACGGCAACATGAATGTCTGCTGAGCATGGAACTGCTTCCGCGGCTGGATGAGTATGGCACACGACGACGACGATGTGGGCACAGGCTGAGCGGCCAAAACAAGTGGGACCTGTGGCACGAGGGGATATGAGACAGTAGTAGGTGTCAGCACTGCACCCTATGTACAGCACTGTACGGATCACACCTCCCGAAACATTGACAGGTGTCCACATTGACAGCCCCATGCCAAGACGGCTGTGTGCTTGCAGTCACACGTCACAGGTGAGAGGTTACATTGCACGTGCCAGGTGGCAGTCGTACATAGTGGGAGCTGGCATGTGTGTGCATGTGTCTCCTGTTCAGGATCCACCAGATGGGCGCTGACTCTGTACTGACCATTGGACACAGCATGTTCCGTGGAAGGCTTGTGTGTGTGGGATGGTGGCACTGGATGTGCCTCCGTTGGGTGGGGGCCATGCACAGGGCGGGTACGTCGATGATTGCGCATTGTTGGTCACGGTGGGTGCACCCACTAAGATGTGTTGCCCTGTGTTCAATTCCTATGTCCGCATGATGATGGACTGTAGATGTGGGCAGACTGCACATTGGTCGATGTGCTGTCTATATGCATGTGCCTTCACACCAGGCACAGCTGCCCCTGCACATGTGACCCCTGCTGGACTCGCTGCTGGGTCTGTGGAGCTGATGCACCTTCTGCGCGTGGGGCGGGCAGCTCTCCTCACTTCCCTCATTGCGCATGTCATGACTTTGCCGCAGGTGACATGGATCATGGAGGGCCCACATGTACGCGTGGGTAGGCTACACATGATTGTACACTGGTCGCCACCCCCAGTCAGTGTTTCGAATGGGAAGGTTGTCGTGCTGGTGGTATGTTCGATGTGGCGGATGGGCGGGCCTAGGTGCGGGCTTACATTCCGGACATGGGGGTGTAGTTGTATTGGCGACTAGTTGCAGTACACACGGGACACGTCTCTTCCTTTCCACATCTGGGTCATCCCTTGTACTAACTGACAGTGATACAGTCATCTTCGCCCCAGCCCTCATGTCCTCCCCTCGCTCCCCCAATATGCATGCTCACCTGCGAGGCTAGCGCTTGCACAGGCAGCCCCAAGCTCGCACCAGAGAGGGCAAGGAGTGTATGTGTGGGTCCAGTCGCACGAGTGGGCTGTCTCAGGGTATGATGTGTTGCGGGACGCCGTCCACCTGCGTGGTGCCCCAAATGGAGACCCGGCCTGCATGGACTATGCATCACAGTCTTCGCCTTCCGGATCCGCCACCTGCGACACCCAGTGGCTGTGGCTGCCCTTGCGGCCAGGCCGCGTCCGTCTGTGGCTGATGGCCCACACATTCACTCTTTGGCCTCTCTGGGGAGGGCTCGGGGTGGTGGCGCACGCGCTTGCACTTAGTCGCAATGGCATGTGGCGTGGTTGGTATGATGTGCAATGGATGGGATGGTGCGAGCCACCTCCCGTGACGTCAGTGCTGCTCGTGCTGTGGTGCGTCCCCCTACACTTCCATCTGACTTGTGCCATGCTAGACGTTGAGGTTCTATTGCCTGCGTGATATGACCAGGAGGAGCGCGAGGAGACCTCTCACACACCATGCTCCACTGCCATCCCGTGCCCTGTATCGCCTGTGCGGATTGACTATGTTGGGGTTACACCTGGTCGACTGGGGCTGTGTGTGCCTTGTCAGGGGCATGGCGGGCGCACAACAGGATCCAGCTTGTCCACAGAGGGTGGGCTGAGGTGCGCCTGGTACCGCTTTGTACGTGTGCCCGGCTGCTGTGCACACACGTGTTCACTCCCCCGACAGGTGTCCTCTCACAATGCCCAGGGAAGCGGTGGTGTACTGTTCATGACCCCTCCCAACACGGCGTGCTCCAACTTGGCATGTGCGCATCTACCCGTCGCACCCACCCACCTGAGCACTGCGTCCATACGACTTCACACGACACATGTGTGTCTTCCACAGTAGTGCTACTCATTTGCGTTGACATCCAATACCAGTGGACTACATGGTCATGTCACGACTGCCGTGTACTTCACATACTCTCATCCTCTCTCATTCGTACTTGTGAAATGAGTCAGCGGAGACAGTTTTGGTTTCAAACATTATATTGAGTCTTCTGTCCTCTGTGATGCAGTATAGTGGACACTACTGGCAGCGGAATACATGTTGAGGATATACTGTGCATGATTGCAAATGGGATAGGGTGTGGGGTTACATGTGATTGGCTGTTGCATGTGGGATGTGGGCTTCAGAGTGACATCTGCTTGGCCAAGGCTGTGCTAATGTACATTTACGTATAGCTGCGGAGCTGCGGACTTTGACACAGACGGTATACATGTAGCCTACCAGACCGCTTGGCATCATGGGCACAGTCCATCTCAGTTCCATGTGACAGGTTTGCTGCGGTTGTTCCTCATGCACGCGTGCATGTGAGATGACATCAGGGCATGTGCTTGCGTGCATGCAGCGGCGTGCCACTTGTTGTTGCACTGTGGTGGTTACTGGACATGTCACAGTCACTGGGGTTGTGTTGTTGTTGTATGCACTTGTCGTCCATGCAAAGGTCCTGGTATGGGATTCCCGGGCGGGGGTGGGAGGGGTGCAGCACCCACAGACTCCAGGCGACCTATTCATGTCCACTGAGCGGTGTGTGTGTCCATGGGCGCTGGATCCATGTCGTGTCCTGGTTGTTCGTGCAGTTCCGTCCATGTGGGTGCGATACACAGAGCCCATGCCACTGCCTCCCACGATGCATGCGGTGTTCCTGGATGTGATGGGGAACAGTGTGCATGTCCCGGTCATATCCGATGTTATTGCGATGTCGTTGATGGTGTGGTTACAGTTGCCGGTCGTTTGGTATGGCTGTTGTGGTGGTGACTGGCCAGTCCGTGCGGAAGCTAAGCATGGGTGCGGGGTTGGACATCATAGGTCACTCGGGGAACCTGCGTTGTGGTCCGACGTATTTACAGGTTGTCAGGTATGCGATGCCGTCCAGCAGGGCTTCCATGTCATTGGTGGTGTACATGTTTGCCAGCCAATGAAGCGGATGGTGGCTGTCAAGGTGTTGTTCGTAAGTTGTCCCTTGGAGGACCATGATGGGGCATGCTGGGTGACATTCGATGTAGCTGTTATCGATGATCCGTCGTGTGGAGGCACAGTGGTCCCATTTCAGTGCGGGTGCGATGTTGGCCACATACGCCATGCCCCCATAGGCAGAGCAGGCCCTGTCGTGTGCGTCCAGAGGGAGGAGTAGTGGTAGCAGGTCCGCCTTCAGACATGCCGGGTTGGAGAGGCATATCTCGACGGGATGCTGGTAGGGACACCTCCGACAGTAGAAGACGGGCATGACGCAGCTGAACAATGTGATGCGGTAAGTCAGTCGGTAACTTACGTTCAGCAGGGACAGGAGATCGCATCCCAATGTATGGCACAGGTTGGTTTTGTACAGCTTGAGCTGTTCGGCGTAGTTGGGTAGGTGTGTTGCGGTTGCCATTTCGCAGCGGTTCGTTGAGGTGGCGTGCTCCGGCTGTGTGTGCAGTCTGCAATGTGCACGCTCCGGGGTTGCTGTGAGCTCTGTGTAGTCGTAGGGAGACAGGACTTGTGTTCTGTTGGCTTGTTTGGAGGACACGGGCCCTCTTCCCACATGCTTCTCAGACAGTTCAAGGTCAGTGCTGTGTGACTCCTTCCAATTAACTTGCATGTGGCCGACATGGGGGAGTGTTTTCTTCTTTCTTCCCCGTCCGTTGTGTGCTTCTGTGATATGCGCTATCTGCCCTGTGGTCGGTCTCCTCGGCATGCCTGTGTTGGTCTATTCTTGGACAATGGCTGTATTCACCGGCTTCTGTCGTAGGGCTGTGGTTTCGGAGTTGGAATGGAAGGTCATTCAGTGCTGTCTGCTCTCCCTTGTGTGGGCGGCAGGCTGCCTTTCCGCTCTGCGTTGGGCCTTGTGTGTGAATGTTATTCTTGGGCCACCTGTTGTCGGTCCCCGGGCTCTTTGGTGTTCCGTTTTATATGTCTTGTTCATATGTGCAGGGTGGTATGGGTGTTTCTGTGTGGTACTGGCGTTCCTCTTCCCGAAGGGGCCCTGCTTCTCCTAGTTGGTGTTGCCGCCGCTGTGTGCTACGCCATGTTTGTTACACTGGGGTGTGTCCTGCTGTTGCGTGTCTTCACTGACATGTGTGCGTCGGTTGTGTGACGTTGGGTGTTGTCCGTGAATTGGGCGTTGAGGACATGTCTGTGGCCGGCCTGTCACGTGTCATGTGCGTTCGGGGTGGGGCTGATGTGTGTGCTGCTTGGTTGTGTCCCTGTGTCTGTGTGCGACGCATGCATGGCGCTGCGGTTGGCCTCTGCGTTGTGCGCATGTGTGGCGGCGTCATCGGCGCTTTGGGGCCGTGACGGGGTGGTTGGTTACTAGTCCCAGGTGGTGTGTACACATGTGTTCCGCGATGTTACGATTTGGCCTGTGTGTCATATGTGGATGCAATGGTGGATGTGTTGTGTACACGCGCTGGTGGGGGTTGTCCGCTTTTTCCGCCCTTGCACTGTGTGCGCTGTTTGCGTGCACTTGTTGTGTGTGTGCCTACCTGCGTCTCCGCGGTACGTTGCGTCCTTGGTGGTGCATCAGCAGAAGCATGGGGAGGGCCTGCAGTGCTGGATTCATGCTCGGGGAGCCGCTTCTTCGTTGTCCGTGCTCGGCATCCGTGTTACCGCTTCGGTTTGTCGTACGGTATCTCTTGGCCGTGGGAGCCGTTTGTTTGCGGCATCGTAATTTATGCGCCGGGCGGGACGTGTTTCGTCGGACGGTGTGTGTCAGTTGGGCTGCGCCGCTACATGTACGGGCGCACTTTGATGGCGGACGGTGTTGCTGGCTTGCCGGCGGTGTTTGGCCTACTTTTCGCATCGTAATTGGACGGGCGTGTGGACTGCTGCGTGCCGGCGGTCACTGGTGGTTTTTGCATCCGCCAGCACGGCGGTGGTGCTTCCGCCCGCCATCGTAATGTGCCCCTAAGAGCCTGTAAATCCAACCTCTCTAATGATTAAAAACGACGTAAGGCCTACCCCTCAGGTCTCCATTGTTCAACAGCCATCTCCGGAACATAAATTACCGCAATTTATTCGATCAGCATTGAACATTGTCTGCCCCCGAATAAACTCTGAAATGTGATTTTTACACCAAAAAATAAATCAAGGGGCACTTTGATAAAATCAATAGAGGGACTATGCTCCGTATGGTAAAAGAAATTTCCTCTTTAAGACACATAAAATCATCCGATATCCATTCAGTTACTTTATGAGTGCTTCAGTCCCTGGTGGGGAAGAATTGACCATCATCACTTGGGCAACAGACTCGCTCACAGAACAGGTGTGGGCAGAGAAGCAGGTGTTTATAAATTGGGGAATTGAAATCTCTTGTGAGGCTGAAGCTTACCCTCAATTTCTCCCATCCCATAGCCCCGGAAAACACTCCTCTTGCACAGGGCCAGCGGGGAGGCAACGTCTCCAAGATCAGAATAAATATCCCAGTGAAAATGTTCAGTCTTAGTCAGTTTCAATCCTAAGAGGGGTCCGGAGCCATTTGGTTACACAATCATGTGACCCCGATGTCAATACAAAAGGTCATGGCACTGTGGGTCAGTCTGCACATGAATCTCAACTTGTAGCAGCGGACTGGTCCTGGCTTCCGGGTGCCCTCCTACCAGCTTCACACAGGAGTCTGAGCAACTGACAGAACAGCCATTCAGTTGACTGCCCCTCAGAGGAGATTCTTTCATTTTGTGTTTGGAATATATAGCGGGACTCTTGGGTAAAATTGAGGACAAGACTTTCTTAACTTACATTAAATTCTTCCATGTGGTGATCCTGCAAGAAACTTGGGCCCAAGACGTAATAGATCTTCCAGCATACAGGTGTTTTCGTAAACCGGTGGCCAAAACAAATACAATGGGCCGCTCTGCAGGAGGTCTTGCCTTGTATGTATCGGTTGATCTTAATGCTAGATTAGAAGAGATCATTATTCCCAATCCCAATCCTGATCCCAATCTGCAAGTAGTTGAGGTTTGGGATTGTTCTTCATCAAGTGCACTTCCTTTGCTGATTATAAATGTTTATATTCATCCCTTGCATTAAAAAGGAAATAAACCATTAATATTTTACTGGATTTTATGACAGCTAAATCTATAACAAATCCGATTCCTTATATTTTTATGACTGGTGGTTTCCTGGTGGTATCCAGGGATCAAATAGTGGAAACACTTGACCAGATTTGGCGAATTCTCATTCCTACCTTACAATTTAGAGGAAGGATGCAAGAGAGAGACAATTTATAAGTAATATGGAGCATCTGGGGCTGAAGGTCTTGAATAGCCAGCATGATCCTGATATTCCAGCACACGCAACCCATCACTCAGCAACTACTTATTCTGTTATTGACTACACCTTAGTGTCTCTCCACTTATTTGATAGGTGGCTTATTATGCGCTGGAAGTAGGCTGGAAAGTGACCATTAAGGCTTCCTGTTTTCCGTTTTTACTGATTTTTACAGCTAAATACAGACAGAAAACCATTTATTTTCTTGTCTGTATTTATTTTTAAATGCGGATAAAAACGGAAATTTGATGCTCTTTTGAGTGATTCTATATACACTTTGCCATGACTGCCAGGCCAATAACTGTGTGGATTGATGGGTAAGGGGGTTAAAAAAGAAAGGAATTTTAGTATAGAGGCTTAAAAAGCAGTAGATATGCACAAGGCTGATACTAAAATGTGCATAATTTCATGTAAGTGATTTGATTTATCTTCTGCGGGTGTTCATATCACTGAAACCTGGCAGGCATTCAAGCACGACTGCATGTTTATTGGTTAAATAAATGTGGAAATATACCATTTTCAGCTTTATTTTTTTCTCAAAACCCATAATAAATATGGATAAATACAGATAAAGTTGACAAAAAATAAATATGGATAAATACGGACTGAAATGTCAAAATAATAAATACCATAAAACCGGATGCCCTAGTGACCATCAACCGCAGATGATTAAACTAAATCTGCATGTTCCTCTGCAACCTCAACTTGATACTGGTTATCCTTCTATGACCAGTTATAAGAAGCTACAGTGGTCTATAGATTCCATTGATAAAGTCGAACATCAAGCTAGACTATAACGGGAAAAATATGTGAAACAACCTCCAACCCTCTGATACAGTGGGCACAACTCCCTAAGCTACTACTGGAGAATCAAGTTGGTATCCATAAGGCGGACGCAATCCCGGCCCAAAAGAGTTTTTGGGCCGGGACAACACAACAGCAACAAAAAGTAGAACCATGCTTTAAGGTTGATGAGAAATAATCCAAACTCAAGTACACGGAGTGAAAATCTTCCTAAACTAAGATCTTTATACAAAAAAGCTGTTTGGGATTCAGCCAAATCTGAGGTTGACTTATATTGGTGTAAAATCCTTCCTGCTTCCAGACGAAATGATGCCAGAGAATTTTGGTGGTTGGCGAAGCATCCAGTAGGACTGAGGACGTCCCCCTCTACCTCGATTATCTCAGAAGCCTCTTGGTCAGCTTACTTAGGAGAACTGTAAGGGGGTGCAGAATCGAGAAAGGGTGCTCAAAAAGCAGCCTCTTTAAACTAGGAGGGGGAGGCAAGGTACCGCTCTTTAAATCTACATCTATGTTACGTAGAATTTCGTTCAGCTTTTGATTCGGTGCAGAGAAACATCATGTGGGCTAAGCTTTTGAACTGGGGAATTCCTCCTCTTCTTCTAAGAGCTAACCAATTGCTGGACACAGATACCTGGACAAGAGTCAGGTTTGGAAATGTCACAACGATTTCCCCAAAAATTCCAACAAGAAATAGCCTAAAACAAAGCTCCATACGGGCTCCGTTTTTATTTAATTTGTATCGTGCTGAAATTTCTCTTGCATTAAATAAGGTCAATTCCCACTCACCTAGGGTGGCTGGTTTTTGTGCTTCCCTTCACACCCCACCGCACCCAACAGATGCCTCGACGCTGCTGGAGCAAAGTCACCGATGACCAGCTAACCACCACCACCACCCTCGCCCAAAGCCCACCCGCAGACCCGACCGACCCAGACACCGCAGCCCACAACCTCAGACAATGGATCGAAGACTGCACCAACACCCTTGCCCCAATCACCAAACCCTCCACCAGACACACCAGGAAGAAAGCAAGCTGGTTCTCCGAAGACCTCCAGGCATCCAAGAAAACCTGCCGAAAGTTAGAGAAGAACTGGACCCGCGAACGAACCCCGGAAAGCTACGCAGCTCTCAAGGCCGCCACCCGCAACCACCACCACCTCATCAGATCCGCCAAGAGAGCCTCCTTCAAAAACCGCCTAGACAACAACGCACACAACAGCAAAGAGCTCTTCAACATCGTGAAAGAACTCTCCAACCCCAACTCCAGCTCCAACGACATCCCACCCTCGCAAGAACTGTGCCACTCACTGGCCACCTTCTTCCACCGCAAGATCACAGACATCCACGACAGCTTCAACACTGCGACCTCCCCTGCAACCACCGAGACCTCCACCTCCACCCCCACGACCACCACTTGCCCCAACTGCCTGACCTCCTGGACCAGCATCGACCACAACGACACCATCAAGATCATGAACTCCGTACACTCCGGATCCCCGGCTGACCCATGCCCACACCACATCTTCAACAGGGCCAGCACCGTCATCGCACCCCACCTCCGGAAAGCCATCAACATCTCCCTCGAGACAGCTACCTTCCCAAAGGACTGGAAGCACGCCGAAATCAACGCCCTACTGAAGAAACCCACGGCCGACCCCAAGGACCTCAAAACTTCCGACCCATCTCCCTGCTCCCATTCCCGGCGAAGGTCATCGAGAAGGCCGTCAACATACAACTGACCAGGTTCCTCGAGGAAAACAGCATTCTGGACCCGTCCCAGTCCGGATTCCGCCGCAACCACAGCACCGAGACAGCCCTCCTAGCCGCCACCGACGACATCAGAACCCTGCTAGACAACGGTGAAACCGCGGCCCTCATCCTCCTGGACCTGTCAGCCGCCTTCGACACGGTCTGCCACCACATCCTCCGTACACGCCTCCACGACGCTGGGATACAAGAGAAAGCCCTGGACTGGACCACCTCCTTCCTCTCCGACAGAACACAGAGCGTCCGCCTCCCCCTTCCGCTCTACAGCCACCGAGATCATCTGCGGCGTACCCCAGGGCTCATCCCTCAGCCCCACGCTGTTCAACATCTACATGGCCCCGCTCGCCCACATAGCCCGACTGCACAACCTCAACATCATCTCCTACGCCGACGACACCCAGCTGATCCTCTCCCTCACCAAAGACCCTCACACAGCCAAAACCAACCTCCACGAGGGAATGACGGCCGTCGCCGACTGGATGAGAAACAGCCGGCTGAAGCTGAACTCAGACAAGACGGAGGTCCTCATCCTCGGATCCACCCCTCGGCATGGGACGACTCCTGGTGGCCTACCTCGCTAGGAACGGCTCCCAAGCCCACCGACCACGCACGCAACCTAGGGGTCATCCTCGATTCCACCCTCTCCATGACCAAGCAGGTCAACGCCGTCTCCTCCTCCTGCTTCAACACCCTCCGCATGCTTCGCAGGATCTACAAGTGGATCCCCACCGAAACTAGAAGGACGGTCACCCAGGCCCTCGTCAGCAGCAGACTGGATTACGGAAACGCCCTCTACGCAGGAGCCTCGGCGAAACTCCTCAAACGGCTCCAACGCATCCAGAACGCATCCGCACGTCTGATCCTCGACATCCCGCACCGCAGCCACATCACACCCCACCTGAAAGACCTACACTGGCTCCCCGTCAACAAGAGGATAACCTTCAAGCTCCTCACCCACGCACACAAAGCACTCCACAACACTGGACCAACGTACCTCAACTGCCGCCTCAGCTTCTACACCCCCACCCGCCAGCTCCGCTCCGCCGACCACGCCCTCGCCACTGTCCCCCGCATCCGAAGAGCAACGACCGGCGGCAGATCCTTCTCCCACCTCGCCGCCAAGACATGGAACACCCTCCCCCTCCACCTACGGCGGACGCAGGACCTACTGACCTTCAGGAGACTCCTCAAGACCTGGCTATTCGAACAGTAGCAGCATCCACCCCTCCCCTCAGCGCCTTGAAACCCTCACGGGTAAGTAGCGCGCTTTACAAATAGATTGATTGATTGATTGATTGTGCTGATGATGTAGTTTTAATTAGTTATACAAAGGTTGGCCTTCAGCGTTTAATCAATACAACTGCTCAGTACGCTGCGGGCCATGGGCTAAGAGTTCTTCTTATTTAAGACTAAAACAATACTTGTATCAGGGGGAAGATCCTCACCACCAACATTCTACATAGAAGGGATGACTTTGGAAACTGTGTCCAAGTATAAATACTTGGGGGTGACTTTTGATTCCAGAGGTTCATTTAAGAACCAGAGCTTGGCAATTCAAAGACGAAATAACACACTATCTGCCGCCTTCTCTTCACTACGGAATTCTTTAAAAGGTCTGTCCCTCCAGCCACTCCTGCAAGTAATGACCGTTAAACACGCTCCTTCTCTGATGTATGGAAGTGAGGTACTGAGAGGTAAAGCGGATAAAGTAGTAGATAATGCGATTGTGGGGTTTGAGTTTGGCCCCAGGAGGCAGTTTATTATAAGAAGTTTAGGAGCGTATTTGAAATTCTGCTACAAGTAAAATAATGATCCAAGATCTTTGTTAAGCACAATTGTGTGACCCAAGAAATACTGCAGCACATGACTATTTTAACTTGGCCCTAACTACTTTCAAGGCAGAGGGGCTATGGGTCTCACCCCATACTCAAATGGCATTCAATAGAATTATTAATGGAATAGGGAAAACTATCTCATTCCTAATGGATAAAGCTGTCTTGTGGCACCAGTAGTGTGCAGGAGATATCTATACCTCATTTATATTGTGTTTAAAAATTGATATGGAAAGGTGACCTATTCAGTATGATTATTAATGGTTTTACTTTTAATCGTAAATGTGACAGGTAAATATGATTGACCATGCTAAGCCAGGAAGTTTTTACTTGTAGTTCTGCTGTCATAAGAAAAGTTTTAATATGATGTAGGAAATTTAGTAAAGGCACGTACGCTTCGTTTTGACTACTTTGCACAATTAGACCTTCATAAGTTAACATTGCCTGCTGGGCTATTTTAAATGCAACTATATGAAACGGGACCAACAAGGTTCATGCTCCGTATTATTTGAATATTAAAGCACTTTTTCCCCAAACCTTAACTGGGCTCAGTTAGCAGGATTATATTCCATTGTGAGTGGTTTAAAGTTGCGGAGCGTTATGATGTACATATGATTTTGGTTATCGTTTTTTCTTTTGAGTTTTAATGAAGTGACGTAGGGTATTCCAACCGATTAAAAATTGATTTTATGACGTTATTTATTTATGATGTTTTATCTGGTGATCACGTTGTGATGTATTGTAAGTTTTAATTAACTGAACATTAAAGTCTTACTTATTGTTACTTACACATGCCACTAATAACGTTGCTGTAGCAAGGATATTGTGACCGCCCATGCCTTCGTGTGCAGCTGTCACTGAAAGCTAGTCTGTGGTCTTGGTTCGGTATGAATGAAATGAAATGAAATGAAATGAAATGAAATTTGTACTTGTAAAGCGCACTGTTACCCTAGGGTGTCCTGGCGCTGTACGCATACCGCTGTGGAACCCTTCCTGTCTTTTTCCCTGTGAAATGTCCACTCCTGGGCACCCCCAAGGTGAAGCCAGGCATCCCAGTGCTGGTGGGGCCGTTGTGGAGATTAAGCAAGCTATTGCCCAGAGTTGCAGAGTGGGACCCATGATTAGAATAGGCACCGAGGCGAGAATTATCAGGTCCGAGGAAATTGAGCCCAAGACCCGCCGAGGCGGGAATTGAACCCTGGTCCCGGGCCAGATCTCTGCATCAGGGTCTGCCGCTCTAACCATTGAGCCACACTTCTCCACTATCAAACAATCACCAACCCTAGGAATTGTAACAAAAGGGATGTTTTGTTCATTCAAGTGATAAGATTATTTAGAAGGAAAACCTTTAGGCAGAGAGGTGCTGTCTTTATTTGCATTAACGGCAGCCAAGATATTGCTATCTATCCTCGTTTTAGGATGAGTAATCGCACCAACAGTAGCCGTGGCGACTGCAGATATGGCTTTTTGATCAGCCGAGGAATTCCCTACAACATGTGCTCCCACACGCTGATGACTCCATGTATGCATCACATGAGTCTGTGGTAACCTGTCTTTGAGGTCTGTCACGTTAACGCAAATCGTCTTATTCATTATTTTGTTACCTTTAGAATCTTTGAATCGATTTTGCTGCGTATAATGTAAATTATCATTAAAGGACTGTACTAGGTAATACAAATCGCACACCATAAGTGTGGGAATCCAGGATCCGTATGCTCAAGTGCAAAAAGTAAAGCTTTCAGTTCAGCCAACTTTTCAGTGCAGTCACCTAATGATTGCATGCAAGTTTTTTGAGGTTAGAATTCGCCTTACGACATAACACCAACATGCCACTGAATATTGCTGCTTTGAACCTATAGCAGGTTGGAGTGAACCATCATTGTAAATAATATATTTATACTTATCAGGGGCAAAACAGAAGAGGGCATAGGATAAATAAGCTCATACTGCATGAATTCTTTTGTCTGTAAAGACGGGTCAAAGACAAAGTCTACATCAACAGCTATTAAGGATGTTACCAACTGTGTCCTTCTAGGATGGAGGGCTTTAGCGTAGGGAATGCTAGCCATTGTGACAGCCTCTAAGGCCAGCAAAGGAGTAACAACAATAATGCATTCCCATGTGCAAGTTGCCGTTCTTTAAGGATGAAGCAAACACAAGGAGATGATGGACGGAGCGCTGAAACTTTTCAGACACTCACCCCCAGTCACAGATCTGTGTTGAATCCATCATCGTTCTTTAGCTCACTTCGCCACCCCAGTTCAGACACAGCTATAGGCAAATCAGTCTTGACCCTGTGCCTCATGGGAACAGTTCAGTCCGAACTGCCAAGCCATGTCTTCCCTGGACCGGAAACAAGCATCCTGGGACAGGTTTCGGGCTAACAGCCCTCCTCAGCCAGGCTAGCTTAAATCCAGTGGCAAAGTGAGCAAGGGACCCACATCTGGGCATACCCTGCCAACTAAGGGCGAACAAAGCAAACACAAGGAGATGATGGACGGAGGGCTGAAACTTTTCAGGCACTCACCCCCAGTCACAGATCTGGGTTGAATCCATCATCGTTCTTTAGCTCACTTCGCCACCCCAGTTCAGACACAGCTATATGCAAATCAGTCTTGACCCTGTGCCTCATGGGAACAGTCCAGCCCGAACTGCCAAGCCATGTCTTCCCTGGACCGGAAACAAGCATCCTAGGACCGGTTTCGGGCTAACAGCCCTCATCAGCCATGCTAGCTTGAATCCAGTGGCAAAGTGAGCAAGGGACCCACATCTGGGCATACCCTGCCAACTAAGGGCGAACAAAGCAAACACAAGGAGATGATGGACGGAGGGCTGAATCTTTTCACACACTCACACCAGTCACAGATCTGGGTTGAATCCATCATCATTCTTTAGCTCACTTCGCCACCCCAGTTCAGACACAGCTATATGCAAATCAGTCTTGACCATGTGCCTCATGGGAACAGTCAAGCCCGAACTGCCAAGCCATGTCTTCCCTGGATCGAAAAAAAGCATCCTGGGACCGGTTTCGGGCTAACAGCCCTCATCAGCCAGGCTAGCTTGAATCCAGTGGCAAAGTGAGCAAAGGACCCACGTCTGGGCATACCCTGCCAACTAAGGGCGAACAAAGCAAACACAAGGAGATGATGCATGGAGCGCTGAAACTTTTCAGACACTCACCCCCAGTCACAGATCTGGGTTGAATCCATCATCGTTCTTTAGCTCACTTCGACACCCCAGTTCAGACACAGCTATATGCAAATCAGTCTTGACCCTGTGCCTCATGGGAACAGTCCAGCCTGAACTGCCATGCCTTGACTTCCCTGGTCCGGAAACAAGCATTCTGGGACCGGTTTCGGGCTAACAGCCCTCATCAGCCACGCTAGCTTGAATCCAGTGGCAAAGTGAGCAAGGGACCCACGTCTAGGCATACCCTGCAAACTATGGGCGAACAAAGCAAACACAAGGAGATGATGGACGGAGCGCTGAAACTTTTCAGACACTCACCCCAGTCACATATCTGGGTTAAATCCATCATCGTTCTTTAGCTCACTTCGCCACCCCAGTTCAGACACAGCTATATGCAAATCAGTCTTGACCCTGTGCCTCATGGGAACAGTCCAGCCTGAACTGCCAAGCCATGTCTTCCCTGGACCGGAAACAAGCATCCTGGGACCGGTTTCGGGCTAACAGCCCTCATCAGCCACGCTAGCTTGAATCCAGTGGCAAAGTGAGCAAGGGACCCACGTCTGGGCATACCCTGCCAACTAATGGCGAACAAAGCAAACACAAGGAGATGATGGACAGAGCGCTGAAACTTTTCAGACACTCACCCCCAGTCACAGATCTGGGTTGAATCCATCATCGTTCATTAGTTCACTTAGCCACCCCAGTTCAGACACAGCTATATGCAAATCAGTCTTGACCCTGTGCCTCATGGGAATAGTCCAGCCCGAACTGCCAAGCCATATCTTCCCTGGATCGGAAACAAGCATCCTGGGACCGGTTTCGGGCTAGCAGCCCTCATCAGCCAGGCTAGCTTGAATCCAGTGGCAAAGTGAGCAAGGGACCCACGTCTGGGCATACCCTGCCACGTAAGGGCGAACAAAGCAAACACAAGGAGATGATGGACGGAGCGCTGAAAATTTTCAGACACTCACCCCCAGTCACAGATCTGGGTTGAATCCATCATCGTTCTTGAGCTCACTTCGCCACCCCAGTTCAGAAACAGCTCTATGCAAATCAGTCTTGACCCTGTGCCTTATGGGAACAATTCAGCCCGAACTGCCAAGCCATGTCTTCCCTGGACCGGAAACAAGCATCCTGGGACTGGTATCAGGCTAACAGCCCTCATCAGCCAGGCTAGCTTGAATCCAGTGGCAAAGTGAGCAAGGGACCCCCGTCTGGGCATACCCTGCCAAATAAGGGTGAACGAAGCAAACACAAGGAGATGATGGACAGAGCGCTGAAACTTTTCAGACACTCACCCCCAGTCACAGATCTGGGTTGAATCCATCATCGTTCTTTAGGTCACTTCGCCACCCCAGTTCAGGCAAAGCTATATGCAAATCAGTCTTGACCCTCTGCCTCATGGGAACAGTCCAGCCCGAACTGCCAAGCCATGTCTTCCCTGGACTGGAAACAAACATCCTGGGACCGGTTTCGGGCTAACAGCCCTCATCAGCCAGGCTATCTTGAATCCAGTGGCAAAGTGAGCAAGGGACCCACGTCTGGGCATACCCTTCCAGCTAAGGGCGAACAAAGCAAACACAAGGAGATGATGGACGGAACGCTGAAACTTTTCAGACACTCACACTCACCCCCAGTCACAGATCTGGGTTGAATCCAACAACGTTCTTTAGCTAACTTCGCCACCCCAGTTCAGACACAGCTATATGCAAATCAGTCTTGACCCTGTGCCTCATGGGAACAGTCCAGCCCGAACGGCCAAGCCATGTCTTCCCTGGACCGGAAACAAGCATCCTGTGACCGGTTTCGGGCTAACAGCCCTCATCAGCCAAGCTAGTTTGAATCCAGTGGCAAAGTAAGCAAGGGACCCACGTCTGGGCATACCCTGCCAACTAAGGGCGAACAAAGCAAACACAAGGAGATGATGGACGGAGCGCTGAAAATTTTCAGACACTCACCCCCAGTCATAGATCTGGGTTGAATCCATCATCGTTCTTTAGCTCACTTCGCCACCCCAGTTCAGACACAGCTATATGCAAATCAGTCTTGACCCTGTGCCTCATGAGAACAGTCCAGCCCGAACTGCCAAGCCATGTCTTCCATGGACCGGAAACAAGCATCCTGGGACCGGTTTCGGGCTAGCAGCCCTCATTAGATAGGCTAGCTTGAATCCAGTGGCAAAGTGAGCAAGGGACCCACGTCTGGGCAAACCCTGCCAACTAAGGGTGAACAAAGCAAACACAAGGAGATGATGGACGGAGCGCTGAAACTTTTCAGACATTCACCCCAGTCACAAATCTGGGTTGAATCCATCATCAATCTTTAGCTCACTTCGCAAACCCAGTTCAGACACAGCTATATGCAAATCAGTCTTGACCCTGTGCCTCATGGGAACAGTCCAGCCCGAACTGCCAAGCCATGTCTTCCCTGGACCGGAAACAAGCATCCTGGGACCGGTTTCGGGCTAACAGCCCTCATCAGCCAGGCTAGCTTGAATCCAGTGGCAAAGTGAGCAAGGGACCCACGTCTGGGCATACCCTGCCAACTAATGGCGAACAAAGCAAACACAAGGAGATGATGGACAGAGCGCTGAAACTTTTCAGACACTCACCCCCAGTCACAGATCTGGGTTGAATCCATCATCGTTCATTAGTTCACTTAGCCACCCCAGTTCAGACACAGCTATATGCAAATCAGTCTTGACCCTGTGCCTCATGGGAATAGTCCAGCCCGAACTGCCAAGCCATATCTTCCCTGGATCGGAAACAAGCATCCTGGGACCGGTTTCGGGCTAGCAGCCCTCATCAGCCAGGCTAGCTTGAATCCAGTGGCAAAGTGAGCAAGGGATCCACGTCTGGGCATACCCTGCCACGTAAGGGCGAACAAAGCAAACACAAGGAGATGATGGACGGAGCGCTGAAAATTTTCAGACACTCACCCCCAGTCACAGATCTGGGTTGAATCCATCATCGTTCTTGAGCTCACTTCGCCACCCCAGTTCAGAAACAGCTCTATGCAAATCAGGCTTGACCCTGTGCCTTATGGGAACAATCCAGCCCGAACTGCCAAGCCATGTCTTCCCTGGACCGGAAACAAGCAACCTGGGACTGGTATCAGGCTAACAGCCCTCATCAGCCAGGCTAGCTTGAATCCAGTGGCAAAGTGAGCAAGGGACCCCCGTCTGGGCATACCCTGCCAAATAAGGGTGAACGAAGCAAACACAAGGAGATGATGGACAGAGCGCTGAAACTTTTCAGACACTCACCCCCAGTCACAGATCTGGGTTGAATCCATCATCGTTCTTTAGGTCACTTCGCCACCCCAGTTCAGGCAAAGCTATATGCAAATCAGTCTTGACCCTGTGCCTCATGGGAACAGTCCAGCCCGAACGGCCAAGCCATGTCTTCCCTGGACCGGAAACAAGCATCCTGTGACCGGTTTCGGGCTAACAGCCCTCATCAGCCAAGCTAGTTTGAATCCAGTGGCAAAGTAAGCAAGGGACCCACGTCTGGGCATACCCTGCCAACTAAGGGCGAACAAAGCAAACACAAGGAGATGATGGACGGAGCGCTGAAAATTTTCAGACACTCACCCCCAGTCACAGATCTGGGTTGAATCCATCATCGTTCTTTAGCTCACTTCGCCACCCCAGTTCAGACACAGCTATATGCAAATCAGTCTTGACCCTGTGCCTCATGAGAACAGTCCAGCCCGAACTGCCAAGCCATGTCTTCCATGGACCGGAAACAAGCATCCTGGGACCGGTTTCGGGCTAGCAGCCCTCATTAGATAGGCTAGCTTGAATCCAGTGGCAAAGTGAGCAAGGGACCCACGTCTGGGCAAACCCTGCCAACTAAGGGTGAACAAAGCAAACACAAGGAGATGATGGACGGAGCGCTGAAACTTTTCAGACATTCACCCCAGTCACAAATCTGGGTTGAATCCATCATCAATCTTTAGCTCACTTCACAAACCCAGTTCAGACACAGCTATATGCAAATCAGTCTTGACCCTGTGCCTCATGGGAACAGTCCAGCCCGAACTGCCAAGCCATGTCTTCCCTGGACCGGAAACAAGCATCCTGGGACCGGTTTCGGGCTAACAGCCCTCATCAGCCAGGCTAGCTTGAATCCAGTGGCAAAGTGAGCAAGGGACCCACGTCTGGGCATACCCTGCCAACTAATGGCGAACAAAGCAAACACAAGGAGATGATGGACAGAGCGCTGAAACTTTTCAGACACTCACCCCCAGTCACAGATCTGGGTTGAATCCATCATCGTTCATTAGTTCACTTAGCCACCCAAGTTCAGACACAGCTATATGCAAATCAGTCTTGACCCTGTGCCTCATGGGAATAGTCCAGCCCGAACTGCCAAGCCATATCTTCCCTGGATCGGAAACAAGCATCCTGGGACCGGTTTCGGGCTAGCAGCCCTCATCAGCCAGGCTAGCTTGAATCCAGTGGCAAAGTGAGCAAGGGACCCACGTCTGGGCATACCCTGCCACGTAAGGGCGAACAAAGCAAACACAAGGAGATGATGGACGGAGCGCTGAAAATTTTCAGACACTCACCCCCAGTCACAGATCTGGGTTGAATCCATCATCGTTCTTGAGCTCACTTCGCCACCCCAGTTCAGAAACAGCTCTATGCAAATCAGTCTTGACCCTGTGCCTTATGGGAACAATCCAGCCCGAACTGCCAAGCCATGTCTTCCCTGGACCGGAAACAAGCATCCTGGGACTGGTATCAGGCTAACAGCCCTCATCAGCCAGGCTAGCTTGAATCCAGTGGCAAAGTGAGCAAGGGACCCCCGTCTGGGCATACCCTGCCAAATAAGGGTGAACAGAAGCAAACACAAGGAGATGATGGACAGAGCGCTGAAACTTTTCAGACACTCACCCCCAGTCACAGATCTGGGTTGAATCCATCATCGTTCTTTAGGTCACTTCGCCACCCCAGTTCAGGCAAAGCTATATGCAAATCAGTCTTGACCCTCTGCCTCATGGGAACAGTCCAGCCCGAACTGCCAAGCCATGTCTTCCATGGACTGGAAACAAACATCCTGGGACCGTTTTCGGGCTAACAGCCCTCATCAGCCAGTCTAGCTTGAATCCAGTGGCAAAGTGAGCAAGGGACCCACGTCTGGGCATACCCTTCCAGCTAAGGGCGAACAAAGCAAACACAAGGAGATGATGGACGGAACGGTGAAACTTTTCAGACACTCACACTCACCCCCAGTCACAGATCTGGGTTGAATCCAACAACGTTCTTTAGCTAACTTCGCCACCCCAGTTCAGACACAGCTATATGCAAATCAGTCTTGACCCTGTGCCTCATGGGAACAGTCCAGCCCGAACGGCCAAGCCATGTCTTCCCTGGACCGGAAACAAGCATCCTGTGACCGGTTTCGGGCTAACAGCCCTCATCAGCCAAGCTAGTTTGAATCCAGTGGCAAAAAATAAGCAAGGGACCCACGTCTGGGCATACCCTGCCAACTAAGGGCGAACAAAGCAAACACAAGGAGATGATGGACGGAGCGCTGAAAATTTTCAGACACTCACCCCCAGTCACAGATCTGGGTTGAATCCATCATCGTTCTTTAGCTCACTTCGCCACCCCAGTTCAGACACAGCTATATGCAAATCAGTCTTGACCCTGTGCCTCATGAGAACAGTACAGCCCGAACTGCCAAGCCATGTCTTCCATGGACCGGAAACAAGCATCCTGGGACCGGTTTCGGGCTAGCAGCCCTCATTAGATAGGCTAGCTTGAATCCAGTGGCAAAGTGAGCAAGGGACCCACGTCTGGGCAAACCCTGCCAACTAAGGGTGAACAAAGCAAACACAAGGAGATGATGGACGGAGCGCTGAAACTTTTCAGACATTCACCCCAGTCACAAATCTGGGTTGAATCCATCATCAATCTTTAGCTCACTTCGCAAACCCAGTTCAGACACAGCTATATGCAAATCAGTCTTGACCCTGTGCCTCATGGGAACAGTCCAGCCCGAACTGCCAAGCCATGTCTTCCCTGGACCGGAAACAAGCATCCTGTGACCGGTTTCGGGCTAACAGCCCTCATCAGCCAGGCTAGCTTGAATCCAGTGGCAAAGTGAGCAAGGGACCCACGTCTGGGCATACCCTGCCAACTAATGGCGAACAAAGCAAACACAAGGAGATGATGGACAGAGCGCTGAAACTTTTCAGACACTCACCCCCAGTCACAGATCTGGGTTGAATCCATCATCGTTCATTAGTTCACTTAGCCACCCCAGTTCAGACACAGCTATATGCAAATCAGTCTTGACCCTGTGCCTCATGGGAATAGTCCAGCCCGAACTGCCAAGCCATATCTTCCCTGGATCGGAAACAAGCATCCTGGGACCGGTTTCGGGCTAGCAGCCCTCATCAGCCAGGCTAGCTTGAATCCAGTGGCAAAGTGAGCAAGGGACCCACGTCTGGGCATACCCTGCCACGTAAGGGCGAACAAAGCAAACACAAGGAGATGATGGACGGAGCGCTGAAAATTTTCAGACACTCACCCCCAGTCACAGATCTGGGTTGAATCCATCATCGTTCTTGAGCTCACTTCGCCACCCCAGTTCAGAAACAGCTCTATGCAAATCAGTCTTGACCCTGTGCCTTATGGGAACAATCCAGCCCGAACTGCCAAGCCATGTCTTCCCTGGACCGGAAACAAGCATCCTGGGACTGGTATCAGGCTAACAGCCCTCATCAGCCAGGCTAGCTTGAATCCAGTGGCAAAGTGAGCAAGGGACCCCGTCTGGGCATACCCTGCCAAATAAGGGTGAACAGAAGCAAACACAAGGAGATGATGGACAGAGCGCTGAAACTTTTCAGACACTCACCCCCAGTCACAGATCTGGGTTGAATCCATCATCGTTCTTTAGGTCACTTCGCCACCCCAGTTCAGGCAAAGCTATATGCAAATCAGTCTTGACCCTCTGCCTCATGGGAACAGTCCAGCCCGAACTGCCAAGCCATGTCTTCCCTGGACTGGAAACAAACATCCTGGGACCGGTTTCGGGCTAACAGCCCTCATCAGCCAGGCTAGCTTGAATCCAGTGGCAAAGTGAGCAAGGGACCCACGTCTGGGCATACCCTTCCAGCTAAGGGCGAACAAAGCAAACACAAGGAGATGATGGACGGAACGGTGAAACTTTTCAGACACTCACACTCACCCCCAGTCACAGATCTGGGTTGAATCCAACAACGTTCTTTAGCTAACTTCGCCACCCCAGTTCAGACACAGCTATATGCAAATCAGTCTTGACCCTGTGCATCATGGGAACAGTCCAGCCCGAACGGCCAAGCCATGTCTTCCCTGGACCGGAAACAAGCATCCTGTGACCGGTTTCGGGCTAACAGCCCTCATCAGCCAAGCTAGTTTGAATCCAGTGGCAAAGTAAGCAAGGGACCCACGTCTGGGCATACCCTGCCAACTAAGGGCGAACAAAGCAAACACAAGGAGATGATGGACGGAGCGCTGAAAATTTTCAGACACTCACCCCCAGTCACAGATCTGGGTTGAATCCATCATCGTTCTTTAGATCACTTCGCCACCCCAGTTCAGACACAGCTATATGCAAATCAGTCTTGACCCTGTGCCTCATGAGAACAGTCCAGCCCGAACTGCCAAGCCATGTCTTCCATGGACCGGAAACAAGCATCCTGGGACCGGTTTCGGGCTAGCAGCCCTCATTAGATAGGCTAGCTTGAATCCAGTGGCAAAGTGAGCAAGGGACCCACGTCTGGGAAAACCCTGCCAACTAAGGGTGAACAAAGCAAACACAAGGAGATGATGGACGGAGCGCTGAAACTTTTCAGACATTCACCCCAGTCACAAATCTGGGTTGAATCCATCATCAATCTTTAGCTCACTTCGCAAACCCAGTTCAGACACAGCTATATGCAAATCAGTCTTGACCCTGTGCCTCATGGGAATAGTCCAGCCCGAACTGCCAAGCCATATCTTCCCTGGATCGGAAACAAGCATCCTGGTACCGGTTTCGGGCTAGCAGCCCTCATCAGCCAGGCTAGCTTGAATCCAGTGGCAAAGTGAGCAAGGGACCCACGTCTGGGCATACCCTGCCACGTAGGGCGAACAAAGCAAACACAAGGAGATGATGGACGGAGCGCTGAAAATTTTCAGACACTCACCCCCAGTCACAGATCTGGGTTGAATCCATCATCGTTCTTGAGCTCACTTCGCCACCCCAGTTCAGAAACAGCTCTATGCAAATCAGTCTTGACCCTGTGCCTTATGGGAACAATCCAGCCCGAACTGCCAAGCCATGTCTTCCCTGGACCGGAAACAAGCATCCTGGGACTGGTATCAGGCTAACAGCCCTCATCAGCCAGGCTAGCTTGAATCCAGTGGCAAAGTGAGCAAGGGACCCCCGTCTGGGCATACCCTACCAAATAAGGCTGAACGAAGCAAACACAAGGAGATGATGGACAGAGCGCTGAAACTTTTCAGACACTCACCCCCAGTCACAGATCTGGGTTGAATCCATCATCGTTCTTTAGGTCACTTCGCCACCCCAGTTCAGGCAAAGCTATATGCAAATCAGTCTTGACCCTCTGCCTCATGGGAACAGTCCAGCCCGAACTGCCAAGCCATGTCTTCCCTGGACTGGAAACAAACATCCTGGGACCGGTTTCGGGCTAACAGCCCTCATCAGCCAGGCTAGCTTGAATCCAGTGGCAAAGTGAGCAAGGGACCCACGTCTGGGCATACCCTTCCAGCTAAGGGCGAACAAAGCAAACACAAGGAGATGATGGACGGAACGGTGAAACTTTTCAGACACTCACACTCACCCCCAGTCACAGATCTGGGTTGAATCCAACAACGTTCTTTAGCTAACTTCGCCACCCCAGTTCAGACACAGCTATATGCAAATCAGTCTTGACCCTGTGCCTCATGGGAACAGTCCAGCCCGAACGGCCAAGCCATGTCTTCCCTGGACCGGAAACAAGCATCCTGTGACCGGTTTCGGGCTAACAGCCCTCATCAGCCAAGCTAGTTTGAATCCAGTGGCAAAGTAAGCAAGGGACCCACGTCTGGGCATACCCTGCCAACTAAGGGCGAACAAAGCAAACACAAGGAGATGATGGACGGAGCGCTGAAAATTTTCAGACACTCACCCCCAGTCACAGATCTGGGTTGAATCCATCATCGTTCTTTAGATCACTTCGCCACCCCAGTTCAGACACAGCTATATGCAAATCAGTCTTGACCCTGTGCCTCATGAGAACAGTCCAGCCCGAACTGCCAAGCCATGTCTTCCATGGACCGGAAACAAGCATCCTGGGACCGGTTTCGGGCTAGCAGCCCTCATTAGATAGGCTAGCTTGAATCCAGTGGCAAAGTGAGCAAGGGACCCACGTCTGGGCAAACCCTGCCAACTAAGGGTGAACAAAGCAAACACAAGGAGATGATGGACGGAGCGCTGAAACTTTTCAGACATTCACCCCAGTCACAAATCTGGGTTGAATCCATCATCAATCTTTAGCTCACTTCGCAAACCCAGTTCAGACACAGCTATATGCAAATCAGTCTTGACCCTGTGCCTCATGGGAACAGTCCAGCCCGAACTGCCAAGCCATGTCTTCCCTGGACCGGAAACAAGCATCCTGGGACCGGTTTCGGGCTAACAGCCCTCATCAGCCAGGCTAGCTTGAATCCAGTGGCAAAGTGAGCAAGGGACCCACGTCTGGGCATACCCTGCCAACTAATGGCGAACAAAGCAAACACAAGGAGATGATGGACAGAGCGCTGAAACTTTTCAGACACTCACCCCCAGTCACAGATCTGGGTTGAATCCATCATCGTTCATTAGTTCACTTAGCCACCCCAGTTCAGACACAGCTATATGCAAATCAGTCTTGACCCTGTGCCTCATGGGAATAGTCCAGCCCGAACTGCCAAGCCATATCTTCCCTGGATCGGAAACAAGCATCCTGGGACCGGTTTCGGGCTAGCAGCCCTCATCAGCCAGGCTAGCTTGAATCCAGTGGCAAAGTGAGCAAGGGACCCCCGTCTGGGCATACCCTGCCACGTAAGGGCGAACAAAGCAAACACAAGGAGATGATGGACGGAGCGCTGAAACTTTTCAGACACTCAGCCCCAGTCACAGATCTGGGTTGAATCCATCATCGTTCTTGAGCTCACTTCGCCACCCCAGTTCAGGCTAAGCTATATGCAAATCAGTCTTGACCCTCTGCCTCATGGGAACAGTCCAGCCCGAACTGCCAAGCCATGTCTTCCCTGGACTGGAAACAAACATCCTGGGACCGGTTTCGGGCTAACAGCCCTCATCAGCCAGGCTAGCTTGAATCCAGTGGCAAAGTGAGCAAGGGACCCACGTCTGGGCATACCCTTCCAGCTAAGGGCGAACAAAGCAAACACAAGGAGATGATGGACGGAGCGCTGAAACTTTTCAGACACACACACTCACCCCCAGTCACAGATCTGGGTTGAATCCAACAACGTTCTTTAGCTAACTTCGCCACCCCAGTTCAGACACAGCTATATGCAAATCAGTCTTGACCCTGTGCCTCATGGGAACAGTCCAGCCCGAACGGCCAAGCCATGTCTTCCCTGGACCGGAAACAAGCATCCTGTGACCGGTTTCGGGCTAACAGCCCTCATCAGCCAAGCTAGTTTGAATTCAGTGGCAAAGTAAGCAAGGGACCCACGTCTGGGCATACCCTGCCAACTAAGGGCGAACAAAGCAAACACAAGGAGATGATGGACGGAGCGCTGAAAATTTTCAGACACTCACCCCCAGTCACAGATCTGGGTTGAATCCATCATCGTTCTTTAGCTCACTTCGCCACCCCAGTTCAGACACAGCTATATGCAAATCAGTCTTGACCCTGTGCCTCATGAGAACAGTCCAGCCCGAACTGCCAAGCCATGTCTTCCATGGACCGGAAACAAGCATCCTGGGACCGGTTTCGGGCTAGCAGCCCTCATTAGATAGGCTAGCTTGAATCCAGTGGCAAAGTGAGCAAGGGACCCACGTCTGGGCAAACCCTGCCAACTAAGGGTGAACAAAGCAAACACAAGGAGATGATGGACGGAGCGCTGAAACTTTTCAGACATTCACCCCAGTCACAAATCTGGGTTGAATCCATCATCAATCTTTAGCTCACTTCGCAAACCCAGTTCAGACACAGCTATATGCAAATCAGTCTTGACCCTGTGCCTCATGGGAACAGTCCAGCCCGAACTGCCAAGCCATGTCTTCCCTGGACCGGAAACAAGCATCCTGGGACCGGTTTCGGGCTAACAGCCCTCATCAGCCAGGCTAGCTTGAATCCAGTGGCAAAGTGAGCAAGGGACCCACGTTTGGGCATACCCTGCCAACTAATGGCGAACAAAGCAAACACAAGGAGATGATGGACAGAGCGCTGAAAATTTTCAGACACTCACCCCCAGTCACAGATCTGAGTTGAATCCATCATCGTTTTTGAGCTCACTTCGCCACCCCAGTTCAGAAACAGCTCTATGCAAATCAGTCTTGACCCTGTGCCTTATGGGAACAATCCAGCCCGAACTGCCAAGCCATGTCTTCCCTGGACCGGAAACAAGCATCCTGGGACTGGTATCAGGCTAACAGCCCTCATCAGCCAGGCTAGCTTGAATCCAGTGGCAAAGTGAGCAAGGGACCCCGTCTGGGCATACCCTGCCAAATAAGGGTGAGACGAAGCAAACACAAGGAGATGATGGACGGAGCGCTGAAACTTTTCTGACACTCACCCCCAGTCACAGATCTGGGTTGAATCCATCATCGTTCTTTAGGTCACTTTGCCACCCCAGTTCAGGCAAAGCTATATGCAAATCAGTCTTGACCCTCTGCCTCATGGGAACAGTCCAGCCCGAACTGCCAAGCCATGTCTTCCCTGGACTGGAAACAAACATCCTGGGACCGGTTTCGGGCTAACAGCCCTCATCAGCCAGTCTAGCTTGAATCCAGTGGCAAAGTGATCAAGGGACCCACGTCTGGGCATACCCTTCCAGCTAAGGGCGAACAAAGCAAACACAAGGAGATGATGGACGGAACGCTGAAACTTTTCAGACACTCACACTCACCCCCAGTCACAGATCTGGGTTGAATCCAACAACGTTCTTTAGCTAACTTCGCCACCCCAGTTCAGACACAGCTATATGCAAATCAGTCTTGACCCTGTGCCTCATGGGAACAGTCCAGCCCGAACGGCCAAGCCATGTCTTCTCTGGACCGGAAACAAGCATCCTGTGACCGGTTTCGGGCTAACAGCCCTCATCAGCCAAGCTAGTTTGAATCCAGTGGCAAAGTAAGCAAGGGACCCACGTCTGGGCATACCCTGCCAACTAAGGGCGAACAAAGCAAACACAAGGAGATGATGGACGGAGCGCTGAAAATTTTCAGACACTCACCCCCAGTCACAGATCTGGGTTGAATCCATCATCGTTCTTTAGCTCACTTCGCCACCCCAGTTCAGACACAGCTATATGCAAATCAGTCTTGACCCTGTGCCTCATGAGAACAGTCCAGCCCGAACTGCCAAGCCATGTCTTCCATGGACCGGAAACAAGCATCCTGGGACCGGTTTTGGGCTAGCAGCCCTCATTAGATAGGCTAGCTTGAATCCAGTGGCAAAGTGAGCAAGGGACCCACGTCTGGGCAAACCCTGCCAACTAAGGGTGAACAAAGCAAACACAAGGAGATGATGGACGGAGCGCTGAAACTTTTCAGACATTTACCCCAGTCACAAATCTGGGTTGAATCCATCATCAATCTTTAGCTCACTTCGCCACCCCAGTTCAGACACAGCTATATGCAAATCAGTCTTGACCCTGTGCCTCATGGGAACAGTCCAGCCCGAACTGCCAAGCCATGTCTTCCCTGGACCGGAAACAAGCATCCTGGGACCGGTTTCGGGCTAACAGCCCTCATCAGCCAGGCTAGCCTGAATCCAGTGGCAAAGTGAGCAAGGGACCCACGTTTGGGCATACCCTGCCAACTAATGGCGAACAAAGCAAACACAAGGAGATGATGGACAGAGCGCTGAAAATTTTCAGACACTCACCCCCAGTCACAGATCTGGGTTGAATCCATCATCGTTTTTGAGCTCACTTCGCCACCCCAGTTCAGAAACAGCTCTATGCAAATCAGTCTTGACCCTGTGCCTTATGGGAACAATCCAGCCCGAACTGCCAAGCCATGTCTTCCGTGGACCGGAAACAAGCATCCTGGGACTGGTATCAGGCTAACAGCCCTCATCAGCCAGGCTAGCTTGAATCCAGTGGCAAAGTGAGCAAGGGACCCCCGTCTGGGCATACCCTGCCAAATAAGGGTGAACGAAGCAAACACAAGGAGATGATGGACGGAGCGCTGAAACTTTTCAGACAATCACCCCCAGTCACAGATCTGGGTTGAATCCATCATCGTTCTTTAGGTCACTTTGCCACCCCAGTTCAGGCAAAGCTATATGCAAATCAGTCTTGACCCTCTGCCTCATGGGAACAGTCCAGCCCGAACTGCCAAGCCATGTCTTCCCTGGACTGGAAACAAACATCCTGGGACCGGTTTCGGGCTAACAGCCCTCATCAGCCAGTCTAGCTTGAATCCAGTGGCAAAGTGATCAAGGGACCCACGTCTGGGCATACCCTTCCAGCTAAGGGCGAACAAAGCAAACACAAGGAGATGATGGACGGAATGCTGAAACTTTTCAGACACTCACACTCACCCCCAGTCACAGATCTGGGTTGAATCCAACAACGTTCTTTAGCTAACTTCGCCACCCCAGTTCAGACACAGCTATATGCAAATCAGTCTTGACCCTGTGCCTCATGGGAACAGTCCAGCCCGAACGGCCAAGCCATGTCTTCCCTGGACCGGAAACAAGCATCCTGTGACCGGTTTCGGGCTAACAGCCCTCATCAGCCAAGCTAGTTTGAATCCAGTGGCAAAGTAAGCAAGGGACCCACGTCTGGGCATACCCTGCCAACTAAGGGCGAACAAAGCAAACACAAGGAGATGATGGACGGAGCGCTGAAAATTTTCAGACACTCACCCCCAGTCACAGATCTGGGTTGAATCCATCATCAATCTTTAGCTCACTTCGCAAACCCAGTTCAGACACAGCTATATGCAAATCAGTCTTGACCCTGTGCCTCATGGGAATAGTCCAGCCCGAACTGCCAAGCCATATCTTCCCTGGATCGGAAACAAGCATCCTGGGACCGGTTTCGGGCTAGCAGCCCTCATCAGCCAGGCTAGCTTGAATCCAGTGGCAAAGTGAGCAAGGGACCCACGTCTGGGCATACCCTGCCAACTAAGGGCGAACAAAGCAAACACAAGGAGATGATGGACGGAGCGCTGAAAATTTTCAGACACTCACCCCCAGTCACAGATCTGGGTTGAATCCATCATCGTTCTTGAGCTCACTTCGCCACCCCAGTTCAGAAACAGCTCTATGCAAATCAGTCTTGACCCTGTGCCTTATGGGAACAATCCAGCCCGAACTGCCAAGCCATGTCTTCCCTGGACCGGAAACAAGCATCCTGGGACCGGTTTCAGGCTAACAGCCCTCATCAGCCAGGCTAGCTTGAATCCAGTGGCAAAGTGAGCAAGGGACCCACATCTGGGCATACCCTGCCAACTAAGGGCGAACAAAGCAAACACAAGGAGATGATGGACGGAACGCTGAAACTTTTCAGACACTCACACTCACCCCCAGTCACAGATCTGGGTTGAATCCAACAACGTTCTTTAGCTAACTGCGCCACCCCAGTTCAGACACAGCTATATGCAAATCAGTCTTGACCCTGTGCCTCATGGGAACAGTCCAGCCCGAACGGCCAAGCCATGTCTTCCCTGGACCGGAAACAAGCATCCTGTGACCGGTTTCGGGCTAACAGCCCTCATCAGCCAAGCTAGTTTGAATCCAGTGGCAAAGTAAGCAAGGGACCCACGTCTGGGCATACCCTGCCAACTAAGGGCGAACAAAGCAAACACAAGGAGATGATGGACGGAGCGCTGAAAATTTTCAGACACTCACCCCCAGTCACAGATCTGGGTTGAATCCATCATCGTTCTTTAGCTAACTTCGCCACCCCAGTTCAGACACAGCTATATGCAAATCAGTCTTGACCCTGTGCCTCATTGGAACAGTCCAGCCCGAACGGCCAAGCCATGTCTTCCCTGGACCGGAAACAAGCATCCTGTGATCGGTTTCAGGCTAACAGCCCTCATCAGCCAGGCTAGCTTGAATCCAGTGGCAAAGTGAGCAAGGGACCCACGTCTGGACATACCCTTCCAGCTAAGGGCGAACAAAGCAAACACAAGGAGATGATGGACGGAACGCTGAAACTTTTCAGACACTCACACTCACCCCCAGTCACAGATCTGGGTTGAATCCAACAACGTTCTTTAGCTAACTTCGCCACCCCAGTTCAGACACAGCTATATGCAAATCACTCTTGACCCTGTGCCTCATGGGAACAGTCCAGCCCGAACGGCCAAGCCATGTCTTCCCTGGACCGGAAACAAGCATCCTGTGACCGGTTTCGGGCTAACAGCCCTCATCAGCCAAGCTAGTTTGAATCCAGTGGCAAAGTAAGCAAGGGACCCACGTCTGGGCATACCCTGCCAACTAAGGGCGAACAAAGCAAACACAAGGAGATGATGGACGGAGCGCTGAAAATTTTCAGACACTCACCCCCAGTCACAGATCTGGGTTGAATCCATCATCGTTCTTTAGCTCACTTCGCCACCCCAGTTCAGACACAGCTATATGCAAATCAGTCTTGACCCTGTGCCTCATGAGAACAGTCCAGCCCGAACTGCCAAGCCATGTCTTCCATGGACCGGAAACAAGCATCCTGGGACCGGTTTCGGGCTAGCAGCCCTCATTAGATAGGCTAGCTTGAATCCAGTGGCAAAGTGAGCAAGGGACCCACGTCTGGGCAAACCCTGCCAACTAAGGGTGAACAAAGCAAACACAAGGAGATGATGGACGGAGCGCTGAAACTTTTCAGACATTCACCCCAGTCACAAATCTGGGTTGAATCCATCATCAATCTTTAGCTCACTTCGCAAACCCAGTTCTGACACAGCTATATGCAAATCAGTCTTGACCCTGTGCGTTATGGGAACAGTCCAGCCCGAACTGCCAAGCCATGTCTTCCCTGGACCGGAAACAAGCATCCTGGGACCGGTTTGGGGCTAATAGCCCTCATCAGCCAGGCTAGCTTGAATCTAGTGGAGAAGTGACCAAGGGACCCACGTCTGGGCATACCCTACCAACTAAGGGCGAACAAAGCAAACACAAGGAGATGAAGGATGGAGCGCTGAAACTTTTCAGACACTCACCCCCAGTCACAGATTTGGGATGAATCCATCATCGTTCTTTAGCTCACTTAGCCACCCCAGTTCAGACACAGCTAGATGCAAATCAGTCTTAACCCTGTGCCTCATGGGAACAGTCCAGCCCGAACTGCCAAGCCATGTCTTCCCTGGACTGGAAACAAGCATCCCGGGACCGGTTTCGGGCTAGCAGCCCTCATCAGCCAGGCTAGCTTGAATCCAGTGGCAAAGTGAGCAAGGTACCCACGTCTGGGCATACCCTGCCAACTAAGGGCGAACAAAGCAAACACAAGGAGATGATGGACGGAGCGCTGAAACTTTTCAGACACTCACCCCCCAGTCACAGATCTGGGTTGAATCCATCATCGTTCTTTAGCTCACTTCGCCACCCCAGTTTAGACACAGCTATATGCAAATCAGTCTTGACCCTGTGCCTCATGGGAACAGTCCAGCCCGAACTGGCAAGCCATGTCTTCTCTGGACCGGAAACAAGCATCCTGGGACCGGTTTCGGGCTAACAGCCCTCATCAGCCAGGCTAGCTTGAATCCAGTGGCAAAGTGAGCAAGTGACCCACGTCTGGGCATACCCTGCCAACTAAGGGTGAACAAAGCAAACACAAGGAGATGATGGACGGAGCACTGAAACTTTTCAGACACTCACCCCCAGTCACAGATCTGGGTTGAATCCATCATCGTTTTTTAGCTCACTTCGCCACCCCAGTTCAGGCACAGCTATATGCAAATCAGTCTTGACCCTGTGCCTCATGGGAACAGTCCAGCCCGAACTGCCAAGCCATGTCTTCCCTCGACTGGAAACAAGCATCCTGGGACCGGTTTCGGGCTAACAGCCCTCATCACCCAGGCTAGCTTGAATCCAGTGGCAAAGTGAGCAAGGGACCCACGTGTGGGCATACCCTGCCAACTAAGGGCGAACAAAGCAAACACAAGGAGATGATGGACGGAGCGCTGAAACTTTTCAGACACTCACCCCCAGTCACAGATCTGGGTTGAATCCATCATCGTTCTTTAGCTCACTTTGCCACCCCAGTTCAGACACAGCTATATACAAATCAGTCTTGACCCTGTGCCTCATGGGAACAGTCCAGCCCGAACTGCCAAACCATGTCTTCCCTAGACCGGAAACAAGCATCCTGTGATCGGTTTCGGGCTAAGAGCCCTCATCAGCCAGGCTAGCTTGAATCCAGTGGCAAAGTGAGCAAGGGACCCACGTCTGGGCATACCCTGCCAAATAAGGGCGAACAAACAAACACAAGGAGATGATGGACAGAGCGCTGAAACTTTTCAGACACTCACCCCCAGTCACAGATCTGGGTTTAATCCATCATCGTTCTTTAGCTCACTTCGCCACCCCAGTTCAGACACAGCTATATGCAAATCAGTCTTGACCCTGTGCCTCATGGGAACAGTCCAGCCCGAACTGGCAAGCCATGTCTTCTCTGGACCGGAAACAAGCATCCTGGGACCGGTTTCGGGCTAACAGCCCTCATCAGCCAGGCTAGCTTGAATCCAGTGGCAAAGTGAGCAAGGGACCCACGTCTGGGCATACCCTGCCAACTAAGGGCGAACAAAGCAAACACAAGGAGATGATGGACGGAGCACTGAAACTTTTCAGACACTCACCCCCAGTCACAGATCTGGGTTGAATCCATCATCGTTTTTTAGCTCACTTCGCCACCCCAGTTCAGGCACAGCTATATTGAAATCAGTCTTGACCCTGTGCCTCATGGGAACAGTCCAGCCCGAACTTCCAAGCCATGTCTTCCCTGGACTGGAAACAAGCATCCTGGGACCGGTTTCGGGCTAACAGCCCTCATCACCCAGGCTAGCTTGAATCCAGTGGCAAGGTGAGCAAGGGACCCACGTGTGGGCATACCCTGCCAACTAAGGGCGAACAAAGCAAACACAAGGAGATGATGGACGGAGCGCTGAAACTTTTCAGACACTCACCCCCAGTCACAGATCTGGGTTGAATCCATCATCGTTCTTTAGCTCACTTTGCCACCCCAGTTCAGACACAGCTATATACAAATCAGTCTTGACCCTGTGCCTCATGGGAACAGTCCAGCCCGAACTGCCAAACCATGTCTTCCCTAGACCGGAAACAAGCATCCTGGGACCGGTTTCGGGCTAACAGCCCTCATCAGCCAGGCTAGCTTGAATCCAGTGGCAAAGTGAGCAAGGGACCCACGTCTGGGCATACCCTGCCAACTAAGGGCGAACAAAGCAAACACAAGGAGATGATGGACGGAGCGCTGAAACTTTTCAGACACTCATCCTCAGTCCCAGATCCGGGTTGAATACATCATCGTTCTTTAGCTCACTTCGCCACCCCAGTTCAGACACAGCTAGATGCAAATCAGTCTTGACCCTGTGCCTTATGGGAACAGTCCAGCCCGAACTGCCAAGCCATGACTTCCCTGGACCGGAAACAAGCATCCTGGGTCCAGTTTTGGGCTAACAGCACTCATCAGCCAGGCTAGCTTGAATCAAGTGGCAATGTGAGCAAGGGACCCACGTCTGGGCATACTCTGCCAACTAAGGGCGAACAAAGCAAACACAAGGAGAAGATGGACGGAGCGCTGAAACTTTTCAGACACTCACCCCCAGTCACAGATCTGGGTTGAATCCAGCATTGTTCTTTAGCTCACTTCGCCACCCCAGTTCAGACACAGCTATATGCAAATCATTCTTGACCCTGTGCCTCATGGGAACAGTCCAGCCCGAACAGCCAAGCCATGTCTTTCCTGGACCGGAAACAAGCATCCTGGGACCGGTTTTGGGCTAGCAGCCCTCATCAGCCAGGCTAGCTTGAATCCAGTGGCAACATGAGCAAGGGACCCACGTCTGGGCATACCCTGCCAACTAAGGGCGAACAAAGCAAACACAAGGAGATGATGGACGGAGCGCTGAAACTTTTCAGACACTCACCCCCAGTCACAGATCTGGGTTGAATCCATCATTGTTCTTTAGCTCACTTCGCCACCCCAGATCAGACACAGCTAGATGCAAATCAGTCTTGACCCTGTGCCTCATGGGAACAGTCCAGCCCGAACTGCCAAGCCATGTCTTCCCTGGACCGGAAACAAGCATCCTGGGACCGTTTTCGGGCTAACAGCCCTCATCAGCCAGGCTAGCTTGAATCCAGTGGCATAGTGAGCAAGGGATCCATGTCTGGGCATGCCCTGGTAACTGAGGGCGAACAAAGCAAACACAAGGAGATGATGGACGGAGCGCTGAAACTTTTCAGACACTCACCCCCAGTCACAGATCTGGGTTGAATCCATCATCGTTCTTTAGCTCACTTCGCCACCCCAGTTCAGACACAGCTAGATGCAAATCAGTCTTGACCCTGTGCCTCATGGGAACAGACCAGCCCGAACTGCCAAGCCATGTCTTCCCTGGACCAGAAACAAGCATCCTGGGACCGGTTTCGGGCTAACAGTCCTCATCAGCCAGGCTAGCTTGAATCCAGTGGCAAAGTGAGCAAGGGACCCACGTCTGGGCATACCCTGCCAACTAAGGGCGAACAAAGCAAAGACAAGGCGAAGATCTGGGTTGAATCCATCATCGTTCTTTAGCTCACTTTGCCACCCCAGTTCAGACACAGCTATGTGCAGATCAGTCTTGACCCTGTGCCTCATGGGAACAGTCCAGCCCGAACTGCCATGCCATGCCTTCCCTGGACCAGAAACAAGCATCCTGGGACCGGTTTCGGGCTAACAGCCCTCATCAGCCAGGCTAGCTTGAATACAGTGGCAAAGAGAGCAAGGGACCCATGTCTGGGCATCCCCTGCCAACTAAGGGCGAACAAAGCAAACACAAGGAGATGATGGACGAAGGTCCGAAACATTTCAGACACTCACCCACAGTCACAGATCTGGGTTGAATCCATCATCGTTCTTTAGCTCACTTCGCCACCCCAGTTCAGACACAGCTATATGCAAAACAGTCTTGACCCTGTGCCTCATGGGAACAGTCCAGTCCGAACTCCCAAGCCATGTCTTCCCTGGACCGGAAACAAGCATCCTGGGACCGGTTTCGGGCTAGCAGCCCTCATCAGCCAGGCTAGGTTGAATCCAGTGGCAACGTGAGCAAGGGACCCACGTCTGGGCATACCCTGCCAACTAAGGGCGAACAAAGCAAACACAAGGAGATGATGGACGGAGCGCTGAAACTTTTCAGACACTCACCCCCAGTCACAGATCTGGGTTGAATCAATCATCGTTCTTTAGCTCACTTCGCCACCCCAGTTCAGACACAGCTAGTTCCAAATCATTCATGACCCTGTGCCTCATGGGAACAGTCTAGCCCGCACTGCCAAGCCATGTCTTACCTGGACAGGAAACAAGCATCCTGGGACCTGTTTCGGGCTAACAGCCCTCATCAGCCAGGCTAGCTTCAATCCAGTGGCAGAGTGAGCAAGGGACCCACGTCTGGGCATACCCTGCCAACTAAGGGCGAAGAAAGCAAACACAAGGAGATGATGGACGGAGCGCTGAAACTTTTCAGACACTCACCCCCAGTCACACATCTGGGTTGAATCCATCATCGTTCTTTAGCTCACTTCGCCACCCCAGTTCAGACACAGCTATATGCAAAACAGTCTTGACCCTGTGCCTCATGGGAACAGTCCAGTCCGAACTCCCAAGCCATGTCTTCCCTGGACCGGAAACAAGCATCCTGGGACCGGTTTCGGGCTAGCAGCCCTCATCAGCCAGGCTAGGTTGAATCCAGTGGCAACGTGAGCAAGGGACCCACGTCTGGACATACCCTGCCAACAAAGGGCTAACAAAGCAAACACAAGGAGATGATGGACGGAGCGCTGAAACTTTTCAGACACTCACCCCCAGTCACAGATCTGGGTTGAATCCATCATCGTTCTTTAGCTCACTTTGCCACCCCAGTTCAAACACATCTATATGCAAATCAGTTATGACCCTGTGCACCAACTGCGAAGCCATGTCTTCCCTGGACCGGAAACAAGCACACTGGGACCGTTTTCGGGCTAACAGCCCTCATCAGCCAGGCTAGCTTGAATCCAGTGGCAAAGTGAGCAAGGGACCCACGTCAGGGCATACCCTGACAACTACGGGCGAACAAAGCAAACACAAAGCGATGATGGACGGAGAGCTGAAACTTTTCAGACACTCACCCCCAGTCACAGATCTGGGTTGAATCCATCATCGTTCTTTAGCTCACTTGTCACCCCAGTTCAGACACAGCTATATGCAAATCAGTCTTGACCCTGTGCCTCATGGGAACAGTACAGCCCGAACTGCCAAGCCATTTCTTCCCTGGACCTGAAACTAGCATCCTGGTACCGGTTTCGGGCTAACAGCCCTCATCAGCCAGCCTAGCTTGAATCCAGGGGCAAAGTGAGCAAGGGACCCACATCTGGGCATACTCTGCCAACTAAGGGTAACCAAAGCAAACACAACAAGATGATGGACGGAGGGCTGACACTTTCAGACACTCACCCCCAGTCACAGATCTGGATTCAGTCCATCATCGTTCTTTAGCTCACTTCGCCACCCCAGTTCAGACACAGCTAGATGCAAATCAGTCTTGACCCTGTGCCTCATGGGAACAGTCCAGCCCGAACTGCCAAGCCATGTCTTCCCTGGACCGGAGACAAGCATCCTGGGACCGGTTTCGGGCTAACAACCCTCATCAGTCAGGCTAGCTTGAATCCAGTGGCAAAGTGAGCAAGGGATCCACGTCTGGGCATACCCTGCCAACTAAGGGCGAACAAAGCAAACACAAGGAGATGATGGGCGGAGCGCTGAAACTTTTCAGACACTTACTCCCAGTCACAGATCTGGGTTGAATCCATCATCGTTCTTTAGCTCACTTCGCCACCCCAGTTCAGACGCAGCTAGATGCAAATCAGTCTTGACCCTGTACCTCATAAGAACAGTCCAGCCCGAACTGCTAAGCCATGTCTTCCCTGGACCGGAAACAAGCACCCTGGGACCGGTTTCAGGCTAACAGCCATTATCAGCCAGGCTAGCTTGAATCCAATGGCATAGTGAGCAAGGGATCCATGTCTGGGCATGCCCTGCCAACTGAGGGCGAACAAAGCAAACACAAGGAGATGATGGACGGAGCTCTGAAACTTTTCAGACACTCACCCCCAGTCACAGATCTGGGTTGAATCCATCATCGTTCTTTAGCTCACTTCGCCACCCCAGTTCAGACACAGCTAGATGCAAATCAGTCTTGACCCTGTGCCTCATGGGAACAGACCAGCCCGAACTGCCAAGCCATGTCTTCCCTGGACCAGAAACAAGCATCCTGGGACCGGTTTCGGGCTAACAGTCCTCATCAGCCAGGCTAGCTTGAATCCAGTGGCAAAGTGAGCAAGGGACCCACGTCTGGGCATACCCTGCCAACTAAGGGCGAACAAAGCAAAGACAAGGCGAAGATCTGGGTTGAATCCATCATCGTTCCTTAGCTCACTTTGCCACCCCAGTTCAGACACAGCTATGTGCAGATCAGTCTTGACCCTGTGCCTCATGGGAACAGTCCAGCCCGAACTGCCATGCCATGCCTTCCCTGGACCAGAAACAAGCATCCTGGGACCGGTTTCGGGCTAACAGCCCTCATCAGCCAGGCTAGCTTGAATACAGTGGCAAAGAGAGCAAGGGACCCATGTCTGGGCATCCCCTGCCAACTAAGGGCGAACAAAGCAAACACAAGGAGATGATGGACGAAGGTCCGAAACATTTCAGACACTCACCCACAGTCACAGATCTGGGTTGAATCCATCATCATTCTTTAGCTCACTTCGCCACCCCAGTTCAGACACAGCTATATGCAAAACAGTCTTGACCCTGTGCCTCATGGGAACAGTCCAGTCCGAACTCCCAAGCCATGTCTTCCCTGGACCGGAAACAAGCATCCTGGGACCGGTTTCGGGCTAGCAGCCCTCATCAGCCAGGCTAGGTTGAATCCAGTGGCAACGTGAGCAAGGGACCCACGTCTGCGCATACCCTGCCAACTTAGGGCGAACAAAGCAAACACAAGGAGATGATGGACGGAGCGCTGAAACTTTTCAGACACTCACCCCCAGTCACAGATCTGGGTTGAATCAATCATCGTTCTTTAGCTCACTTCGCCACCCCAGTTCAGACACAGCTAGTATCCAAATCATTCATGACCCTGTGCCTCATGGGAACAGTCTAGCCCGCACTGCCAAGCCATGTCTTACCTGGACAGGAAACAAGCATCCTGGGACCTGTTTCGGGCTAACAGCCCTCATCAGCCAGGCTAGCTTCAATCCAGTGGCAAAGTGAGCAAGGGACCCACGTCTGGGCATACCCTGCCAACTTAGGGCGAACAAAGCAAACACAAGGAGATGATGGACGGAGCGCTGAAACTTTTCAGACACTCACCCCCAGTCACACATCTGGGTTGAATCCATCATCTTTCTTTAGCTCACTTCGCCACCCCAGTTCAGACACAGCTATATGCAAAACAGTCTTGACCCTGTGCCTCATGGGAACAGTCCAGTCCGAACTCCCAAGCCATGTCTTCCCTGGACCGGAAACAAGCATCCTGGGACCGGTTTCGGGCTAGCAGCCCTCATCAGCCAGGCTAGGTTGAATCCAGTGGCAACGTGAGCAAGGGACCCACGTCTGGACATACCCTGCCAACAAAGGGCTAACAAAGCAAACACAAGGAGATGATGGACGGAGCGCTGAAACTTTTCAGACACTCACCCCCAGTCACAGATCTGGGTTGAATCCATCATCGTTCTTTAGCTCACTTCGCCACCCCAGTTCAAACACATCTATATGCAAATCAGTCTATGACCCTGTGCCCATGGGACAGTCCAGCCGAACTGCGAAGCCATGTCTTCCCTGGACCGGAAACAAGCATCACTGGGACCGGTTTCGGGCTAACAGCCCTCATCAGCCAGGCTAGCTTGAATCCAGTGGCAAAGTGAGCAAGGGACCCACGTCAGGGCATACCCTGACAACTTACGGGCGAACAAAGCAAACACAAGGCGATGATGGACGGAGAGCTGAAACTTTTCAGACACTCACCCCCAGTCACAGATCTAAGTTGAATCCATCATCGTTCTTTAGCTCACTTGTCCACCCCAGTTCAGACACAGCTATATGCAAATCAGTCTTGACCCTGTGCCTCATGGGAACAGTACAGCCCGAACTGCCAAGCCATTTCTTCCCTGGACCTGAAACTAGCATCCTGGGACCGGTTTCGGGCTAACAGCCCTCATCAGCCAGGCTAGCTTGAATCCAGTGGCAAAGTGAGCAAGGGACCCACATCTGGGCATACTCTGCCAACTAAGGGCGAACCAAAGCAAACACAACAAGATGATGGACGGAGCGCTGACACTTTTCAGACACTCACTCCCAGTCACAGATCTGGATTCAATCCATCATCGTTCTTTAGCTCACTTCGCCACCCCAGTTCAGACACAGCTAGTTCCAAATCATTCATGACCCTGTGCCTCATGGGAACAGTCTAGCCCGCACTGCCAAGCCATGTCTTACCTGGACAGGAAACAAGCATCCTGGGACCTGTTTCGGGCTAACAGCCCTCATCAGCCAGGCTAGCTTCAATCCAGTGGCAGAGTGAGCAAGGGACCCACGTCTGGGCATACCCTGCCAACTAAGGGCGAACAAAGCAAACACAAGGAGATGATGGACGGAGCGCTGAAACTTTTCAGACACTCACCCCCAGTCACAGATCTGGGTTGAATCCATCATCTTTCTTTAGCTCACTTCGCCACCCCAGTTCAGACACAGCTATATGCAAAACAGTCTTGACCCTGTGCCTCATGGGAACAGTCCAGTCCGAACTCCCAAGCCATGTCTTCCCTGGACCGGAAACAAGCATCCTGGGACCGGTTTCGGGCTAACAGCCCTCATCAGCCAGGCTAGGTTGAATCCAGTGGCAACGTGAGCAAGGGACCCACGTCTGGACATACCCTGCCAACTAAGGGCTAACAAAGCAAACACAAGGAGATGATGGACGGAGCGCTGAAACTTTTCAGACACTCACCCCCAGTCACAGATCTGGGTTGAATCCATCATCGTTCTTTAGCTCACTTCGCCACCCCAGTTCAAACACATCTATATGCAAATCAGTCTATGACCCTGTGCCTCATGGGAACAGTCCAGCCCGAACTGCCAAGCCATGTCTTCCCTGGACCGGAAACAAGCATCACTGGGACCGGTTTCGGGCTAACAGCCCTCATCAGCCAGGCTAGCTTGAATCCAGTGGCAAAGTGAGCAAGGGACCCACGTCAGGGCATACCCTGACAACTTACGGGCGAACAAAGCAAACACAAGGCGATGATGGACGGAGAGCTGAAACTTTTCAGACACTCACCCCCAGTCACAGATCTAAGTTGAATCCATCATCGTTCTTTAGCTCACTTGTCCACCCCAGTTCAGACACAGCTATATGCAAATCAGTCTTGACCCTGTGCCTCATGGGAACAGTACAGCCCGAACTGCCAAGCCATTTCTTCCCTGGACCTGAAACTAGCATCCTGGTACCGGTTTCGGGCTAACAGCCCTCATCAGCCAGGCTAGCTTGAATCCAGGGGCAAAGTGAGCAAGGGACCCACATCTGGGCATACTCTGCCAACTAAGGGTAACCAAAGCAAACACAACAAGATGATGGACGGAGCGCTGACACTTTCAGACACTCACTCCCAGTCACAGATCTGGATTCAATCCATCATCGTTCTTTAGCTCACTTCGCCACCCCAGTTCAGACACAGCTAGATGCAAATCAGTCTTGACCCTGTGCCTCATGGGAACAGTCCAGCCCGAACTGCCAAGCCATGTCTTCCCTGGACCGGAGACAAGCATCCTGGGACCGGTTTCGGGCTAACAACCCTCATCAGTAAGGCTAGCTTGAATCCAGTGGCAAAGTGAGCAAGGGATCCACGTCTGGGCATACCCTGCCAACTTAGGGCGAACAAAGCAAACACAAGGAGATGATGGACGGAGCGCTGAAACTTTTCAGACACTCACCCCCAGTCACAGATCTGGGTTGAATCCATCATCTTTCTTTAGCTCACTTCGCCACCCCAGTTCAGACACAGCTATATGCAAATCAGTCTTGACCCTGTGCCTCATGGGAACAGTCCAGTCCGAACTCCCAAGCCATGTCTTCCCTGGACCGGAAACAAGCATCCTGGGACCGGTTTCGGGCTAGCAGCCCTCATCAGCCAGGCTAGGTTGAATCCAGTGGCAACGTGAGCAAGGGACCCACGTCTGGACATACCCTGCCAACAAAGGGCTAACAAAGCAAACACAAGGAGATGATGGACGGAGCGCTGAAACTTTTCAGACACTCACCCCCAGTCACAGATCTGGGTTGAATCCATCATCGTTCTTTAGCTCACTTCGCCACCCCAGTTCAGACACATCTATATGCAAATCAGTCTATGACCCTGTGCCTCATGGGAACAGTCCAGCGAACTGCCAAGCCATGTCTTCCCTGGACCGGAAACAAGCATCACTGGGACCGTTTTCGGGCTAACAGCCCTCATCAGCCAGGCTAGCTTGAATCCAGTGGCAAAGTGAGCAAGGGACCCACGTCAGGGCATACCCTGACAACTACGGGCGAACAAAGCAAACACAAAGCGATGATGGACGGAGAGCTGAAACTTTTCAGACACTCACCCCCAGTCACAGATCTAAGTTGAATCCATCATCGTTCTTTAGCTCACTTGTCCACCCCAGTTCAGACACAGCTATATGCAAATCAGTCTTGACCCTGTGCCTCATGGGAACAGTACAGCCCGAACTGCCAAGCCATTTCTTCCCTGGACCTGAAACTAGCATCCTGGTACCGGTTTCGGGCTAACAGCCCTCATCAGCCAGGCTAGCTTGAATCCAGGGGCAAAGTGAGCAAGGGACCCACGTCTGGGCATACTCTGCCAACTAAGGGTGAACCAAAGCAAACACAACAAGATGATGGACGGAGCGCTGACACTTTTCAGACACTCACTCCCAGTCACAGATCTGGATTCAATCCATCATCGTTCTTTAGCTCACTTCGCCACCCCAGTTCAGACACAGCTAGATGCAAATCAGTCTTGACCCTGTGCCTCATGGGAACAGTCCAGCCCGAACTGCCAAGCCATGTCTTCCCTGGACCGGAGACAAGCATCCTGGGACCGGTTTCGGGCTAACAGCCCTCATCAGCAAGGCTAGCTTGAATCCAGTGGCAAAGTGAGCAAGGGATCCACGTCTGGGCATACCCTGCCAACTTAGGGCGAACAAAGCAAACACAAGGAGATGATGGGCGGAGCGCTGAAACTTTTCAGACACTTACTCCCAGTCACAGATCTGGGTTGAATCCATCATCGTTCTTTAGCTCACTTCGCCACCCCAGTTCAGACACAGCTAGATGCAAATCAGTCTTGACCCTGTACCTCATAAGAACAGTCCAGCCCGAACTGCTAAGCCATGTCTTCCCTGGACCGGAAACAAGCACCCTGGGACCGGTTTCAGGCTAACAGCCCTTATCAGCCAGGCTAGCTTGAATCCAGTGGCAAAGTGATCAAGGGACCCACGTCTGGGCATACCCTGCCAACTTAGGGCGAACAAAGCAAACACAAGGAGATGATGGACGGAGCGCTGAAACTTTTCAGACACTCATCCCCAGTCACAGATCTGGGTTGAATCCATCATCGTTCTTTAGCTCACTTCGCCACCCCAGTTCAGACACAGCTATATGCAAATCAGTCTTGACCCTGTGCCTCATGGGAACAGTCCAGTCCGAACTGCCAAGCCATGTCTTCCCTGGACCGGAAACAAGCATCCTGGGACCGGTTTCGGGCTAACAGCCCTCATCCGCCAGGCTAGCTTGAATCCAGTGGCAAAGTGAGCAAGGGACCTTCGTCTGGGCATACTATGCCAACTAAGGGTGAACAAAGCAAACAGAAGGAGATGATGGACGGAGCGCTGAAACTTTTCAGACACTCACCCCCAGTCACAGATCTGGGTTGAATCCATCATCGTTCTTTAGCTCACTTCGCCACCCCAGTTCAGACACAGCTATATGCAAATCAGTCTTAAACCAGTGCCTCATGGGAACAGTCCAGCCCGAACTGCCAAGCCATGTCTTCCCTGGACCGGAAGCAAGCATCCTGGGACCGGTTTCGGGCTAACAGCCCTCATCAGCCAGGCTAGCTTGAATCCAGTGGCAAAGTGATCAAGGGACCCATGTCTGGGCATACCCTGCCAACTTAGGGCGAACAAAGCAAACACAAGGAGATGATGGACGGAGCGCTGAAACTTTTCAGACACTCACCCCCAGTCACAGATCTGGGTTGAATCCATCATCGTTCTTTAGCTCACTTCGCCACCCCAGTTCAGACACAGCTATATGCAAATCAGTCTTAAACCCTGTGCCTCATGGGAACAGTCCAGCCCGAACTGCCAAGCCATGTCTTCCCTGGACAGGAAGCAAGCATCCTGGGACCGGTTTCAGGCTAACAGCCCTCATCAGCCAGGCTAGCTTGAATCCAGTGGCAAAGTGAGCAAGGGACCCACTTCTGGGCATACCCTGCCAACTTAGGGCGAACAAAGCAAACACAAGGCGATGATGGACGGAGCGCTGAAACTTTTCAGACACTCACCCCCAGTCACAGATCTGGGTTGAATCCATCATCGTTCTTTAGCTCACTTCGCCACCCCAGTTCAGACACAGCTGTATGCAAATCAGTCTTGATTCTGTGCCTCATAGGAACAGTCCAGCCCGAACTGCCAAGCCATGTCTTCCCTGGACCGGAAGCAAGCATCCTGGGACCGGTTTCGGGCTAACAGCCCTCATCAGCCAGGCTAGCTTGAATCCAGTGGCAGAGTGAGCAAGGGACCCACGTCTGGGCATACCCTGCCAACTTAGGGCGAACAAAGCAAACACAAGGAGATGATGGACGGAGTGCTGAAACTTTTCAAACACTCACCCCCAGTCACAGATCTGGGTTGAATCCATCATCGTTCTTTAGCTCACTTTGCCACCCCAGTTCAGACACAGCTATGTGCAAATCAGTCTTGACACTGTGCCTCATGGGAACAGTCCAGCCTGAACTGCCAAGCCATGCCTTCCCTGGACCAGAAGCAAGCATCCTGGGACCGGTTTCGGGCTAACAGCCCTCATCAGCCAGGCTAGCTTGAATCCAGTGGCAAAGTGAGCAAGGGACCCACGTCTGGGCATACCCTGCCAACTAAGGGCGAACAAAGCAAACACAAGGAGATGATGGACGGAGTGCTGAAACTTTTCAGACACTCACCCCCAGTCACAGATCTGGGTTGAATCCATCATCCTTCTTTAGCTCACTTCGCCACCCCAGTTCAGACACAGCTATATGCAAATCAGTCTTGACCCTGTGCCTCATGGGAACAGTCCAGCCCGAACTGCCAAGCCATGTCTTCCCTGGACCGGAAACAAGCATCACTGGGACCGGTTTCGGGCTAACAGCCCTCATCAGCCAGGCTAGCTTGAATCCAGAGGCAAAGTGAGCAAGTGACCCACGTCTGGGCATACCCTGCCAACTAAGGGCGAACAAAGCAAACACAAGGAGATGATGGACGGAGCGCTGAAACTTTTGAGACACTCACCCCCAGTCACAGATCTGGGTTGAATCCATCATCATTCATTAGCTCACTTCGCCACCCCAGATCAGACACAGCTAGATGCAAATCAGTCTTGACCCTGTGCCTCATGGGAACAGTCCAGCCCGAACTGCCAAGCCACGCCTTCCCTGGACCGGAAACAAGCATCCTGGGACCGGTTTCGGGCTAACAGCCCTCATCAGCCAGGCTAGCTTGAATCCAGTGGCTAAGTGAGCAAGGGACCCACGTCTGGGTATACCCTGTCAACTAAGGGCGAACAAAGCAAACACAAGGAGAAGATGGATGGAGCGCTGAAACTTTTCAGACACTCACCCCCAGTCACAGATCTGGGTTGAATCCAGCATTGTTCTTTAGCTCACTTCGCCACCCCAGTTCAGACACAGCTATATGCAAATCAGTCTTGACCCTGTGCCTCATGGGAACAGTCCAGCCCGAACTGCCAAGCCATGTCTTTCCTGGACCGGAAACAAGCATCCTGGGACCGGTTTCGGGCTAGCAGCCCTCATCAGCCAGGCTAGCTTGAATCCAGTGGCAACGTGAGCAAGGGACCCACGTCTGGGCATACCCTGCCAACTTAGGGCGAACAAAGCAAACACAAGGAGATGATGGACGGAGCACTGAAACTTTTCAGACACTCACCCCCAGTCACAGATCTGGGTTGAATCCATCATCGTTCTTTAGCTCACTTCGCCACCCCAGTTCAAACACAGCTATATGCAAATCAGTCTATGACCCTGTGCCTCACCGGAACAGTCCAGCCGAACTGCCAAGCCATGTCTTCCCTGGACCGGAAACAAGCATCACTGGGACCGGTTTCGGGCTAACAGCCCTCATCAGCCAGGCTAGCTTGAATCCAGTGGCAAAGTGAGCAAGGGACCCACGTCTGGGCATACCCTGCCAACTTAGGGCGAACAAAGCAAACACAAGGAGATGATGGACGGAGAGCTGAAACTTTTCAGACACTCACCCCCAGTCACAGATCTGGGTTGAATCCATCATCGTTCTTTAGCTCACTTGTCCACCTTAGTTCAGACACAGATATATGCAAATCAGTCTTGACCCTATGCCTCATGGGAACAGTACAGCCCGAACTGCCAAGCCATTTCTTCCGTGGACCTGAAACTAGCATCCTGGGACCTGTTTCGGGTTAACAGCCCTCATCAGCCAGGCTAGCTTGAATCCAGTGGCAAAGTGAGCAAGGGACCCACATCTGGGCATACCCTGCCAACTAAGGGTGAACAAAGCAAACACAAGCGAGATGATGGACGGAGCGCTGACACTTTTCAGACACTCACCCCCAGTCACAGATCTGGATTCAATCCATCATCGTTCTTTAGCTCACTTTGCCACCCCAGTTCAGACACAGCTAGTATGCAACTCAGTCTTGACCCTGTGCCT